>JACSYO010001080.1:0-729969 GCA_016806645.1 Ophiodon elongatus
GAAAATTCGAGATCTGGGGGAAGCAACTGAGTGGCCGTTGTCGAATTTGCCAATGCAGTTTTTTTTGTTTTTTTCTGTACCTGTGCACAAGAACAGTCAATTTTGGTTTGCCTTCTTATTTAAAGGAAGAGGCTATACCTGGATATTCAGAAAGCTCTGGGGTACATCCCAAGTCTCTTAATTGTCATTTCTTCGCTCCTTAAACCTCACTTGGACCGGAAATTGTTCTGCACCGCCATATTGGCGGCCGTCCCAAAATTCTTATTTCTGCTCTGAGGAGTGAGGATTGAGGAGCGAGGAGGGATCTCTGAGGAGCCATGAGTGAGAATGCACGAGAGCAGGCTTCCAGGAAGTGTTTTGGCGGCTGACACGCCCCCTTATTGTTAATCAGTTATTTGATTGGACGCTGCAGCTGATCGGACTGATCGCTGGAGTTTCCTACCAGAGTAAAGACGGATCACAGATTAAACTCAAGTTTTATGTTTGATTTGTTTTCTGATTTACCATCTGGCTAAAATATATGTTCATTCTACGTCTAAACATTAAAAGGACCACAAATGGCTTTCTTCATTTATTCAAAAGTATTGTCTTTTCATGATCTGTTAATTCCCTCAATAACTTTTGTTGTGGATACAATTAAAGTCAGAGAGATGTAAAGAGACGAAACACTTTTTACATAATTTATCGTCCTTTCCATTCAATCACGTGAGGCTAATCATTACTGAGTGTCGGCTTTGATGAGTTATATTATTTAAGTTTAACCTGAAACATTGAGCCTAATAAATCAATTCCAGTGTTAAAGAGAAAACATTATCGTATTCTGGGTTATTTTTTAATTATAGAACACAGAACACAGTGTAAGCCGATCACCTCACTCATTTTGTGTGGCTGGGGAGAGAGAGGAGGGTAGCAACCCGAGTTTCTCAAACTGGAAAGCTGTCGTACAGAAATCAATGTGGTAGGAGGTGAAATTATGTGTGCAAAGATGATGCCACCTAAGTAACGATGATGGAAGGCAGATCTCCAGCACCAAGGCACCCATTCCGAGGCCCGGGATGGTGTGGTTTAAGAGGTGCAATGTGTTTTCTTTTCTTCTGTGCAGTAATAATTGTGTTTCCTATCATATTAATGCATGAGAACCTCATGACAATAGATCTCTTGAATAATAGACATATATTTGTGATGCCAAACTCAAATGTATATATTTGTAATCAGTGTACAATAAATTCATGTGTATGTATATATTAACCATTTCCAGTCTTTATAAGACATACATCAAGCTCTCACACTGCCTGTGAGCTGGGTGGAGAATCACCAATTGGTCTCACCTGTGTATTGTAATTAACGGATGTATAAAACAGCTGGCGATGGATCAGTGAAGCAGTCAGTCACTTCTCTTCAGAGTTGGTTTGTCACCTGGTGTGCTGGGTGTGCAGTGCCAAGCTCTAATAGTGACTGGATTCCTCTAGTTCTATTGTTTGGCTGCACTCAGACTGCAACATGTGGAGGCTTGGTAACATGTAAGTTAATTTAGTTTCTTTTTTCAAGGACTGCTAGCTGCACACTATCTCTAAATTATGTTTTTCTTGTTGAAGTTTGTTATGGAACTTGATGGCTGCAGTAATCCTCTTGGGTCAAGCAAGGCCTGGTATGAAGCTCAATTCACAGTCAAGTAAGCCTGAATTCAAACAAAATTATTTTACCAGTGTTACAGAACGTTTACTCTTCCTCACAAGCATTCTTTTAACAGGCAGAGGTTTACATTCGGACTGTGCGGGTAATCTAATGAGGCTGTCATTGGACAAGGACCTAGCAGTGGGGAATGAGCTTGAGGTGGAGGCCATAAGTGAGTATACAATCTGCTAATAAGCACGGTTGGTTTATCACTAGGGGAGTAGAGTCCTGTAATGCTTGTTACTTTCCCGCAGATGGCACCCAGCACAATGTGTTAACACCCAACTTGGCTGCTCGGTGTGGCTACAGCATGCAGTCTGACCCATGGGGTAACACCAGAATCTACTTGTCTCTGCTGGGCTGTTACGTGGACAACAAAGTATGTTGGAGCTCACTTTATTGGATGACTTTTTATTATAATTTGCAAGTGAGAGAAACATTATGGTATAATTCACCTATTCCTTGAATTCTTGAGCTTTCACACAGTATTTTGAATGTGCTTTCCTGAAACCATTCAACTCAAACCTCGCCATGTTTTTAACTTATTGGCATGAAGTACTTAACTTTTAAATACGAGTTATGTAAAAATGTCAAGGCTGCATTTTTGCACCTCACTTAATTGATTGCTGTATAACATTTCAAAAGTGAGGTTTTAAAATATCTTGTCAACACTAGATAATGAAATGGACAAAATTGGCTGTAAATGTTTGCATTAATTTTCTTGACCAAATTGCTTGCTTTTCAGCTCTATTGACTCCACTAATGCCAAAATTCTTGTTTCATGCATTTACTTTGTAGGACGATCAAACCTTTAATGTTGGCTTAAGGCTCCGACTGTACGGCCACAGCCGCTCGGACGTGGTTACCCACAATGTGACCAAGACTTGCAGCTACACTCGCTGGGCCTCTAGAGAGATTCTCTGCGACAGGAACTATATGGAAGTAGGTCACTTTACATTGATAGTTCTACCAACTAGTTTCTAACAAACTATTAAGCAACCATATCTTGTTTTTAGGTGTCCAACCACATTGCTACTGCTGAAGCTAAGGGACACACTCAAGATGTTAAAGAGATCGACACCATTCCTGATGTATGTGTAAAAATTCCGCTACAGTGGACTTGCTTTTTAACCTGCACCATTTGTTATCTCATTGAAATTCATAACGCCTTATTAATTCTCCCCTTCCGTACAGGCCCCTGGGGCAGGACATGGTATCTGGAAGTTGACATTTTACACCCCAGAACCAGTGACAATGGTGCTGAGGGAGGCTGAACGAGCCGGCTATGGTGCCACGGAGACCTCCACCCGTCTGGTTATGCGATCCCCGTACAATACAGCAGAGACTTATTCGGAGGATGTAAGCAACGCACCCATCTCAAGTGTCTTGCATTAAACTTCGCCTTAAAAGCATGACATTAAATCTGACATCTTTTAGGTGGGTGGAGTCTCCATGGAAGTGTTCAGGGTGAGCGCCTACTACAAGGCACCACATGGTCTGAGTGTGGTGAACTTGGCAGCTGCTTGTCCCACAGGCAAGTCTCGAGCAATCGGTGGATGAACACGGTTAACGTTACATTGTCCCACAGTTGCGTCAACAGTTGGTTTATCATTAACAGGTGGTGTCCGCTTCATCAACAATGTAATCTCTTGGCACGTACCTCGCCGTGTGACACCTCTGGTAGATGGCAACTTTGAAATCCTAGAAATGCACATGGGCATTAACGGGAAGAGGCTAGATAGATCTCAGATGGCCGCACGGGGGTACACGCTGTCCACCACAGATTTCCACATCGTCATTGAGATCCCAGTGGGCTCGCCTGATGGCCACTACAAGGTTGGGAAGTCCTCTAATAAAACATGGGAAAGAAATAGTGATTTTTACATTTCTAAGCTCAACTGTCATGAATCATTGCAGAGCCATGCCCCAGATTACCAGTATCACATCACCTACATTGTGGAGCCCATGCTTGAGGTACTGTGGAGGACCACGAAAGCCCAGGATGATACCAGATACAAGGTTTTGTTCCCCATTACCACCCCTCTTATGCTTCAGCCTCCCCATGTCCAAGAAAGTAAGTCACTTTATCTGGCAGACTACAGAATTTCAGGCTCGTTGAGGAGGCTATAAACCTGTCGCTTTCTGTTCCTCAGATACTGTCCCAGAGTCCCGGGTGTTCAGCGTTCACTTGGCGACCCTTCATGATGTGGTGCTGAGGAACGTCACCTTCTTCACCGGTGTTCTGACTGTTGACGAGAGCAATGCCAGAGGCTTCACCGTCCAGGAGCACCGCTACTCCAATGGAACCAAGAGCTTCTCTCTTTTAGTGTCCTTTGATGCAGATGTTGTCTTGAAACGTGTATGTGAAATTATAGATGCAAAATGTCACTCAGTGCCAGCTTATTTGCTCTGTATTTAAGGGTTTCAGTGACAAGACTGAGCTGTTTATATCTGCAGAATCCTGAACGCTTGGTTACAACCTACTTCCTCCCCCTGATCTTTGGGTTCATCATCCTGCCTGAAGAAACTCCATTTGCCCACCCAGTCGAGTTGCAGGCATCTCTGCAGGATGTTGGTGAGATTTTTGCTTTTCACGGTATCTAGCTGACAATGCTTTGACCCCCAACAGGTGACTAGGGAGAGCAATTGAATTAAAATTGCCATGAGACTTCCCCAGGTACTTTTAAGATGTGTATATACTTGTAAACATTTTGACTTTGTCTAATTATGCTAACTTTTGGTGGGTTCAGGAGAAATCAAAAGATGCAAATACAACTGTTAAACGTGTATCTTTCATTCGACTGAAAGAAGTGTTATGGAAGCAAATTTGACAACTTGGGTGTCTGCCCTTAAATATGAAATGACACCAATGCAACCCCACTGAAAGCCTATGGGAGAGAAAGTTGCTAGGTCAAATGGTTAACCTTTTCTCTGCTTTTAGAGCTACCCACCATCACTGGCACCTGCGACCAGAACCAGTTTTACATCAGTGTGAAATACGGCAGTCAAGGCAACAATTTCAAGGCAATGGTTGGACATCGACAGCTGACACCCGAGATGGCTGACTACCAGTTCAAGGAAAATGACACGCACTTCAGCTTCATACTGCCGTACACTGCCAAGGACACAGCCCTCGAGGTATGTCTCACGATAAAATCTCACCACAAATCTTCTGCACTCGATAACTTCCCTCTTTTTCTTACAGATGATAACCTCAGATTCACTAAGAGCCCGCGTTGACGTGCTTCTGTTGGATCCCAGCTACGACTGGGTGCTTGCTGATCTGTTCTTGGCCTGCAACTTCCCTTTAACAACAACCGGTAAAACAAAACAAAATGTAGTGTTTCTGCTAATTGGGCTTCGTAGGGCATTTACTTCACCCTTGCCACCTCTACCCTCAGAATGCTACCCCAATGGAACGATGACCGCTATGGCTGTGAAGGTGGATTCTGTGATCCCTCTCATCCCGAGTAGGCTGACCCTAAAGGACCAGTCGTGTAAACCGGCATTCAGTGACGATCGCTTTGCATATTTCTCTTTCAGTGTTGCTTCCTGTGGAACCACTAGAACAGTAGGTGTTAATAAATCTTAAATCCCCCACATTATTTTGTTAAACATTCTAATGCCTCCTGTCTTTATATTTTTCAAGTTCTTTGACCACTACATGCTGTATGAAAATGAGATTGCCTTGCCGTACAACAACAAAGGAGCATTCTACACCAGACCAGTTGGTCCTCAGTATAGGTAGGGGGACTCGTCCAAGCTTTTATCCTAATCTACTGTCTAGTGAGAAGTCAAACCCTTCAGTGTATTTTTTTTTTTTTCCTTTAGCCAAACCATTTCATGCTACTATGTGGTCAATGAGACCCGGACTGTTGGCTTCAGCTCAAAACCAAGACGCTATGAACCCACCGCAGAGATCGGCTCAGGACAGCTGATGGTGCAAATGAGGCTAGCCCAGGGTAAAGTTGACTTTTTACTAAAAACCTTGTTTTTTGCAAGACTGTACACTGTCTGGTCCATGCCTCCTTTTTAATTTGGACTCTTCTCCTCCAGATTCATCATACGAGCTCTTCTACCAAGCAGAAGATTATCCAGTTGTAAAATATCTGAGGCAGCCTCTGTATTTTGAGGTGGAGCTGGTTGAGTCTACTGACCCAAATTTGGAGCTCATCGTGGAGAGCTGTTGGGCTACACTTGATGAAGACCGGATGTCTCTGCCTAGCTGGGACCTCATTGTGGACAGGTAATGAGTAGCATAAAACAAGTGCAATCTCAAACTTCGGGTTTGATTTGTGACAATCCTCAAAGCATAACCCTAATTTTATGGGTTTAATAACGAGCATTCGAATGTGTATATTTTTATTCCCAGCTGTGAGAATCCTGATGACAGCTATGTGACAATTTTCCATCCTGTTGTGAGCGACGCCAGGGTTTTAGTCCCATCCCACATCAAACGCTTCTCTATGAAGATGTTCGCCTTCACTAAAGATGAGGAGGTTCTGAAAGACCAGGTAAAATGAGTCTGGTCTCCAAATGTAGCGTGTATTGGCTACATCGCACGGTAGCGCTGTGTAATAATTCCTTCTGTCCATCTACAGATCTATGTCCACTGTGATGCAGTGATTTGTGACACACACAGCCAAGCAGATGGTTCATGCAGAGGCCAGTGTGTGCAACCTACACACCAGATTAATTACAGACGGGAAGGGATAAAAGGAGTAAAACGGGGTAAGTGACATCTGGAAAAATATTTTGTCAATTAAATCTACATGCAGTTGATATATCTATCTCTTTCTAGGGCAAAGGGGAACAGACTCTACCAAGCAATGGCAAATCTCCTCTGGGCCTCTTGTGTTAACCTCTGAATAAACCAATTTCTTTAAACTTTTGCAAGTGTCTTTTCTTTCCTCAATTTGTAGAAAAGCTTTGAAAAGTCCTCTTTTGGCTTTCACCCTGTAGTGCAGAAGTCATACGGTTTTGAGGGGAGCTGTTGCACATGAGAGAAATCAGCAATGGGTGACTTTGTACAGATGCAGTTGAATGTAAATTGGGGAAAAAATTGTCTGTCCCCATAAATGACAGTATGTCATTGTAGAAGTTTGTGTGGATCGTACAGACTCATCAACCAAGGAACACCAGGTGAGAAGATGATCTTGGGTTTACGTTGTTGCACCATCTTGCAGACACTGGGGAGGTTTGACTATAAACTAACCTTAATCAAGTGTTGGCATACAGTACAGAGTCTGAGCTGCAAAGGAAAAACATGTTTGTCTTAACTGTGGACCTCGGGTCATTCTGACCCAGCATTAGTGTTTTCTCCGAGATATCAACCCGCCTGTTGTCCCCGTGGGTCAGACGGACCCACATGTCCCTCTCTGTTATATTTTAAGGCCTCTGAGGAGAATTTAAGTTGCGGGGTCGGGCTTTACAGAATGAATTGTATATCTATACATCCCTCCTGCTGTACATCTGACCCGTGTATGTATCCCCAAGCCTCCCACTGTCCTCAGTGCACTCTGCCCGCCTACGTGAGTGTATACATCATCCCAAGTCTCCTGCTGCTCTCGAGTCTTAGGGACCCGCCGCGTGCATATCGGTGTGTATACAGCCCCCCCCCCCCCCTCCCAAATTTCTCTGTGATGTAACTAAAACTGTGTTTGAATCATTGTTCTACCCAAAGCCCCAGAAAGGGAAGAGACCCAAGCGGCCAGTTCCACATTTAGTCATATCTCCACAGGGAAAACTATTACTAATAGCATCTGCGGTCCACGTCCAGCCATGTGGAGCTGCTGGTTGTGGCGGTGCTTGCGTCCGTGTTGCTTGTTGTGGCCCTCTCCGAGGTGCTGAAGTCATCGTCATGTATGTGCGTCGTTTCAACAGAACAGATATCTTCCTCATATGTTGACATGGAAGATCTGTCAGAAGAACAAGACAACGATGATAAAGTAGATGAAGTATACAACAGAGAAGACCAAGACAATGGGGAGTTATACAACCGATGAGTCAGCATCCTCTTCAGACTCAGAAGACGAAGCCAGAGACAGACATATACATTGCAAAGCCTCCTGCTATACATCTGACCCGTGTATGTATCCCCAAGCCTCCCACTGTCCTCGTCGGACTCTGCCCCGCCTACATGCATATGTGTGTATACATCGTGCCAAGCCTCCTGCTGCAGAGGGACCCTGTGTGTGTGTGTACACACATCTCCCCACCAATGTCTATCTATATACGCTGTACATAGAAATAAAGTTTTGTAACTAAAACTGTTTGAATCATTGTTCTGCCCAAAGCCCCAGAAATGGAAGAGACACAAGTGGCCAGTTCCACATTTAATCATATCTCCACAGGGAAAACTACTAATAGCATCTGCGGTCCACGTCCAGCCATGTTGTGCTGTCGGTGGTGGAGCTGCTGGTTGTGGCCCTCTCCGAGGTGCTGAAGTCATGTATGTGCGTTGTTTCAAGTAACATGCTGTTTTTTGACATACAACTGTTTTTTTGGTATACTATACTTATGACTGTTTTCAAGATATTTTTTTAAATACTATACGAAGACTTTTTTTATACTATGACTCATTTTGACTGCTATTTTTTGACACATTATGGGTTTGAACCTTATTAAAACCTCATTCCCATACCGGGAGTTGAACCCGGGCCGCCTGGGTGAAAACCAGGAATCCTGACCGCTAGACCATATGGGACATATTTACACATTTCTAATATCACTTTTTTCGACTCGCTATGATATGATTTTAATGAGATTTTCAGTGTTTTTTCGGCATTATATTCCGACTTTCTTTTTGGTATACTATACTTTACTATGACTGTTTTCAAGATATTTTTTGAAATATGATACAAAGACTTTTTTTCGAAAGACTATACTATGACTCATTTCGACAATGCTGTTTTTTGACATATTATGGGTTTGAACCTTATTAAAACCTCATTCCCATACCGGGAGTTGAACCCGGGCCGCCTGGGTGAAAACCAGGAATCCTGACCGCTAGACCATATGGGACATATTTACACATTTCTAATATCACTTTTTTCGACTCGCTATGATATGATTTTAATGAGATTTTCAGTGTTTTTTCGGCATTATATTCCGACTTTCTTTTTGGTATACTTTACTATGACTGTTTTCAAGATATTTTTTGAAATATGATACAAAGACTTTTTTTCGAAAGACTATACTATGACTCATTTCGACAATGCTGTTTTTTGACATATTATGGGTTTGAACCTTATTAAAACCTCATTCCCATACCGGGAGTTGAACCCGGGCCGCCTGGGTGAAAACCAGGAATCCTGACCGCTAGACCATATGGGACATATTTACACATTTCTAATATCACTTTTTTCGACTCGCTATGATATGATTTTAATGAGATTTTCAGTGTTTTTTCGGCATTATATTCCGACTTTCTTTTTGGTATACTATACTTTACTATGACTGTTTTCAAGATATTTTTTGAAATATGATACAAAGACTTTTTTTCGAAAGACTATACTATGACTCATTTCGACAATGCTGTTTTTTGACATATTATGGGTTTGAACCTTATTAAAACCTCATTCCCATACCGGGAGTTGAACCCGGGCCGCCTGGGTGAAAACCAGGAATCCTGACCGCTAGACCATATGGGACATATTTACACATTTCTAATATCACTTTTTTCGACTCGCTATAATATGATTTTAATGAGATTTTCAGTGTTTTTTCGGCATTATATTCCGACTTTCTTTTTGGTATACTATACTTTACTATGACTGTTTTCAAGATATTTTTTGAAATATGATACAAAGACTTTTTTTCGAAAGACTATACTATGAGTCATTTCGACAATGCTGTTTTTTGACATATTATGGGTTTGAACCTTATTAAAACCTCATTCCCATACCGGGAGTTGAACCCGGGCCGCCTGGGTGAAAACCAGGAATCCTGACCGCTAGACCATATGGGACATATTTACACATTTCTAATATCACTTTTTTCGACTCGCTATAATATGATTTTAATGAGATTTTCAGTGTTTTTTCGGCATTATATTCCGACTTTCTTTTTGGTATACTATACTTTACTATGACTGTTTTCAAGATATTTTTTGAAATATGATACAAAGACTTTTTTTCGAAAGACTATACTATGACTCATTTCGACAATGCTGTTTTTTGACATATTATGGGTTTGAACCTTATTAAAACCTCATTCCCATACCGGGAGTTGAACCCGGGCCGCCTGGGTGAAAACCAGGAATCCTGACCGCTAGACCATATGGGACATATTTACACATTTCTAATATCACTTTTTTCGACTCGCTATAATATGATTTTAATGAGATTTTCAGTGTTTTTTCGGCATTATATTCCGACTTTCTTTTTGGTATACTATACTTTACTATGACTGTTTTCAAGATATTTTTTGAAATATGATACAAAGACTTTTTTTCGAAAGACTATACTATGACTCATTTTGACAATGCTGTTTTTTGACATATTATGGGTTTGAACCTTATTAAAACCTCATTCCCATACCGGGAGTTGAACCCGGGCCGCCTGGGTGAAAACCAGGAATCCTGACCGCTAGACCATATGGGACATATTTACACATTTCTAATATCACTTTTTTCGACTCGCTATAATATGATTTTAATGAGATTTTCAGTGTTTTTTCGGCATTATATTCCGACTTTCTTTTTGGTATACTATACTTTACTATGACTGTTTTCAAGATATTTTTTGAAATATGATACAAAGACTTTTTTTCGAAAGACTATACTATGAGTCATTTCGACAATGCTGTTTTTTGACATATTATGGGTTTGAACCTTATTAAAACCTCATTCCCATACCGGGAGTTGAACCCGGGCCGCCTGGGTGAAAACCAGGAATCCTGACCGCTAGACCATATGGGACATATTTACACATTTCTAATATCACTTTTTTCGACTTGCTATAATATGATTTTAATGAGATTTTCAGTGTTTTTTCGGCATTATATTCCGACTTTCTTTTTGGTATACTATACTTTACTATGACTGTTTTCAAGATATTTTTTGAAATACGATACAAAGACTTTTTTTTGAAAGACTATACTATGAGTCATTTTGACAATGCTGTTTTTTGACATATTATGGGTTTGAACCTTATTAAAACCTCATTCCCATACCGGGAGTTGAACCCGGGCCGCCTGGGTGAAAACCAGGAATCCTGACCGCTAGACCATATGGGACATATTTACACATTTCTAATATTACTTTTTTCGACTTACTATAATATGATTTTAATGAGATTTTCAGCTTTTTTTCAGCATTAAATTACAACTTCCTTTTTGGTATACTATACCTTACTATGACCAAGATATTTTTTGAAACACGATACAAAGACTTTTTTTTGACAGACTATACTATGACAATGCTATTTTTTGACATATCATGGGTTTTGAATCTTATTAAAACCTCATTCCCATACCGGGAGTTGAACCCGGGCCGCCTGGGTGAAAACCAGGAATCCTGACCGCTAGACCATATGGGACACATTTACACTTTTGTAATATTGCTTTTTTCGACATACTATAATATGATTTTAATGAGATTTTCAGCTTTTTTTCAGCATTAAATTACAACTTCCTTTTTGGTATACTATACTTTACTGTGACCAAGATATTTTTTGAAACACGATACAAAGACTTTTTTTGACAGACTATACTATGACAATGCTATTTTTTGACATATTATGGGTTCGAAACTTATTAAAACCTCATTCCCATACCGGGAGTTGAACCCGGGCCGCCTGGGTGAAAACCAGGAATCCTGACCGCTAGACCATATGGGACATATTTACACATTTCTAATATGTCTTTTTTCGACTTACTATAATATGATTTTAATGAGATTTTCAGCGTTTTTTCAGCATTAAATTACAACTTTCTTTTTGGTATACTATACTTTACTGTGACTGTTTTCAAGATATTTTTTGAAACACGATACAAAGACTTTTTTTTGACAGACTATACTATGACAATGCTATTTTTTGACATATTATGGGTTCGAAACTTATTAAAACCTCATTCCCATACCGGGAGTTGAACCCGGGCCGCCTGGGTGAAAACCAGGAATCCTGACCGCTAGACCATATGGGACATATTTACACATTTCTAATATTACTTTTTTCGACTTACTATAATATGATTTTAATGAGATTTTCAGCTTTTTTTCAGCATTAAATTACAACTTCCTTTTTGGTATACTATACCTTACTATGACCAAGATATTTTTTGAAACACGATACAAAGACTTTTTTTTGACAGACTATACTATGACAATGCTATTTTTTGACATATCATGGGTTTTGAATCTTATTAAAACCTCATTCCCATACCGGGAGTTGAACCCGGGCCGCCTGGGTGAAAACCAGGAATCCTGACCGCTAGACCATATGGGACACATTTACACTTTTGTAATATTGCTTTTTTCGACATACTATAATATGATTTTAATGAGATTTTCAGCTTTTTTTCAGCATTAAATTACAACTTCCTTTTTGGTATACTATACTTTACTGTGACCAAGATATTTTTTGAAACACGATACAAAGACTTTTTTTGACAGACTATACTATGACAATGCTATTTTTTGACATATTATGGGTTCGAAACTTATTAAAACCTCATTCCAATACCGGGAGTTGAACCCGGGCCGCCTGGGTGAAAACCAGGAATCCTGACCGCTAGACCATATGGGCCATATTTACACATTTCTGATATGTCTTTTTTCGACTTACTATAATATGATTTTAATGAGATTTTCAGCGTTTTTTCAGCATTAAATTACAACTTTCTTTTTGGTATACTATACTTTACTGTGACTGTTTTCAAGATATTTTTTGAAATACGATACAATATATAACGGCCTTAATACAATATTTCACCGGGGATCCGATTGCACTGATTCCGTTATGCTTGGTGTGTGGAGAAAAGCTATCAAACAGCGCCATGGTCCCAAGCAAGTTGTGACGTCATCTCGAGACCAAACACCGTCACTTAGCAACAAGAACAGGGACTATTGTGTTCGCCTGCGCACACAAACTGAGAAACGGGTAACTTTTGAGGAAATCCACAAATGTGTCTGCGAAAGCTCTCAAAGCTTTTTAGTAGCTGAACTGGTGGCTGTCGTGTTTTTAAATACACACAAGACGTGAGAACTACTCTTAATTGTAACGTTAACGCTTTATTCCACGTTCCGCATGCTGTCTCCCCGATACCGGCTCTGCCCCAGGTTGTCCTCACCTGAATCCCCCCTGGGTCATAAGTCCCTACATGTACTGTTTCTTACATCCATCAATTAAACATACATGAATATCAATGTACCAACATATTTATAACAAATACCACAGTGGCCAAATCAAAAAGCCCACACACTGTGGCAGAAACAATACTACCTGCCTGCAAAGCCATTGTGAACGAGATGCATTTTGTAAGTTTTTTGGTTGTTGGTGTGCCGCAGGATTTTTTTATTGTAAAAAATGTGCCGCGGCTCAAAAAAGGTTGGAAAACACTGCTCTACAGGGTGTAAGGACAGATGATATTGCATGTTGTATATATTGTAAAGCCCTTTGAGGCATTTGTCAAATTTGGGATATACAAATTAAATTAGATCTACGTTGAGCCAGAGTAGCAACATGGAACCAGGAAAATCTCTTGTCATTGTGTCCGCCTGCGTGTGCTACTGCATGCTGAATGTAAACCTGAACCATGTTCTTAGCTGGATGTAAAAATAAATTTGCAACAAAATATTTCATAACCGTGTTTAATTTTGATACGAAAGAGAGTCGCAACTAAAATGTCAACATTTTATTCACAACCAAATAATTCATAAAAAACAAAAAGTGCATTCATAAAGTCAAGAGGTTTATGACATTAGATGTAATCAAGAGTTCTGTAGAGCAGATTTTAAAAGAATGAGGTGTCTCAGAGCATTCGTACAGTGACATTGCCACAAAGGCAGTTTGGCATTTGATTTCTCACTTTGACATACTGTACAAGCATTGCGTTGATTGTATATGGATTCTCTTCCCTTTCCTTTTTCTGTTCCCATGGCCAGCTTTTTCTCAGATACCTTTGTACTCACGGGGACAGTAGCTGGAAAACAGTGGCTCAGCTGGGATCCCACGCCTTAGATAGGAAAAGATAGTTCAGATCATCAATACATTCATATTAAATTAGTAGCCTTCAACAGGAGTGTGTCTGTTAGATGATTAGGCAGAGACTGGTACTTATGGAATTAGATGGATCTCCCTTGAAGAAACCAATCGCAGTCATCGATCCCCTTGCTGTGGCTCGAGGTTTTTTTATAAGCAATTTTCATATGGAACCATTTCTTCTATATTTTAGTAACACGGCATTAACAGCACACTTTCTAAAAATACAACAATGTTCTTGCATGAACCCAAATGTATAGTAAATGTGAGTTATGTTGGTGATTTACCAGTTAGAGCTCAAAGAGGCAACAAGGTCTTTCAATATATGGAAAGGGCCTTAAAATGTTTTCAATTTAACCTCAGAATTCCTCCATATACCTCGTTATCGTTCCTGGTACTTATTTTTCCGTCCCCCTGTACAGCAGGGTGCCCTTAAGTTAGAGTCCTGCATTGATCTACGTGCACTTTATTATCTGTTATGCGCTTCACCGTTAAACAAGAGGGAAAAACTATTTCAATTCCTCTGTATGTTTGGTACATGTCGAGAAATTGACAATAAAGCTAACTTTGATATTGAGACCCACCTGAATCCATATGTACTGATGTAGATGTGAATAGCAAACAGACTATACTTACTCCACCATGCGACATCGGTGCACAGACAGTCTGTTGAAGGCATCATTGATGTCTGTTACACCCATGGCGCTCCACAGACGCTCTGCCACAGCGCTGGCACGAGGCCTGGAAATAACAAAAGACAGAGAAAAGAAAAATATAATTTGTGGTATTGATCATTTGTGTCATGGATCACAACACATTTATTTTCACAAAAATATATTTAATTACGAAACTACATACCAGAGTCTGGGTGTCAGGTTGGTGGCATCCACATACTCCCCCCATAAACAGGCTTCGCCACCAATCACGAGCTTCTTTTGTGCTTCAGTTCCTGTTTTGAAATATAATATTTAAATGAGCAACATCCAGGGAATCTAAAAAGTCGCTGGACTAGAGAGTATACTTGTAATTAAATCAGGTATTTTATTATATTTATCAGTGATTTTCTGAAAGCAAAATATTTAAATATTTTCGCTCTATTCATTCAACAGGCTTACACATATTAGCACAGGAGTGACAAACACCTTCATGACATTTCAGATATGTGTCAAGAGTCAAACAATATAGCTAATAAAATCGGCGTCAGACCAACAACTGAACAATAAAACAATCATATGAGGGAGGTAAAGTCCGAACACCCGTAGTTAAAATACTGGAAAAAAAAGCAATGTTGCATAGACAGAAAATTGCCAGTCATAACGGGCAGGTGGGGTAAAAGTCTTGCCAATTTAATCAATAATGCAGACAAACCCTTGAAATCCTGTGGGTCGGCCTTGTAATGGCCCTGCCAGTCCTGGCCGAAGGAGATACGGTTCAGATACCAGGGACTGGACAGCAGGGTCTGGAACCCCGATGATGTAATATTTGCCATCTCATTTTGGTATTGCTCCTTGTTTCCTTTCCAAACGTGGATAAGTGTGTCTGGTTTCAGCTACACAGCACATGTACAAGCATCAGTATCAGCAAGATAAAAGAAAAAGGGAGTGGAGGGACGAAGACGAAAATGTCCGAGCCTTGTATTACTTCAAGACATTTGTGTCTTGGGATTTTACTTCTGCTAAAACAATTTGCAGAACATGATGTCACAGAATCTTTCAGTAAGTGTCAAAGTGTCAAAAAAGGTTCAGTCCACTCTCATCTTGGTCCAGGTTTAGGACCAAACCTGACTTGCATTTCCCCGTCTGTTTGATTTGAACCCAGAACACGAGGTTTGTACCTTCTTACCATGCCACATTGTTCACTCATTATTTTCTACTACTTTTATTTGACCGTTTAGTTTATTGGGTCATTGTTTCAAATACGCCAGGATTGTTCCGCCACTGCAATGAACTACATCTACCCATGAAAGAAACATGTGAAACCACCAGCCCGATTATTCACCTCATGGCTGTCTCTGACTCGCTCTCCTTGTCACAACTGTGCAGTTTAAGCATAAGCCTGTTGAACAAATCCACAATTTTGCAATTTTGCCTCATTTGACCATGTCCAAATAAGAGTTTGGCGCCACCGAATTAAATCATCTCGACAGAAAAAAGAAAAAAAAAAAAACTGACCGTTGAAGCTGAGCGGCTCAACCTTGTAGTACCTCTGCCAGTCCTGAGCGTAGCTAATGTAATCTAGGTACCATGGGGCGGAGAGGATGGTGGTGTACCCTGCTGCCGTTACCCTGCCCATCTCATCATTAGCCCCGCCGCCGATCCACACATGCACTACGGTGTCTGGCTTTAACTGGAAATAGTTACAGACCAAGCTTCTGTATTTAGTGTAGATAATACATGAGTTGTCGGTTTTGGTTCAATGGAATCGTTTGACATGTTGGGAAATGCATTTATTTGCGTTTTAGCTGAGTGTTCGATGATTAGATTGACAAGAAACAAATAAGCTTATTTCTCAAAATGTCAAAACAAAAACACAAATGACAATCAAGTATTTATCAGTAAAACAAAAATCTTGGTCCAGTCTGTAGAAATGCACCGATTGCAATTTTCTGATTTTATTTAAAACGTGCCGAATCCATTTCTTTTTTCTTTCTAAGAACTATAATTGACAGCATACACAAGCATTTTTTTTATTTTCTCTTTAGGGGAAAAGTCAACTGTGTGTTCATAAATATCAGCTAAGAACCAGATAATATGATTATATACTGTGCAGGTAGGCCTATTATAGAGAGTAAACTATCCTATTGTAATCTAAAACTATGTATTTATACAAAATTATTTATGGATAAGTATTACAGTCACCGGCCGATCCATCTGTGCATCTCTACTAGTTAGTATAGAAAAGGCCTATATTATTATCATCTCCAACATGTAAATATCTCTTTAGTTACCTTAACACCATTGTCAAAGACCTCCTGCCAGATCATGTAGCCCTTCTGGGTAGTGGCGACGATATTCAAGAGTCTATGAGATCAAAAAAGGCACAAAATAAATCATAAATCTCATTCTTTGTCTTTTGAATAAGGAATAGAACTTAGCGGATGTGACGGTCTCTGATAACCAGTTTACTGTTAAACAAGCAAAATACTTTAGTATAAAATGAGCAACACACTTTTGGATATAGAATGATTCCAGTTTGCTGTAGTCTTTTCCGAAGCCTTGCTGATCCATAAACTTCTGAATGTCCGGGTTGGACTTCCTGCAGGGCAATTTAAAAAAATAAATAAAAAAAACAGGAGCAAAATATGAACTGCTGTCCAATCTTGGATGCTGAGCAGTTTTTTTGACATTGTATACCATCTCACCAACAGCTGAAGTCCACCTCATCACCTCCCAGGTGAATGTAGGCGTCAGGGAACACGGTGCTGATCTCCTTGAAGAACTGGCTCATGAAGTCATACGTGGTGTTCAAGATGGGGTTCACTGGTCCAAAGGAGCCAGAGGGTTTGGCGCCAGAGTAACAGGGTGTGAGCAGATCTGTCTGGCCTGAGAGGAAAATGTTTTTAGATTTTTCGAGCTTTATTGTTTTCAGATACATCCTTTCTGAAAGATTCCAAGTAGTTTTTGGGTGAAAACATCCAACATCTTAAAAAGAAAACCTTAAAAAAAAAAGAAAAAGGTGGTGAAAATGTCTCTCCACCAACACCAACAAAATTCACCTTTGCCCCAAGACTGTGTGTGTCCTGGAGTGTCAAACTCTGGGACAACACGAATGCCTCGCAGACGGCCAAACTCAATCACCATCTTCACGTCAGCGGGTGTATACACATGCGTGTATGGGTGGTAAGCTCCCTGTGAACATTTTAATGAATTGTGAAAAAAAAAAAACTCTACTTGTCTCTGCTGAGATTTAACACCAATACGCAGTCTTTCTGACCTGCTGGCTCAGCTGTGGGAACGTGCGGCTCAGGTATGGGAAAGATTGATCATCCACGATGTGCCAGTGGAAAACATTAAATTTGTTCATTGCCATTGTTTCCTGCATAAAACAAAACAAAACAAGAAAATAATTATTTAAGCAGTAAAAAAAAGAAAAAAAAGAAAGAGAAACCAAAAAAAGAAAACATATTGACGTACCAGATTAGCCAAGATGACTTTAATGGGCAGAAAATGCCGAGAGCTGTCCAGTAAGATGCCTCTGTGTGCAAATCTGGGGAAGTCACTGATTGTTGTTGAATTGATGCTTTTCTGAAAAGATACAAAGTGAAAATCAGCCCGAGTCTAAAGCTGGCTCATATGCAGTTGACCCCTGATAAAAAAATAAAATAATATATATATATATATATATATATATATATTAAAAAATGTAAAACATTCATATCGTCCTTCACTTACAGCGCCATATTCATCTTCATACACCAACTGGCTGAACGTTTCCAGACCTGAAAGCAACGCCAAAAAATAAACACATTGTTCGTAATCATGTCACGTTCTTGAAATGTTTCATGACATTATAACATTTTGTAACTGTCGTTTGATAACACCCTAGATATGTGAGCAAAGTTCCACAGTAATAAAAACACATTGTAATTTTATGTTGCAGGGAGTGACGGCAAAACAGCTTTTGATTGCACATATCACAAAAACATGGCGAGATGTACTTTACACAAACAAGTTTCATCTATGATCTAGTGTTTGTAATGGTCCAGAGTAAAGCTGAAGTGATTAAACAAGTAAACTTGTGATAATTGATCAGCTTCACATTTTGGGAAAATACTCAATTGGGTTCTTGCGGCGAGTCCGATGAGATGATTCAACCCACACTTATGGCTGCTGTTAAATATTAATATTTTACAAAATATTGAACTGTGCCTTTAAGCTATTTATCAAGCACAAATGTAAAAAACTATCCGTTTCCAGCTTCTTGAATTTTCATCTTTTCTCTGTTTTTATTTCATTGTACATTGAATGTCTTTGGGCTCTGGGCCAGAGAAGCATTTAAAAAAAGAAAAAAAAACACACATCACCTTGGGCTCTGAGGAATTGCAATGTTGGACATTTCTGATCCACTGATTAATTGACACAGGAAATAATTGTTGGTTGCAGCCCTAATGCAGAGTTTGGTGCAATAATGAAAAATTAAAAAAAGTCTTACCATGCAAGGCTCCCCAGACCGTCGGGGCTTTCAAGACAGCATACGGCTGATCCACCGTCAGCTCATCTGTGGTCACAAACAGTTGTGTATTGCATTTGCATAGTCAGTGCTGTCAAAGCTTGGCAGGTGGTTATTATGATACTTAAGTCAGGGTCTTAAATACTCAGGGGGGTTTTAAACATTTGGTCTAAATTGACCGTGTTAATCCTAGTACCTACTAACCAGGTAATCTCTAACTTTACTAGTAAGTCATAAGTATACGCCCTGTCTCTGATAACATCAGCACATCTATTTGATTCTCTTTTCTATATTTTACAACGAAAGTATCCAAATCATTAACTTTTAAGTTAAAGTACCAATAAATGTTTTTTAAAAACACTGTTACAAGTAAAAGGTCTGCATTCAATAAAGAAGCATCATCAGCTAAATGTACTTTAAGTATTAAAAAGGTAAAAGTACTCGTTTGGCAGACTTTTCTATAGTCTTTGCTGGTTATGTGACTTTTTGGATAATTTCTCTTTGGGACTCAAACTGTAAATGGGCTTGCTTGTTGCTTTCCACCACCACTGCATAGTATAAAGTAGAATGTTTTCAATGGGGGCTGAGAGGGGTTTACCTTAAATAGCAATAGATAAATGTCATGCAGGCCTCCTTAATAGAGGCCTGCAGATAACAGTATGCAACTTTCCTTCCTGTAAAAGCAGTGATTACGCAAGAAAAAGTTGCAATACTGCAAGAAAGAAATACTCCATTAAAAGTAAAACTATTGCTTTGAAAATATAGGTTAAGTAAAAGTATCTACGCAGTATTTGGTATCAAAAGTGAAAGTACTTGTAAATGCAAAAATGAAAAATGGTGATAATGTTAACTACTTTACACTGTTGGGCAGTAGTCTACAGGCCATTCGTACCATCTAGTGACTCATATGTTTGTGCCTATAAAATGTCGCGTGACAGAAGTAAAAAGGTGCATACAAATGATATACTCGAGAAACTTTGTACTTAAAAATGTACTTCGTTACATTTCGTGATTAAATGTGACATCAATGAGGAAGAGAATGGACTCACATGACTCGTCAGATGAAACACTGGGGTAACCGTCACATTCAGAGTCAGGTGATGTGATCCACACCTGCAAACCAGTGAGCACAGCGGGGCCGGTTCTCCTGCCTTTGCTCGGCTCCTGCCTTTTAGCGCCTCCAAACACGTACTCATAATACCTGTTGAGGGAGACGCGTTTAACCATGCACTCACGGGTCCCTGAATGCAACGCGGCGCTGTATTTGCCCATAATAAAAGGAGGAATTGAAAACGGAGCTTAGAGTAAACGGAGTCGCTTACCTCCTGTACGCGTCCTGCAGGAGGTTGCAGCTCGGCCCGGCGGACGACTCTTTGGCGTCGGCTATTTTGAAGCTGACGCCGGTTAACTTGAACGAAACAGCTGAGATTTTGACTTTCTGCGGCAGAGGCCACAGGGAACCATACTTTGAAGGCTCTGCAACGAGCTCAGTCTCAGCCTCTTCGTCGACTTCGTCGATGTCGTTGTGCTGCAGCCCCTGTGAAAAGCCAAGGGCCAGCAATAATAGTGTAAGCTTTAGTGTAGGGCTCATGTTGGTGGCCAGACAGCAGAGTCATGAGACTGGAGCTCCACAACAAACCTTTATGTGAAGGGAACTGGGCGGGACTTCTCATGCGGAAGTACAGGCTGTGCAGAGATATATTTAAAGGGAACCACTGCCTTGAAAACTTAAACTATTTCCTCATTCATTATTGAACATGAGGTTAAATCAAAGTGCATAGACAGCAAGGTAACCACAAAGAATACATCTTGAGTTAGCTATATATAATTCGTATAGTTTCTAATTAATGTACGGGCAATTTTAAGTATTTACTTGATCATATTGTCATTTAGAAATGTGTTTATCTTTATGTTATATGTTGGTAATAAGTAAGTAAAAAAATAAATCCTCCATTGCACAATTCACGCATTAAATGCAACACAAAGGTATGGAAGTCCATTTCCGAAACTGTGATGGAAGTCATTATAATGAGAAATATTCTCATATTTATGACTTAGTATCTCATAATTATGACTTACTACCTCATATTTATTTCTTACTAGTGGAAATGGGCTTTCATACTAAGGGCTTTACTTAAAAAGCAAACATAAAAATGGATACATATGTGGTATATAAATACATTTAAAGACATGGAGACAAGGCAACGTTGAAAAGTCTTCAGTATTAGAATTCTTCTGCTCGACCCGTTTCTCAGGGTGAGAGTGGAGTGTGGTTTACAGTAAAAGATAATGGCAGGATAAACCAGATAGAGAGATAGTGCGAGAGAGTTACCGGTTGCTTTGTGCAACTATACCTTAACCTTTACCTTAGTATTTCCATAACTTAATCTAAACAAAATCATGAGATAAAGAAGAGCTGAAACAATAATCGGAGGCAAACTTAACTGAAGTGGAAAAACCTCAATTCAATAAAAAGTGATCATTATAAAATGTGACTGTGTTGTTTGCCAATTTTTCATTCTTTTTTTCTGAAGTACTCTAAATCTTACAACTACACCTTGTTAGGAAGCCTTTCAGGATATGTTCACACTGTGACAATCAACTTTACTCACAGGAATATTTTGTCCACTAGGTGTCACTAGTGTCATATTTATGGAGCATTTACAGCCAGAAAGATGTTTTTCTGCACATCACCACTGTAAATCACTTATCAACAGTCTGTAAAATAAATGTAAAATAAAAACAATTTACCATCCCGAATCCCAAATTAGTTTATTTGAATTTATCTTATTAAAACTCAAAGTTATTCTGTCGAACAGGGATTTAGACCAGAGGTCTAATTGATCCCAAACATTAGTCACACCACTAAGTTCATTAATATAAATTTCATTATATGTGAATGAATTTTTGGCAAAAAGAATGAACATATATTCGTTCCTGCATTGCCCAGATTTTCGTATTTTGTCACCTTCAAACGTGCAAGCCCAGTTGGTGGCAATGGGAGGGTTTTATTAAGGTCGGACAAAAAGAAAAAAAGATTAAAGATTGATTTAGCAGATGTTGTTATTTTTACAGAGACAGCAGGGGGGTCTGTGAGAGCCCAAAGAGCGAGGAAGTAAAGTCAATGTCAACCAGACACGAGGGTTAATAATTTAATGAATTATTCCCCCAGTTCCAGCTTTCAATCTTTGGCCCTATTTGTCCCAGGAACATTTTGTCCACTAGATGTCTCTCCTGTCATCTGCGTACATGAAACATTTGCTGCCATAATGAGTTTTCCCCTCACAATTAAATACACTTCTCTAAGGAACACTGTGCTGTAATATACTGAAAATGAAGCCACAGTAATAGTGTAATTTCTGTCTTCATAAAAACATTTTATGGGAAAAGAAATTAGATGCGAGTGTGTGACAGCTCTAATCACTACAATACAAACACTTAAAAACAAAGAAAATAGGAACATTGTAGCCTCAAGGGTCCACTGAAAAGTTTAGTCACAGCCAAAAGTCTCGTCAACAAGGACCGCAGATGTGACTCACACAAGATGTCCAGGGATATAATTGGACTTCCTGTTCCCAGCCACCCCAACCAAAAGCCACAATGTCTTTATAATCCTATAGGATTTATACTGTGTGTATGGCATTCAGTGGTGAGTTTGCTGTGACTGAGTCAAACTTTATGGTCTTTTCTACATGGTATTGTTTTTAAATGTATCACCTTAGTTTAAAAAAAAAAGAAAGAAATCACAACACAAACAATGCATTCAATTTACTTCACTGTAAGAGGGAAATTTATCTTCAGCTCCTGTAGAGTGGCAATGGGTCCCTCGCGTGTTTTGCTTTAAAATCAACAAGATTATTTCAAACTAAATAAAAAATGCGGTTTAAACCTAAAGTTTCACTCGAAAAATGATTTGTTCAAAGCTTCACAGACAAAAAACTATGCTATGCCAATAATATGGTATTACTGTTGGGTTATTTATCCAAACTTAAAACATGATATGATTGTGAACTGTAAACTGCGTGTTACTGATTGTTACCAATACATGTATCCAATGAATGTCATATTAACATAGTTTTGTACAACTAACAATTAATTTGTGACAGTTGTGGTAAAATTTAGTTTGTGGTCAAAATGTTATTATTTTAATTGGGATAAATACCCCGACAGTAATATATAACTCACACAAACACTGGGTCAGAACATACCCATACAGTGTGAAGTTTACCCAGCATTACATCTGCAATCTGTTGGATCATTTACCCAAAAAGGATCCGTTTCTAACCCGGTGATTTATTTGTGTGGTAAACAATAAAACAGATTATTTCAGTGTGATCTGTTATTAGTGTGGTGGCAGATATCCGGCCCTCAAAGTCACACACATTACACAAGAATAACAATAAAACAAGAGACTATTTGGGGATAATCATACTCAACACATACTGGTGGATTTTACAGAATTGATTTCAGATCAGGGTACATCATCAGTTATTTCTGTAACATTACAGGTGTAGCCGACACAGGCAGAAATATAGCAATTTACTGCCTGCTACAGTAAATCCTTCTCACATTGTAGTATCTGTCACATGCAGTAATAAATCACTCACAGGAGCCACTTTTCTGTGGGACAAGAACTTTTACTTTTGACGTTTATATTTTCTTGCCAATACTTCCAGGGATTTCAATACAAAACTTTCAGTTGCAATGTAATATGTTTACATTGTTCAATTGGTACTGTTTACGAGAAAAAATATCTCCCTCTGAAATATAGTGGAAGTACGGAGTAGTTTGAAATGGAAATACTAACAAAAATACCTCCGAATCTAAATCAGACAGTGATGTATTTGTATGTGTGTGGGAGGAAACTCCTGCCTTGGGAGACAAACTGTCCTCCACATCTTTTCGCACATTCTCTCTCTCTCTCTCTCTCTCTCTCTCAGTATTCATTTCCTGCGCGCGGTGACGGTCCTCCCCCTCTCAGTGTAAACACACCCATTGATTTGAGTGAGAGAGAACTGGGAGCGCAGGAGGCGAACCGTCACACAGGAGCAGAGCAGGAGCGCATGAGCAACGCCTCCAAACATCTCATCCTTTCTATTGAAGCCCGTTTATTTTATGCGCGACTTTTACACGCACGTGTAAAATTTCCGAATCCCTGACAACAGAGTCTAGTGTTTAATCTGAGGCAAAACCCGCCTCATCCTCACCGATCATCCGCCGGCATTTCGGGAATAACCAAGGAGAGTTGTTACGCTCCCCCGAGCGCAAGGCTTGCATCGTGGCTCTTTCAGAAGTGGCATGTTCGAGGGATACTGCGGACACCAATGAACTCCTGCTTTCACCCAAAGAGGTAAATTTGACAATAAAATCACATCCTCACATCGCACGCTCTAGCTTATTAACAGATCGTTATATTGTAACAGCATCCCTTTCTGATCACTTGATGATGGGAAAACTCCAGTGTTGTGGCGGAGAAAGCGCAACAGAAAACAGGCTGACGGACAAAATATTGTTGTTGACATCCCTTGATTATATCCATAGAATGTTATGACTATAATTTACCCGGCGCATTGATGGTGCTCGCCTATTTCTTTATTTCCACGAGATCTTCTCTCAGTCCTTTGTGCTCTCCTCGGCATCTTGTCCCTGCATACTCATGCATGCTCGAGATGTTTTGACACGTTGTTTTAAGGCGACATCAGGTGTGACACGCTATTCTAGGTGATGAACACTATTTTCTAAGTGGCAGCGCTTTGGTTTAAACACAGTCAGACTCGCTCGGACGTCTTTGGACAGCTGGAGTCAGATTATAAATCTGAGATTAAGATTGATGCAGATATGCAGATCAATAGCTGCTGGTGTATCCTTTTGTTTTGCATGTTGTTTCTATTTTTTTTTTCTTCTTCTTCTGTTCTCCCAAGTGGCAGATGTACAGAACTGGCCCATATTCGACTGGTGTTTACTTTTGAAGTCTCTCCCACCAATCCCTCTTCCTGTGTCCGTGGTTGACTGTGAACACCTGGCAATGATTTTAAACAGACTGCAGCCAGCCAGGCCTCAGATATGGTGTCCAGAGGCGGCATGTGCATGCCTTTTTACTGTGGGCTTTGTGAGTGTGGCATGTATGCGCCTTCCTGCTATGTGCCTGTGGATCTGTTTTCTGTGAGGGGATGAGGATGACAACTCTCACAGCCATCCAGCCAACCGCTCTCTCTCACGCTGCTGCCATATTTTCTTCCTCTCAGGGCACATTGGTGTTGAATGCACTGACTCTGTTTCTGTGACAGAAAATAGCCTGTGAGACCAAGGACAAGTTGCAATAGCATGAGGATTAATTGTGGATAATAATGATAATAGTTAATGAATGGTAGTTGGTTTTTGGGTAGCAGCTCAATTTAGTTAACAATTAATGTCGTGATTACTTTTGATTATTAAGCGGTTCATTGTTTAGTCTAAAATGTAATGTTTAAACAGTGGGAAAAAATGGCCAATAACAAATTCCCAGAGCCCCGATGACGTCTTCAAGCCTCTTGTTTTGTCTAACCAACAATCCAGAACCTCAGTGCAGTCAGGTTGCTATAATATGGCATAAAGAAAAATAGCAAATACTCATATTTGGGAAGCTGAGGTAGAGAATGTGGAGCATTTTTTAAGACTGAAAAAGTTGTTGACTCATTTTCTGTCGATCAACTAATGATGATTAATGTTCACGCGTGTTGGGTTATGCTGAAATAGGAGGCTTCAATTTTTGTTTTCCTATTTTTATTTCATGGTGCCATTAAGTTATACTTACAATGCATATGCAAATAAACAGTCATGTAATAAATAATTTTCACTGTTACACCTAACTATCATCAGTGGAAATCAAAGTGAATACACAACATACAAGTCAATTGAAAGTCAGTTTATGTCGAGTCTAAAACCACCAGTAAACCAAGGTGAGGTAGCCAACATGTTGAAGTTGATTCCTTTCCTCTGGCAAGATTACACACTTGTTGTGGGGCTTTTCAAAAATAAATAAAAAAACAGGCATTTGTTTACTCTCATTTGGAGCGGATATAAAATTGACAGTCAAATAGAACCAGTTAGTCGCCAACATTATGATGACTTTTCAAAAGTGTCCTTGATGGTCCTCAGATATGATACACATAATTAACAGCACATGGGCTACAACTAACAATAATTTTTATTTCGGATTAATCTGTGATCCTTGTTGCGTTTAATCACATTGTTTGGTCTCCAAAATGCCAGAAAATATGTAAAAAAATGCTCAATGCTCAAGGTGGTGTCTCCAAATTGCTTGTTTTGTCCAACTAACAAGTGCAAAATATAAATGATATAAAATATATTCAGTTTACATTCACAGACGAATATAAGGAGCAAAGAGGCTGGTATCGGTGAACGTTGAAAAAAATGAATAAAACGATCTATCAATTATGTAGTTGCTGATTCATTTTCTGATGATCGACCAAGTTTTTAAACACAGGACATTAATATCGGCCAGACAGTCGTCAGGAATTTCACGGCAACTTGTTACCCTCCGGATCGTTTTACACACACTGTAACAGTGTTAACTGTGAGCAACCAGATTAAGGTTATATGGGTGGCAGTAATCTGCTTTCCCATTAAGCCGTGGTTACACGTGTTGAGTTAGTGTTCATTGGGATGTGTGGTAGTTTTCAGAAAACATGTTTACATTACCAACCAATAGTCTAAATCAATGCTTGTGATCAAGGAGTCCATGAGAAGAAATTATTTAAACTCTGAAACCATCCATGTTCTTATTAGATTCTTTAGTTTAGGCATACAATGATTGAGTACAAGCAAACACGTAACAAATTTACATTTGAATTACAAATAGATGAACACAGGGTTTTCAGGACCTGCAGGTTTAATTGGTAATCCAGGCTTTATCCTTAAATATGCAAATGGTATAAGTGTGTGGTTTACTGCTCTTCTTCCGTTTGTTCAACTCTAATGCACTCACTGTATATATTACTGAGCTTGTTCTTCCATGGACAACTTTATCTACACCTTTAGTGATGCAGAATTGTTTTACTTTTTTTTGATCATTGTATGTTGACTATTCCTTGTGTTTTTCTGCCTTTCAGCTACAAAATAGTTATTTACAAGCTAATTATTAGTATCTGCAAAATCTCTCAAATGTACTGCCTGATTTATTACGTCCACGTATTCCAATGAAACCACTTTGGAATACAACTTCCAATTAGAAAACATGAGCTGCAGTATCAGTACTGTGTCTATGTGTAGGAGGTGTGCAGGTGAGAGAACTAGGATAGGCAAGGATATTCTTATTATAGCTGAGCCAGAGGCCACAAGATGACGGGTTGCCAGGTTTGTCAGTCCTGGAATGCAATAAATCCTGTTGAACCAAGGTTGCGGTTGGTTTTGTATTTAATCAAGTTATCATAAATGCTCTTCCTGTTGTTGTTATTATTATGAAATATGAATGGTTCATTAATAATTTGATATATGAGACTGCTTATTATTTTGGTTCAATTAAGCCTGTCACACATATATCTTATAGCTTCAACATTAATTTTCTTTTGTAAGACATTGCAAATAGTATAATAATAGTCTATAGTTATGCTAGTGGCTCTGTGAGGCGAGCCAGTGCTTTGAGCTAAATGCTAATGTCAGCATGCTAACGTGTTCAAAATGACAATGCTGACAGTATTTTGATACCAGGTGTTAAGTTCATGATGTTTACCATCTTAGTTCAGCGTGTTAGCATGCTAACATTTTTTAATTAGCACTAAAGCCAAAGTACAATTGAGGTTGACGGGAATTCTGGTATTTGGTCATAAACCAATTTATTGCACAAATTGAAATTTTGACCCGATAAAGAAAATTCAGAGGGCCTCCAAAGCAATTATAATTCATCCCAAAGGGAATAAACAGTTCTGACACTTCTGAACCACAAATGTGAACCTCGTGGTGATGTTGGAAGAAAAGGCAGAGGATCACCAACGTTATGAGGCGTCATCCTCGGCACCATGAATGTCTGTCCCAAATTTCATAATAATTCATGCAACAAGTGTTGTGATATTTCAGTCTGGTGGACCAAAGTGGTGTGACTGACATAGTCAACCCTGGAGCCCTGTGCAAGCATGGCTAAGAATATGAAACTTGTGTTGTGATACTGGCTGCGCACCACAAAGAACCTGAAAATAAATGTACACAGTTCCTTCATGAAGCAGTCACATACGTACTTTTATATCAATGCACCTCACATAGAATTGCAACAGGTTATCTCCCATCCTCTCAAGCTTCCTCGCCTGGTTTCAGTTTTGGCTCCTGTTTTGAAGGCTTTGGTTGGAATGCATCGCATATAGTTGAAATACCTCATCACTAACACAGGTTGTGTTTTCCCCATTGACAGCTGCACCGTAACACTAACCTGCGTGTCTGGATGGCAGCTGTTTTTGGAGTTAGTTTAACTGGAATTTAGTCATATCCCTGGAATTTTTATAACATGGAACAATACAGTTCCTTTGAAGCCAAAGGTGTCAGTGACACCGCTCACCAGAAAGCCCCATTGGACTTTCATTTGTACGTGCAGGGTTCACACCTGATTGTCTATTCAAGAAACACCCTTCTGAGGTTTTTGGAGCACATGATGCAACTTAAGGTAAATAGAAACTGTCCTCTCATCGCCGCAGGCGGGTTGCAGAGGAATCGTTTACGACACCTGGGAACATTTGAACGCTTGAAGTGGTAGTTCACTTAAAATATCTTTCTTTTGAGAATCAAACACGCACCACATGTAGGATTGTAAAACACGTTCTCACTGACAGTGAAACAATGGCCACTGTGGTCCGCTGGACTTCAGTCATTATAGTGGATTTCAAATGTGACAAGATTTCGTGGTCTGTCATCTTATAACTCCTCAAAGCTCTGAAGCTCGGCACGAAGTCGGTTACTTTAACTTAGTTTAATGGAAGTTTTCATACTTTTTTGTCTTGAAGACATCATTACTGGAATAAAATTGAACTGAATTCCAGCTGATCACAGCGGTAGCTGTTTGCTGTCAATTAGACAACTGCAAACATGCTACAACCACCTCATGCTTGTCTCAATACTAAAAAGACAGATTTGGGGTGTAATGAGTATAATTGCGTATAATTGGTCTTGAGGTTTACTCTTCAGATAAAGCAATCTTGATCATTCCTTAAATCATTGGGAGAGCCCGAGAAGAGAACTTAAAATGTCCGGAAGTCTGACAGCTGTGGATTTTAGGTCAGACGGGGACTCTGGAAACAGTGTGCGGGAGGCACTTGACATGTCTGGAAATTGGGTGGAATGAATGTGAGCTCTGAGCGAGGACAGAGCAAGGACAGTGATTATGGAAGCTGTGACTTTCTGGAGGGGAGTAAATTCTGCGCATTAGGCCTATACTCAGAGGTTTAAAAGAGCTCTGCTGTCTCCTTTCTTCCTCTTTTTTAAAAAAAAATGCTCTGCAAAGGGACTCTTACTTGTAAATCATGGTCTCTCTAAAATAGGGGGATTAGGGCTGCTTTGGTTTGAAATCAGAAAATCCTTGTGGTCTCTGCGAGAAGGCAATTGTTATCTACTTGACCTTCAGAATTCCCAGGCGTATGCTGTTTTGTAATTTGTAATCACTGTATCTCTTGCTTAATGTCTTTCTAACGCTTGGGAATGTTTCCAATACTCACCACAAATGCACACCATTCATCTTATTATGAATATTAGGGCTGAAACCGTTGATATTTCACCATCAATGTCACTCTGTGCATGTAAAGTACACAGTCTGAGAATATAATTTAAAGAGGAAAATTCTAACTACAAACTATAACACTTTATCTTCAGTGAATTGACATTTATTGAATGATAGTAGTAGATATATAGATATAACACTCGAATTATCTAATTTATTACCCCTTATTGTGTCTTGACAGACTCCCATATAATTACTGAAACCTCGCCTCCTCTTTACGGGAAACTCATTATTATGATGCTAAACTCTCGGGTCTTCTCTCAGAATGTCTGTGTCGCTGTTTTAACAGAGGACTTTTCTCTTGTTGTGCTACTGGCACATGAAAGTAACCTCTTTATTCAATTTCAAAATTATTTAAAATTATTTAGATGATGTTGAGGAGGGGGGATGAGGCTGTTTGTTCGACTGTCTTTACTTTGAGTGATAGTGAGAGTGCCTCTTCTGATGGCTGTCTCAGCATTATGATGGTAGAAACTTCAAGCAAATTCTTTTTTAAGATGATTGAGAATTCACAGACTGAAATACACCAATAATCTAAATCTTATTTATATCTAATGGATATCAATTGTAAGACAAAAAACACATACTGAAATCTACAACCTGTGACATCCATTTCCTTAGCAAATCACTGTAGCAAAACACCTTAAATATGAAATGCATTAAAGAGAGATTTTTCTTGTCTTTTCTTTTTTAGGATTCAATGAAAATGTCCGTGTGCGTCCATGAGAACAGAAAATCCAGAGTCAGCACTGGCTCGATGAACATCTACCTGTTCCACAAGTCGTCCTATGCGGACAGTGTCCTCATGCACCTCAACTCGCTGCGGCAGCAACGGCTTTTCACAGACGTCCTGCTTCATGCAGGTAGCCGCTCCTTCCCGTGCCATCGCGCCGTGCTGGCTGCATGCAGCCGCTACTTTGAGGCCATGTTCAGTGGTGGGCTGAGAGAGAGCCAGGCCAGCGAGGTCGACTTCCGTGACTCCATCCACCCGGAGGTTTTAGAGCTCCTGCTTGATTATGCGTACTCGTCTCGTGTGGTCATCAACGAGGAGAACGCAGAGTCACTATTGGAAGCTGGGGACATGCTAGAGTTTCAGGACATCCGGGATGCCTGTGCCGAATTCCTAGAGAGAAACCTTCACCCGTCTAATTGTCTTGGCATGCTCTTGCTGTCTGATGCCCACCAGTGCACCAAGCTGTCAGAGCTCTCCTGGGGCATGTGTCTCAGCAATTTCCCCGCTATTTGCAAGACAGAAGACTTCCTCCAACTGCCCAAAGATATGGTGGTGCAGCTTTTGTCACATGAGGAGCTAGAGACGGAAGATGAGAGACTGGTTTATGAAGCTGCCCTTAACTGGATCAACTATGACCTGGAAAATAGGCACTGCCACCTTCCAGAGCTCCTAAGAACTGTCCGCCTGGCCCTGTTACCTGCCATCTTTCTCATGGAGAATGTTTCGACAGAAGAGCTCATCAATTCCCAGCCCAAGAGCAAGGAGCTGGTGGATGAAGCTATCCGATGTAAGCTGAAGATCCTGCAGAACGATGGTGTCGTTAACAGTCCGTGTGCTCGACCAAGAAAGACCAGCCATGCCCTATTTCTTCTGGGAGGGCAGACTTTCATGTGTGATAAGTTGTACCTTGTAGACCAGAAAGCCAAAGAGATCATCCCCAAGGCTGACATTCCCAGTCCCAGAAAGGAGTTCAGTGCCTGCGCCATTGGCTGTAAGGTGTACATCACTGGTGGGAGAGGCTCAGAGAATGGTGTGTCCAAAGATGTGTGGGTCTACGACACCGTCCAAGAGGAATGGTCGAAGGCGGCGCCCATGCTCATTGCCAGGTTTGGCCATGGCTCTGCAGAGCTGAAACACTGCCTCTATGTGGTAGGAGGTCACACGGCAGCAACTGGCTGCCTCCCGGCTTCTCCGTCTGTATCACTCAAACAGGTGGAGCAGTTTGACCCAGTGGCAAACAAGTGGACCATGGTGGCTCCTTTGAGAGAGGGTGTGAGCAATGCAGCAGTGGTCAGTGTCAAGCTCAAGCTCTTTGCCTTTGGAGGAACCAGCGTCACCCACGACAAGTTACCCAAGGTGCAGTGCTATGATCCGCAGGAGAACCGATGGTCTGTGCCCGCGTCCTGCCCGCAGCCGTGGCGCTACACAGCCGCTGCCGTGCTGGGAAACCAGATCTTTGTCATGGGTGGGGATACAGAGTTCTCAGCATGCTCGGCTTATAAGTTCAGCAGTGATAGCTACCAGTGGACTAAAGTGGGTGACGTGACGGCCAAGCGGATGAGCTGCCAGGCTGTGGCGTCGGGGAACAAACTGTATGTGGTGGGTGGGTACTTTGGCACACAGCGGTGTAAAACTCTGGACTGCTATGACCCCACGTTGGATGCCTGGAACAGCATCACTACTGTGCCATACTCGCTCATTCCCACTGCTTTCGTCAGCACCTGGAAACATCTGCCTGCATGAGCCCCAAACCCTCTACCTACACTCTTTCCATGAGGTAAGTTTGACCCTTGGGGATACTGCATATGTGAGTATTAAGTTGTATTAAGACGGGTCTGAAGACTACAAGTTTGAAAATTACAAAGTGAGCTTCCCAGACCTCTGTAGCCCGCTCATAATCTGTGCATGAGGCTATCGACTCAAGGCTACCTGCCACTAGCATAACAATTCAAAATATCACACCGAACAGTTGGCGGTTCAGTTGCATTGTGGTAAATGTAGGCACAAGGTTTTGACAAGGAAGGAGAATGGACTCAAAACTCTAATTCTGCTGGATCGACAATGTTATGGGAGGGCAATGCTAAATCAATGGAGTAGTCTTTGTAGAGTTTGAAAGTTGTATCGTCTTCTTTTCAATCTGTAAAACATTGATATTTATTTATTTTTAATATATTTACTTATTTACTTTTTTGTTTGTAAATTAATCAAAGCCCAACAAATGTGGTGTTTTTGAGGCAGAAACCAATGTCAGTATTTCAGATGTAAAATAATGTACATATATATAAATATAACATAAAATTGGCAGATATTCTATTTTCCACTTCATCATTTTGGCAGTGATGCTTCCAATCTGGCAAAGATACAAAGATAAATAGGTCAAGAATATACAAAAATGGAACCCAGAAATGTACTGCAATTTATATTTGCAAATCTGTTAACATATATGCTCATTCTGACAATCTGTCATACCCAGTATTGATCAGGTTCTGATGTGCATTTGTCCGATCTTTCAAGCTTTGAAATTTTCTGAACTATTGCCAGGATAAGTAGAGTCTTCATAGAAGACGAGAGGACAGAGCACTAGAGGAGGGAGGGTGGGGGGGATGGATAGGGGCTTGTGTGCGTTAGTTAAGTGAGTTATGTGACTGTGGGGATGGGCCGAAGGACAGAGAGGGTAATTGAAAGAGAATAGGATACTTTTATTGCTCCTGTGGGGGAAATCCCTCTAATAGGGAAAAGGGGGTCTGCCAATTAGACAAGCCACACACCAGCAGGCTACAATGCCCTGGCGAGGCTAATCCACTCTCAGTCGCCTTCCTTTGACAAGGTTATGGTCTTTATGCTGGGCGAGAGGGAAGGCAGCCCGTCACTCACGCAGCGTCGGAAGCCATTCATTATGAGCTGCAAGTGGAGGTGACTGAGAGAAGTGGCTAGAGAGCAGTCAGACACACATCATCCTCGATAGTGGTGGGCGCACGCTTAAAATGTCCTGTTGACCTCTACAGTTTCTTGTGACTCCACCTATGTCTCCTTTACCTCGTTCTAACCCTGCTCTCCATGCTCTGATGTTAAACTGGCCAGACGCACGTGTAGCAAGACTCGTCAGCTGAGCTGATCTCTCCCCATGCTGCAGGCTCACGATCACGTCACATCATACAATCGCTACACTCTCCACTGATGTCCCCACACATACCCATGCAGGCAGTCTTTTTTCATTTTGCTGTGTTTATTGAAAGGTTTGGGGGCCCACAGCTCCTGAGAAAGCCAAGGGGAGAAGTAGAGTGACTCCCCAGCTGTCCAGCACAGCACAGCTTCCCATTTGATAATGCCAGGAAGCAGCTCAGAGCAGCTTCACTGCTGCGATAATGTGAAGTTCTTCCTCTCCACAGGATGAAATATTTGTTAAGACTTATTATTCCCTTTCTTTTCGGTGACTCATCTCTGAGAAGTAGAGACTAGACTGAAGGTTTGAACTATCTCTAAGCCAATGCAACACAGTGTTCAGTGAAGGATATAATCCTGCCACTAATTTGATACAGAATTTGTTTTTGGTGCGCCTGCCTGTCATGGCAACTGACAGTCTACTCACTGAACGCAGTGAAAAGACAAAATGTGCAGGAATGGAAAAGAAGGCTGACTGTTTAGGAATGAAAGGGAAAGGAAGTATGTAAGACCTCACAGAAGGAGATTGTAGCTGTGAGAGAAAGAAGAAGTTCTCTCTCAGTTTTTCCCAGGGGAGCAATACAAAGTGTCACATTTAGATTTTTTGCCCCCTGGAAAGCGTTCAGTAGGTACTGAGAAAATCAAATAACGCTGATTTTTTTACTGCCTTTCTTGATGCTGATATTCTAGCCATATTTCAGGATGACTGTTTAGTAGTTACTTATACACAAAACAGTAACTGAAACTGAAAGAATATATTCATATTAAAATAACAAAATTGCAGAATAAATGACTAAAATTACTAATGTAGCATCACAACAAATGAGTCAGTCCCTCCACACACTTTGGTCTAAAGTAACCTGATCCGGTTCATCGGGTTTACAATTCCCATGGCAGTGTGGTAGTTTAAATGGGTTCCAGTTAAAAGACAGAAGCATATGACATGTGCACAGCGTTACGGGAATCATTTGACATTTTGGGAAATACACATTTTCCCTTTTTTTGCTGGGAAGATCGATATGACTCTTTTGTCTACATGCTAATTATGAAGCTACAACCAACTGCACTCTGTAGCTTCATATTTAGAGTATGGACATGAGAGTGGTATTAATCTTCTCATCAAACTCTTTGCAAGATAGAAAATAATCATATTTCCCTCAATGTTTAACTATTCCTTGAAAAATATCTTTAGTTTTTGTGAGAGCATGTAGTTATGCACCAGTGGCAGAAAAGAAAAATTGTAAGGCCGCCCCACCGTTAAAACTACTTTGATTCATGAATGTATTTTGCTGAACGCTAACTTGAAACAAACTGTAATCCAGTGCAAGACATTTCTCTCCTACCCATATTTCCACAGTGTAGAAAGTACTTTTCAAGGTTTCCTTATTCACTCATCACATGTACGTCCTCTGGCAACGACAGTAAGGGAAAGACCCACGTCCAAACAGAGAATAGCTGGTGTTATTACAGTCACATTAGACACGTAGAGGGCTGCCAAGTCTGTAACCATCTGTGCCGTACAGATAAGTAGGCCTACATAACAAGTAAAAGCTTTAAAAATGGAAAGGTCAAAGTGAAGAGAGAAGAGAGAAAAACCCACTTAGATGTGAAAAGTGTAGTAGGCTGAGGGCGAGATAAGAAGATGATGAAGGGCTGCACTGAGGAAACAGAGTGGGTGGAGTCACCCAATCTAACACCCAAGTCTAGCAGGGGATACAGAGCGGATACTTTTACATTGTAACGCAAGAAAGCAGGAACTAAAATGTCGAGAAGATAGAGAGGTGATCCATAAGCTTTAAGCCTGAGCCTCGTTTCCCAAGATATGTATAATTTTTCTGTTTTTAGGCTTCCTTTGTACTTTGAATAATTAAAAAGCCACCTTTAAACTTTTGAGCGTTGTTCACTTTATGGCATCTTATTTGCCCATTTAACAAGCTATTCTTTTTTTCCTCTCCTTCAGATTTCCCTTTTTTGCTTTATCTACTGGACTCCAACTGTGAAGAAGCACACGTTATCTTCCTCTAAAAGAGACACTGAGCAGTGATGTACAGACACCCCGCATTCATCTTGATGTCGCAAAGATGCCGAAACAGGACAAAAGCTGGACACTTTACTGGAATGATGTCGTCTCTCATTTCCGAGAAGGAAGTGGAGGCATGCTGTGCAGTAGATCACGCAAAAAAGAAAAGAAAACCAAACAAACTGCTGCTTGTTATATGAGGCACAAACTCCAACCTTATGTACATCTGGCATATCAGGCTTGTGCTTTCATGCTGCCATATGAGGACTGCAAACATATCACACAACCTGCATTTTTCCCAATTAGTCATGACAGGCTTGTGAGGATCTGTATTGATGTTTTTCTCTATGCTAAAAAAAAAATAAGAAAAAAAAATACTCTTTTTCATCGAGGCTGCAATGTATAGCATGACTGATGTTCTATTTAGATTGATGGAGGGAGAATGCAATGATTGGTGTGCTGAAGAACGGAACTCAGTTTGACTGAATGTAGCTGATTTATAAAAGAAACAATGAAGGAGCAAATCTCCACCTTATCTTCTCTAATAAGCTTTTTTTTTTAACCCCTTGTAACTATTTTCTTCTTCTTTCCAAGATGTGCTTTCACAGCTCTGACAGAGAAACAAACCTATGAGTGTTCCTCTTATGAAGGCTTTGGCAGTTTACTGTCACTGCAAGCCACGAGGTGTTGACGACCAACACCAGCTGAGGTTGAGGAGGATGGAGGGGATCTGTGCGTGGCCGGGGCTGCCTAAGGGGTCACGACCTTACATGTTTGCTGTTTTGCAGCTACGCATTAACGCCCACCGAGCGCCGGTTAACTAACCCACTGTACACGGGCGGTATTCAGTGTTTGGATTCAGCGCTTCAGAAAGAACACTGTCACTTTCAGCTGTACACTTAATGCTGTAAAAGCCCGGCTGCGCTTCTGTTATTCCGATAAAAGCAGTTGCTCGCTTGCTGAGTCATAGCTGAACCCTTTCTAGAGCATGTCCACTCATAGTGATTCAGTAAAACCGGCATGAACTCTTTCTTCTCTGTGGTCACAGAAATCTTGTCACCTTAATCTAAACTGAGAACAAATCAGTTTCTTTTTAAACTTGCTGCAATGTAGTCTTAATTTATATGACAATGCTTACTCTGTTATGTTAATATGTTTAATCCTATTTATTTCCTCTCTGCCTGCATTGTTATGTGAGTGTATGTTCGGGTTATGTCATGCATGGCCAGGTGTTGTGTTTTATTTGATCTTAGCTGGGCTGCATTTTGCACAATTCAGTCTTTCCCAGGAGGAACTTTAACTTCTTTTACAAGAGACGGAGGTGAACCTCTCACAGAGTATGTATGGGAGAGGAAGAATGGCTCGGATTAATGACGGTGTGAAGCAGTTAAGGCCACAGGGTCGCTGCCCAAGTAAGAAGACTGAATGGGGTGAAAGAATTTTTCATATTTTCTTCTTAAAGATACTCTTTGAACTCTAACCTGTGTCCAAACCTGTCTTAAATCCTCCCGTCAGGGCCCTAACTGTACCAACAAAACAAGAAGATTATGAACGACAAAACAGATAAGGTTGCTGGAACGGTGCAGTATGTGGCCCAGTAACTAACCCTGACATGGTAAAGAATGTGACAGTATTTGCAGCTGTCCTTGGGACAGCTGGAAGGCTGTCACATGTGCAAACTTGGCTCTTCAGGGTGTTAACCCAGAGTCCTCTTCACCATTTGGTTGAGAAAGAGTTGGATCCAGTAGGCTGTGCATTGATAAGGGCAGACACCGCAGTGCTTTTCACCATAGTGTCAATGATGCACAAAAAAAAACAAAAAACATTGCAAGTTCCTAAAGACCAAAAAGAGCGATTGTCTTAAACACTTGCGTATGAAATATTTGGTGAGTCTAATCAGTGTTTTTCTCTCTATGTCTGTCTATGTGACCTGAACATTGACGTTTTACAATTGAATATTAATGAAACCATTGAATTTCAATGTAAGGGTAATGTTTTGGTGGAATATGTATATGTATTTTTTTCAAATGTCTTTCCCTGTGGATGCATTAAACAAATACAATCTTTTGGGATGAATTGATAAACAGCTCTGTAAATTACTGCTCAGCTCCTTAAGCCACCCAAAAGTTCATCCTTTTATTGGCAATGTCAGGACCTCTATGGGGACCCTTGGGCACCATAATGTTGACCTCCTCCAACCACTGAACACAGAGCCTCTGGCCCCACCAATCAGATAGGAGCATTTATTTCTCATAGAACGCAAGTTTCCCTGGCAACAGCTAGTAATGAATGCCCCTTCAATTTGCACCTAATAGCCGAGTGGAATTTCCCACTTCTACTCTAGCCCTTTGCTTATCCTGTTTTATCTGGAAATCCAGCTCGCTCTGATTGGAGCGCAGTATCTTGCCTATGATGTAAATTAGACAGAAAAATGTCAATGTGCATCAGTTTCATTTTTTCTTTTGTCATGTAAGAGTTTAATTTCTATTTTTTATGGCATTATTTTGTACATGTGATTTTTTTCACAATGTGAAATTCATGGCTAATAAACATAAGAGTTTTTTCCTCTTGACTGTAAAGCATTGTGTCTTTGTCTTCAGTGTGGAGATAACTTGCCTCCATAAGGGAAAAGCAGCTTCAGCACAGCGCAGGGTGCTTTCTCATTACTGCATGTTTCGCATATTTAGGCAGCTTTGGAGTGAATACAGAAGCCAAAGTGTTCCTAGGTATTAAAGGCAGTATATCATGCGTACAGCTTTTGTTCTGTGGAGGAGGGGCTGAAATCATCTTATCTATGCCTCTGGCTCCTAAGCTTCCTGCAAAAGAACAGGCGAAACGCAGCCAGATACTTTCCCTTTCTCTGTCAAGTCACCTTGGCAACGGCAACCTGTATCTGCAAACTGTGGGGGCTGGAGGAGAACATGAAATCTTAAAAAGGCCCTCTCTCTCTTCTCCTCCCTCCCTGACCTACCTCCCCTCTCACTTCCTCTCACACTTTTCATTAGTGACATGCATCGCAAAGTGGTTCGCCGGTTAGCCCTGCTGCGTTTGACGCTCTCTGGTTTGTAACAAGTCTAACGTCTCATTAGTGAGTGACTGCAGAACACACTGCCACTTGCTGCATTCCTCCAACTCTGAGGAGCCTGTTCAGTGTTTACATTCTTCGCCCTGACAAGACGGCTGACCGGTGTCTTGAGGTTGAGAAACACCAGTTTTACCGGATCCAGACCCTCATACATTCACAAACAAAATACACCCATACACTGGGGGGAAAGAGGGAAGCTTGAGAAATAAACAAAGATTCCTTTCACTGTCACAACATTTGCTGACATGTTGTTATGAGCTGTTAAAAATTGTATCTGCATTATTTCAAGATAACTTAGTCACAGGATGAGTTTTCTCAAGCATTCTCCGGCTGAGAACCAAAGCAGAAAAAAAAAGGGTTGACATACAATGTGAAACGTGGGAGCTCTGTGTGCGGGAGGCCCCTCAGTGCCCCTGTGTTATCCAACAGTCCCCCCATTAATCAAGACAGGAAGTTGAATTTCCTGTCCGCCAGGAAGTAGGTCTTATCCAACCACCCCCTCCTCCCCGGAATATACACCGATGGCTCAACCCTTCAACACTGTGAATCCTTTGGGTGCTGTTAGCTTATGCAGAGCTTGGCTGAACAGACTAAAGTCTAGTATTTTGTGTGGGCAGTCTGTATGTGTGGCTGAGTGTGATGAAAAACTATGTACCTACAAGTCACCGTCGCCTGGCAACACAGGCATTGGCCGCAACTCAGTCATGCAAGCGCGCGCACACACTCACACACACACACACACCCATGAACACATACAGACAGAGACGATACATTAAATTAGTTGCAGATGTCCTTACATTACACCGTCAGCATCAGTGGTTATCTATCATGTCTAGATTTAGAAGAAATAATGATATTCAATGAAAGAAAAGATAAGATATCGATAAAGGCAGTCTAAACATTACTCCCTATGTATATTAAGATGAATAACAAAACATAAAACCAAACATTCTAGTGTTTTTTATTGTTATTCAACACATTTTATAAATCCTCGAAAATGAAGGTTAACTTTTTCCAGAACTAGTCTGATGTTATGTTTTTCTTTTATGTCTCTGTCAACAAATCCCATGAAAAGACCAAACCCAGTAACGTGTCCTCTCTGTCCTTTTATAACTTAATGACATTATTTCTCTGCCTGTGGCGCTCAGCACAGAGCTCATTGGTTCCTACTGAGGATGTCAATCTTTAAAAACAACATACAGACTTTTTTAATCAAAATATTTGACTTTCTCAAAACCTCAGATTCTTTTCCTTAACAGTGACTATAATACTCCATACTTGCACGATTCACAGGCAATACTACTAGCAGGATCAATTAATCTTTGGTTTTTTTTGTTGTTTTTTCAGGATTTGTTGACAATAAGAAAAATATAGAATATGAACAGACTGTTTCTTTAATAAATATTTTTTTTTAGGTCTAGGTACTTGTCTACTTGCAAATATATTGCACAGTTTTGAAATAGTTTGTCATTAGATTGCATTTAAATAAGATTACACAGATCCGGATAAAAAAAGACCATATCCTTGAGGATTTCGGAGGATTTCATCAGCTGGGTGGAGGTGCAGGTAGGTTGATACAAAGCTGAAGAAACCTAGTGAGCTCCTGCCCACAAAATAAAAAATGAAAGCATACCATGCAGGGTGGAGCTGGTTTAAACCGTTCCAGACATACACGCACAGACACCGTGATCATGTCAGGGATGTTTTCGAAATGAGAGAGCTGTCCACTGGGCCGTGATCGCTCTGACCTCTGAGTTACATCAGCATTCAGGCGGGCAGCTGAGGACCAATCCGCCTCAGGCAAGGAGACTGTGTCAGGGGCCAGTGTGTCGCTGTCAGATGTCCTGAAATGGAATTTAAAGAAAAGATCTTCTTCTTATGGCAAAGTTAACTTTAAATTGCATTTCATTTGAAATGTCCTGTCAGTTTTTAATGCTACTTCTATCTGTCTTACCTGCTTTAGAATGACTACTTGAAAGAAAGTTTAGTGTCCTTTCAAAAGCCCTAGAGCCTGCTTATCTGGACCACAAGGCAGACTCAGAAGATAACATACATAGGAAAAAATAGCATCTGCTGGACTGCTAAAGAAAGAGCCACGCGGGGCACTGATACCTCAAGATTTTCAAAACCTTCCTTTATCAGAGATACCTCTCACCTGCAGTGGAACACAAAGAGATGTCTGGCTGCAGAGATGTTTCTGAGGTTTGGGAGCTGGGATTTTTACTGTTATTTGTTTCCAAAAGTGCAATATTCTGTTGTATCTCTTAGTGTTTTTAAATGTTTTTTTTTGTGTCTGTGACTTCATTAGTCCTCTGTTTATCCTCCACAGCATGCGCCCTTCCCCCTGCGTTATCGCGAGAGGGCTGAAGGAAAATGGATGAGAGGTAATTAAGTCTAAGGAGGTCTGCTCGAACGCACAATGGCTCCTCTATTCTTATTCTTTTCATTCTTTGCCCCCGCCTTTGTCTCTCACTTGTGTCATTACTCTAGCCTCCTCCCTGGATAATCCCGCTGACCCCATCCTTAAACTTTGTGGCTATCCAGGAAAGATACCCTGCTGATTGGGTTGCTTTGCAGACACAAGCTAATTTACTGCTTGAACATCACCTGAAGTGATTTCCCATCAGATGAGGACATTTAGAAAAGGCTGTAATTAATTGAACACAAGGGAGCAACAAATACGTGACTGACCTTGACCATTTTCCTCCCGACTGCTTTGGGAAGAACTCCACAGACTTTTTAAAGGCAACAAACTTAAACTTAAAGGATTAGTTTGATATTTTGGGAAATATGCTCATCCGCTTTCTTGCTTATAGAGTGAGATGAGAACATTATATACAGTATACACTCTCACTACGAAGCTACAGAAAGCAGCTTAGCTTAGCATAAAGACTGGAGACAGAGGGAAACAGCTAACCTGGCTCTGTTACGAAGGTAACAAAATCTGCTTACAGCACCTCTAACTAACTACCACATTATATGTTGTTCTTTTGACCCGTAAAACAATAATAATAAACTGCTTTTGCCATTTCACTATTTTTCGGCACAGTCCCGGGCCAGGCTAGCTTTATCCCTCTGTTTCCGGTCTTTATGCTAAGCTAAACAGCTGCAGTTTGTTTAGCTTCATACTTATCATAAACTTCCTGTACTCTGACACAGTAAATTTGAACTACAAACGTGTTAGATGTGTGCTGGCCGGTGCCTTTTTCTCCTGTTGGACAGAAAAGGCTAGGCTAACTGTTTCTCCTTGTTTCCAGTCTTTAAGCTAAGCTAAGCTAACTTGCTGATGCTTCACAGTTATATTGTTCACCATCTTAGTTTAGAGTGGTAGCATGCTAGCGTTTGCTAATTACCAGTAAAGACAAAGTTCCGGAGATCAGAACATTTATGTGTTTTGTTAAACAGCTGGCTACCTGCATGTTGCAACCGTCCTGGAAACCTGCTCTCAGTTTTTCTGACAGCTGCAAATTTATGAGTCTGTGAATCAAAACACCACTTCACCCTTTGGATATCCTGCAGCTTTATCAGGCTTTTATGTTGATAAGACGTGTTTGGGGGTCATTAGTACATACTTATTAACCGCTTAGGGATGCTTTTAAGGCCACTTAGCTTACCTCAGCGATCTCAGGCTTATCTCATTGCAGAAAACCGCAGGAAGATGAAACGCTGCGCGGCTTCATGAGGTAGATGTAATAACAGTTTGGGGTGAGTCACTGCAGGCGGTGTGCTCATAACATTGTTTACGTTCTCTTTGAAATGAGGTTGTTGGGTCTTTTAATCAGCGTGGCTCAAAGGCATTTGCCCTGCAATTTCTGCTGTTATATGGATTTTCACCCGGGTGTGGTTTGAGGTTGGGTAAGGAAAGACGGAGGTGGGGGAGGGCTTGGCAGTTTAGGTGGGATGATAGGGTGAAGTCAATTCACTTGAAAGAAGCACAGCTCGGGTGAAGTCTGTTACACAGTGAACATTATTCACTTCTGACGTGATTGGGAAGCCAAAACAATCAATTAACTTCAGCCTTCTAATTATCGAAGGGGATTCACAGAAGAGGAGGTGGATGCAAGTGTGCATTGCTATCGTCTTCCATTCCTCGTCAGCTAGCCTTTTCTTTTCTATGCTTTTAGAAATCCCTCAAAATGAACAGCAGTGGACAAAAGTATTCGAAGCATTTCTTCAAGTCAAAGTACAAATACAATCTATGGTAGAAAAATATTATCAGCAAGTAAAATATCAAAAGTACTGAAGCATAGGGCCCCTGTGAGTGATATGTACACTGTGTATTACATTACAAGATTTATTTTTAGATTGTTAATAGCAATGTCTATGGCATTTTACCATTTAAGTTGGTCAAGGTGGAGCTATTTTATACTTAAATACGTCATATATATAGTTAGGTACTTTACTCCAGAGGTTACCAACCTAGGGGTCAGGCCCCTCCAAAGGGTCACAAGATAAATGTGGGGGGTCGTTAGATGATTAATGGGGGAAGAAAGAAGAAAAGAAAAAAAGTTCTGTTGCACAAATTTCTTTTTTTTCTTCTTTTTTTTCCCTCAGTCAGTATTCTTTGTTTTTCTTTTATTATTATTGGATCATTTTAGCTAGTTGTTTGGAGGAACTGCTAATACGTCATAGTCATCTGAAACATGACATGGGCCCCCACCTAAACACTGCTTTTTTTGTAACAGGTCACAAGCCAAAAAGGTTGGGAAACAATGTATTTTATTATATTTTATTCACAAGGTTAATATGTTCTTTTAATGTAAAATATTGATCTGAAAAGTAACTTGCCACTGAAAGTTAAAAGTAGCATAAAACGGTAATACTCAAGTAAAGTACAAGTACCTCAAAATTGCACTTAAAAACAGTACTTGAATAAATGTAGTACATTTTCCGCCACTGAAAATAATTAATGTTGACCTCAAACTTTCCTAATGACCATAAAGACTGGAATGCTTCAATCTCTCTGAGACCTTGCAGATAATGAGAATCTTTCAGGAGAGAGAGAGAGAGATGATCCCAACTCTTAATTACCCATCATACCCATCTGAGTTATCCCCTGAAACTACCTGTCAGATGAAGGTCGAGCCTGCTTTCACTATGACAGGCATGTCTGTACAAACAACTCCATGCTAAGACCTTAATCTGCAAACCAAAACATCACTGAGAAAAAAAAAATGTTTTAAACATATAGCTGAAGGTATGGAAAGCCTGTGCTTACCGAGGCATGCTCACAATGAGGCTGATAAACGAACACGTGCTGATGTGAGGTGGCCTAGCCGCAGCTAATAAAGGAGCGCGAGAGGTGTGCAGAACTCCAATTTCTCAGGCATTTTTATGAGCACTTGAAGTCAGACTGCAGTTTGAAGTTGCATTTCTCGCTCCCTTTCATCAATTAGGAGAGCCTCCTTAAGTAAACGCCTGGCTTAAAGATGTAACAGAGGTGAGGCTGGGACAGCAGTAAGTGGAGAGGGGGGGATCAGGAAGCCTACTGAGTTTGTAATTAGCAAAATAATGCAGGACGTCTGACAGCTGGTTAGGATTTTGACTGTTTTATCCTTTGGCTGCCTTCCCCCGTGGCAGGTTGTTATCTGTGCCTTACAGAGATTTCATTGGCTTCCCCTGACCCCCCAATGGGGGGCTCTGAAGCCACATCTCAGACCCCGACAGCGGGGGACCCCTAAACTTTTAGTATTATTCACACAAAAGGATTCCTTTGCCCGACTCAAGCATGTGGTCCTCATTGGGGTCTCAGCAAGCATGAGCGAAGATGAAAGCATGCCTCTCTTTCCTGCTCCCTATGTGTTGTCCACACGCCGACTCCGCCGATGAGTGTCCGCTTTTGTTCTGCACCGGACCACACGCACACACACGAACATAAACACAGCAAACCCCACATGCGTTTGAACACACTTCCAAACGCCCACAGACATAGTCAGTTAGCCGCAGTCACTCAGACACCGAGTCCTCAATGTGCTGTGAAGACTTTTCAAAAACACCCAAAGCTCTGCGTCAGAAATGATGAGAAGTGGCTGACATTTCAGAGGGAGCTTTATCACGCGGATTTGCTGATGGCTTTAGTGACCACATCAAACTTTGGTTCTCCTTGCAGATGTTTTCCTCTCTCTTTTTTTGCTTCATATGGACGGCGTTGAGGCGATGGAGCTGGGGGTTATAGTTGCGCTCTGAAAAAAGGATTTACATGAAAAAGTCTTCTTTTCAAGTCGCTTTTAGATGCACGACACATTGCAGAAATTTAAACCATTCAAGTGATCCTGAGAGGATTGAATTTTCCATTTTCATTACATTTCCTAATCTCACTTTTCAACACGAGTGCTAAGAATATCCAAAAATACATTACCGGTACTTTTAATGGCTCACACTGGTAAAGCAGATGTGATCCACATATGGGATATGTTGGAGAAAATTACTGGTTAAGGACTGTAAACTACTCTTTGCAAACAACCTGCATCTGGAAGGACTACCACAACAATGCAAGAAGAGAGCAAACAGACCCACACTAAGGAAAACAATGTGAAAGTTGCAACTTCATCAGTTAAAGCTGTTCTTGAACATTTTACTGAGGAAATAAAACCCAAAGAAAAATCCCAGTCCATTCAGATCCTTAAATTGCACAAGATTTTAATTACTGCTGTGTGTGCCTTTGCTGTCCGTTTGGAATCAAAGTTATTCCTAATCTGCAAAGGCAGAACAAACGCAGTACTGCACCATAAGGTGTTAGCTAAATAACAGTTGGGAAGCAGAGCAGATCCAAACACAAGCCCTCTAGGTTTAGCCACTGTCCACTGTTTTATTAGGGCAGTAATTATAATTGGCCTATGCCAGCTACTTCTCAATCCTCAGACCTTGTCACCCTAATCTCTGCTAATCCCCTTTTGTGTTTGCAGAAATTAGTTTGTGAAGTGGGCTCAAAATCTAGGTCAAGCCTTCGGGCACTTTGGAAAGAGTCTGATGGGTTGTGTGTATGTGTGTGCGTTTGAGTCCCCCGTGACAGATTTGATGGGAGGTTGCGGGGAGGGAGGACGACGCAGGGGTGCAGTGGTGGGCACTGAGTTGGGCAAACACCTATTATCACCGTTTTAATTGGAGATTAGCGGGAGGATTTAGCTGCAGAGCCTGAAGGGACGAAGACGGCAATGGACGCTGGCACTACTCTCTGTGGCCATGACTGCGTGCCCGATGTGAGGCTGCAAATCTTTCTATGCTCAATGTAAATAAATAAAAGTCAAGAAGAGAGTCTATTTTGTGGGGGAACGCTGAAAAGGCTCTTCTTCTTTCTCCATCTCAAAATTTGAAAGATAAAATGAAATGACAGACAATTTGGTGCAAAATGAGTTTGCCCTTTGACAAAGTCACAGGCGATATTCTTTCAGTGGATTCTTGAGGGGGTGACGGAAATGGGTCAGATCATGAGCAGAAAAATAAGACCGTATAAAAAATGGCCAGCACAGAGAGGTGAGAAGCATTTGTGACAATATCAGGGGGAGGGAGAGAGAAATACATCGAGCTTTTGCATGATGCTTTTGACAGACCTGTCTAACGGCCAATGACACAGATTAAAGGAATAGTCCGGCACATAACCACCCGTAATACCACAACTTGTCGCTTTTACACTAAACACTTTTGTATGTATTAAACACAAGCAATATAATGTGTTAATCAATTTTAGTGGTGATGGTCAGCGGATTTTGCCATTGGAGCCAGACTAGCTGTTTCCCAGTTCCCATGAATTTGTGCCAAGCTAACTGGCTGCTGGCAATATGTTATTTACCATTAAGACAAGAGAATGATATCGATCAACTCATCTATCTCTTGCATATTAATAAATACATAGTATTCATAAAATAATCCATCTCAAGAATTCTGCATGTAATGTCAGAGGTTTGTACATTATAAAACTGCACCTACATTCATTTCTCAGGTTTATATTCCAGCTGTCAAACCAAAGATTAATATTAAATAAAAACTGAACAGTTGATAGTCCTGTCTATCTGAGCTAAAGCACACACGGGCTGAATCAGCAGCCCAGAGCAGGTGCTAATTGATAAGAGGTTTTTTTATTTCTGTTATCTTTTAAGTACACCACCTTCGGGTGTTACCTTGTGACTACTGTCATATGGCTCCAAGGTGAAGAGTGGACTCTGTTTAATCTTGCGTGTTTAAATTGCTGGAAAGTGCACTGCCATAAAATGCAGGGATATAACCTTGGCCAGAGTGTGTTCGAGTGTGATAACACACATGCGCCTCAGTGCTAATGGCTAATAGGCAGGAGAGCTGAGGGGGATTTAGCATGATATACGGTAGCTTAACAGGGTTAATGTGCTTGAAAGAATGTCTTTTTATCTTGCTTATTTTGCTCTTTTCCCACAACTGTCTCTTCTCCAGAGCTCTTTCCACCTCCCATGCTTCTCATTTCTCACTGTCCTCCCAGCTTTCTGTTTTATCAACTCTGTTACTTTCCTGATGTGAAGAAATTGCTGGAAGGTAATCAAATGACTGCCCCTTCTGTTCCACAGATTTTAAACACTTCTCTGAATGTGTATAATTTAAAGTTAAGATGAGAAGATTAATAACACTTGTATATGTACACTGATTATGAAGCTACAGCCACCAATTGATTAGCTTAGCTTAACCAGCTCTACCCTAACCTATTTTTGAGGCTTCTGCTCGAAAAAAGCATGCCCATACTAAAAACAGTACAACTCCGCAACCACAAGGTCTATTTGAATAATTTTGGTGTTATTATAAAGGGTAATAACTGTGATATTTGTAAATAATGTGTAAATATCAGTGTATATGTTACTGGTTAGAACTAAATGAAGATGGAACACAGAAAAAATGAAAATATTTCAGGTTCTTCTAAAAAAAAAAAGCACTTTCAGGATGATCATCCCTTTGAAATGATGTAGTTGCAGGTTTAAACCACTATAGGAATTCCTAGCACAATATGTGAATACTCTCTGCAAAGTTTGAGTTTGATAAAGTGAAGCAGAAAAATAGTGGAGAGTTTTTAGTACAGACAGTTCAGGCGAGGTCTCTGAAATGGGCATTTGGGCACATTTGGGCACATTTTGGCACCATCTGTTCCATTTGAATGTTCTCATGTACCACACTATATATGTCACTTGTATATTACTAATGGTGTTCAATACATCCAAATACAGCAGTTTTTTTTTTTTTTTTTTTTTTTTTTGGAAAATTCAACCAGACCTCTATATATTTTCCCATTCAAAAAACAACCGTAATGGAAATTATATTCAGGATGGCTCATAATGAATATGTAGGGCAGTTGCTCTGTTTTTTCCGCTAGCACCTATTAGCTACGATCGCTAGGTCCGGTAACGTGGCGAGTGTGCTCACTCTTGGCGAAATATGAATATGATATTTGGGAAATTAATTGACTTGGTGTTTTAGTTGTGTTTGGAGCATGTAAAACTGGTTTGTGTATTCTTATAGCCCGGAATTTGCTGTTAATCTGGTAGATAACATTTTTTATTTAAAATTTTTATTAGTGCACTTTGAATGACGAGACAACCCGAGAGCCCCCTCCTCAGGGGGCTCTCGGGTAGAACAGGTTGTAAATGGGGAAATAGCTAGCCCGGTCTGTTCAAAGCTAACAAATTTAGAATCATTTCCCAAAAAAAAACTATAGCTTAAAATGTTATGCTACCTATGATGTTCCTTAAAGGGACAGTTTCCCCCAAAATAAAAGATATATATTTTCCTTTTTACCTGCTATTTATCAACATAAAAATACATTTGAAAAAAACTCAACAGCAATATCTCAAGATAATGTAATAAAATAAATATAATAAGATAATCCACAGACGTTGTTGTGAGCAGTTTCATGTATATTTTTTTGACGCTTTGAGCATCACAAGCCGAGTGCCGAGGACATTTAGTCCTATTATATTTGAAAGAGGGCAGACATCTCTACGGCCAAGCTCCAAAACTAGGCAACTCACACCGAAGCCATTTCGATTGATAAGTAGCTCTACATGTAAGAGGACAAATATGTATTTTTGAACTGTCCCTTTAAGTTACATGGATTCCCTCTGGTAATAAAGGGCATTGTCTTCCCAGCCTCATGTGTAAATTGCAGAGGGAATTAGGGGAATGTAAGTATTTTATTGGCAGTATGAATAATCCCCAGTATAACACTTTACCCTACAGTTTTCATTTTACCCAAAAGCCTTACACCCATTAATCCACAGCTGTTAGAAACTAGAGCATCCTATATCAAATGGTGAACAGCTGAGAGGCAGCAGAATTTTTAAAGCACAAGTGATCTCCTTAGAAGTTACTAAATGCGTTCGCTCAATCGCAAATAATCTCGCTGACAGTTTGGCGGTTTGTTTTTCACATTTACATACTGCGCTCACCGTTCAGCATTTCACAGATAGAAAATATGGCTTGAGCATAATAAGCAACATCTATCTTTACATCTGTCCATCTCGAACTCTGACATTTCTCTCTTTCTCCCATTCTTTCTGGATTTATATCCCAAGGAATACTGACCCACTTTTCAACTTTCAACTCTCCTTGACTTTTGTGTGAGAGCAGCAGCAGAAATTCTCCATCCATCAGATCACATGCAGGGAGCACATACAACCCCACTCCTCCCTCATGACTAATCAGCCGGAACGTTTTTTCTTCCCAAAACGCTGGACACCAGCCTCTCCCACAGACTGCGAACTCTTGACTTTAGCTCACAACAAGCCCACCATCTGGAATTGACCCACTGAAATGGCCAACGTGCAAGAAGAAGAAAACTTCACAACTGCATCGTCCAACTTTAAAATAGTACTCTTTCGCTTTGCCGGAGTCACGAGGGAGTAGTAAATTAAAGCAGTTCGGCTGCATCAATTACTTTATATTTACATTCTTCTTCCTTTTCAAATCCTGTCGCCGACATTACCCACAATGCAACTCAACCGAGAAGAGTTCGATCCGAGTTTTGAACATTTTAAGGCGGATATCTTTGGGTGAGAGATGCTCCGAGCATGCTCCACTTTCTGATGAAGGCCATGACATGCGATTGAAAGCTCCAGAAAAAGCTCCAGAAAAAGCTACTTCTGTAAGTCGACCTTGAGTTATGATTTTGTATTGTTTGTGTGTCAAACTACTATTTCCATAGAAAATAATTAGCTTTCATGCTCAATGATTCATTGAAAAATAACAGAGATGAATTAATCCCTAAAATAATCATCTTTAGTTGAAATCCCAAACACAATAGGATCATAATACCTCTGGAGCAGTGTTTGGAATTAGTCAGCAGTTTAAGTTATTTTCCTTGTTGACATATTTTTCTTTCCCTTGTATATTCAGATATGTACAAAATATCATATTCTTCCACAATACTTTAAGAATCTTTCATTACATAAGATTGTTTTCCTCCTCTCCTCTCCTCTCCATTAGCTAGCTCTAAGTAATGCTGACCTGCTGACAGTCACCTCTTTGGCTCTGGTCCAGTTCAAATGAGCCCACTTTGGCCCTCGTTCCGGATGGCTCTGGCCTGGCGTTGGTCCATTTGAGATACAGCAGGTTCACTACCTCGAAAATCACTCAAGGTCACCGTTCAATACTCACATTTCTGTTTCCTGAGGCGGGTCATGTACTGTTTCTCTCTCTCTCTCTCTCTCTCTCTCTCTATCTCTCTCTCTCTCTCTCTATCTATCTATCTATCTCTATCTGACCATAAAGAGAATTTTACTTTTTTTCAGTGGCATTATATATGTCCTGGAGCTAAAGCCTAAAGGCTGACATTTTTGTGGGTTTTATCTTCAGGTTGTGAAGCCAGTTTGATACGGTATGGCTGTGTGTTGTGAGCATCTGTTATCCCAGAATGCCCCTGGGGTTCTCGGGTTCTCTCTGTGAAATGACACTGGAATGTTAATTGACCTAGAAATCACTAGGTGTTTTTCTGTTCAGCTCCTGAGACTTAGAGAGATATACAGACATACATACAGAATACTCAATACCCATACATTTGACTGCTTGCAGCTTTTTAGAAGCATGAATAATGACAAATTAAAACTCTTAACTTTATCAAATAGTGAATCTACTAAAACATGGTTCCAATAATTTAATCATACAAACAACTACACCTCCTCCTATTGTGGTAGTTAGTAATAATTTAGGCACAGAACTGTTTTTAGCCGGTATAGAGAATAGTAAAACAATGTAAACATCTCATGTAGATGTGTTAAATTAATTTTAGCTCAAATTGGGTTGATTAATGCGAGTTAAAAGATAAGTCTGGTCATATTCTATAATTTTGTTATTGTCAACAAATCCCATGAAAGGACCAAAATCTCTCAATGATTTCCTGCTTCCCAAGCTTATCTGTGGCACTCAGCGCTAAACAAATTAATTCCTATTGAAAACATACAGCTCTAAAAACGGGTCACAAATATATACTTTCTTTAAAAAAAAAAAGAAAAGCTCAGTAATTTCCTAAAACAGCTGGATGCATTATCTTTTAGCAAATGTTACTCAAACGGAAGTAAATTCTTTATTTGTTGGGAACTATTTACAACGGCAAATTCATACACATTAGATTTCGTAGTGACAGCAGAATGGTATATGTGTGATGGATTCAAAATAAACTACAGTGCTCACGTTCATCGTAATGAACAAGGTGAATGAAGAATGTCACCTTGAGCAACAGTTAATTTGTGTGGTTTTAATATTTTTTTATTTATAAAACAACAACTTTTTCAACAGTATAAAAGTAATGTAGCATCAGCAACACTACAGAACTAAGGCAGCTAATAGACTTCAAACAATCAACTAACAGAGCTCCAAATCATTTGTAAAGAAATGGATCGCTAAAAAATAGTAATCACCAGACATCGGCTTGAAAACCACAATAATCTGTGTCAATGTCCTTTTTCACAAGGCGTCCATCTTATTTTGTCTACCCCCTATATTTTTGTTTGTTTGGCATCCCTGACACCATAAGACCTCTTACCAAAAGTGTGATTCTTTTTTTCTTGTGAATCCATCTTTGTGTCAGAGGTGTTGATTCAATTGGTAATTGTTTATTGCTGCCGTTTGTTCTAGCACTGATAGATTGTAATGTGAGGCATCGCTGGTATAGTATTACAGCTCAGACTGTATTCAGAGGTTTAGTTACAAGGGCTTCCTCCACAGCACACTTTACTGTCTTCGTTGGCACTCAACTACATCAGGTCTATTTGGTTCATTTTGTCTGAGCATGGTGGACGTATCACAGGAATGTTAGCACATGACACTAGGACGTGAACTGATCCAAATATCAATGGCTGTTCATATGTTAAGCAGTACTTACATATGCGCACACCTGCCGATGTGCTTCAGCCTATACTGCCTCGTCCAAAGATGGATAATCCAGCAGCCACACCTCATATAAATCCTCTGGTGTAGCTGCTGCTGAGAGGTTCACAGCAGACCACAGGTTACAGTTTAACCCCGCTTGTTAGAGCAGTCGGGTAGTGGCAGAACTCCCACCCACCTACACACCCTGTGCTACATTTCAACACCAAAATCCTAACAAGCCTATTTCGATTCAGGAGAAGGCGTTTAATTTGCCCCGGAGCTAACATTTTTTTCCAGGATTTGTACACTGTAATGAGATTTCCACTGCATTTCCCCGAGCTGTTAAACCATTCTCACCGCATTTGAATAGAGAGAAACTGCTGCAATTCCCCAGAAATAAAACTTTATGGCGAATAACAATAAGCACTGTTGGTTGTCTGTTGGTTTTGCATCATTCCACTGTGCCTGGGTCTGTAGCCTTCGAGAAAAAGACTCAGTAACATAATGCCTTGTTTACTCATTACTGCAAGTCTTCCGCTGAGGAGAAATAATGGGATAGAATGACTCACACTGCAGCAGCACTGTGGGCAGGGCAGCTTATTGTCATTTGTTGTTTATTGGACTCTTTTGGTCTAGAAACTATTACTAATTTCTGCTCGCAGTTAAAGGGGGATATCAAATAAATGGAACAAATCAATCATAGGTCATGAAAGACAAACTCGATGGACCGCAATCCCTCAGTAGCAGAGGAGCGACAATGGGGGAAAAAACGATTAAATGGCATTATTATGAAAAGTGTGCAAATATACCTTAAGATAACACAGCATCCGCCCATTCATCACGCTGATAGCAAAAGGAAAGATGTGGCTGGTGGGTTAAAGCTCAGCATGATAAGAAAAGACACATACTCAATATTGCAGCAGAAGGCGATCCATAAGCTTATAGATATTAATGGTTATAGGGTTAGTATTGCACATATACGTATATTTCTATAGTTTACTAACATAATTATCATGTCAGGACCCTACTCAGACCAGAATCATGTGATTTGCTAATTTTTATCAACTGGTTTGTTGAATCAAATATTTTAATGACATTTTAAAACATTTATTCTCCATTGCTTATTGTCTACTGGAGAGTTCAAAGATTTCAAGATTTGGTTTAATATATCAGTATTACAGCAACTGAAGCTAATACCATGTCTCTAAATCTGAAGCAAAGGTTCAGTTACCAGCTTTTTGAAAAAGCTTTACCTTTAATCAACCACAAAAGTCATACATTTGTTAAACTTGTTTGTCAACAGATCCATCTCCATTACATGCAAGCTATGCTGAAGAAGACTTTTGAAAGCCCTGGACAAAACTAAGGTAAAATAAATGTGAGTTAGGATTATTTTGTCAAATTAGCAAAGAATAACTTCAAAGTACTGTCAGTAATTCCCAAAAATCTTCACAAAAGTCATACGAAATATCAATGTCTTGCAAACTGCAAATTTGTACGATTTCTTAAGATTTTGAATCGAGAATTGTTCTACACTGAAAGCAGTCAAATGGGTGTGACCGTGGAGATGTAAAGCTTGAGTGTGACCATTTAGAATAGTTTTAAATACTTTGTGCCTTCCGACTTGGTCACATTACAACCCGTTGTCAAATACCGCAGCTTGGTCAGTGCTACTCGGCTTATGACACAGATTTATATTTGTAGTATTGGACGCATTGTGGTGGGAATGTGTTGAACCTTATCACGAATAACATTAATTCAAAACGTAGATTTTTTTGTTAATTTTATTAATAAAAGTAATCATGTAAGTGTTCATAAAACTTTTATCTTGATATGCAATCAGCTGTATAACGTAAAAATTCAAATTTTGTATGAATACAGTAAACAAGTGTTTGAAAGCCATTTGATTTTGCGGTTAATAAAGTAACTTTAAAGACTCAGTGGATTAAAGTAGATTATGAATATAATGTGCACATCATATACTAATGAGCAAGTTTCTGTACTGATATTTGCCCCAGATGTTTAAAAAGATGGTGAATAGTGATCTGATAACAAGATGGTTGACTAAAAAAAACCGTCAGTACTTAAGTGGGATTACCGTTGCACGCAGTGATATCATTGGAAAAACATTTCGCCCAGTCTCTTGCATGCATGCCCAGATGTACAAGACCATAAAGCACTGAGTCAGAAAGCAAAGGATTGTGTGGGGGCGGCGGGAGAGAAAGAGTCTGTAAGAGCTGATGTATTGTCACATAAACCCACTCCCCGAGCTGAATTAGTCACACTAATACATCAGTTAAAAAACATTGAGTCACAAGTGAAGCTACCTCTCTAAAACCTGACATTACAGCCCTTCGTCCCGCTCCTCCAGCCTCTGTCCAGGGCCCCATCTGACAAAATCACTCACATATGTTTTAGGAAAGGGCCTGGGGCCGTCCTCTAAAGGCACCCAAACGTACCCTACCTCCCCTGATTAATCTCCCACAGAACACACTGCGTGATGCTTCACACACACTTGGCCATTACACTCCTGATTGGCCTAGACAGGGGAAAAAGACCCGCCACCCCCAACCATATGGCTCATTCATAAAAATTAGCATGTGAGAAAATGCACTGTAACAGTGCAGACAGAGTGTGTGTGTGTGTGTGTGTGTGTGTGTGTGTGTGTGTGTGTGTGTGTGTTGTTGTTCTTTTGCAAGGTGTTGGAATATAATTTTAAAGCTAAAGAAGTGAAGAATGAGGAGATAAAAAAACAACCAGCTGACTTCCTATTTTGATGAGCCGTTATCAATGAGAGGTACCTTCTGGCACCTACAGCCTCTTAATTGGAAAAGGTTGAGTGTTTTGTTCACCGTGCTTTGTTGCTTCTAGTGTCACCCGCTGGGACAGACTGTCATCTACTTGTTAGCTCCCTACCGGGTTCCCATTTGTGGGACTTGAGGGAACCAGACAGGGGGATGGTACACTGGAATAGCTTTTCCAATTTAGGCTATACCCACACTAATACGATTTCATAAAAAAAACAATCTTGGTGCACAGAAGCGCTTTAGCACCGTTTCAGGAGTAATCTCCTTCCATACTAACACGCCTGAAAACACATATCACATGACCATTCACATAAACAGGGCATACGCGTGCCGGTGTAAACGGAAAGCAGACTGTTGGTTGCTTAGTTGAAGAAAATAAAGAATTTTCCAAACAGAATAAAAAATAAAAATGATTGCAGAATTTAACTGCACAACAGCTGCTAGCAAAGGCAACAAGGTCAGCAACACGTTATCCATGTTGAATTATCCACTAATTACTTTGTGACTAATAAAACCCAGTCAGGAAGCGAACGTGGGTGTCTGTGTTATACATTTTAAAAGTTTCCATTTCTGCTCATCCAGTTGCAATCCCAAACTAAAAAGGGGTCAGCAGCACTTTCAAAAGTCTCCAATTTAGGGGTTTGAAAACGCCAGGATAGTGTGGACGCTAGGTGTAAACGTAGCAAAAGTAATGTAGCAAAAGGTATTAGTGTGGATGTGACCTTACCAACCCTGTGGAGGTTGTTGAATATCATTAAGGTGTGGACTTCTTACTTGTGTATTTAGACCGCCTGTTTCTTCTTTCTCCTTTTGTGTCTGTAATGGGGTGGAATGTGGTGTAGGGCCATTGTTCTTCTTTATCTCTGTTAATCATCTTCATGCTTATGCACAAGAGAAGCATCGTGTGAAATCCTGCCAGACTGGTTTATATACAATGTCCACAGTGATGTGGAAAATTTAAAAAACCCTGTAACATAAAGAAAGTTTTTTATGCACCCCAGCTTTGTTTGCCTTAAGGTTCTAATCCTAATAAAACCAATTATAGATTAACTGTTGTTGTTAGCGTGCCAACATTTTCTAGTTGGCATTAAACACGAGTTATAGATAACTCTGATGGGAATGTCATTAGTTTCTGTATATTATATTATATATTTATTATTTATTATTATGTATTGGACAAATTGAAATTTTGACCTGATAATTTCGCTCGAGGAAAAGCATTGGCATCACCAAATCATGGTGACATTGTTTAAAAGGAGTCAGATGGGGCAAACATGAGCATCCAGATGATCAGACATGTTTTAAAGAGGCCAATATAGTTCAGCCAGATAAACTACTCTACTTGGAGGTAAGAAAGAGCAGCGAAAACTTTGTAATAAGCCAAAGGATCAGAGCTGAACCAGGAAGTTGGTATTTAAACTGCGATGAATGTTTTCAAAGAAAAGTTTGGATTATAATTTTATCGCTCGCTTCTGTTTAATTTTTAGAATATGATTGGCTGTAACATGTAAAATGGTGGATGGAAATGCTTTCAAGAGTTGGCTTTGTGTTTTTATGGCCAATAGAATATGCTTCATACCGGCTCCCAACACATGATATGGCTTATAAGACATTAATTATTATTGGATGTAATGAATCAAATTATGATACAAAGAGTCATCTTAGAGTGTTTATGATTGTCAAAAAAATTTAATCATCATTTTTTGTTATGGGGCAAACAAAATGTTGAAAAATGGAGTCTTGTGACTTGTAATACCAACTATGGCCACTACACCAAATTCGCCCCACAGCCCTGCAACTTTGCTGAGGGTTTATTAGTTGGAAGACCGACTCTCTGTTGTATTCAATTTAGATTTCACTGTAGATTTAGAAGATCTGGCGAAGCAGTTGGTTTATTTATAATCTGTTTGATCATCTGACCGCTCAAGTTTCTTGCACCATTTATCGAAAAAAACTTTATTATTACTGAGAGAAATGATCAAAACTACTTAAGACACAAGTTGTACTTAAATTACCAGTGAATCCACTATCCCTTTGGTAGGAAGATGCAGTTATTCCTGACGTCTGCTCAGTATTTTAGCCCTAATACTGGACGTCATAATGGATTCTCAAGTGGAAGTGGGTGCAGAGTGAGACTACAGCTCTGATTACCTAACCTGCCCATCCACCGCTGTGGGAGTGCGTCAGTGGTTTTAAATGTATAGCCGCTGAAGCGTTTCAATTATTTACCACACCGTATGTGTCGGAGTTCTGTTGTGCAGAAGGAGGAGTTGTGAGCGTTAATATTTGATGTCCTCCTTTCTATCTCTCAGCTGGTGCAAAGCTGATGGATGACCACCGTTGTTTGTGTGTGTCAGTGTTACTGATCAAATTAATGTGGGAGAGAGAAAGAAAGAGACAGAGACTCATTTGGGCCACCTCGGGTCAGACAAGTTCTTCTTTCCTTTTCTTTTACTTCAGAGGTCTGCCAAAGTAATCAATTGTTAACGTACCGATCCTACGGAGAAATCATGAATAAGTTATTGTAAACCTTGCCTTTCACCTGTTTGGGTTTATCTGTCACTCAGACCAAGCAATCAGCTTGTCAATGGAAACAATGAGAACAAAACAACAAATAATACATAAGATAAAACTTTAATGTTACCTTGCTGAAACTGAGCGCGTAAACATTGTGAAGTCACCCTACAGCAAATAGAGAATGTGTACGTTCAGGATCAGGGTGAATTTGGGCCCAGAATTTTGTTTGCGCTATGTATCCACTGCATTAGGATGATCTACATTTGGTCCAACATTATGATACAACAGCACTGCTTCATTTACAATCTCTGAATAATCTGTTCGTCCACAAAACTATAGGCCTTCGAAGTCCGCAGTATCAGATGATATGAGGGTTGTATTTCGCCCTGACTTGCATGAACTCCTGATATACTCGGTTGTGACCGAGGGCGGCTTTTGTCTATTAACCCAGTTTAGTTTTGTTCAAAATGTAGGGAAATCCTTTCTGGGACATCTGCAGGAAAACTATTTTCTGGCATCTGAGAATAACAGAGTTGTACGAAAGCTGTGTGAAAAGGGAAAAAAATATTTTCATAAATCACAGCAAAGCTTCCCTGAAATGATCATTTCCATGGCACCATTAAAATTCCCAGTATAAAACAGTGTAAAAACAGAGCCTTTTGTCACATCACCTCCACACAGACATTTTCACACATTAGCTTGTGATCACACTGTCGAGTATCAATACATACCAGAGCTGAGTCTGATAAGGAAGTACAAAGCCCATGACAGATACACACAACAGTTGCTAACAGCTGTAAGCGCACACACCTTTTTCATTAACCTCAGGGCAGGAGGCTGAAAAACGGAGGTGACTACTACATTTCTACAATTATATATGTTCATTCAGAGATCTTTCTCTGAATGGTGTCATTTCATACGGTGGGCTTAAAGGTGCACAGGTGAAGCTGAATCAAACGAATCAAGGCAGCTCTGGAATAAGGTCACGTATACTTCTCCAAATAAGGGTGCTTCAAGCCAAAGTTATGAGGAAGCGGAAAATAAATGCAGTTATGTGACACAAAGAGGTAACATGCAAAACAGCCTGTTAAAAAAAAAGAAGACTCAGCTGTGCGGCCATGGCCTGCAAAATGAGGCAATTGTTAGACAAAGACTTCTGCTTCCTGCTCTGTGCTGGCTGTGATGTTTCTTGCAGAAAAGAAAATCTTCCCAGTTGGAGCCCAAAATCCTCCATCCTGCGTGTCCACCCCCAACTGTCTGTCTGGCAAACAAATACGTGACTGGAAAATCCTTATCACTCAGACCCCTGTGTTTCAGCCATATACTGCACGGCTGTGTGCCTGTGTACATATTATTCACAGTATGTTGTGTGGACTTATATTTTACAGACTGAACTTCTCCAGTGAAATCAGCCGGTGAACTCACTGACCATGAATGATAACCGTGAAAATGTTCATTTGTTTCATCCAGGTGTGTCCTTTTGCCTTATACATCTCTTACACATTTCCATCTGACGCTGTAGTGTCTGGTCAAAATGTGGCAAACATCAAATTATTACCCATGCGGTCTGTTGACAGCCATTACATTTTACATATTGACTTTCTTGTGCAGCAGAATTAGCATACTTCGACAGTTTTTCTTGTGCAAAGAGGGATTACATTTTGTGCTAACTTTTAAATAAGTTGTTTAGATAATAAACCGACTGTGGCCGATTGTCTGCACAGATCTCGATGAGGGAAATCATAGTAGAACCAACATGACTGTGGTATAAAAACAATGAAAATAAGACAGAGGTTTAAAAGTTACCATTTTCATTTAGTGCTCATGAAAATCTAAATCTCAAACCCACTACTGTCTGATTTACTGTACTTGCTGGAAGGCTCAGTTTGTTTCCAACATACTTGAAATAGAAAACAGCTTGCTGAGACTTACAGTACTGCTGCCTTGGCAAATGTAATCCATCATTGCAAATGAGACCATTATGGTAATTCTTCCAAACACAACATTATAGTGCCACAATCACGACGGTTGCAATCCTGACAACATCAACTCTCCCAGAATTGAAGGAGAAGAGATTATAAATTATGTTACTTTCTCTTGGGACTGATCGTCCACACCGCCATCAGAATTAATAACGCATGAGGATGGAAAATGTGAAAATATTTCAATAAGATAGGATTTTTTTTTTTTTTTTTTTATCATCTCTTTTAAATCAATGGATGACTTTAGTCGGTAAATCTCTCAACTTTTTCCAATTTTTCTGTGTGCCTTTGCCTCTCAGTAGGGGAGGCCTATCTGCAGAACATCAGACAGCAGGAGCCTCTGTCTGTGGTGAACACATCAGTGGGTTTAAACTTGCTATAGGGAAGTAAAAGGACAGTTTTATCAATATTTACAAAGGCCTGCAGGAACTTTGAGTTTCCTACACTTTGTGTCTACTTTGTGTTGTTGTGTTCTCCCCAGGATTAGAGAATTAAAGCCTAGGAGGAAATTCTCTTTTGCTGCAGCTATTAAACAAAACAAAAAGAGCTACTTAAGTTGAACTGTTTTATGTTAAGAGAAACAAAGCAGCACCTGTACGATTCCTATTTTTGCATTCTTGTTGCTGACAACCACCCAACGGGCCTGTACAAATGGGAACAACATGCCGAGAAGAGTTAAACGGAGAGAAATACAGGGTAAGCATTACATTATAAGAAAAAGGATAAAGCAAAATAAAATTCTGACCCTTTGCAGTCAGTGAGTCGGTTTTGTTGAAGAGAGAAACAAATAGAGAGCTCTTGCGTCTTGGCACTCCATTAAGTTTTAATTTGTGTTTATTCTCATTTCGTAAAGCCTGTTTGAGATAGCACATTCTAATTAAGCACTGCTAATTCATCAGCGGAGCCAAAACTCTCCCAGGATAAACAATGGGATTCATTCTTGACTTGGAAGTTACGCTGCATGAAACCATTTGTTCCAAGTAGTTGTTGTGGTCTGTTGGATTGAAACCTCAGAAGTTGAACACATTGTGTCTGGCCTTTGTCAGCGAGACAGGAGTTGGAGTCAGGTCAAGAAATTGAATGAGAATTTCACACATCCATGCAATTTGATTCTAGATGGCAGTGACTCTCCATGTACTTAGATGCATGGGCACGAAATCTAAACCTTAACCATAACCTTAAAGTGTGAGAAAAGAGTGTAGAGTTTTTACTTAATGCCAAATACGTCAATGTATTGTGCTGCAGAGATACCTGCGGCCAACCAGCACGGTAAGGAATAGAGGTAAATTGCTATCGACCCTAACCTGGCTTGCATATAGTACAAAAAAGTAGCACTTCATTAGAAAAAATATTGTCACAGAACATACTAGGCAAAATAAATTAGTATGTAATAAATAAATTAAGTCTATCTGAAAGAATATATTTGACAGGCATCAAGGAAAAAACAAACCTGCATCTCTGTGACACAGTTCTTCTCATGAAAGATGAGATTCAACTGCCATGCAGCTTGATCTTAATTCTGGCTCTGATAATTTACATACAAGTTTTCAGATATTATTTCAGTAGCCCGGGGAACAAAAGAGCATTGAAACTGTATCTAGAATCTGAATACAATCAGTCACTGCAGATGGAATCACTACTTACATGCAAAATTGTAAACTGGCAATGTTGGACTCATTTTGGTTGGTTCAAATGTTTGTATAAGGCCAGACAACAGGCAAACCTAGAGGGGAAACTGCTCGCAGTAACAAGGAGTCCAGATGTTTCTCACTGTTTGATCAACCTGCAACATTAATCTGGCTTCCAGGGCAACATGTGGACAGTGACTATAACAGCAGCTCTGCAGCTGTATAGCTTGACATACTGAGAGCATCCCTCTACAAGTCTCAACCTCTACAGCAAACCTGTGGCTCTCCCCTCATTATGTTGCCACATAAATTTGGAAGTTAATCCATGTGCATGTGCATACTGACGGCCTGCATTTTTTTCAGTGAACTTGACTGGTTTATTTTATTGTATGTACAGGAAGATACAGAGACTGTATGTGCTGCCGCCTCCACTGTTTAGTTGGAGGCCAACGCAGCCAGGTGATTTAGTGGGCCTCCGCAGTGCTCGGGGCTTTAGGGATTTGATTGGAGGGATCGAGGCCTACTGGTGACACTTCATATATCAACCACATCCCCCTGACAGAAAATCACCTCGGTTTAGACTTTTCTCCAGACAAAGCTTAAAGGATGATCAACATTTTATTACACTATGCAGTGCTCTCCAGAGTATGAACCGAAGCTGAAAACTCTACCATCAAGCGTCAGCATTTGTTGCAATTCCATCCTTGTCCAAGCATGTGTCAGACATATTTATCTAAAATTTTAATATCAATAAAGAATATTAATACTGCAAACACTGCAAGACTATTATGAGGTACTCATAATATGAGATGTGAGCTGCCCATTTTCAATAATTCACCATGGGTCTCCATGGTGCAGGTTTCACAGACATCATCCGTCAGAACCTGTTTATTGGTTACAGACAAGAGCTCTAAGCTTATAGAGAAGGTGTTATGTCTCAGTGTTAACACATGCCAAGATTGAGAATGGAGAGGAGATAAAGGAAGAGCATGTGATTTTCAAACCGCACAGGGATACATTACTGCCTCTCTCTCTATGTGTGCACATGAATTATACACATCCAGTGCACTGACTTATCTAGAGAAAGCACAAAAACAAAAATAGCTCTACATTATGCATTTGGATTATACAGAGGGAAATCAAATACCTGCATGTATATGGAGCAAGGACAGGGACTTTAGATTTTGGCATTGAAGGTCAAATTAGGAATTAACACCTGTTAGCTAACGTTGGCACTTGTTACGACAGGACAGCATCAGTTCAAATTTAACTCTAACCTCTGCCTAGTTCTCTGTGAAAAAGCAATGTCAGAGAGAAACTGACTTACTTGCAGATTGGGAGTTCCAGGTGAACTTCTGGAAGCCATTGCCGTAGGTGTGTGGTCATGCCAGAGGCTTCGGAGCAGATGGCAGTTCAGAAAGAGTGACATTGTCTCCTTAGTATGCAGATTATATGTAAATCAGGCTCTTCTTCCTTCAAACCCATCTCCTCCACATCACTGAATAAAGACTGATATGAGAATTGTTTTTAAAGATTGTCATTGAAAAACACAACATAATGCAGAAATATCAAAAAAGAAAAGAGAGAAAAGAAGATCTGGCACACTACTCTCTCACAATGTATTGATCATGCTAATGTTTCAGCACCTCTGGACCTTCGTCAAGAGTATTTTAAATTATTTTACACACAAGAAGAAGAAGTTACACAGGGACCAAAACTTTAGTATGATCAATGAATTGTGATGCTGAGCAAGAGCAGTGTGGCGCATCTTCTTTTCTCAAGACGAAAGTATCCAACGGAAAAGATCCCAGCCCCTCCCGTCAGGCCTCCCTCTAAAGCCATTCCCCCAATTACTGCTGGAGGACGAATGCATCAAAATAAATTGTCTACCCTAGCTTTATGTTTACAAGGCCAATTTCTTTTTTTTAAATGCTAAAATCTAAAGTCATTGTCCTGGCTCCATACAAGCAGCAAACACCCAAATCTTGTTAATGGAATGCTCCCTAATCAACCCCGGCGATCGTCCAATCATAGCTCAGCAACTGTAACTACAGACTATCAGTCTTTTGATTTGTCCACATAAGCTAAGATAAATACTTGGCAATAAAAGACTTTGGAGGAGGGGGTGTTTTTCTTTTGCCTTCCCAAAAACACAAAAGTACAGTGAAATGAAATAATGAAACTGTGTGTTTATCTTCCTCATTTCCCTCTTTGTATGTCTTTCTCAGATTTTATATTTCACTTATAGTTAGACTTTTCTACACGAAAGATACTGGTACCCTCTCATTCTGAACAAAATGGGTAAAATTAACAGTAAAAGTAGTAGCCTATTTGGTTTTATACTTTTGTGGCAGAAAAGAAAGTGACGTCTGGGGATCCTACTCTCTTCCAATTAGCTCACAGATCCCAAGACGTGAAGTCAACATTTGGACCCTTTGGGCTAACAAAAGACTATATGTTTGTGCATTCTTACCACACTGTCAATGCTCCCTCTGTTTAAGCCCTGTGAGAGTACAGAAATGGATGAATGGATTACATGAGCTGAATTAAAGTGGAGAAAGAGAGAAAGACAGAAAGAGGGGGAGTAGACAAGGTGAGAGAGGAGGGATGGTGTGAAAAGTGGGGAGTGGTGCATGGTGACAGAGAGGGAAGAGATGGAAATCTAAGGCGAGAGAGGGAGAAAGTGAAGCTACGTAATCCCTCAGCATGGGCGTTGCTGAGTTGAATTCTCTGGCCGAGCGGTGGCATCCAAGAAGGATCATGCCATAAAAATGATACAGAGTGGAGACTTTGGCCATGGCCAGGGGAATATACATTATACATAGCCCTGCTTTCATTAAGCCTCAGACTGCACACTGCACACTGTCCTCTTCTCATTTACTTCCTTTTTATGGCCTCCATTTCTCACCCGGAGAATTCATTAGAAATTGACCGCGTGACAGAGCTTAAACCGCTTAATGGATGCAGAAGATAATAGACATCGCTCTTTGTGTGTGTAGAGACTGTTGGGAGTGTCCGTACAGTGTTGACTCGCCTATGGAACACTGCTTATGTTAGTTTGTCTGACTTTTTCATTAGCATACATCAACACACACACACCTGCCTGTAATGAAAATGAGGACAGATAAGAACTTTTTCTCCCACACTCACGAACACAGACTGCTTATCACGAGGCTGCCAGGCAACGGCGTGTGTTTACCTGTCATACCAAATGCATGACACTCTCCTCATTAGGTTTGCCGCTGTCGAAACACTGGTCTTTGGTTGCAGAGTGCAAGCTTTGTTTGCTTCACACTTCCAGGTTTGAATGGAATGATTGCGGGGTGAGGGAAAAAGTTGACCTCCTCATGCACTGATATCATTAAGGGGGCAGCGGCATTGGAAACACGATTATAACAGGAAACCATGTGAAAAAGGTTATGACTGAATGCTTTTCTGGAGGTAGATAGGGATTGTCTACATGGATTTTTTATGTTTTTTTAGTATATATAATTGTTCTCACGAGGATCTGCGCGAAGTCGAGCAGGAAGATGACAATCAGATAACTGGTGCTCATACCTTTCACTATACACAGCTCAAGATGAGTATCTCATCACTTGAACAATGTCATGATGCTTTGAGATAAAGAGTGAGACAGTTTTCAAATGAACGATATCGCTGGATGAGATCAAGGAGACAGTGAAGGCATTTACATGGTTTAAAGTACTGCAATCTGATTGCCACAGAAAGCTGTATTTACAAGATTGATTAGAGAGTAAGGGCGTGTTGTAGAAAAAAGAAAAGAGGGAACAAGAATTGCTTTTTTTTGTTTCATAGTTCAAAGCCCTTTATTAATTGTACCAAGACAGCAGTTTTGATGAAAATACTCTTTTTTTTTTCCAATTCATTCGATTAATCTTCACTGATGCATAATTTCTGGATTGAAACTCTGCCCTTGTACAGACGCACCTCTGTTAAACGCACATAATCAAAACACCAAGTTAAGTCAGACTAAATATTTGCTCTTTGGCTGAGATAAAGAAAATGATATTTACCTTTTGTTATTTAGTTTATTCTTCTATGAGTTTAACTAACTAATCAGATTAAGACATTTAATCTTTATAGTTCAATTATTAGTGTACGTGCAAACATGCTGAATAGACTTTCTGCAAAATTCTATAGGAGTGTGTGTTGGGCTGGGACGGTGACCGAGACAAGCACTGTGAGAACAATGAGCCATCTGGAAGGTGAGATCACTCCTTAAAGACAGGGTGGAGCTGGCGATAGGGATTGCACATGGATTCAACCCAGACTGACACCGTTATAACAATTTTGACACGCACGCACGCACGCACGCACACACACACACACACACAAGTGGTGAGCCAATCCTACTTGAATTGAGCGGGGCCTCTTTCAGAGATACTTATCTCTGAAAACTCCACATGCTAGTTAAACCTCCTCTCCCCGTAGTGCTTTTTCTTGTTAGAGTAACAGAGAGGAAGCGAGACGGTTGTGTTTTCATAGGCAGGCTGCCCAGCCTGACCTCTGTTGGCATGCAGCCAGGGTGGAGACACTTGACTTAATCCAACATGATGAAGCGGCGAGTCGATCCAGTCTTACTGGACTGCAACACTGGGTGGTTCGACAGGGACGACGGAACCAAAACAATCATGAACAATGATGTCTGCCTCTGTGAATCACCGGGGTCACTGACTCTTATTGGACAGGACGGGGGTGGGAGGGCTTGTCCACTCCTTGGCTTGACCTACAAAGCGACCACCAGAGAAAACAGATTGAGTCACTGTTTCTCATCCGTCATACTGCTGTGCTCCACATTCATACAGTTACAGATAGGAACTACATACTTGAGCTGCTACAGAGCATTTCCATCTGGAAATTACAAATGTGCTCAGGGTTATGAGGGTTAATTACAACATCTTTGGATCAGATTTCACAACGCATTTTTAGACTGTTGTATTAAACTTTGGGAGAGTAGAAACAGAGGGCCAAAATGGTAACACTACATTGATTAGATAGGACAAGGCCATGTTTGCAGGAGCGGATGTAACTAGTGTTATATAGAGGCTTAGCTACTACTAGAAAAACTTGCCTCTTGCAGACTAACAACTAGCAGACTTCAAGCAGAAACCCAGACTTTGCATTAAGCTATCAAGTCAGTTATAAATACTATAAGTAAAATTTATTTGTCGTCTGGATGAAAGTGTTTTTCCAGATGGAAGGAGGTTCAAACAGTCCACGGGAGGAGTCCTTACTAATAACCAGCTGAAAAGACAAAGTAAGAGCAGAGCAGATCTGCCAACCAAAAAGATCCTTCACTTAAATAGATTATTACCGATTAAAGCACTACTGAATGATTCAATTAACATTTATCATTAGCCACTATTGACACTATTTAAGGAGCGAGCAGTAAGTCCAGTTTGAGTAACAGATTCATAAGTTTGAAGGCTTATCAGATGCCAAAACACGTTCACGTTCAACATATAATATAAAAAGTTATTTCTAATTTTTTGTGTTTTCTAACGAATGTCCAACCTCCAACAGGCAACAAAACTACTTGGTTAGGTTGAGGTTAAGTATTACAATGCATTACTTATCGTAAGAGTAAGTACGAACGGTATGAGAATTGCTTGTCATGTTACAAAATAATCTACTTTGAATGTGGGCTTGCATGTATTCGATTGGCCACTGCAGTGTCTTGCCATTTCTTTTCACAATTTCTTTTGCCTGACAACTGCTGCATCACCAGACTGGCTTCATACTTCACAAAAATTAATAAGGGAGCTGAATGTTTTCATGTAGGGCTAAAGAGGGTCTGAACGTGGCCTTGGTATACATTGCTCTCATGTTTTAAGAATGACATTTTGCTTTACAAATCGTTAGGCAAAGACAGAGATGAGTCTTGTCAGCTCCCTCGGTGCTGGTTAGCTAATTTCCATTCTGGCCACGCTGTCAGCCCGTTCGACAAAGTCTGCCTCTGTGTTCTATGGATTCTCCGGCCACACAAATGTTTTTCTCAGGAGAAATATGCGATGATAGATTGTGAGACTTTCATCATTGTCAATAATATAAGAGGACATTTTTTGTTTTAATTCCTCTGCAGCTTCCCGACAACGTGTTTCAGTGTGTGTTGCAGAGGTAATTACCGCTGTGATGAAGAAAGCTGCGCGCTAAAAATCAATTTAACATCAACAAACAGCGTCACATGTGTTTGTGATGAATCATCAAGAATATGAATGCGGGTGTTTTGTGGTCACACACCAAACCTCCATTCCCATTCAGCAACACCACTAGTACACACAAACACATGGTCAACACTCTAGTACAACCATGATGTGATTTATGGGGCAAGTGCTGGACGCGGCTCTGCAGGGTAATGCTTTAAGCTCTTATCTGCCTCTTCTGTTGAAGACAGGCCTCACATCATTTAGTATACGACCATAAACCATTGACGCTATGGACTCATACACCGACAGAGAGAGGAGGAACACAACAAAAAGACCCTTTTATTGATGGGAAGTCAGTTTGGCTTAGAACTGTAGGTGGGAATGTTTTTTGAAAAGTTTGTGAAATGTAGTGTGAGGTCAGAAAACAGGCTAAGTTGAAAAAAATAAAAATGTAATCGTTTTTGGAAGGAGATAAGATAAGATACGAAAGGTTATTGAAAATGTAAATGGTAAAAAAAACTGCCTTATTTGTACTGGGGAATCTTTAAAGGTTGTTTTGTGTCTTCAAAGACACACAACCTGTCAAATATGATTCAAACCAATAAGCTCCAACATAATCCTCTCAATTTGGTCTTCCCAGAGTGAGGTGTTGGCTGAATACTAAAGCACAGAAGTAGCTGAAAGGAGACACAATAATGTTCTCTGAAGCATTCTACCAAGCAGAGCTGTACAGAGGACCGGGCATTTGTGTTAGGTGTTGCAGGCTATATAGAGAACGCTGCCTACAGTCGACACACTTGGGAGGAAACTAGAACAAAGTTTGCTGCTGGTTCGTTCGGAGTATAAAAAGGAAGAACCCAGTTGGTCCAATGAATTCCTTTCCATGCCCTTCCTGACCATATCAACATTACAAAGTAGAGGACAGCTTCACATTTTTTCAAGCCTACATCTTAAGGAAGATGTATATTTACAATAACAATGTATCAGTAGTGATGAACCAACAGAGAATTGTCACCTTAATCTGCAGCTCCCCTCGGCTTTGTAGCCAGTTTCAGCTCATTAGCACTTCGGTCCCCAACATCACTGATTTGATTCTCACCACTCTTGTATCATCTTTTTCGGCAGCAGCAGCTTGCACCTATGTCCAGTGAACGAGAGCTGATAAACCCACTGTACATTATCTGGCCAATATTCCCCTGTAACTGCTGGATGTGTAAATTAGCAAAGTTCACCATATCAATGAAAAAGGTGATGATCTGTCAAATTTCATGTTGTTTCAGCTGACATCAGGTGGCAAAAAATACACTTACATGCCCATTTATTTCACCATAAAGCAAGCCATAACCCGTCCACATAGCGTAATATTAAGATAGAATTGAAAAATGATCCATGAGTGTTTTCTCATCAGAGTTAACATTGTTTTCCAAAGTGATCCATATCACTGAAATGATTCATGTGAATGCACTCTGATCTGCCACCTCTATAGTGAAGGTTTGGTTAAGTTGAGGCAACTTGATTAGGGGTAGATCATGATCATGGGTAAATGAAAAACTCCTTGGTTACGGTGAGAAAATATTAGGGTCATGAGAACAAAATACCAATGCTGACAGCTGGTAAAAGACAAGATGCAAACAGTTTCTTCTTTGTGTCAAAGTCACACACTTTGTACATAGTTTGTTCATTTTAAGTGCTTGAACAAACAAATGCACATGCTGTCATTACATAGTGTATTGATCTCTTGATATCTAAAAATACTTAAATGTGGTGTGATGTTTAGTTTATGTTTCCTCACTCAAACTCAGGTGAATCAAGTCTCCTCTTTTTATCTTTGTGTGGACGTGTAAGTGAAGGGATCAAAGGTAAATGGAGGCTTCCCACATTCATCTTTGTCAAGTTTATTCCCTCCTTCATTCTCTCTCTCTCTCTCTCTCTCTCTCTCTCTCTCTCGTGGTCACCAAAAGTATACATAGCAGCACACTTGGTAAATTCATCCACATTCCACACAGAGATTAAAAAAAAAATAATTAGAGTCGTCTGAATTCCTGTGAATTCCTCCTATCTGTCCCTCAGGTAGAGTATTGGTTGATCCCCTATCTGAGGGCCCTTACAGGTTTGGACTGCAGACTCCTGACCTGATTGTGTTGGCTGGAAATGGAGCAGATGTCTCCAGATGGTTGACCGTATCTCTCCTCTCTATCTGGGTAAACACAGAAAGAGCAGATGCCCACTGGCCTCACAGAAGCAGTTCAAACACGAAATATAATTAAAGTAAATCCAGACTGAAGCAATGTAGTCTCATAGCCGAGATATACAGAGTGGGCAAGACGGTACAGGAACGTACGTAGGCGGTGTAACATTTTACAAAAACTATATCTTGAATGTTTCCTTAATTCTAGAGAACCAACCTGTCCTCTCTGATATTTTAAGACTGAACGAAGAAACACAAGGTAGTAATGTACTTTACCTGGACAAATGACAGAGGTCACAGGACATCACATCGCAGGTAAATAAACAGCTTAAGGACAGTAAATGACCTTACAAGTTACTAGTGGCAGAGCAGCTCCACACCATACCCTTCAGTCCCCTGAACTCTGCTTGCGATAGGTAATCCATCACTGTCAACATTTTGTTGTCCTTATTTTTGACCGCAGTTGCAATCACGGACCATTGGAAAAAAATTCTAAGTGTTGGAGTGTTCAAGGACACTCCAACACTTGAGTCGCAAAGCAAACGCAAAGGCTGCAGAAAAGCACATAATTCATGAGTTTCGTTCTGGAAACCCCAGAAGATAAAGCAGGATGCTGTGAAAAAGATAATGAGAAGTAGAAAAACGTCTTAAATCTTAAAGTAGAAGGGAAATTATGATACATATTTATATCCTTTGTGCTTATCTTGGACTTGTCTACGTATTTGCTCAAGCACCGTCTTGTTGGAATCAGAGCTAACGTTAGCAAGCAAGCTAACTAAATATGTCCAAAAGAAACTTTATCCTTTTTAAAAAAAAAAGAAAAAGGAAACCAATGCACAATAGCTGTTTATATTTCCTTACAAAAAGGAAAGATGATTGAAATTGCAGGTTGACTTTAAAGGTATAAATAAATAAATAATATAACAAAAATAGTCAGCTGTACAGCATTAACATGCAAATCCACCAGTATGGTCCTTAAAACTGCGCTTTGTTATCTAGTGTGTGCAGAGAAGCTTTCCTGTTAATAGCAGTATAGAATTGACTTTATGCTAAATCCTCAACAGTGTCTCAATCAGGGGAATTCTTTAGGGCCCTACGTTATGATTTAAGCTGATGAGACACATTATTCAGAATTAAGCACATTTCTTACACTGCAGCTTAAAGGCAGCATGCCGCTTTTCTCTGCAAGTCCTGCCGGTAGCTCAGATGCCGAGAATGGCGTGCAGGGATTTAACTAGCCTTTAATGTCTGCATACCCGTTGTGGTGACTCATGCTCACATGACTGAGCTATGCTCGGAATTTAGGTTTCATTTGTGTTTTTGTTTAGAGCCCTTTCTTCCCAGGTCCACCTGATTCACAGCTTGAGTGATTAAAGAAAAGCCCTTTACCATTCATGAAAGAACCCCTGTAGGCATTTTCCATCACTTGTGCCAAAAATAATATTTTACACCTAGCAGTACAGATTCCTAGTGACTTTAAGTGTACATGCTCCACGTGGTTTAGCAGACTCACACCATAGAAATTGGTGTGAGAACAGTTATTAAAGGGTATCTATCTGTGCAGATTTCTTATAAAAAAAAAAGCAGCAAGGTCTGGATTGTCTAATGTAATACAGACAGTGTTATTGTTTCTGTCGCTGTCAAATATCATTTTTTAAAACACTTTGAGCTTGAATAGAGATGGACAACTTTAAAACCACACTTCTTGCGGTAAAACAAATATATGTCTTCTTGAAATTTGGGTCAACTGACCTTCTAAAAAAAAGCATCACTACATGCTACGACTGCACTGACATACATGAGCATATACTGTATGTCTATATACACCTAATCAATTCACAGTTGTGCACAATGCTGCATGCTTGTGTGTGTGTTCACAAAGGGAAACACACAACAAAGCAAGTGTATGACCCTTGCGCGGTGTCCTAAGAGCTCGGAGAGGTGATACTTCTGCAACGCTAGAACTGATGAAATAAACATGAAGGACTACCACAGGAGACGCAAGGCTGTCTGAGGCAACAGCATCTGTTTTTCAAGCCAACACACACACACACACACACACATGGAACACCAACTTCTTCTCACAATACTTCCCACGAATCTCTAACTCTAATATTGACGGATTTCAGAAACTCTCACTGTGAATATTGCACTCCAACCTCCTTTTCTGCATAATAAGATGAGTTACAGGTGGGAGGAATGAGTGACACTGTTCAGTACAATACTTATTCTGGAAATAAGGAAGAGGAAAAACACATGGCAAACTAATCAAATTCCTGTATATTTTTAAAATGTTGAGGTTTTGTTGTGTCTGCTCGAGAGTTTAATGCTGTCGCTTCTAATGGGTCCCACGGGGGAACCGGAGAGACTCACTACTATCACCTTACTATTGACACACACTGGAATACAGTTTCAGACAGGCTCTGTAGTCTGGTTTCAACAAAGGTGTGCAGACAGACGCAGTCTGCAAATGTTTAAATATTTACACATATACAAATACAAGCCTTCCCGATGACCCCGTTGCGCAGGGCAGGGGAAATAACATAACAACTCATGATGAAGGACACTGAGGTAATCAAATCAGAGGCTGAAAGTCAGTCTGGAGCATGTCAGCTATAAAAGAAAAAGTTTTACGATATATGGAAGAGGCCAGATAATCTAACATTTTTCATAGCAAGAGAACAGTTTTGAAACCAAAAGGTTCTCCAACATAAACAACAAAACAGGTTGCCGTGTTCTAAAATGATCTTCTCACTTGCCACTGACCCTACAACCACACCACAGGTCATGTAGAGTGTTTGACAACCAATGCTGTTGTTTTTCTCCTTGAAATTTTGGCAAGAAGAATTACTGCCTTGTGGTTGTATGTCCCTGTCAACTAGTTGCAGTTTACATCCACATATGTCCAAAACGTCATCGCTTCATCATTTTATCCTGTTAGACGTGTGTGGGAAAAGCTTGAGTTATGTTTTGTCAGGTTAGGAGGTCACGGTGACACTCCGACAACAACATTCTAATTAGTCTAATCCGAGATATCGCGTTCACGAGAATGTGACAGAAGGACGGACAACCTGAAAACATAATGCTTTCAGTCACAACTATCGCTGACGGGGGGGCATTCAAATATTCAAAACAGTTGTTTAAGGTAAAACAGAAATATGACATGCAGGATGTTCTTTTGTTCATTCATATCAAAGCGATTTTTCATGAAGTGTTCACTCTGTTTTGTCCATCCCCTGTAGTTCTTTAATGAAGCCGGGCTTTCTTCTCCATTGGTCACGTCTCACGTTAATCAACTTCCTGTCTCTCTTATAATACGGCCATTGTACATGACAGGCTCCAGAATTTAATATACAGCGCAGCGCTAAATGAGATGCTCTTCACAGTTGACGTGAGAGGACCATCTATGTGTTGCACTCCTTCCCGTGAACCGCTGAGCCTTGAGTGGGTTCGCTCAGCTGGAATGGGTTTGCCAGGACAAGGTTGCAAGTTCAAACAAGCACATCTCGTCAAACAGTCGAGCGTTAAAGTGTTTCGGAGTGAAAGGCTGCACTGAAGATGGTGTTCAATGGAGAGGACTGCCTCCTTCAGCCTCTCTCGGTAGGAAAAACACACACGTGCACAACCCGCCTCGGCGGACACACACCTCGCGCCGGTGGTCAAGGATGAAGAATAAAACCGCAAGGACGAGGTGCAGACCGTGCACGCTGCAGGCTGCTCTCGCCGTAAACTTGCTCTGAGTGATACTGTCAATCTCTTGGTTTACTTTGTGGGCGAGGGCCGTCAGACCACTCTGTAGGTGAATTAGGCTCTGTTTGAACATAACTTGCCCTCGGGAGAACTGCAATGAAGTGGATTAGGTTAATGGGAATCTGTCCATCACCATATCTCAACTTGCTGTACATTCAATTACCGCGTTGCCTGCCTGGCTGCCTGTAATTATTTACTGATCTGGCCGACAGAGCTTTCAAGTTCAAATGGGTGTGTGTGTGTGTGTGTGTGTGTGTGTGTGTGTGTATGTGTGTGAGGCAGGGGTGGGGGCGTGTAAGTATATGGGTGGTGTTGGAGGTGGAGGTGGTTGCGGGGCATCCCTAGAGTTTATTACAGGGGAGGACGGTCATGTGCCATTGGAGTTCATCGTGCTGCAGTGCCAGCGTCCCCGATGACTTCAGCCCCCGAACAGCGAGAGGAACCGCGGTGATTAAGCAAGACGACGTGCTTGCAAATTGATTTGCCACAAAGAGAGTCATCGTCTTTGTCGGGCGAGGAAACACGCCGATGATTTAATTCCTCTTTGTTGGTTTTACGAGCGCTTCGCGAAAACATCTGTCTCGGAAACCCTCAGCAAAATCCACAGTCGTGTTGTTTGCAGGACATTTAGCGATAGATTGTAGATTTAGAGGCAGCGGGGCCTAAATGAAGACAGACACATTTGCCCACACAGTCACCACCCTCTAGTCAGGCTGTCCGCATCAATCAGTGTGCGTAATATTTTAATAGGCTTGGGTAATGTATAGCTACTAATCTAGAGGCCGCTGACATCCCACTGGCTTGCGGCCAGGTGAGTTTCCCTCTCGAAGTCTGCCCCTTTTCTTTCGTCTCTCGCAGAGCGTCTCTTCTCTTTCTCCTGTATTCCGTCTCTCCCCCTCCCCCTCTCCCTCCTTCTCTCATTTCAACCTTATCGCAACTATTAATCTCACACAAGTACTTCACTCAGCAGGTCTTATTGTGAGAGCCACCTGTCCAGAAGTGGGGGGTAATGAATACAAAGATCGCTCCTTCCACATCAGCAACCACAACGTTGTCACAATTTCTTTACATGTTGTTTTTGCTTGGCGCTTATTTTAATCTACTACTGCTTTATTTGCTCTTGCATTTCTATAAAGCCTGTCGGGATAATAGTAACCCATTGACCCTAAAACCTAAGACCTTGGAGCAGTTGATTGTGAGGGCATGTCCGTTTTTCCGTTAGAAGTGATGGTATAGAGTTTGGACAGCTGACGTAACTCTACAATGTTTACACTCCGTGCCCCGACAGCTGGGAGGGTGGCGAAACAGGATGCCTGCAGTCATTAACGATATATCCAAGACTGCTTCCCCCCACCCCACCCCACCCCCCCCTCACATATCTGATTTCTGATAGCACTTTTTAAAACTCTGGGTATTAGACCGAAATCCATGTTCCATCTCATTTCTCTGCACATGTCACATCTACCTCCAAATGTGTTCTGACAGTAACTCCTTCATTCGATTTCAAAGAGCTTGGATTAGCACATATCCCCACTGTTGAGTGAGAACTCTTCAAAATTCTAACTTTTCAGGAGTAAGGAAAAGCTGTCTTGTTTTAAGCTTGACCACCAAGCATATTTTTTTAATTCAACCAGTGGGATTTCAAAGGGTTTCATAAGACCATATGTGGTAGAGGTTTCTCAAGCCCCAGAGGAGCATGTAATTCTTTGATTGAAGTGAAAACAGGAAAATCCCCAAAATTGGAGTCACATTTTCACTGGCACTCTTCATGTCTCCATCTGCAAATCGAATGCTTTTGTTGAAGAGAGTAGCTTTTATTATTGCTTGCTGATGCCTACTGAATGCCCCTCTGCAGACCCACTAATGCATACTGTATGTGATGCAGAGGCAATCAGTGAAAAGTGCTGGTGTATGGATGAATCCGAAACTAAGGAATGCAAAAACACAGTCCAGAAGAGCTTGTACGCGGACTGAACTCTGCGCTCTCCAGGGGTAAAGCTTTTTGGACATGAAGTGCTGACTGCTGACACAAAGAAAAAGCTCCTCACCCACTCTTTGTTGCACTTTAGGGAGACGATATGGAGGCTGAAGGTGTGTTAAAGCTGCATCAGCTCACTGTTGATAGTTTGGGAGGTGTTGTGTCAGATCAAGTCTGGTTAACACACCATCCTCTCCCTGTCAGAGGGGCTATGAGCCAGCATGTTTCCTGAATATGTTCATATTGCCTGGATAAGACTGTTGAAAGAACCTGTGAGCTGTTCAATCCTGTATACCTCAGAGTCTTCACCAAGACCAGGTCTCTGCCCTCCTGCCAGTCCAGTGACCTCTCTCCAGTCTGTTGTTTTATAGTTCTTGTAAAGAACTTTTAACTCTTTATGAAACTGTCTCAATTTATTACCGACGCCTCTATATGATCCTCATAAGTAAACAAGACCATCAGCGAGAAGATTTACTATTTCTATATAGTTTTTCTTATTGCTTGTCTCTGGATTCTACGCAAAATCAGATGAAGAAGAGAAGCTAAAAGAAGGGAGCCAACACCGACGCCACACAGCTGGAGGCCCAGGCAGTACAAGTGGGCCCGCTCGAAGGAAGGGAGGCATGGGAGAACCAGAACCAAGACTGCACAGGGCAGACTGTCAGACCCTGCTGCAGTGAAATGAATGGTTTTCTAAAGGGACTCTGGTGCTCGTTAACAAATCTGCTTTTGTCTACAGGGAGAAAATCAACAGCTTTAAGTTAACACCCAGGTAAATGGTAAACCCGTTTACCTGGGTGTTAACCCATCACTAACTAATCATTCACACCCATTCACAAACCAATTGCACATCCTTCGGGAGCAATGTGGGGTTAAGTGTCTCGCCCAAGGACACATCGACATGGACTGGAGGAGCCGAATCGAACCGCCGGTATTCTGATTGAGGGACGACCCGCTCTATCTTCTGAGCCGCAGTCGCCCACTTGCAAGACTGCACCAGCACCATTTCCTGCTCACTTGTCATGACAGGAGTGAGTCACTTCATCTGATACTTGCACCTTTTGTCTCTGTAACGTCGAGCAATACTCATGGTAATTGCTAATTATCGGACTTTCAGTAATGTCATGATTCTGTGTGGGGGTTGTGCTTCTGCTTTGAAGTCAGCTGAAGTCGGGATGTGAGTTGGAGCGTCTGTTTGCATCCACTAAGCAGGAACACTATTTTGTATGGGTGGAAAAAAAATGTGTATTAGCCTGACCTTTAAAAAAAAAAAAGTCTTTGGGGAATGTTATACATTTTTTTTGTGAGTTTTTCAATATTTTCACCGCCCTGTTTTGATTACCCCTCCCTTCTCTGACATTTGCTCTTCGAATGCCATCCACTGACAACCTCCAGGGCAGAATGCAAACAAGATTTTATGCATTATTGGAAAGTTTACTGCACTGAAACCAACCACCCTTTTAGTGAGACTCTTTATTTCCCTGTGGAAGAAAAATTGCAGGCGAGGAAACTTCATCGTAAACTTCAATTTGTCATTTTTCCAAAAAAAATAATAATAACAAAAAAAATGTATTGCCACCGCTGTGTGCACACATAATGCACCTCAACATTTATCTATGTGTTTGCGCACTCATCCACATGCTGTGTGCGTTTCTGCTTGTGTGACTTGAATCCAACGATAGACATTTAAATCCAATCCTTGGACTGTTGTTGTCTGAATGCACTCCATGACCCCATCCCCAGCCAGGCACCCGACGGTGGAACAAAGAGAGTGTTGTTTTACGAGGTGCTTTAGATGTGTAATTACCCCAATCTACTCTACAGGGAGCTCCATAAACACAAAACTACATACCTCCCTGCACCTGAGATTTACACTGACCAGGGGAACAGAGAAATTATCCACACCAGGACATAAATAAGAGGGACAGCAAACACCAGACAAACAATCTTCTTTTCTGCTTCAGCTGCAGAGCAATAAAAATGAGTGAAATTAGATCTTAGGCGACAAAAACAGAGCTTTTTTTTTTTTTCTTTTTAAAGTTACATGGACATTTTGTGCTTCATTAACTCTGAGCTCTGGTATATGATAAGATCTGTTCTCATAAATCAAAAAGAATTATCATGTTTTTGCACCACCACTCCCATTGAGGAATCTGAGTCACTTAATTGTTTGCCAGCTGGCTGCAGGATCCTCACCTTGCACGGTAGCTGGATGCTCGCTATGCATCAAGATTACGTGAGAATCGCGGGATCACATATCACGCGAAAATCCATCTTGTCAGGCTTCAAGTAATGCGTTTGAGGTCAGGTAAGCTCGGGGCGTGGCTTAGGTGTGTGCCAGACGAGACACAGAGGTGACTGTTCAAAACAACAATTGCGGCTCTTAAAGAGGTTTGCCGCAATAGCATCAGTTTTATCAGACCTAGAAAGTACTTCTTCCACGGTGGGCTTTCCTTGATGGAAAATATATTTTCACCCTTCTCCTGACTGGCTTCTTCTGTCAATCAAGATTGACAGATGGTTCATTAAATCACCTGCCAAGTATTTTTTGAGAGTGCCTGCCCTTTTCCGAACAGTTTTGAATGACGCTTCTCAGATGGATCTCTGTAACCAACCATCCGCATTGCCAGGCGAGCAAGAGCCTGGTATTTGTCTCGAAATTTGCATATTGAGCATTGCATGAAAATGGGTGACCTTTTCCTTTTGAACCTCAGGGCGATCGCTTACATTCCAACCACACATGTAAGAGGAAGGGCCATGCAGGGTGAGAGGGAGAAAGCGAGAGCAAGAATGAAGATTAAAGAGTGGGGGATGTGCAGTTAAACTGTATAAATCACTGTCGCCCCCGAAATCATACATGCAATTATGATGACCTGTGCGGTTTTTTTCTTCACACTGATGCAGAGGTTTACACATGAACGTTTTAGTGCCCAAATGAAAGGAATAAGCCAGTGTTGTAAGTGTGAAAGATGGTGAAACCAGCATTTGCATAAAGACGCTTCCTCTGAGAGATTTGAAAAAGCTGGATCAACCAGTTGGTGCTGGCACCACATAAATCACCAAACTGTCCTACAAAAAGAACAAAACAATAACCACGGTCTCACACAGGTACACACACACACACACACACACACACACACACACACACACACATACATGAGGCATCTTAATTTGAAAGCATTCAAAGTCGACAAAAATTGAGGAAACAAGCTCTCGCATGCGTGAAAGATATATGACCTCCGGGGAGGATTTGCATTTTAAGAGAGATCAAGGTCTAAAGACGGGGCCTGACATACAAGCATTGTCTCGGCTCTGAGTGCTCATCCTTCTCTAATTATTTCGTTCACACTCTGCTGTATGTGTGGGCAGGTGCAATGTAAATTATGTGATGTATTCTTTTACTGAATTAAAAACCGAGCTGAAGGAAGGAAGAGTACCGTTTTGGAGCATATCTTGTTCAAGGGGACAACAGTGCCAGAAAAAAAAAAAACTACATTTATTTGATAATTTACCAACTAAGTATGCAGGAGCAGTATTACTGTGTTCAATTGCAGGCCGATCCACATACTTCAGATTATTTTCAGATTAATGTCTACAGGCATGCTGGCGGCTCTGAGAGGCTTTACAGTGGCACAGTGGTGCTTTGAGCTACATTCCAAAATGCTCATAACGACAACATGCTGTTTTGCAGGAATATTGAGCATGTTCAACATCTTAGTTAAGTGTTTTAGCAGGCTAACGTTTCCTAATTAGCGCTAAACACAAAGTACTGCTGACACTGCTAGGAATGTCATTAGTTTTGCAGGTATGTGGTCAAAGTATTGGACCAAGTTGACCCAGTACCAGAGGAACAAAGTTGTAAAGCAGTGTTTCACTGTCCTCTCTACTGAAAAGCTTCAAGTCTGTAACCACAACCAATAGTGATGTCACTCGGCCCTGGAGTACACATGTACATCATTGCAGCAAGTTCAGTGATTGAGCAAAAACAAGATTTTCAAAGGGGGTGTTAAGTTACACTTATTTTTTTAGTCACAGGACTACTTTTCAAGGAACTAAAAAGTTGCTTCAACCCATTGTTGTCAGCATTTCCAGTAGCGTTCTAAAGACCTACGAAGGTCAGACAAATTAGTCTGCTGATGTATGAAAAGGCAACCTGACATGAGACGAGAGCTGCTGCTGGTTGCAGTGGTAAACACACCTTACAGGGCGCAGTTTAGTGTTCCCGCTAATTTCATCAAAAACTAAACCTAAAATAAACTTTTGTTTCACTGCAACGACATTTACTGCGTAGTATTTACTGATGTAATGAATGACATGCAAAGGAAGAAAATAAAACGAAGAGCAGTAAATCATCTGTTGAGTGTTTTGATGGTTAATTCGTAAACCACAATGAAACAATCCGTAAACAACTTTCTCGTTATTCTCGCGTGACCTTGTGACGTTGCGAGAATCCAGCTGCCGTGGAAGTTGATCACTGACATGCTTCATCTGTGTAAATAATTTTTTTTATTTTGTTATAAGGTCAGGTACACCAGGTAGTCATAATGGCACCCGAGAATAAAGAAAGTATTTTTTTTGTTCACAATTAACTTTATCAATGTTTTTTTCTTTTTGTCACAGAATGTATTTAACAAAAATGTAAAGCGCATTGAAAGCAGCATCGGAGTCGTCGCGCAAACCTCTGTAGCTCTTGCTAGTTGAAGTAACATTCCTATGATGAAATACATGCAGGTTTCAGGCAAGAATAATCACCGGGACTGGATGGAGAAACTGGATACATAAGCTTTTAATATGCACCTAAGTGCAAAGTAAACCTGAGTGTAGGTTTGGTCTGCATTGCAGTTGGTGTTTTTTTCATTGGTGCAATCAAACTAAATATCTGCAGTGAGACATTTCCCTGTGAACATTTCTGTGACACGTTATAATGAGACATTCACAAATGAAAATGAAAAGATGAAAGATATACTCAAGCATAAAAGGAAATATGTTTGGCATTACCTTTTTAATTAGTTTATCTTGTGCGTCGTCCCACAGCAGCAAGATATATTGTGCCTGGAGAAGAACTTGAATTTACTGTGATGATCCCGCCATTAAGGACGTTGTATATAAAAGGTGTGTATTCATCAGTGACTTCACTATAGATTAATTGATTAGCTGCCATAATTGAAAAAACACTTTGAGTGTGACAGGATTAATTTGTTCCTATTATGCCTGATTGATATTTCCATTTTCTTTCATCCCGTCTCTTTCTTTGTTCTCTATTAATTTGAAAGGATAAATCAGCGCATTCTCCCACCAACCCCCCCCCCTCCACACCGCTGCATCTTTATTCCACCCGGAACCTTTACAGCGCTGCCCTTTGACCTCTGAGATCAGTCACGTTGCAAGCGGAGTGTGACTGATCCTCCGGCAGCCTTCTGTGCTGAAGACAAGCTGACAGGATCGGCCCATCCTTCATGCCTTGATGCGGGAGCCTAACTTAGTGCCTCGCGCATTAGCATTCCTCGGCTGGACTTGACATGGTGTCATGCATCTGAGCGCAAGTTCAACCACGTCCAAGGTGCCTATTTTCACCCACAAGATTATTTTCCCTCATAAGAAAAATTACACACAGGCTGCATTCCTAAATATGAGGTGAGAATATGACGGCCGCTCAATGCCACAAGTGCTCCCAGTGCATCAAATGCTGAACAGCATGAGCACCTACATGATAGTAGCCGTGAGCGGTTTCTTCACTTATTTTAAATGAAGTGTTGCATATAGTTGATAAGCTTTTGGTTGCTTTTGTTTTTCTGAGAAGGATACTCTAGTTTATACTAAAAGGTGATGAATTATGACTCACGTCCGTGGATGTGGGAATGTGCCAAGATGTTTACTATAACAGCAAAGTTCTCACTTCACAGGGGAAGTTTTTAACCTGCCAGCCGTCTTGCGGAAAGCAGAGACGCTGGGAAACATAAACAAAGGAGAGGTGCAAATGTGCGACAGATAAACAGACCGGTCCTCAGGGAGAAAGAGAGCGGGCGGGCCGAGCGGGTTGGTGGAGAGAAGCGCACAGAGTGAGTGATGTGAGCGCGAGGTAGTTACATGAGTGCTGACATTCAGGAGAGGTGGACGCCGCACAAGGCTCCACTGTTGGAGGGCAGGGCGAGGGAAAGGAGCAGCTGTCTGGCCGGGGGGGGCAGCGATACGCCTGCCCCCCAGCTGTCAGGGCCTGGAGAAATGACCAATTCACATACAGGACATTGGGACAGTGTTCAGGGACTGATGGGACATCGAAACCCGCACCACATACACAGGAAGAGGTGTGTTCTTCACAACATGCAAACACACACAGGAACATTTAAGAGAAAATGTCTTACGCGCTCGGAAATCGTGTAGAAGCACGCTCATTATATTTAACACCTCAGGTTAAACAATTCATAAGCCAACGTGTTCCTGAACATCAAGCGTATCATGTGCCTTATAAAAACAAATTACTGTTGGGAGAATATTTACACAGCAAGCCTACACAGTAGCAATAACTAATATATATGTATATATATATATATATATATATATATATACATATATATATATATATATTATATAATATATATATATATATATATATATATATACATACATATATATACACACCACACACACACACACACACAGAGAATCAAACAAGAGAAATAAATTAACATGAAAGAAATATCAATATTCCAAGTAAAAGCTTAGTGGATCACATATTACACAGCATATGGCCAACATTTGGAAATGTTTTGTGTCAATTATTTATCTTTTCTGGCAGGAATATCTTGACCTTGGACTATGACAGATTGTTTTAATATTTGTGAATGGAATCTACTGAGTAAGTTCACATGCACACGTGTCTGAGTTTCAAGTCTTATCCTGGTTTTCATCATATTTGGTATTTTTGTGTTTACACAGAACACAAGCAGCCGGCTTATTCATGACCCTGGATACTTTTAAGACGTCCTTCTGTGAACAGGAAAAACGGCCCATTCTATTATATATTGAAACAGATTTCCACATTAAAAGTGAGTGAAAGTAACATAAGACCGTTCTAGGGTCATATACTGACTAAATCCTGCCAGAAACTCCTCAAACCTAATTTCTTGGTCCCTGACAGAAGTCAGAGCTCACGCTCAGACACTTGTTAGTCTCGATGGGAGGCAGAGAGCAGAGGGCATGCTTGTCTACTGAGGAATTTCCGCTCAGTCTTGTCAAGATTGAGCTCGATGTGGAGCGTAGACATCCAGCTGAAGATGACGACCAGAAGCATGATATGCACATCAAGCGGCGTTTCAAAAAAAAAATTTTAAAAAAGGGGAAAAGAAGGGATGAGTGTCATCAGCATTGCAATCATCACAGACAATACTGAACGCAAACATGTGCATAGCAGAGGGAAATAGAATGGAACCCCACAGAGAGAGTGCAGCGGCGAATAAAGAAATATTCTACGCAACCCTGCTGCTGTAAAAGGGCCGTTTGATGATATGGAGTCAGAAACATGCAGCTGAGATAGAACAGGAGGATGTGGGGATCAAAAATGCCAGATAACGTTTGATGAACAACTGAAAAAAAAAAAACAGCAACATCTCCTCTGCTCTGTGTCGGGCTGAGCTGCTCCAACTATGCTTGTTACTGTATGTGCAATAAAACCTTTGTGAGTCATAGGCCAATGCTTTAGCAATAAACCTGTTCACTAGCATAAACATTTAGAAAAGCAACATTTCTATTGGATCTGTGCGCAGTCTCTCTTCCACTGCCGCTATGTTTTACACAACCACAGCACGCTAGCTCGGCTAATACAGAATTGGTACAAACAAGCCAGAACAACAGCTGTTTGTAGTCTAACTGTTTGTCCTAGTTTTCCACGTATCGTTAGATTTGGCAAAATCTTGAAAACTTGGTGCAGGCTGAGACAAAACAATGGTGCTGTGTCTCCTTTCTCTACCTGCGGTTCCTGCAGGTAGGAATTCGAGGATAAGGAGTATCTAAGAATAGAAGTATCAATAAAATCCCAATTATACCTATCCCTACATATAAACACTGGGCAAAGTACTCAACTCCACCTCTGTGGTAGTTCCCGCTACAGTCAGTGAAAACACATTTTGCCATGATAACTCGCACATAAAACAAAGACATTATCAGCGTCACTGTCGCGGCTGGTAAATATCAAGATAGTATTAGAGTTGTGTTATGTTTTGACAAACATTACGAAATAAAATTGTTGTAAAACGATGAATACATTTTTTTTTACTGAGCGTCATAAACTCTTTGTATTTCCAGAATTTGAGTCATTAGGTCCAATACAATTTGAAAAGTCTGCCCAGGGCCCTGGAGTTAAGGGAGGCTCTTGAGGATTTGTTTCAAGTGGGTAAAAAGCCCTGTTCTCAAAATCCATGAATATTTCAATTAGAAGAGAAGATATGCAGGCAAAGCTGCTTATCGACTCGAAATTATAGTTATTTTAGAGCCAACCACTCATCTGAAGAGCCAAGAAAATGAATAAAAACAACATAAAATGTGCAGCATAAAGTATTATTTCCTTACTATAGCTAAAAAGACTCAAAAGCACATTTCTTCACATGCAGTCACATCCCTCTTTTGTTCATCAATGCTCGTCACCTGATGGACTTCTATCTGCGCCATCTGCTGTTTTATTTCAATTAAAGTGACACATTACTTCCATCTTTAGCTGTTGGTTATATGAGGACAACTTGGCAATTCTTTAGCATCTACTTCACAACAATATCAACGATGTTAACAGGTCACCCACGGAATAGCAGATATGAAGATTAATGGCCTAATGATGGTTGTGTAATGATTTTTCTTCAATCCTTTCAAGCTTTTTCTATTGTAAACAATATGACTCTGATCTGATCACTTGAAGGGAAAGCCTTTGGCAACCATGAGTACAACAATGCAATATTTATTACAGTAATAAATTAGATCTGTGTATCTGTAATACACAGAGTGAATATTTGATTTGTTGAAAAGACATAACACTGGTGTTTTGGGGTTGCTTTTTCAAAATCACTTTGCTTATTTGGATTTTACTGGAGAGCCAAAAGTCTAGTAGTCCCATAACTGAAAGTCACCAACGAGATTGAAGATGATTCTGATTGGAACTAATGAGGAGGGTATAGTATGAAACATATCTTAATTCAGTCAAGTAAATCCAAGATACAGTTAAGAAATCACAGCTCACATAATTTCCAGAAGAGGAAGCGAGAGAAACATCCAGTGTGGAGGGAAAAGAGAGGTCAGGCAAAGCATGGAAGGAACAGATCAGCTGGCAGGAACAGAAAAAGAAATGACTATGGGAGGAAAGAATGGAAATCTCCTTAATATTTTAAATGCCAGGCAAGCTGGGAGGAACCGTGAAGCGGAGTACCGTATAACATCTGTGCCTGCAGAGTACAAACGTTCAGGGAATAAAGTGGTATGAAGCTCCCTTCAAACCGAGACAACACACAGACAGCAGGAAGAACTGGTGCAGCGGACAAGTAACGTCAAAAGGCTTTGGCACGAGATGACAAAACTCAAAAATCAAAGTCGTAAGAGTTTGAAAAAGAGACTGCATCTGGTCTGCTGCACATTCGACCTCTAATTTGCACATTTCTTCCACCCGATTCCACGTTTTGAAATTGAAGGTCGGAAAGTACAAGACACATCTGGGTAAATTAGGTGCAGACCTGATGACTGCTAATGTTTCATTCTTTTCCACTTTGTAGATGTGACTGTTGACACCATTTTCTTTTTCTTGTTTCTCTGAAACATCCTGAAGAAGATTAGTGGAACATCTAATGCTTCAGTGAATTAGAATCTCTCCGTTTAATGGCTTTGAAGTTGGATGTGAAACATGCACATTGTTTTTATTTTTATCTTTGTAAATACTTTTAAAGAGCTCCATCAATCACATTTGTTTTGGAAGAATATAATAGTGACTCTACATTGCGTCCATTTTTATTTTGTATTCAATAGTTTTTATTGATATTCCTAGCTCTTTATTGTAACTCATGCAGAGTGCTTATTTTGCTGCATTATTGACTTACAGCTATTTACGGCAGCATTTTACAACACACTTATAAAGTACTCTCACTGATTTTCAAACATTCAGTGAATATGTCTGAGGTCATGCAAGTGAATGCTTGCCATTATTATTAAAAAAAAAGTGTATTTTTAACATGCCTGGTTGAAACTATGGTATGAGTATTTGAACATCTGTTTGTGTGTGAGTGTTACCAAAACTGTCAGAAGTACTGTGGAATAATCTCTTTTGCAAGATAGCTGACGGACAATTTCCAGAGGCAAAAGCAGAACTTGTTTCTGCGGGTTTCAAAACCAAAACGTTTTGACAGCTTTTGACAATCTTTCCTCCTCATGGCAAGAAATGACAGCACACTCTCAGTGTTTCTAGAGACAGAGAGTTTCCCAAACTGGTGGTTTCTCTTCTTGAGCTCTTCGGAGTACGGATTTGACTCAGCATGCTCCTCACCGGTGCACCGTGATGTGGTAAATAATACTGGAAGAGCCAAGACTGACTGCCCAAGGCTGAATTCCAACATCAGGAGGGCTCCGGTCTGCAGGGGGCTTAAATCAGAGAGCCTTTTATGCTTCAGCTCCAACGTGCTACTGATTCTTCTTTGTGATTGTGATAAAAACGCTTCCAGCCAGCCCAGCCCATAAAGCTACAGAGAGGAACAGAACTCTATAGTGATGTGAGCAGTCAAAGTTTCCCCTCCATGAACTGTCCATCAACTTCGGTCGTTTGGTACGGTCGTCTGAACCAGAGTCCTGCAAGGGTCTGACTTTCAAGACCTGAGCACTCTGGCAATGCAACGTGCAAAACCACACCTGCCCCACCCATTTCATCAAGAACATGGCAATACATCAGCATGTATTGCAGAAACAAATGATGAGTACTTCCCTAAGAGTAAACATACTATAGTCTGGGGTAGGTGATATGATGAAATATGTTTAGCATACTGTTCGTATCATGGTCGCCATCCCTGTAATCTCTGAGTTGCAGGCAATGTTGCAAATTATTAAGGAAAAACTGCTTAATGGCAAAATTGTATTTTCCAGAAGATTTAAAATATCACACTAAATATCAATATTTCAATATCCCATGATAGAGGATCTTATTCATATTGCCATCATAATAAAGCTATGCATTATTATGATGAACAGAGGTCAGCTGAAGTCAACCGTGTTATGGTATTTTCAGACCAATATTGGATTCAAACTAAACTATTAATATAATCTCAGTATTCTAGTTGATTAAATGCGTTCCTTTTATTCAGGTTTCAACAAAAAACTGATCTTTCAGTCGCTGTTTCTGACTGCTTGCCATAAAGTCTGCTGTGTTGCTAGGACAACCATCAACTATGAGCTGTCGTTACCAGTTTTAGCCACAACCCCCATATTTAAGAAATGTTGATATAGTGATGAAGATGTTTGTTCTTCCATTTTGATACATTTAAAACTAAGAATGAAAATGTAGTTAGTGTAAATGTCACTTTGTTTTTTTGTGTGGTGGGACATTTGGCACCCTCTTCAAAGCACCCTACCTCGAGAACCACTGCCCTAATTAACAGTTTGAACAACATTTTCTCTATATTGCACACCGCTTTCTCTTTATTAAACACAATACAATGTTTGCACACTGCTTTCTCTTTATTAAACACAATACAAGGTTTAGAGAAAAAAAATAGTTGCTCCCAAATGTTGTTAAAGTATTTACCAAATGACTCACTAGTGTAATACTGCAAGTAATCAAGTGAATATACATTATACAGTGAATACACAGTGTTGGTGCGTACAATGGTTGGACATAATGACATACACAACAATACCATATAATCCATTTTTTTTTTAAGACAGAGGATAATGTTCAAACCAATGATCATTATATGGCTGCATTACTATCTATAGGTGCTCCTAAAATTATATTAACTTCCCCTGTATATGGCAGTAGAAAACACTGTAAACACAACAACTTTATCGAGGGCTGCAATATCAGATTGCATAATGCATTGCATCAGGTGCCCATATAATCACGTCCACCCCCTGCTCTTTCTGTGCAGACATGGACACAGGTATTTGCAGCATACTTGTAACCAGTTGGCATTATGACCAAATAATCCATAAGAGGTTTTCCAAATGCAAGAGATGGCAAGCTTCATTGAGCTCATCAGTTAAGCTTGGAGGAAATTCCCCTGTTACACGGTTACATTCCTGGTTCAGTGTCGATGCCGATGTAGTCTTGTGAGCTTGTGAGGGGGGATGTTGCCGGTAAACAAACAACCAAATCTTTGCCTGATAACACATGAAAGCGAAAGGGCCCTGGCACCGGGTTTGTGTGTGTGTGTGTGTGTGGGCAGACAGTATGAGCTCATACCTCTCTGCACTGCATTTGCTTCCTTATCTCCAATCAGCACATGAGAGGATTCCCGGCGAGCAGTCGTCCCTTTGAAATCCTCCCGGCGTGTTTGTTTATGTCAAGCACTCGCGTGTTTCGGGGATTACATCTTTTCTTTTCCTTTCCTGAATTCCCCTCCTTGTTCACCTCAAAGGAATTCAACAACGAGACCCCTCCTCCGCCTCCACACACACACACACACACACACACACACACACACGTTAAAATGCACACTTCTGCCCTACGGCAAGGATTATGAAAGGTTATTAGGACAATTTCACGCAAAACACTGAATGTAGTGTCTGTAACAGCAGAAGGAACACAGTCGGGATAATTCATTAAATTTGAATAAAATCTGAATATTGACATCGAGAAGGATAACATGTTCCTTCTACTGAAAGTTTGCTTCAAACTACTTCTCCTTCGGCGGTACACAAAATGTTTAATATTTGTTGCACCGCAGTTTCCTCAATCATCCTTTGGGCTTAATGGTCAGGCTAATTAGGTCTTCAGAGAATACTGTACCAGTCAGAGCTGTCATTAAAGAGGAACCCAGAGAGACCATTAGAGCCTCGATTGATGTCCACTAGACAATCCCTGCAAGGGTTGTTCATTTTAGACTAAATGAGCCCCCGCAGCTATTCCCCAGTAGACGGACAGAATGCCCACATCACTGCTGGTTCATTCCATATTTATTATTGGGAAGAAATTTCCCTCATGGTCGAGCAACCCTGTGTCCTACAATAAATGTTACAACTAATTTACATCTGCAATATATCTGGGAGGGAATGCAATGGAAATTGGATTCCTTTTTTTCCTTCTTCAATATAACGTGGAAACATCCATATTAAACGTATCTTCAAAGGTTACATTGTTCGTGCAATATGTGCCTTATTAAATATTTTCAATTGTCCACTGTCAATTTATTTAATTTGTTTTCATGTATCGTCTCCTGGCAACTGAAAGTCTGAGATTCTCCAGCCATACTAGCAGCTCTGTGAGGCTTTACTTAGGGACTTTGAGCTGAATGTCAACATACTAGAATTCCACAGGGACAGTGAGTGGAAGGTAATGTTCACCATCTTAGTTTAGCTTGTTGCTAAAGTAAGATTTTAGCATGCTAACATTTACTTATTACCACTAATCACAAAGTACAGTGCAGCAGAAACTAATGGAATTCTAGTAATTCAAGCCAATACTTAAGACGTTTAATCACAAGCTTAAGTATTGGACAAATGAAAATGTTGAGATAGTGCCAGATAAAAGAAAATAGTCAGGGGTTCACCAAAGTCAGTAGCATTGATCCTCTGGGAGTTATGAATATTTGAACCAAACTGTACAGCAATCCATTAAATGGTTGTGTTGGCATTCCACTTAAAACCTCAAATGTCAACCTCTTGGACCCAGAGAGGAAAAGTCAGAGGACCACCAAAGTCATTACCCTACATCGTCTAGAAACCATAATTATCTGTACAAATATTACTATCAATCCATTCAATAGTTAGATATTTCAGTATGGACCCCAGCAGACCAACCAACTGACACTGCCATCCCTAAAGCTAGGTCTCGATTTAATATTAAAGTGCTGACTTGAAGCTTGGACAGGACATGTTGACTTAAATCATATAATATAATATTTGACCAAAACCAAATAACCTTGACCACACATGGGACGCAGGACATGAACTCTTCGTCTCTTGTGTCCAAGTCCGGTCCTTTGTATGCACAAACATCCACCCAATCCTCCATCCTAGGACTAAGGAAAAGGGATGTTACACTTTCTGCAATTAAAAATAAGCCAGTGAACATAATCCATGCAGCAAATATGTTTCCTCCAAAATGTATTTGGCAAAGCAAATTAGCAGGATATAACCACATGTTGTAGGAGATAGGCTTTCTAAAAGGCATGGACAGAAAAAAAATATATATTGCATGAATATTGCAGCTTGGTCTTGCCAGTGAATAATGACTACTTTTTGATTTGATTTTTACATAATGTAATAATTTAAGAAAAGTCTATCCAGGTCAGACAAGCTGCCCTCATAGGTTTGGTTAACTGGGCTGGGAAACCCAGGCTGAAGGAAGCTCGTCCGGGCTGAAATTCAAACAATGACGACCAGTAATGCACACACGTAGTTACACAGACAATTACAGTGAATGATTGTAAAGAATAAATTAATTTCACGCACACAGCGAGTCTAAACAGAGAGCCTTATGCTGTAGTTTGCCAATTAATCTGTGAAATTATCAACATTTGGGAACAACCTTGATCACAGGATGAAATCTCTCCCCTGCCTGTCATTACTGGGGCTATGAATATGCATGATGAATATATTACAGCCAATATTAAAAGACACAAAGCTAGCTGACCTTTCAAGGTAATGTATTTGTATTTCCCAGGGGTTGACCTTCAGTTAGAACATAGACAGTTTAGATCACCATGTAAACACGCACATTATCAGCTAAGTAATTGTCTGATATAACAAAAATATAGCAAACACAATGAGTCTTTTAAGTATTTTACATGCAACCAGTGTCCAGAAAAAAATGTTGGCATTGTAAACCCACGAGATTCGTTAAATGTTGAAGTTTCTGAACCAAAGCATGTTTCATATCAGCCTCGCAAGTTTGCACAGACGCACAATGCCATGTGGTTAACGTTGTGAAACAATTGGTTAGGTTTAAGCAACAAAACGACTCGGTTATGGTAAGGAAAAAATACATGGTTTGTTAAAATTATAACATCAGAACGTAACGCAACAATATAACGCAACAACGTATCGCAACAACGTATCGCAACAACGTATCGCAACAACGTATCGCAAACAACGTATCGCAAACAACGTATCGCAAACAACGTATCGCAAACAACGTATCGCAAACAACGTATCGCAAACAACTTAAAATAAAGAACATAAAAAAACAACTTAATAATGCAATATACTAACGTGATGTAACTACGTGACCTAACAACATGAAGTAACAGCCTAAAATAAAGAACATAAAATAACAATGTAACAACATGACGTAATAACATAACTTCCGTAAATAAACAACATTCCTTTGCGGACTTTATTACATAATGTTACGTAACAAATCACGCGGGACAGAAACCGAGCTCTCCTGGGTGAAGGTCATGTGTTTGTTTGACCAATAAACTGACCCTCCCACCTGCCCTTAGTGGACCGTCTTGCTTGATTACTCATTATTATACCACGTCACTTTCAATATCGGCCGCTCCAGAAACTCTGTCACTTGCTGTGCGCCGCCCGTTGTACCACGTAACTTGATCTGACCTAATAAAAAAGAACATCAACAACATCCAATGTTCCAGTGGTTTGCAAAAATGTCCAATGCCAACATTTTTCCCAGGTGACTGGGCTGTTTACATGATGACCGCATCAAAATTTCCCCTTATGTCATGAGGCAATAATCACTGATGTGTCAAGTCTCAACATGAGGGCGTTGAGCTGTGAAATCTCTCTTACTAAAGCAGGACATGTTGAAGATACAGTCTGGGTTATATCACAGTTCAGCCCAGGTTTGAACCAACGTGGAAGCAGTCAGATATAATTGATACAATATTTAACACTCAATATCTCCTCAGAGTCCAACCAATGAGCTGTTCTGCTAATGACTCACTCTGAGTCATGCAGCATGTGGCCAGAGACGTGATGTTTGGGAGGTCTGAATTCCCTACTATACTGTAAAATAATTTATCTGTTTGCATTCCCTCCCGCCTACTGTTATACCGTGGATAATAACCCTGTCTAGGGTGATGAATGCTTTACGTAGATGTATCAAATGGTTCAACACTTTGAAAACAAACTTTCCTACTGATTCCCCGTGCTGCTGAAGTGGAGAGTGAGCGTCTTCATCTATTTCTTGCTTTTTGTCTCTCTGCAGCACACAGACTAAACAATCACTTTATGGCAGTCTACGGAGACCACTGAGGTTTCAGAGAACATAATGACAACACACTCTCACACAAAGCACAATTTTCATGCAGCATGATTGCATCGAGACAATGGACAGACGCAAATACACAAATTGAGAGACAGTACTATTTGTCATTATGTAGTTATTTCTGCATAATTTTTTATCATTTTATTGAAATTATATCACACCAAAATCAGTTTATTTTGGATCCATACCGCAGTAGTAAACCAGCCGACGTGTGGCTTGCTATTTTCAGTGAAAACAGCTCGGTGAAATTCAGCGAGCGCCTCCGGATAATGTTTTGAACCCAGACATGACAGGGTCTGGTTTTCAAATGTATCTGGGACTTCCACACAAATCTATATGGAGGTAAGCCCCCGCTCCACAACACCCCACCCCCCATTCTCTCGGCTGCGACTGACGTGAAAATAAACACAAATGATCCCGCGGTCAAACTCGCAGGAGAAGGAGAGGAATGTATACAGTCTGTTTTATTTTGACACTTGCATGTACTAAGATCATTTAATGTTATGAGCTTGCTGTTTCCGCCTGTTTCCTGTCCTTGGGCTATGCTAAGTTAACCGGCTGCTTGCTGTAGCTAACATATAGATATGAGAGTGGTATCAATCTTCTCATCTAACTCTCCACCTGCAAACTTTGTCTCTAAGCGTACACATGGCTGCATGGTGCTTTTTGTGGACGAAAAATGTTTTGTTTAAAAAGCACTTCAAATCCTTCCATTCATATCTAATTTAAAGACACTTTCCTACTCTGGATATACAAATTTGCAAAAGTTTTAAATGCGCACACATAATTTGTTTTCCTCCAAAGCAATCAAAAGTAAATATTTCATTTCTTTCTTCTCTTGACATTAAGTATGAGCTGCAGTGCTTCCAGCATATTTCTCTGCCTTTTTCCCCTTTCTTTAATTCAGCAGAATTAGATGTTGAGGCTTCTGTAATGGCCCCCCGGAGGCATGAAATTATGAGAGTCAGAGAGAGCAAGGTAATTACCATCAAGACTTTGGGCCTCAACCAAAAGCACATTACCCACTTCAAACGCTGAGAGAGAAATGCATACACAGGAGTAAGATAACTACTTTGCTGCATAACCGAAACCCTCTGACCACCCATTTCCATCATGCAATGTTTATGGAAAACATTGCTATGAGAATGATTTCATTTTTTGTTGAAAGACACATTTATTTATTTACAGTCTCAATATATTCTAAATGATTTAATCCCCACCATAAAAATGTTACAGCAGAATAGTCGTTGGACTACCAGCTGGCAGTGTAACTGTACTGTGTAAGGTGCTACGAGCAAATACCAGCACACTCAATGTCACCCCAGGTTTGTTCATTAATGGCGTCGACATCATGAAGAAACTTGGGCTCATCGTAGCAGCAGAGAATAGTTTTTGTCCTCAAAACAAGATGTCTACGCTAAAAGTATCATATGCAAATACATTATCTGCAGCCATACTGTGCATTACATGCTATTTCCAACCAACAATGTACTTTAAGGCAGGGTGCAGCTGGCCAGCCTGTGCACATTGTGGCAACTGAAGGCAAACATGGCGCCTCTTTTTTATTTGCAAACCCACTTTTTCCTTGCTTGTGCAAACACAGCAAATTAGATTTTTACTGTATTTGGAGCATACTTCCAGCGTTGAAAATGAAAGACCACTAATAGCGTACTCCATCTACTTTCTGAGTGACTGTTTAATGGTTTATGTTTTATTAGTTTTTCTTAAACTATCTCAGTACCTCATTTGTACAGTTCAGAGTCAGCATTGATCCAGTGATGCAACCATTATGCTCTCAACAATCAATAGTTCTCAAAAAAGCATTAACTAGATGCAGCATGCTCTCAGTGCTCTCTGCTACGACTGGCTCATACTCTCGACACAGGCAGAAGAAAAATAAAATCTATAAACAATACAAACATGCCCACGAATGATTATGCGAAGACTACTCAATCCAGACCCCAAAGGTAACCATTAAAAATGAAATAGTGCTTTGCTACTCTTAGTAAAACTGCTTTCGCCAGGGAACAGAAATTGTTGTAGTAAATAAAATGGTGGTAGGAGCCTTGAGACTACAGGCTGCTTATAAGTTGGTTTCCCAGAAGCACTTTCCTCTGCCTCACCAATAACTGCAAGTCTCTGTGTGCACCGAGAAGCTCATTATTATCCTGTGCAGCTTCTAAATTTTAATACATGTAAATATGGGACTGTGAAGCAAGGGAATGGTCAAAAAGAGCAAAGCTATTCAGCCAATTGACGGGAAAAATCTGCATTTTAAGCACTAAACAGACTCTAAAAATTATGAATAGTGTATAAAATTCACATAAATGGCTGCCGTGTGTTGTTAATTATGAATAATGAACCGGTCGTGCCCACAAGCAGCTCCTTATATCACACTAAATGGTATTTTGTGAGACACAGCAAAAACCAGCTTTTATTACTGCTGGGAGCAGGATCTTTCCTCCGTCTTATCTCGTCTCTCAGGGGTTAGGAGCCGTTCTGCTCGGAAGATTTAATTTTCACTTGCATGAAATTGGACCTCCGCCCACTCGGACTTTAAGCAGTGGAGTGTCTTGACCTGCGGTTTTAGTTGGTGTATCAATGCAACAACACAAATCTGAACCAGGGTCACCAAGCATGGTATAAAAAACATAAAACAAATTGGCCTGTCTGATCCAGAGAGCTCCTATAAGGGCCAGCCAAGTGAACCCGGTAAACCCAGGGGCCACTTATTGGGATATTGATCTCTTTCTTATACACTTTACTTTATTTAAGATGCAGAAAGACAATATTTTTTCAACTACCTTGCTCAAACATATTTGACCATTTAGAGCATAAAGGAAGACCATTACAAAAATTAGCCAATTGGAATAATTGGCTCCTGATTGTTGGAGCTTTTTAAGGGACCTCTATTGTAGGGTTTTGTTTATGTAACAAAAATTTTTGTATTCAGAGTTATATTTTTGTCATCTGCTTCTTTTTTTGTTTTAAATCATTTTCTGCCATTTCTAATCCCCATATGTATAAATTTAGCTGCCAACAAAATTATTCAATATTTGAGGCATGTACAACAATTTATCAAATAATAAAACACGATTTGAAAGCCACCTTCACAAAGAAAAACTACTCTAAATTTAATAAAATAAATAAAAGGTATTTAACTGTCGGTCTGTGTGGAAATTAATAGTGAAAATGGAAAAATACAAGTCAGAAATTAATTGGGTCCTAAATTATAATATTACATTTTTTATTTTATATAATGGGAGGAAGCACAGATGAAAATGTTCACCTGAAGTCACTAGGATTAAAAAAATGCAAATACTTGGATGTTCTGTTCAAATGGCATCTGTTCATAATGCATTATCTCTGCATATCTGAATAATGAATTTGCATTTGTTACACCCCCTATTACTAAGCATATTTTAAAGAAGGTTACACAACCTGGAGATTTATATCCTTTTGAATCACCACAAAGCACCAGGTACCACACTTGCTGTCAATAGTTAGATAAAGATATTATCTAATGGAGGGTATGTTAGCCAAAGTTACATGAAGGGGACCTTTTTCTAGACATTTATGTGAAAGACGAGAAAGACAATGTTTGATGAACCGTTCATTTGAAACAGTTTATTTCAAAAAAGGAGAGCAGTTGCCAAATGAAAAATGAAGAAATTAAGAGGTGAATGATTGGTTCTCTTACAAACTGCTCCAAGTATATCTTTATTGGATCTTTTGTTTGTGCATTTTGCTTGAGAGACACCTATACAGACCAGTTTTACTCAGAGGGATTCACTGGCTTTTAGTTGGGTTGTTGTATAATGAGAACTGCCTTAGTCTTATTATCCACCCATAATGCCCAAAACATAAATATCTACACTCGGGGTGTCCCGATGAATCTGGATTGATGCATTCATTCAATGATCAAATATTTAATATCATCAGTGGAAACAAAAACATCGATGAGTGTGAGGTTGAGAGAGAGAGAGAGAGAGTGAGAGTGTGTGACAATCATAAACTGCATATACAACATTTAGTTTTTTGGCCGTTGCCATCTTTTTTTTTTTGCAACCAGAGGGGACACAAGAGGGTGGAGCTAAATACAACCGAATGCTGGAGACATTTAAGGGGACAACATTTTTTACAATAAACTTTCGTGAACTGAAAACACACAGTGAAAGGGTTAAAGTTATGAGACCAAAACATGGACAACTCTAAATGGACCATAATGAACATCATGCTGTATTGAAGAAGACTTGAAACTATAGCGATTGAGACCATAAACTCATGTTTGCAATGTTTACTGAGGTAATAAATCAAATAAGAAGTAGGGTAATTTTCTCATAGACCTCTATTCAATCGGAATTTTCTAAAACCGGAGGTTGTCGCCTGGTGGGGATGAGTATGATTAGTTAGCAGTAACATAACAGCTGTGAATGTTGCAGTGCCATGTGCGTTGAAATTAGGCTATATGTCAGTGAATAGATGCTTCAACTCCTCAAGACCCAAGCCAAGTTCAGGCTAACTTAAGGTGGAACAGCATATTGTGTCATATAGATTGAAGGCCCCTGAATTGAAAATAAATCCTATCGAGGCAGACTGGGATTTCAGCAAATATCGTACCATTGTCAAAATAATCAGTTTTATTCTGTCGTGATGACACTTTACTCACCTTATCTACACACACTTTTAATAGGATTTACATCACAAACTTGGCATCTCATAGTCCTTAAATATCGACACCACACTGATTTATTTTTCCATTTATTTAAACTACCTTTTGGTCATCATTGAGCACACAAATATATTATCACAAATGAAGGCTCTGAGCCACTGCAGGTGTTTGCTAAATGATGGGGTTTTATTTGTGCAATACACTCATCCTAAATTACTATCACGTTCAACACCAAATAAATTGCCTTTGCTGAACACAGCGATTAAACACTTTGAAACTCCACACAAGTCCTGAAAGAAGTGGCCCGTGGGAGCAAGAGCTCTTTGTTTTAATAAAAGCATGCTCCTAAATAATTTGCTTCTGAACATTATTAAACGTCTAGCTGCATCGCTGCTGGACATTTCATTTTAGACTGTAACACCAGGAGGTACGTGTTTTTGCTTCAATCTCCAAATGCCATTCCTACTTCCCTTTTAATAAACTACTTCAGTTGTTTCAATCCATTTCACAGCAGTGAATCCAGATGTGGGAAGCGTGCTTCAAGAAAACATTTGAGAAGTAGTCAGACATGTGTGTGGTGAGATCATTTATTTGTCCTTAGTCCCGTCAGTTATAGAAACATGAAAGAAGGAAATGACAGGCCCTCAACTCCTTTCCACGGTGCTTAAGGGAAGATTATGAGCTGAGACGGACAGATTTTCTGAGTGATCATTTGAAAACACGCAGCACGACACTCCGCTAAAGAGAGTGCGGTCAGGTTTTTCCAAAAGTAATATGAAAAGTGTCAATCAGCGGTGAAACGGCAGCTAATAGAGATACACGCAGGTTACTTTCCAAGGTCCTCAGAACCCTACACTGGATGTTACTGATGTTTAATTCATGGGGGAAAAAAGTACAAACACTTGTCTGGACAGAATTAGTGTCTATGGATACTGTGGGATAAAGACCAAGCCTATGTTTGTTTCTCTTAGCACATACTGGTTCCATATGGGATGTTCGTGATGCTTTTAAATTATGTTGAGGAAAAATGGGCTCATATTTCTCCAACAGTAAGCTCACATCAATAAACAGTTGCTAGAAGTGACCTGCACTGCTTGGGAGGTCAGAGAGGGATCCTTGATTTTTGTTGTCTTTTCCACTTTGAGTTCCCACCCAGTGAAGAGACAACGTATTCCCACATGTGCTTAACTGTGCCGCCTACAGCTAATATGGTGGGGAACCGTGAACGTTAACATTGGAGTGACTACATTCAGATACACTGACATACATCATGAGTCATTTTTATTACTAATGTGATTTTATATAACTTCTATTTGTTTGCCAGGGAAGGATTATTTGCCGTTCCATTCATTCAACGGCAGGTGATTGGCAGTAAACAGAGCGTAACGTATTTGCGCGCAGTGAAATGAAAACGGTTCAGGTGCAATGAAATAAGAAGAACACAGATATAGAAAACCAAATTATGGCTTTGTGTTTTTTTGTGAGGGATTAACTCGCTCTGCGGATGTTGTCTTTCACACTGTACAGCAGCAACCTATAAGCTACACTAATGCACATACATTTAAAACAAGATTCTGCCCACACTTCATGTCACTGAGATGGAATCCTTAAAGTTCAAACATCCTCACTAGAATATCAACAGACAAACAGTCAAATCTCTTTTTCTGCAAACAGCAGCATTGTGGCACAGTGAGACAAACAGCCTGATACTAAATTAAACCTGCAGTCTTCGGCCTCCAACTCTCTCTGGGATCACAAATTGTAATACAGCTGGAAACATAACATAGATGTCACTGTCACATTCTGTTTTCGAATGCCTCTACAAGCATTAAATAATAATTTGATTGAGGGTCGTAAATGCTTCCTGCTAACCGAGGCTAACAGTAACTCCTGGGCAACCGCACCCTCGATCGATGAACGTGTCATGGTCTGACAGCATGAACGTAAAGATATGATAGAAAATAGGCTTTTTAATGTCGCTGCGACACAGGGATATATTTGACAGTGTCTGGGAAGATTGGCAATCATAAGTCAGTGTTTTTGAGAGGTGACACTGCGAGACCAGCGTTTTGAAACGGATCCACTCTCGGGCCAATTTGAAAAAGATTCCTTCTCAGGGATGGAAAACGTCGGCTTTGTGGGCATGGAAGGTCAAAATGGAAAGAAAGAACACATGTTTTCGAAACTATCTGCAATATTGTGGGTATGACCACAGACCAATGGCACATATTCATAAAAACATGGGTTATTAATGTATCCATTGCGGCCTTCACACATAGACTTACGATCTCTAGTAATCACAAACCTTGCTATGGAGATGTTAATATGTGGAAAAAGAAAAAGAGTGTTTGAAGCACATACGTCACATGACTAGTTGCATTGAGTTGATTCCTTATTACTGGCACCCTCTAATTTACTATCTCATCCACCTTCCAGCTAATTCTCTCTCTGAGTAGAAGGGTATAAGATAGATTGAGACTCTCGTTCTGCATATTGAGTCGTAAAATGTTGCTTGGCATTTGCAATTCAAACACAATGATGCTTCCCCCCCATTTTATTTCTAAATCGATATTTCCTGTCAGCTGCATTTTTGCTGACAAGTCAGAGGGCTGATATAAGCTGAATAAGATGCTAGACCACAGTATCAAATGATGATAAATATAAAAGATGCATATCTGTGCATGTGTGTGTACAGATCAGTGTATCTCATTAGCATAACTGTGTTATTTTCATTTTACTTTTAACATATATGAATGTTTTTTCCCCCCACAGTAACTGCAGGAGACAAAACCGTGAAGCTCTTGCGAAAACAAATGTTTGTTCCCATGGCAACAGCAGCTTAAACATCAGCCATTCTTGGTAGACAAATGATGAGAGTTTTCATCACTCCAACATAGACACTCCCATGTTTACATCAGGAAAATGTCACATAACACGTCTTAAGTAATGACAGAGAACCCTGTTTGCTCCTTTTATGGACCACAGCGACCGGCACGTTACGGAGAGATGCATGAAATGGTACATGAAAATACTTTTTATGGCTTCCTGGCATAAAGAAGAACATGCCCGAGTAGTTGGGCTGACCACATTGTGTCCTGAATTAGTCACAGAAAATGAACAAACACAAGGGAGCATTTCAAAAAGTAAATATTTTTATACATTTCGGTCACTTAAAAATCAACATAGCAAACCCAAATCAAAAGAGACACCTCTACTTAGGTTCAAGGTATTATTTAGACTTTAAAAAAAATGTGTGTGCGTGTGCGTGTGCGTGTGCGTGTGCGTGTGCGTGTGCGTGTGCGTGTGCGTGTGTGCGCGCACATACGTGGAGGATAGAACTCCAAGCAAAGAGAAGAGGTGTCAAACCTCAATGTGACGTCACCCATTGGTGTGTGGACTGCCGCCACCATCTTGTTCGTACAACCCAATGCTGAAGATATTTGTAGGCGACAAAAATGTGACGATGAATTTAGTATGAATTGAAAACACACTTTGAAAGGGTTAAAGTTCTAAAGACGAAAAACACAGACAACACGCAGACCGGACAACGCCATGGTAGCAACCTGTCAATCACAAGGTAGCCACGCCCTAAAGGTTACCCTGCTTTATCGTCTATTTCTAGCTAAATGGGACCATCAATTCCTAAATGACCATCATGCTGTATTGAAGAAGACTTAAAAACTAACAATTGAGACCATAAACTCGTGTTAACTGAGGTAAAACAAAGTCAAGTGAGAAGTTGGGTCATTTTTCTCAGAGGTCTGCCAAGAGGTCTGCCGGTTTAAAACACTTCTACATTGGCTTCACTTATCAGAACCAGAAGTTGCCACTTGGTCAAACCCCACAAGTCTGAGACATTCCTGAGGATCAAACTGTGAGAGTGTGTGTCTGTGTGCGTTGGAATGTTTATACACATGTTCTTACAAGTGTCTGACTGTTTGTGTGAGTGAATATCTTCTTTTAGTTTACCCCTGTGTGTGTGTGTGTGTGTGTGTGTGTGTGTGTGTGTGTGTGTGTGTGTGTGTGTGTTATGTTGTGGGAAGAGACAGAGAAAGAGAGTGAATGTACTGTGTTGTGTTTGCGTGTGCTGGCCAGAGTTTGTTGGTTCGACGGAGGTGTCGAACCACCCAGGTCAAACGGCAACACACAGCTGCGGCAATCAGACACCTCTCAGGAATTCACAGGTTGGATTACGAGGAAGGATGCAGGAAGAGGAGATCATCATCAAAAAGCTGCTGGAGAGATGTTCCTGGCTTCCTGGGTGTTTTGTGAAAAAGTGCTAGCTTTGCGTTCACTTCCCTTTGAGCCACTCTGCAAGTCTGTGGGTGTTTGTGCCTCTGTCTGTGAGATGCTCTGGATCATTATCGTGTGCCTCCGACTCGTTTCAAGATGGAGTTGAGGAATTTAGAACCATGGTGTGTTATTTATCCCGCCTGTGTGAAAGCAGCACAAAGTGATTCCCGTAACGGCTATGAGAGGGTGTCTTTGATTGAACAGGGCTGGTGGTATATGTCTGGACATTTCATGATATGTTCAAAAATAAAATGTTTGAAAATGTAAAAATTTCTTTAGTACATGGACACTGAGATTGGATTTGCATGCATACAAACATTTAAGATTCAAGATTTTTGGATGTGAACACTTTAGGCAAAATACTATATCTGATTAAACCCTATACTTCTATTCAACTAACCTTAAAGTTGAGATAGAATTCAAATAAAAACGTGTAACCATTTTAGATCAAATCCAATGTCATATTGTGCGCCTTTTTAACAGCCAAAAACTATTACAAAAAATATATATTTGTATTTTTGTAATCAGTAAGCTAATTTTAACCAATGTTAATGACTTCCATTCATCAATCCATCTGCAACTTTTAGCGACAAGGGAGGTGTGTCTGTAAAGCCACAGTCCTCTTGCGCTCAGTTACATTATAACCCCTCCCACTTTTTAGCGGTCCATTCAAATCCAAAGGATTTTATATAAATCCGTCTTTTAAATGCACACGGCTCAAATAATCCGTTTCACTGGGGAATCCATCACAGTACCGAAGCTAAAGACACTGCAACTTCCGTTTCACTGGGACTTTAAAGGAACAGTCAATATCTTTTAGAGTTACAGTAGATGAGACGATTGAACAATTAAAGTAAAAGACATGATTAGTTTAGCCTAGCATAAACACCAGAAGCAGAGGGAAAACAGCTAACCAAAGTAAAAAAAAATATGCCAGCTAACGCAAGTTGGTTGTTTATTTCGCACAAATACAGAAATGCTGTTTTGGAGTTATGGCGTTACGTGCTGTAACCACTTCTTGCTGAACAAGAGGTCTCCAGGAAAACACATGCATCCAGCTCTTGTTAGTCAAGAAATATTTCCATCATTAAACTCCTCCTGAAATCTCATATTGGGATTTTTACTCTTCTGTGTGTGTACAAATCAAACAAATGAGATACAACATGTTAATGTTCTTCTTTGCTTTCCCCTTCCCGCCATTTTACACACAAATAATTCAGAGAGTTTATGTTTTGGGTGACATTTCAACTGCATTTTTAGCACAAGCAGCAGCACATAAGAAAACATAGTAAAGATAGTGCGCATGTGGCTGTCTTTCCATAATGTGTTTGTCTGTGCATAGTAGTGAGAGATTGATTCCAGGTAATCCGGTGGCATTCTTGCCTTAACACCGTAATGATATAATACTCATGGATGTTCACCAAATTTACCTCTTCAAAGGAAAATATAGCCACAGGCACATTTGTGTCTGATCAATGATGGATTAGTGTGTGTGATTGGAAGAGTGTGCAAGCAAACAATAGAAATATTTTTACACCAAGCTGTGAAGAGGTTAAGAGCATAATTAAAGTGCATAGAGAATTAACTCGAAGGTCAGGCTTGAAGATGAAAACGTAATGCGGATATGTCTTTTAAAAAAAGGTCAATGACAGATTAAGAGCCACGGGGTAGGTTGTGATAACGCAGGTCTTCAGATAATGGCATAAAAAGGGTCCCTCATGAGTCATCTTTGTGTTGGGAAACATGGGTCTTTAATGTAGAAAGGGTATTAGTGTCTTCTCACCGCATTTGTAGTGAAACCAACTCCCTCTCTCATTTTTCCTCATTTGTTTTGTTTTATTTTCCAATCACATAACTGATTGATATAAAAACAATTACCACTGGCCAGGCTACCTCCCAAGCAGCCTCTGTGCCGCAGGCTCCTCTAATGAATGTAATTTAAGTGTTATAGAGGACGGAGTCTCATATTGGTGATGGATGATGGTGTTTGGAGGCCTATTTTGTGTTGTGGTGGAGGTGTATTAATCATTATTAAAGACGACTTAAATGCTTTCCCTATATGCCCAGGTGATTTAGACTCCCGGGTGGACAGTGTGCGTAACACTGAGGGACCCACTGCTGCTGGTATTCATAATGAAGCAGTTACTCAACCTGCTGCCCAGAAACGGCAAGGTCACGGTAAGCTGTTATGGTCAGGGTGAGGCCGTTTATGGACACACTCAAGGGCAAACACAAATATACATGTGGCTTAATGCACATGCAAAAACATATGACAACTCTGTGATGTAAAAATCAAACAACATTATCGTTCTACTCTCACACTTTAAAAAATACCTGGCAACTACAGAATGGTTAGAGCAAAAGATTGATATTTTCGGAAAAAAATTGCTTTTTGGAAGAGAGTTTGATGAGAAAAAGTGATAGCACTGGCTATAGAGGAGCCGGTTAGCTTTATTGGCCATGTACGAGTTCTCATACTAGGAAGTTGACTCGACTCATTTTTGGTCTCTCTTTGTACATTCACGGAAATAGACATGCAGCTAAAACAGAGACAACAAAGCTGAACAACAGAAAAGTAAAAAAATGTAATACATATATATCTTTTTACAATACAACAAGGAACAACATCCAATGTCTATAAGTCAAACTGCTTCTGTAAATTGTAAGCAATAATACAGCAGGGTAATGGTGCAGTGTAAATGTGCGGCAATAAAAATGTAATGATTAACAGATTGCTTTATATACATGTGTATACTATGCATGTATACATGTCAAGTTACGGTATATATACAGGGAAAAAATGATGTATACTTAAATGCTAAAACAATAAAGACTGTAAATTGACATGCCATATTAAAAGGGAAATGTGGTCAATTGAAGTAATAAATCCCTCAGTGATTGCTGTATTGAGTGGGAAAGCTGATTTCCTGCGGAGCTGTGCCTACATGTACCAGGATTCCTGCCGCCGTCCAACATCGCCTCCACTTGCTCCTCGTCAATGTACGAAGCAGCTGGGAATGAGACACGTAAAACTTTTTTCTGGTCTTTCTTCTGCAGCATTTCATGTGTGAACAAACACAAACTCTATTCACTTGATGTCTTCAGCGCTGAACTGAAACTCTCCTACAGCTGCAGACGACTACAGCGCTGGCTCTGCTCTTCGACGCCACAACACCAGTCGGTGTTGGCTCTCGGCAGATCAGGTTTTGATGGGTCCCCGCCGGCCGTGCAATCTCTGTGACTGTCACGTCAAATGACAGTGCTGGATGCGTGAACAACAGACTTTGCATCTGCGAACTCAGCATTCCTGATCAATATAGCATGCACTGAATTTATTGCTTCAGATCGACTACATTTACCATCAACACTCCCCACATAAAAAAGGCGCTGAATTTTCCCTTTTAGTTTGTGTAATCGATACAAAAACCAAAGTGTAAAAACGACAATGTATAATTATAGTTATAGTATGTTGGATTATGTTTTAGATTATTTCTTGGTTCTGAGCAGTTGCCAGCCAACCAGACTCCATGAAGCCACTGCGCCCAGCAAGAAAGAAATCGGGTACATAACTCACCGTAAAATGGCTAATTGACGTTTTTACTCCTCAGTTTTTGTGCAGATTAAAAAAAAAACGATCTATTGCATTCTAATTAGTGAGCTTTAGAGGTGCTGGTAGACAGAGCCAGACTAGCTGTTTTCCCCCTGTTTTCAGTCTTTGTGCTAAACTAAGCTAAGCTAACCGTCTGCTGGCTGAATGAGGGCAGTACAGTATCAATCCTCTCATCTACCTCTGTGCCATAAAGAAAAATAAGCATATATTTCCCAAACTGTTGAACTATTCTTCCAAGGTTAGGGAAATAATGTGATTATGGCAAAACCCCACAGTTAAGATACGGTTAGTGTTAGACAGCAAAAACACTTGAGGCATGAATTGCAGTAGGAACTTAATTCCGAGATACAGGGCTGGAATCGAATAATTATGTTTTGACGTGTGAAAATGCAGGTCGCTAACAGGACGCACAGATTTTTTTGTGTTGTACTTATTTTTTACATGAGGATTACAGAGAAGCACACACAAATACTTCATATTCTCTACGTTCTGCAACTCACAGACGGAACATATAGAGTAGTCTCACACTTTCCTATATACACATACACAGACGGAGCGCCACAGAGAGAAAAAGGCAGTTCTCGAGAATATTGTGGAGTCTTGGAAGTAAGCATTCATACAGAATGTCACTTTATTAGCTTCGCTCAAGTCAATGAGGCGCTCGTTTTAATACACAAAGACACAAGCAGCGAACCCAAACACAGCTCGGAGCGTCATGAAAGACTGTTTGATTTGAACCAAATCGACAGACACATCAGTGACTTCGCCATGCTTTGCGAGAAGACGGTGTGTTTGTCGAAAAAATGTAATTACCTCGACTTGAAAAGCAACTGTCCTCTTTAGCAGTCCTCTAGAGCAGCATGAGTTTGGTTTGAAATGCCAAAAACACTGCAGCATCCTCTCCAAAATATCTGTCATTTCTACTTTCACACAAACAGACAAAACAAAAAAATGATAAAAGGAAAGAACAGATTTTTGGTTTCGCAATTAAATGAAGGCAATGAAAACAACTTTGCTTAGGTTTAATGATTAGATTAAAGGGTTATGTAAGATTATGGTCGCTCAGATAGATCAGACAAATAAAACAGTGAAATACTATGCTGCATATTTAAAGTCATGAAGCGATCTCTGTTGCGTTCATGTGGGTGTGGTGTGGTGTGCAGCAAAAAAGATTGTTCTTCCACGTTCTGACCTTTTAGAGTGTAACCTACAGTCTATTTGCCCTTTTCCAATTCAGGAACGTTTCCAGGAACCCATTGAAATATAGCCGCGACGTACAAAAGGGATTATTAGTTCCTAATTTTAGTTCATGGGGCTCCTTACAATTTAAGCCTATTTGGGTAAAACTGCAGGCTGCTTCATGCTGTTATAAAGATGGAGGACAAATGGGGGACAATTTCCACAGTGAAATATCGCGCAACAACGTCACACAAACATCATTTAAAGCCCATGAAAAAAATATTCCTCACATCTTTGTATCTCCCAACAACATTAAATAGTCATGGATAAATAAGCAAAAAAAGGTTGAAAACATCTTTATGTATTATTTATAAAGAGTTGAACACTAAAAGAAATGTAGTTGATTCAGTACTTAGTTTAGTTTAGCTTATTTATATCAGGGACCATGTGCAAAAATAAATTTTGTATTGTTCCAGATTTAGCTACTAGCTAATTTCCGTCCGTAGTCCCCGGGCAGGTGAAAGAAAACAATACAAAACCGGGCAAAACCTGTCATGTCTAGTGATGCCCAGGCAGGCATATGAACACACGCACACACGCATTCACAAACGCACACACACTTTATCTTCCAGAAAATAAATAAATAATTGAAAACAAACATTAAAAATGATAAATAATTAGTAGACACATCATCACCTATAACTGGGGAAGTTCTCAGATTTCTTGTGTTACAAGAAAAAGTCCTACATTCAAAATCATACTAAAGTAAAAGTACATAAATATTATCAGTAATATTTATTATTAGTAATATACTTTGTGAAGTTTTGATTCACTTACTGTTTGTTCCCACTGATCCAACACACAGCGTCTTGTTCCTGGCTTTGAATGTGGCGTCCTGTACCGCCATGCACGAAGCTGCAATGTATTACTTTTCATCGCGTTTTATACTATCAATCTGTGGTACTTACATTCATTTGATGATTTATTTTTAATTATTTGTACCAACTCGGGAGGCAAACACCAGGCAGCTGATAAACGTCACTGCTAGTTACGTTTGTACACTGAAAAAACGTACACACACACACACACACACACACACTCTTCATGGGAATAAACATAAAACAGAATACAAGTATGCTTAATGCACTGAACCAGAATAGACAGGATTTGATGTACATAAGAGCCACTAAGTGTGCTGCGTGTTCAATGTTCAATATGCAGCCTTCATGGAAATCTATTATATCAGTTTTTGTGCACTGAGCTCATTCATCTCACAAAAAGCTTTTCTCCAAAAGTAAAGGAAAAGCAAGTTCAGTGGATGTTCTCTTGGAGACCTGGTGTGAGGGTTGCGCAGCAGTGCTGAACAGCAAATACTATTTTCTTTGTAGGCTCATATTGATTTGAACTTCCTCTTGGGCAGTTTCATAAATTCAGCACGATCGATATTGAAAACTTTTGTAAAATGCGGTCTCCAAAATCTCACACACCTAAACTTCAAAACTGCAACAAGAGAAGATAAACAAATGATTATTAACCGTATGTCAATGTGAGACCTATGAGTGCCATCTGTTCTCTTATGTACTGTATATACTAAGGCTGCCACCCTGTCAGCATCCCTGTGGCTCTCCATCCATCAGGCCCATAAGCTGCCTCTCCCCCACACAGCGCACCACCGTCTGCCTCCTGACATGAATTACATTTCCGGCGAAACAAAGAGTCCCTGCGTGGAGGATGGAAACAGCATGTGAGTGCATCGCAACAGGGGTGAGAAGGGAGACTGATGAATAGCTGTTACACGTACAACCACTTTTTTCGGTGACCCCGTAGGTCAGGAGGGTGGGACCCTAATTAACACCAACTGCATTCGGAACTGTAACACTGTGGCGTGTCTTCCTCTTTTTAGATGGAAGGAAATGGATACCGAGAGGCTGATTGAAATGGGAAGAAAGATACTGAGAACAGAAATCAGAACAGCATGTTGTGTTGACAGTTACCAGTTTCCAACTTTGTTTGAGTCAACATAAAAGTTGTAATTACATCCTCATTGTGCAGTCAGATTAGAAAATGTGTGTGATTCCGTAGGGCAACTACAAACAGTGTATGCCATCTTGGGTTTGATGACATGAGCTCTTGCAAGTGATAAACATGTCAATCTTTCCTTTTACGACCTTATTTTTCATAATGTAATCAGACCAGAAAATGTGTCTCAATCATTGAAATTTGAGAAAATACCCAACAGGGAAAAACTTCAATAGGAAAATGTATTTTTATTTTAAATTTGTTAGAAAACTGACTCCTTGTGCAATGCCCCCCTTTGTGCAGTAAGATGTTGTCATCTGAGGTCCTTTGAGTGGAAAGGTTTCTCCAGCGCATGCATTTATTCATCTTGCCTGTCAAACAAAGAAAGGTGGACAGACCTGCTCTGCTCCGACTGAACCAACCTAGACAATGAAGCAACAGACAAAAAATAGAGATAAATAGAGATGAATACATCACAAGAAAGAAAGGCAACTCAGAACCAGCTGACTCCTTCGCTCCCCCTCTGGACGTCGGCTCTGAGAAAGGTCATCCTCTTACTCTGGGTGTCACACCGCCTGAGCTACCTTATCTGGGGGTCTCGCTTCTCTCCCTTCTCTCGCCTTTTGAATGACAATCCAGTACGCTCCTCTCTGTGTTCTTATTATAACCAGCTCAACCTCTGACCCCTGGATTTCACATGTTCCCCAGACACTGAAGTCTGTGGCCACTGATGTGGAAAATGCTGTCATCCATCCATATTTCAGGACAGTTTCGGAGAAGTGTGAAATAAGCTCAGAGTGTGATTCCTACACGGATGCAGCCTCGACTACTGGCAGACTTGAGTGAGTCAGATCTGGTGACATCATGAACTTGACCCGTCATTTCAAACTCTACGGTACTAGTACAAGTGTGACAGTCTCATTGGGACCGGTACTGTTAATAATTCAGCAGCAAATTAAATACATATGAGCAAATTGCCTCACTGCGCAAACCACCATTATTGCTGGAATCCTGATAATGAGGTCATGGGTTAGATCAGTTTCAGAGAGCGTGACCGTAAAGAAAAAACATTACATCATCAATTAAAGGGCTTGTGTTTCATATTATACACATTTTCCATATAAATGTGTTTGCCTAGCCCCTAGCATACAGTGCACACGACAGCAGTAACACCAAAGTTGACTTGTTTTATGGAATTGCGAACTGAATTTCTAATTAGGACTCAAAGGATGAAAACTGGATTGTTTAAACCATTCCTTAAAGCTGTAAATGCAGCGGTTGGAAGAATTTATATATGTTATTTCAGCAGAGCTTAATTCGGGCAGTTTCACAGCACTCATTTTGAAATATATTCCTTGTGTGAACTGCACGCAAGCTGTTTTATTATCGAAACCAGTGACAACCATGATAAATAAAAGAAACCACAGTGCAGTCCGCGGCATGTGGAACAACCTTCAGAGGAGAATGAGAGGATCATTTCTCGTGCCTTCTGAGACCTCTGGCCAGATGGCAGAATAGAGTTGTCAGAAGCTAATACAAAAGTAGAATTAAATAGATAAATCTCCCCTCTCTGCCATTACCGATAGTCCGAGATGCTCCAAGCTGTGCTTTGGAGGTCGATAATAGCTTGAACTACTGCCATGATACCTCTGCTCTATAGTGATTTTTGTCGCTCAAAAAGCCACAGCTGTAGGTTCTCTGTGAATGCATTATTCTGTCCATTTAGCCTCCTTCTGGTCAACAAAGCCCCTCATATGCAGCACAATGCATAGTTCTTTGCTTTCTTTCTCAGATACAATTTACAAAAAACAAAGCAAACATTTATTCTCTCTCTCCCTCTCTGTCTGTCATAGTAGCTACAGTGCAGACGTGTGTGGGTGGTTATTGTTGTTTGATGGAGCTAATTTAAATATGCGGCTGCTGTTTGTGCCTTTTGGATTTATTCTCTAAACAATAACGGGGGGCATTTGTTTCTTTCTGAGCCAGAATGACATTGAGCAATCATACTGGCAGGCGATTGTTTTCATTTTTTTTGTCACAGCAGATAATGCGCATTCAAGCTCAGACAATAACAAAACCTGTTTCTGCTGAAGGCTATCTAATTATTTGCTCTACCTTCCTTTTTGTAATTCACATCTCTCTTTTGTGTGGCTTAAAGAGGCTGCAGAACTATTGTATAGTGTAGGGTGTAACACCATGTTATTTTGTGCAATCCGGATTTAATACATGTGAGGAACTCAACAACTCTGTGCTCCTTCATTCAAACCCCGTTGAACAATGCAATGACACGGCTGTTACATTGTGAAGCAGTGCTTTTGTTGTGCCTTATACATCCTGCTGAGAAACTACTTTGAATAGCTATGAGAGAACTTGTTTCATGCCTCAGTCACATATATTATTCTGTTATGAAGTGAAATATTACAGTAAATTCAAACATGAAAATGCAAATGTATTGTATAATCATAGCACTGAATTATTAGAGCATTCGAATATCTTTGCATTGGGGGATTGTTTGCAGAAAGTAGTGCACTGTATAGTTAATAGGGAGTGATGTTCGACAAAGACATTGCATGCACTTGCTGGCATGAACACTCTGTATTGTGCTCTCTAGTTATCTATATATTTGGAGCAGATGGGCAAGTGTGATTTCATGCTGTGTTCACCTACATGGCTGCTTGTAATAGAAACTGTTTAGCTGTTGACTTTGATGAATGTTTTGCACCGAGAGGCCATTTTATCAGAAACTTTTGTTGATGCTTTTAATTATATTAACATTTATGACCATATTTAAGTCTGATACATTGCCTCAAGTGATGCCACTTGAGTCAGCGTATTCGAGTGTGCCCGTACTGATTGGTAGCTACAGGCTTGCCGCATGTTGTTTGGGCATTCAGCGATTACATTACTTGCCTAGCGGCTCAACCGCCGGTTGTTTTTTTTTGGGTGGACGACTGAAGCTACGATTATAAACTGAAAGTGTCTGCAGCAGCAGAGTTTCCCTAGACGGATTTCACTTACCACATGACCAGAGAGAAGAAAGTTGACGATAGCGAAGGATTCGATAGAGGACTCCGTCTGTACTCTTAGTACTAGGGTTACAATATCGTAACCTCCCTCAGGTACATTCCTGCTTGGGGCAGAGAGCCCTGGCCGGCAGTCACCATCTGTGTGCCAGCCCAACAGGTTTGACTTTCCTTTCAGCATTTCCCGACATGGAAAGCACTGCAGAAGTTAGTAAAGTAAACCAGCACCCAGTCCAGTTTCTAGTGTAACTTTCCTAAGAGTCATCGACCTGCAGGCTTAATGAGAAAGCCTTTTATGTTTTATTCAATAGTCGTGTATTGTTACAAAACTTGAAGAAGAAAAGAGAGTATTATAGTAAATCACTGGGAGCTGTTTTGCTATTTGATATAGACTAAAGCAGTGCTCTCTTCTCAAGCACAGGGTTTACATGATCAGTTGCAGATCAGCAGAGCTCCGGTGAGCTTAGCGCATTTGTGTTATACAGACCAAATCTGGCTTCCTGTGTATTGACTGCTGACCTCAAACTTGTACGAGGGTGGATTTGTATAGCTGTGTTTGTAAAGATCATAGATGGTTTTGATGCCTCTATTGTTCATGTGCAGCATGCAAAAACAAAGGCAGATAAGCCTAACCCAGGTATACTGTGGGAGTTTGTACATGTGTGTGGAGCTGTGCCAGTATCGATGTCAGTGACTGTGTGTCAGCAATGGGTGCTGATTTGCACATAAGTATGCAGCTGCAGTCACACGCCCAGGCTTTGAAAAAGCCTAAATGAGCAAGTGGTGCCTTTGAGAACACGGCGGTGTGTGATTTAATTGACCTTTGACCTGTAGCAGTGAGTGTGTAGTACAGTTAATTAATGTATTACACTGCGTAGGCACTTTGAGAGGAGACACTGAAGATGTATGGGGTTAGAATGAGCAGTGAACTATCTTGAAAACAGCAAAGCTTCATATTCATCCTCCAGAGTGAACATTAACGTATAGAAGATAAAGACTCTCTATGCCAAGCACACGCACGCACGCACATACACTCACACACACACACACACACACACACAAAAGAGTGAAGGTTAGCCAAGGACTGGAAATTATCTGATGCTGTGCTGTGATTTTTCTAACCTCCTTGTTGATTTACAGCAGCTGAAGTGGGCACAGACACTCCGCCGCGAAGTAACGCGATAAACTTATGACCATATCTCATCGCGTTGCCAGTGCTCAGCAAATGAAATGGATTTATCTCTAAATCAGTGACTTCTACTTTTAATGCATCATTGTATCTAGTCGAGGCAAAGTATCTTCATCTTATCCCTCATACATTTATGCAACATCCCCAGAAGGGCAATGCTGTGAGAGAAAGGTTACACAGGATAACAACACTGACAAGATTTGGCTCTTTGGTTTAAACTTTTAAAAGGAATAGTTTGACATTTTGGGAAATGCACTTATTCGCTCTCATGTTTAATGAGAAGATTGATGTCACTCTCATGTCAGTGCGCACACAGCTGGAGCTTAGTGAAGCAAAGCATAAGCCGTCTTCTCCCCGCTCGTCAATATCACACTTGGCCCAAGAGGCGGGCTTTACTACTTTACCACCGCCTTCCTGTTTTAATGCCGGTAGATGTGGTAGGAATGGATGAATGAAGACAAATGGTCCATATTAGTGGTTTGTAATTACGATGAACTATATAATTTCCCCCCTCCTCCTCGTTCAACAGCAGAGCAACAGCAACAGCAGCTCGATGTCTGCATTGAATCCATTTTTCCTCACACGCACCCTCACTCACTCCACAGGCTCATCGGCTATTTTGGCCGACTCACTGTTTGCTGAGAGGTGCGTCTCGGTGTGATCGAGGCCTATGACCTGCGGACAATGTCTGGAGAATCAGGTTTCCGGACATTGTCAGGAGTTGCCTTTTCATAGCAGACAACAGGAGATTGTGCCTGTTCTTACATACTGGAAATAGTCTGTTTGGTTAAGGCGAGGGGGTGGCACCTGTTTACTTGGCAGAGTGTGCAGGATTACACTGCATTCACGTATCTGGCTCACAAACTGGTCTCTTGCCGTACCTTGAATTTGTCTAACGATTTTGTCGTGGGCCCTTACCAACCTAAGTTCCTGAATCTCATTTGCATCTTTGTGTAAATGTCCCTTCTTTTTAACCCTTGGATGTTTGTTGTTTGCTGCAGCCGCCATAGAAACATCATCAACCTCCACTCGGTGGCAGTGAATGCTCCAGACAATGAAGGGCTCTATTCACACATGGGCTAAAATGGACAATACACGGACATTGTACTTGGAAGCTAGCAGGGTAAAGTCTATTTAATGTCCCGTTCAACTGATTTGGATATCTACATTTTAACAAACAGATCCTCTGGGAATAATCTAAAGGTTGCAGTGCACGTGTGAGAGGGGGTTTTGAGACTGGAAGCACGGGTAAAAAGCTACCTAGCTTCACTTCAAAGCTAAACAAATATGCTCACCAGCACCTCTAAAGCTCACTGATTAATCTGCTGTGTCTCGCACACAGCTATTTAAACAAATAAGATACGTGTTAATTGCTTTGAGATATTGGTGGGCATATTTTTGACAAGCTAGCTGTTTCCCCCTTATTCCAGTCTTTTTGCTAAGCTAATCGACTCGTGGCTCAAGCTCCCGTAGTTAAACATGGGAGTGGTAAAAAAACAAACAATATATATATTCCCAGAATGTGGCATTATTTATTTAGGGCTGATTAAAATGTATGCCAGAATAGCACAAAAACAAAGTATTACCGTATAAGGGATACACTTTAAATCATCAGAAAATATAAGTTTCATATTGGCCTTTTTAACAAAAAACAAGGCAGACAGCCAAACTATACTTTAACTGGGAAAAGTTTAAGACCTTTTCCCTTATTGAGTTGCCCTTCAGAAGTTTCAGCAAAATAAGAAAAACAGAAAGACCTCCTCTAAAGAACAGTAAATTCCAAAATATGAAACCATTCGTCTCTGTCCAAAGAGATTTTTTTTTTCTTCATAAATCCATAATAGAAACTGTTTTGTTTTTTTCAAACAATAAAACAGCCTGGCGGAGGGCAGCTTTCTATATAGCTGCAGTCAAGACAGAAGCAAGAAATACGGTCCACATTTTAGTATACAGCAGGTTTATTCTAGCAACGAATCCGAATTGTCTCTAATCAAGACAAGACTACGGCAAATGAAAAAGGATGGGTGATGGGGTTGAAAAGAAGAGAGAGGTCTTTTTTATGCCTGTGCATGTGTGACAGCTCAACCCCCGCCCCCCCCCCCCCCCCGGTGCTGGGGGGGCAGGTCTGTTTCTGCAGGACTAAATTGGCTGTCAAAGCTGCCACAGACGACCCTTCAAACAAGCAGCCCTCTCATATTTCTCCTGTAATATGAACTGGGGGAGAGAAAATGCAATTACCGCTCCCCTTTCGTATGTCATCTCTGTCATGTACGAAGGTAAAAACACAGAGCAGCTCTTGTAATAATGACTCCCCCAAAACTCATTTTCCACAGGTGTGTGGGATTCTATTACCTCGACCACGATTGTCAAAACTGTTCTACATTATATGCTATTACTCTTCATTTTGAAAAAAAGCTTGTTATTAAACCACAGAGCTTGAATTACATTACATCCTCTTGTCCGTACGTCTCAAGGCTTTTTTCATTTCCCTCAACAGTAATGCTAATTGTCCTTTGCTCGGCTTAAAGGGAGTCACACAAAGACAAACCACTCCCCTGACATCCTCATTAAAATAATTAAACCCAATTTGCAATGACAGAAACCAAGTCTATAGACACAAATTGACCATCAAGGGTCTAAAATGACTTATTGTGAATGCAAATTAACATAATGTGAGCTATTACAGTAAAACTGTGAAGCCTGTATACGGCCCATCATCAGAAAATAGCGTTTTGTGACATTCTGCATTTTTCTTACGGTCAACAAAGTCCATAAAACGTCAAAAATGGAAGCAGGGAATTGATCAGTCTTTATTTCCAACGCCTGATATAATATATTCCTCTGTCACATATTTAAAAACACATGAATGAGCTACATAATTGCACCCAGTGAGATTTTCCTCCATTTTGATGAACATTTGCACTGCAGTTCATTTTCAGTTTATCCCACATAATACACAGTTTACTGTCTTGCTGTCGCAAATACTCCCTAGAGCAGTGGTTCTCTAGGCAAGACCGATTGAAATCTTTTTGCATCATACTAAATATCCCTGAAAGAGAGTGTCTGCTAAATGCTTGATTTTGAAATGGATTGAGAGACGCCCACGGTGACAGACTGCTGTCTCCGCTCCTTGTCTGCCCAGATTTCCTCATTAAATGTGCTGCTATGAGACAGCAGAGGTGATCGATCGGAGGCAGCGCACTCTCATCCTCCTCATGCTCTTGGTATGATTTATGATTTAAAATCCCCCCCGCCCCCATCTCCCAACTCCACAGCAACACCTCCTCTATCTCATGTGTGTATGTAGAGGTAAGTCAGAATCGAGTGTATAGGATGCACATGTTAATTAAATGTCTGAGGCAAACCCAAGTTTAAGGAGTGCGGGCTAAACGTCTTCGGAGAGTGAAGGGCCACAACTGAGGACATTCCCCAGACACGACGCCCCCCCATTGCAGCGACTCACTCCTGTGTTGTTCCTGAGCTCCATCTGACATCCTGACTCCGCTCTCAGAAAGACATTCCCACCAGCTGATAGATCACAGGCATTGTACGCTCTCGCTCACAAATTAAATGGGAGTGCGTTGCTTCTGCTGCTTTTCCTTCTCCCTCGACACAAGAGGAGGTGATTCACAAACTCAAGGGGGGTGCAATAGGGACTGATGACTTGTATGACACATGAACTTCTCACACTCTCATTACCCCTGATCTATCAGCACCCAGCCAGCCTGTTCTCTTATAGAGGCAGCGTGGAGCCTCAACTGATGAGTGACCACCAGATGAATCACAATTAAACACTTCTCCACTCTCCTCTGTCGGCACCGCTACAGCTTTATCTCGGAGGTTATCAGTGTGAGACAGCCCGCAGTGTAAATTAAACGCAGACAGAGACGGGAGCTGTCAGTCACCCTGTTCAGAGTGAGTGTATCCATCTGTGTCTCAACCTCCGAGCCACGGAGGCACCAAGGACATGCAGCAGCCCATCACCATTCAGGAATAGTTCCCATTCCCCACCTCCTCTCTACTGTACGATTATTATGTTCTTCATGAATAAATTTGGTTTTCATTGCACCACTGTGCTGCACACTGGGTCCTGGGTACAAGAAGAAAAGAAAACCCAGACATTAATAGGGCCACAGGAACGCAGGGCACTCACGGAGGAAATGCTTTTCAGTGCTGGCAAATAACTGTCTGTTTGCTGATTTTCTAAACAAGCTCAAACAGCAGAAATATGTAATGTGTGCCAGGTGTGTATGTGCATGTACTGTACTCACACACACGTAAACACCCTGAGAGGCACAACTGCTATTGGATTTCCATACCTTCTTTCTTTATAATGAATTGCAGATGCTCTTTTGTGCTCCAGACAGCACAGCTTGTCTCTGCTTCCTGGCATGCAATCACAGGATTACCATGTTCTGCTTAGTGATGCTGGTGCCTAGCCGAGTTGTTCGAGACGGCACATTGGTTGGTGGATCGGTTTGGGGAATACGACGTTGAACCTTCGAGTTCGGCATTTTGGCCATGAAGTGACACAAGTGGGTGGAGCTAAGTACAACCGAACGCTGATATTTTTAGGCAACCAATATGTTACAATTCACCGTCATGAACTGAAAACACACTGTGAAAGGGTTAAAGTTCTAGAACAAAAACAGGGGCAACACCCAGACCGGGCAACGCGGGGTAGCAACCTGTCAATCACAAGGTATTTGACTCTAAATGGGACCATACTTTAATAAATGAACATCACGCTCTATTGAAGAAGACTTGAAACTAGTGATTGAGACCATAAACTCATGTTAACAATGTTTAATGAGGTAGTAAATCAAGTTAAAAGTAGGGTAATTTATATACAAGTGGACTTCTTCTTGCAACCAGAGGTGTTGCCCCCTGCTGGCCATTAGAAAGAATGCAAGGTTAAGACACTTATGCATTGGCTTCACTTTTCTGAACAGGAGGTTGCCGGCTGCTCATGATAATACATTTCTGAGAAAGAAAATCTTTTTAATTGAAATGATGACTTCAGCCAAATAACAAAATATAATTTCTTCTCATTGTCTATCATTACTTATTTCTATTCTTTTCATTTCTTTCCAGTAATTTTGGTGAAGTGATCTTAAAAAGTAGCCCAAACGGCCAGATATAACTTGCCCATGACTAAGCGGGTGTCCATTTGTTATTGAATCAGAATCCTTATGCAAGAAAACTTTTAATAGCCCACAACTTTGTACATCAAAGTATCTTTTATTGTATTTTAAGGGGATCCAGTGAGTGTTAAATGCTTTCCCCTCATTAAATGTCACTAACTTAAGCATATCCATGAGTCATGCTGGGAGGGTTTTCATCATGTGGGAGCTGAAGGGTTTCAAGCCTTCTCGTGGTAAACACATGTATTTAGAGTCTTACCTCATTGCCATTAAAATTCATTAAACAAGGAACAGATACCAGTCGAGAAAAAGATTTTTACTGTATCACACATTTTAAATATTCGGATAAATTATCCGAAGAGTCTACAACGAGCTCTGTGACCTTTGTCACGCGTCTCTTGTTAGCAAAAAGAAGGCCTAATGGGAGACTCTTCCACCGCTCTTTCTGCCGCTAATTGGGCCCCTGAAACTGCCGCCAGGCTGGTAATTGTGACATTGTGTCTGAATTTGCACTTCACTGCATTACCCTGCTGTGATTAAAATTCATACGGGGCCCAGGGGTTAGTAGTGTGCCATGCTGTCTATGTGTGGGTGGATTGGGAAGAAGCGTGAGGGGATTGTAGTTTTGATGTAAATAGCTTTTAGTTTGCTTCCTCTCTGTCTTTTCTCTCTTAGAAATCATTAATGGTGAGTTTATGGAGAACGCAAGCAAACATAATATTATAAAATAACAACATTTATGCATTAAAACTATAAGTGAGCCTCATACCCTTTTCCACCAGAATTAGCATGCACATGCCCGTTTTTTTTTTTTTTAAATAGGAAAGCCCCCAAATAATAGGCAAAAGACTAATTTCCCATTGCCAGTAGATCAGCAGTAGACAAGTATGCGAAAAGCAGGGTTGGTAAACAAAAACAATGTTACGGTGGTTACTTCTTTTTTGTATCCGTTACTTATTCGGTCTCTCTGTCAAACTGTCAAACCAGAGTTGGGGATTTTTGGAACAGACTAACCTAGATGGTTTTGATGAGTTTCATTTTCTTTCTGTCGAGTTTGAATGAAGTTTGTTTTACAGGGATCAGCGAGGTAAAATGACCGTTTCTCTCAATGGAGTCTGGTAGCTTTGAGGAATGCAATTTCTTTTCATATCTAACTCTTTTGAATTAAGGTTTGATTTTGATCCAGAGTTGGTGAATGCTGGAACACTGGAGAGACTAAGCAAGACGGTTTTGAGTTTCATTTAGTTTCTGTCAAATTTGAATAAAGTCTGTTTTGAAGATCAGAGAGGTAAAATTGCTGTTGTCTGACTGGGGCCTGGTGGCATATTAGATGTATTTGTACGCTAATACATTCTAGTAATTGTCCAAATCTCTGTTAATTTTGTTTATTATATATTCTCTTCAACGTGCGTCACTTACTGTAGCATCACGCCGGAAAAGGAGTAAAAATGTGCGTGTACACCTGTGTGTCAAACACCTGTGACTACTTACGGAACTTGTTTACACAAGATGGATCAAATATCTTGTCTGCAAGAGTTAGTACCTTTTGACTGGTTAATGGTAAATGGACTGCATTAATATAGCACTAATTATTGATGACAGATTCAACATTGTCATCTCTCTCTCTCTCTCACTCTCTCACATTCTCACTCTCTCACTCTCTCACACTCTCTCTCTCTCTCTCTCTCTCTCTCTCAAACTGATAACAACCACTGGCTAATTTCCCTCGTAACCACCCTCTGTTTGTCTACAGGGACCCTGAGCAGGATTCTCACAGTTCTGCTCGTATCCTGTTAGCTGTTCATCGACTTCTGAAGCCAAATGGTCATGTTGCCTGTTTATTTTGGCATCCCACTTGTTGGCAAATAAAGCCAGGCATTGTAAACTCTCTTTTCTCTTCCATTCACTTTCTCAACTCATTCTTCCTTTTCTCTACTGTTGCAGGATTTGCCAGCGTATGATTCACACGCCTCTAACACAACATTTTGTTTTGATTAAAGACAATGCTTTAAATCAAATTGCTTTTGGCATGAAGCAAATTGGCCTCGCTCAGTGGAACATTGTGTGCTTGTGTGTGTTTAACACAGGTACCCATACCAAAATCATTAATCCACTGACCTAAAACATCCCCTGTGAGGTCTAGCTTACTGCACGAGTTCCCTTTCACAGTATTCATTAGAACATTTGGTATTTTAAAATCACTTTAATACTGTTAAACCAATATTTTTGTGACCAGTATTAGTATATATGATAAGTAAATATAATAAGTATTTGAGCATTTCAAATTCCAGTTATTGCAAAAAACTGTTTAAAGAAAATTAAGATTTTGTATCCTCATCCCAACTTCCTGTAAATAGGTCAAAAATGACCCACATGCATTTCCTATAGAAGTTTATAAGAATTTTTCTGCCAGGTATATACATATACTACGTCATTAGCATTACAAGACAACTTGATGAATTATAGTGTTATCTATATTTTTCATCTCAGACATTAATATCACTTCATACATAGTACTACATTGTATACTGATAGCTGTTTTAACATTTAGGCTACACTTTGATTGCAATGATTTTAAAGAATATCTGCTACTTTAATAGAATTAACCCTCTTTAGATAAATCTGAAATCTGGAAATATCAATTAACTGAAATGCATGTAGAGCAGCAATATGAAGTATTCTAACCCTAAACGATAAAACTAAATGATTGATGTTAGTCAGTATTGTTGCGTGCCCGATATATGCGTTCCAATGTATAAATGCATTTAAAATACTCGTTCCTGTGCTACAAAGCTTTGAGATGTGTTTTTAATTCAGGTAAAGAAATAACATTTGATCATTGCCTCGCAGCACAACACTGCTAGATCAATCACAAACAGCAGCGTGAACAACAAGCAAACATGTAGCCTAGTTGAGCTGAGGGGAGGGGAAAGCTAATACAGAAAGAGGCTGCGATTTTTGAAGCAATTGTTCTGTAATTTAAGTACTCTGCTCCCCAGCCCCAGGCTATCAAATAAAGGCTGATCCCTCTTCCCCCAAAATCTTTTAATGAGACCAAATCCTTTTAACTCATACCCTAACTGCCAGAGTTATGACTATAACTGTGTGTGTGTGTGTGTGTGTGTGTGTGTGTATAGGGGGAGCTCAGAGCAGTTTTCCCCTTCTGTCGGGGTAGAACAGGAAGAGCCATAGTTTCCTCAGGAGGAGGAATCACATCAAAGACATCAAAAGGCCGAAAACATACAGCGTCAATATAAGACCGAATGAGTATCATCTCACAAGACCAACCAGAGTCTGTGAACTGTGGCTGGCAAAACACAACTGTACTGCGTCGGAGATTATTAAAGCTGAACTGCGTCTGAACTATAGAAGAAGAAATCTTTGTGTCCAATATATTGCACCTGACAGACTTTTTTACTTTTACTGCTGTTTTAAAGTAATGGCTCGAGTCTCCAAAGTGAAACTATGCCCATACTGTGACCAGGATATAAAATTTAAATTAGTTCAGTAAAATTCACATTTTATAATGCTGAGTTTCCAGGATGGTAATCTTCATTAATTACGGGCCATTTAATTTCACCGCAAAGGTAAATTGAGTGCCAACAACCAAAAATAATTTATCCCAAGAGGAAATGTCCAAAATAATCCGACAGGCATCTGTTAGCTTTAACGGGACCACACTCTCACTCTCTCACACACACACACACACACACACACACACACACACACACACACACACACAGCCCAAGTACCTCAAAGAGCTGCTAATATTGCTGCAAACATTTGTTTTTCATATCCCTCCTTGTGTGAAACCCCCTACATGCTATAAGAAGCCAATAATAATGAATCAACCCAGTTTTCAAAGTCGTCCGACCTCTGACACACGGTTCATTCATCCTCAGCATGAGAGACAACAAGACAGAGGGAGAGAGGGGTAGAACGAAAGACATTTGCTTAAACACAGAGCATTACATCATTCCACCCGCTTTGCAATACAAACAATATGCAAACAAATCTGCTTAGCATTGGCTGCCTAACCTCGAGTGACAGTATAATGTTGCTGAAAATGAAAAGACAGGAAATTTCTCCACACGCTCTTTTACCATCCTGAAGCTTTTAATGTAACATTCATCACCGGTGAGATGCAAGAGTGTTTACCTTGCTCCCCTGCTATTAGTCTTTTGTTTGGCACTGATGTAATACACGGCACAGTGGCACGGCTGAAGGTGATGCATGATGATCCAGGCATGAGACGCACATAAAGTGTGTATCGGCATATCTCTAAACTGTACAATGTCCAGGCTTGTTGACTTTTGTATATGACTACACCATGTGTTACCTTCTAGGTGGGGATGGAAAGAGTAGGCCTACTATCATTTTTTTTTCTTTTACTCAAAAAGTACTGTTCATTTTAAGAAATTTTACAAGATGGTAAAGAAAGAAATATATTCTATGATGATGTGATATGATAGACTTATTAAATCAAAGAAGTCATCAGGCAATTACAAAATAAAGTGTATTAACATAAACCTAAACCAACAATATGCTATTCCTTTAGAGGTGGCACTTTAATCAGTGTAGCCTTAGAATTAACCAAAAAACAGAACTAATGCAGGCAGTTACATAAAAAATACAGACAAATCACCGTGGCGGGTACATGCAATATTAAGGCTACAGAAATGAAACAACCTGCCACTTCTCATAGAATCAACAGCAGAACAAAACATCACCAAGGCAGACACACACACACAGATGTGTCTATAGGTAATATAAACTCAACAGCTACAAGCAACCACCCTCCTCCTGTCAAGAGAGTGAGCTCCAACAAGGAATTTGCTGTTGGACTCACCTGTCTGAACCTCGATTCTGTGAGCTCCGAGCACCGCGAAGTCCTCCACGATCTGCTCTAAAGCTCAACGTCTTTACGCGTTCATCCTAAAACGTAACATAACATAGTCCACTCCGTCTCTCTGTCCCACTGCGCTCCTCAAAGTTTAAAAAAAACATTCTGAGCTCAATGAGGCTCTGCAGTCTCAACTGGGACAGAGATTAACTGTCAACAACAACAGGCCCCAAATGCCTCACCGATGTTTGGCGAGCAAATTAGGTAGACCAGGGCACCAAAAACATGGGGCTGTTTGATTTGCGTCACGTAGTTGGCTCACGTAATGCATTAAACCCTTGATTCATTATTTATTTTTATTTTTATTTTTTTACCTACCCCGAGGTAGCCTACAATAATACTTCCCTTACCGACATTCTTTATTATATATAATTGATGTACTGTTTACAGACATCACTTAAAACTCCTTTGTTACAGTGATGGGAGTACAAACCATATATTGACTGATAAAAATAGATGACCTCTAAATCTCTAAAGTTCTGACTTCTGTCTCTTCTCAGCAGTGTCAATCTGAGGATGAGTTTCTTCAAGGGAAATGCACGATGACCCATTTCAGTCACGGATATCTAACCTGTTAAATCTGCTCTGGCCTAAATATCCGGAGTACAGAGCATCACTAACTCCACTAACTTCTCGGCTGATCACAAGACAGAGGCCGGGCAGATGTGCCTGCGACTGAAAGCTGCAAATGCCGGTTTCCTCTTTGTGCACGGGCGGATAGAGTTGTGGACTGACCTTGTTTTCACCTATTTGAATGACCGAGTGTTCATCCAGGAGGGCCAGCTATTTGTTGACTGCTGCTTCCTCTGATGTTGGGAAGAACATTACCAAAGGGAAGCCAAGTGAGAGACATTAAAGAGCTCTCGGTCCAATGAACAGACAGGGATACTCATTAAGAGACAGAAGAATCTGCATGTAGGCAAACAAACATGCATTGAGATGAGCAAACATCAAGGATATCTACTGTTTAATTCAACCTGTTACCATAATTTCTCTTGGTCACAATAACCTTGCACCTACCAAGGTAATTGCTGAGGTTCAGGAACAGAGACTTTGCTACAGCATTAGGCGGTTTGACAATGTGAGTTTCTTTTGGCGATACTGCACTATGGAGTGTCCAATATTACAATGTGACCGAGGATGCTCAGTCTAGAAGCCTTTTACACTTCTAGGTAAACAAAAAAACAGAATTAACCTTTAACATATAGGATGAGAAGAGAAGTAAGCATATAAATCTCTCGTGTGTATCTGTGTGCAAAATCACAACTCTCTTCCTAAACCAATATCAAAAAGTTTGATCATAACTCAAGTCCAGTTTTTATTGAATAATTCCAACACAAAACTGAGCTTGATGAGTATTTAAATCTGGTGGGCCTTACTGCGTACGGATATACTGAGATTGTGTTCCTATCCAGGGACCGCATTCTAAATTACAACTAATCCTATACCTTAAAACCCTCACAACACCCTACCTATCCATTATCCATTACCCCATACTTATACTGTCTCTTGCTCACACGCACACCACACACGGACACCTGACGGTCCTCTACGATTTAGAAGGACAAAGAAGGAAAATGAGGGTCCCATTGAGAAGCAGGTGGGTGGGTTGAACTAATGAGTGAGCCCATTGTTGAGGGTAACCAAGCCGTCACGGTGCAGGATCACAGTGAACTGCTCATCCCCGCCGCGCTCTCACGAACGGCATCAGTTGCATGTCACACACTCCTCAAGTGCTGACAGGTACAGGCCCTTGGCGTGTATCAGTACGCCTGGAAGACCGCTCCCCTCCCCACCAGTGCAAAACCCCTAAGACTGCAATTAAAGGTTGGCATTTAAAAATGGCCGCGATCTGTCAAGTCACAATTCTAATAAAAGACATTCTCTCTCTTTCTCTTCCTTTGTGAGCTTTTTTTTTTTTTTTAAAGCCTGCAGACAGATGATGCTCTAATGTTGCCATGCTCCCATGACCAAAACACACACACACATGATTAAACACATTTTTCTTCAACAAGCTAACACACATACGCATGCTGCTTGTAATGGTGTTGTGCCAACATCATCACAGGAACAACTGATGACACCGATGACAGAAAGAATGGAGCAGTGCTGACAGGATGGCAGGCGGTGAACAGACTTTATGAAAAATGATACGCCGTTCAAGGCAGCAGTACCTCCAACATGTGGTAAGACAGATGCTGCCTGCAGTATCTTCAAACTTTTTTTCTCATTATTAAAAAAGACAAATCATAAACCATAGAAAAAGCATACTGTTTATAGGATTATCATAATTGGCAAGCAAACGCAAATAGACACAAACAAGTGTAGACAAGAGGAAAAAGAAAAATAGAGAAGAAATGTGGTGTTGACACAGATGGATATGGCTCTTTTTGTGCTCACCCTCCGGCAATGTGAGATGTTTGGAAGATATTAGAAGTCCCTGAATTATCAATTTCAACCCTTTTTGACATACCCTAACCAGTAACATCAATATGAAATATTTCTTCACCTACAGGAGAAAACGGTTTGCTTGTGATTGTGTTTTAGAATGAGGTAGAAGATGCAATGTGTCGTATCATCTTATTCCATCTGTAGCAACACCTCCAACCTCAGTCTGCTTAAAGTAGATTCAGATGCACCTCAGATGTGGCGGATATGTGCCTCGTCAGTATTTCTGGGAATTTAAAAGATAATTAGTAACATTACCATTTAGGTTAGATGAAGAATATGTGTGAAAGTCTATGTGTAGTTCAGTGGTAGTTCTACTGAAATATAGTATCATAATGGGAACTGCTAAGAAACTTATTTAAGAAACTTATAAGTTGCAGGTTTGATAAAATATTTATTTGCCTACAATGGAAGAAAAAACAGCAATACAAAATTAATTTTAAAACAAACAATGAATAAAAATGAGTTTATGCTTGTAATAAGTAAAACAAAAATCAATCTGCCAATGCAACAAGTGAAAATCTGGTTGGTAAGATTTCAAGGATGTAATATTAAGATCAAGATAAAAGAGATCTTGAAAATATCTAGGAAAAATATTTTTTGTGGGATTGTGTTTTACAGTGAGGGAAAACACTGTGTGTGTGTTTGGTCCGTCTCCGCTGTGACACATCATCGTCTTTATCTGTCGCGACGCCTCCAACCTTAAACTGGGAAAGTAGATTCAGATGAATCTTAGATGTGGCAGATTAGTGCCTTGTCAGTATTTCTGCTAATGTTTTAGATAATTATTACCATTACCCTCGAGGTTGGACGATACATTTATGATATATGTATGAAGTTGTTTACTTGGTGTGTTCAGCGGTGGTCCTGGATAGATGAGGGGAAAAAACTGCTGAATGTACTTTTTTTGTCCTATACTTATATAGGCGAGATTTGAAAATATCCCATAACAATGTTGGCAAGCCTGTTAATGCTGCGTTCACGTCACACGGAAGGATCAAATTTGCCATTTTCCAGCTTATAAAACCTACATCCAAGCCGTAACCCTGACCAGCTAATGGATGTGCTTTTCCCAAAGTTGTGATATACACAACTTGGCTTTCCCACAATGTGGAAACATTGTGTAGGAAACAAACATGGATCGCTTGTGTCAAACAAAGTCAACCATTTCAAGGTAAATAAATATTCTTCTTTTGTAGCTCGTTTCTGGAAAACTATTAATTTCTGCTTTTGGTCATCTTTGCCGCCGTAGCCTCCGGTGCCTATCTGACCTGCATACCGTTGCTTTGTGCCTGTGACATTGATGTCTGAGTGCTATAATTAGTATTTATTTTGGGGTAAGCTGCATTGCACTTGGCTATGACACAGCTGCAGGAGATGACCGTGACTTTAAAGGGACGCGATGAGTGAAACCAATTAAATCCAAGGTTAAAAGTAAAGATCAGAGGGTGTATCACCTAAAATTCCACTTCAAAAAGTAACTCTGCATTCTTTGCAAAGGCTGCAAAGACATGTTATAGGGATTGTCAAAGTTGCACTGACATATTTAGCTCCACCAAATATACTATTAGAGAAAAAAAGTATTAAAAGTCAACCAAATTTACAGTAAGTTGTTACAGTTGTCGTAGATTTTGTCCTCTAGCTGCGGTTGAGAGCAGTCTGTATATATATTGAGTCTAGCGTGTCACTATATTTCACCCCCAGAGAAATCTAATAACCTGTATATATATGCTGTATATTGTTCAGGTTTCTCATAAAAACATTGCTCACTGGGATAAGCTTTAATGGCTGTTATTTATATTTGGGCCGGGCAGGTTTATTCAGTGCGCCTACAGAAATCATTACACTTCCCCTTGGGAAAGGCTTTAGCAACGCGTGTTTCACCCCGGCAGATGACTCAGCGATAATATGTTTCCCCTTTATCGGTTTTTCCTTTGGCGTTATTGGTTACCTTCCACAGGGGTCATTAAAAAACAACTAGAGGAGACAGACCGAGGCCACAGACAGTACTGGGTTTCTTTATGTATAATGAGGAGGGAACTACTTCTGATTACTGAGTCAACACGGACTGAAGCTGAGGGAGAGAAACACTAAAGAGCTATTAAGTATTTAACACTATTTCAATTGCAATATTGGGCGTGTATGGTTTACTGAAAGAAAAATTCACTTCAGGATATTTACATTTTTGACTCCGTTGTTGGCAGACGTGAAAGAGATCTTAATCAGTAACTTTGTAAAGTTATCAGGAAATGAAAAGCCTTTGTAATGTTATCAGGGAATGATATCAGACAGAGGCTGTCAGCCGAACTGGAAATACCCAGATGGCATTGACAGGATAGTTTGAGCGCGTGTGCCTGGATGTCCATAACACCTGTCAAACACAAAAAACAATCCATGACATGCATACAAAAAGCTTGTGCTCTAGTAAAATGTGCCCTTCCTGTCTCTTTCCACACCATCTATCTTCGTCACACATAAACATTACCTCCTCAAACAGCTGTTTGCTGCATTTGACAGGTTTCAACCAGAGTTTAAAAAAAGATGCAGAGGCACATAAAGCACAAGCACATTTTGATTATACTCAACTATATGGTCCATAAAATCATGGTAAAAGCCGCTGCTCACTGAAACATATACACAGTGTGTCAAAGGTGATTAGGTGAGGCCTCAAGAAGAGGTGCTGGAAGGGAGTGTAACCTGAGCAAAAAGTATGAGCATCATGGATCCTTAAGGGCCGACCAGGAGTACAAAGAGGATCAAACAGAGGTCTGACCACATCTCTGCAGTATGAAAGGCAAAGCATGGAAAGTGCTTGTATAAGGAGTGAAAATGCATTAAAACATTTAATAGACTATAGAAAATCCAAATAAAATAGTAAGACTTAATAATATGAGATGATATAAAATAAAAATAGAATATTAGCCAAAGGAATAGAAGTTATATTGTGACTAAAGAACAAAAATAGCCCCGAACTCAAAGCGTAAACAGAAAAACATTGATTTCAAAGAGGTTAGATTTAGAGCTGACCTCAGATCTCCCAGAGGTTTGTTCCAGAGAGACAAACAACTGCTTCACTATATTTTGTTTTAACCCTTGGAAGCAAAGCAGTCCCAGATGGCCTGAAAGGCCTGCAGGCTTGGTGAAGCCAGAGCAGATCAGAGAAGTATTTGGGGCCTTAGATATTTAAAAATCAATATCGTCACAGGGAAACAACAAAGAAAGTATGAATAGCATTCGAGGAAATGTATAATTATTGTTTGCATATTTCACATAAATTTAAATTAAACACTATGTGGGTGTGAACGAAAGGTTACTTAGTAAGATCTCTATCTGACTGAGCTGGAAATGTCAGATTACTATCAAGGATGGAAAAATATTATATATTATGATATCTTACAAAAAGGTTCAGTAACAACTTGTGGCATGGGTTAAAATCAGTAAATATGCGATTACGGTTTTCCTATAATATTCTTTTTTATTTTGGGGTGAACCGCCCTGTTAAACATGTCAGTTATGTAGCAATTAAGTCAGTGTTTGGGTTAAAATAACTATGTGGCGCTACTAAAGTACTGAGGTTATGTGACAAATTAGTTAACATTGACTTCTGGTGTCACTCAGGACACGAACAGCGGCCTTCGGGGTGAAAGTCCTGTGTTCTTTTGCATTTTATACAAGTCACCTGTCCTTGCTATATGATCCACGCAATTACGTGAATCATATAATAATTGATAACGTGGGTTATATACCAAGCATAGTGCAGTACTTTTCATGAGTATAGCTCCCATTAGTGTATGAGAACAGCCTGCACAGATTTAGTGTTTAGTGATTTAGTGTGATTTGAAAGAATGAAAAGAAGAGGCCCAGAAACTGACCCCTGGGGAACTCCACACTGTTGTTGACGTATATATGTCATGAAGTACACTCACAATCCAAAAAGGATGCGAAACGATTCAGTTCAAAGTCTGTCTTTGTAATTATCAAAATGAATATTAAAATCCCCAAGAAATATACAGTCAAAATCAAAGCAGTCAATAAAATATAAAGTCATCAAAAAAAGCCTGTTGGTGGCCTGCAGATGCTTCAGAGGGTGATTTAATAAAGGAGAAAGATAAGCGAAAGATGCTAGATGCTATCCAAATCACATCTGCTTGTACTAGTTTATTAGAGTTGCGTATCCACCACGGCTCTCATTAATTAGACTGAAGTTATATAAGAATAACGTAATCAAGTTGGAGTTAAATTATTAAAATCAATACGTGGTAATTAAAGCCTGAATTACACTGGATGTCCCTGCAAATTACATTTAATAAAGCAAAATCTAATAAACTAGAAAACAGACTGGGGAGTGTGGCTGATAAGAAATGGAGTGGGAGTTTGTATGCAGAGCCTCGGTTAAATAATAAGGTAGATGTTGGAGGTAGAGCAGGGACCCTGTTCATCTCAAGCATCTGCTCTTCTGTCTGAAAGGGAAAGAGCAACAGAGACACAGGGGGAGCGTACGAAATACATTACCGCTGTCAGGGAAAGCCAGGACGCTGCAAATTGAGGTATCTCCGCTTTTATTTTTAGCCTCTACTCGAGACAGGCTGTGATTAGTGGGAATCTTTACACCTGTAAAAGTCTTACGCTTTCAGAATTCTAAAGAATTAAATAACCCCTAAATTTGGTGGCAAGGTTATTTGCTGCCACACAACAATATTGCGTTCATTCGATACTGATGTATTTCGTGATTGCAATTCAGAGGTGCAGTCTGACAGGAAATCCTTGTCATTCATGCACCTGGCCTACCACCTGCCACTGCTGGCAACTGAACACACATCTGTTAACGCTGTTGGAGACGCCTCACATTCAGACTGGGGCCATAAAAACTGAAGTGATACTTGTACCCAAGCTGAATATTGTGTTTGTGCTTCCACCAGCTCGCTTCTTTATTGTATTTACAGGTTCACTTTGCCCCATTTAATAGCCTGAAGAAAAACAAAGCACTGTTTCAAGTTCAATAAAAGTCGTTTTTATCAATAAGGCCATATCCGAGTATACAACACGAACAAACAAACGAATGAAAACACACCTGTTCATCTGCTCACACAGGTACACTTCTATGTACAATGCAACCCTTCACAAAGCACTGTCAAACTCTTTTGTACTGTAATAAATAAATAGTAGCACAAACATATATACATGGTACTAAAATCACATCAAAATACTGTCACTGCCTTATTGTCCCATTAAGAAACTACAACAGTAAATAGACATCTTTTATAGTGTTTGTAAAAGCATCAAGGGACACGTAAAGCATTGGCACAGGGACCTCTTTACATATAAAAATGCCCATGAGAGACATACTAAATATTCAAGTGTAATAGTTTAGCGTTAAGTATGACAGTATCAATAAGGCAACGGCCTTATTTTTCTGGGTGCTTACGAAGATAATTAATATCTTAGACCCTTTACAGCTTGTATAATATGTGTGTGTGTGTATATATATATATATATATATATATATATATATATATATATATATATCCTGATGTTGCTAGATGAAGAAAAGTTTGGGGATCACCAATATTATTATAATTCTTTCCAAAGGGGACATGACTGAGTTTTATGACAATCCATCCAATAGAAATCATTAGGATTTATCCTCCAGAAACCATGAATGTAAAATAAAATGTGATAGTGGTGGACTGACTGACCGGCATTAACAGAGCAATGCTGCTAGTGTGGCTGAAAATGACAAAGAAAATAAATGAATCAAAATGTGGTCAGAAATTTGTGAAATAAATAATTACAAGAGTACTTAAAATGTTTTGACCCAACAGGTTTTCCATCTTTTTCCACCACAACTTCCTTTCACAGGAACAGTAGGCCTTAAAACATGCTTTCCCATGCTTTTGCAGTTGAATGTTTACACTCTAAAATTGACATATTAGCGCAGCTGCAACATCTCTCCTAAAACCGCATCTGCGCTTATTTCTCTTAACAAGAAAAACGTGCTTCAGATAAAGAGAAATAAATGACGGCAACAGGCAGCGAGTCTGGAAAATGTGGGACTGACTGTCGCACCTCATCATTCAATCCTGATGTTTTGTGCTTCACGTTGCACATGGCTCGTACATAAACAGAGCATGTCTGATAAATGAAAGAGGGGCAGTTTGCTCCACGGCAGGACAATCACCCGCTAGAGACACAGCCAGACGTTTGCTGATATCGGGGGGATGCTTTTTCTCCTCTTTTGTAGTATATTTATTAAATATAGCACTCAAGGGGCAAGATATGTGGGATCTGAAAAGGGAAGGCAGCGAGGGAGGGACAGTTAGAAGCAGAGGGGCGGGGGGGTTTGTAGCTGCAGGGACTCAGTCAATAACACGCACAAAAAAAGATGAAAATAAAGAGACATTGAACACCCAGTGGGGCTTGGAGCTAAGGTGCATGACACATGTGCAGTTGAGTCTGAAACAACCTTATTTATCTGTTTCCAGTAACTTTACACTTACAAAAAGATCACAAAACTATATTTCAAATATATATATATAAAAAAAAAGCATGACAAAAGAATGTTAAAGAGAGAAATGCCTTCTGAAGTCACCCTTGATCCAATCCTGGTGCTTCATGAATGTCTTTATCTTTTTTCCAAGTGCTGGGTTGGCTGCTTAAGAGTCTAAAATGTATCACCATTCAGAGATACACAATGGTTTCTTCGCTGCCCTCCTCCCCACCGCTGTCAGTCTCCAAGGAAACCAGTGCACTGAGGTCCAACTGAGGGTCACTGGAATGAGGCAGCACAGGATATGAGTCAGCTCCACTTGCTGTTGACGACCAGGTCTCCCTGATGTAGCCGTGACTGTTAAGATCTGAGAGAACAAACAAAAAACACTATTATTATTCTCTATATGTAAAAAGAAATGCAGCTACTGATGCTGGTAAGCCATTGACCAAATCACTCACTTACTTACCGCTGATACATAGTCACCAGGATGGGACATGTACCACTTGTTTAATGAGCTCAGTCTAATTGTTTGGTCCTCTCATCTAATCACTAACTGCATATACATCAACCACAGCTGCTGCGGCTCAGCATCATGTACTCCCGTGCTGCACCGAAGCAGGAGACAAAAAAGATTTTGAAGCTATCAATCACCCCCCCCCCCCACTCCTCTACTTAGAGGTGTCACTTTTATTATTATCTTTGTCAACATAATCCATCGTCATGGTCGGGATTCGATGACACCCGCCTCCCCACACTTAACAAGAAGAGATGAGGAAACGAGGGACCGGAAGTGGGGAGGGATGAACAGAAATCTTAGCGAGAGCAACCTTAAGGCAGATAACAAGGACTCAAACCCTTGAGTTGGCGGACATATGGGCTGCTGAAGCTTTTTGGAGCAAAATATTATATCCCCGGCTTTACGCCTCGTTTCCTTCAAGGATCAATAGCATTATTATTCAATTAAAAAGAGATCTGAAAGAGACTGTGGTTTTATGGGTGCCATCTACTTGAGAATGCGTGTGCGCTTACATTTGTGTGCATGGTGAGTGCCGTCTAGCATTAGGGCAGGTGTGCTGTCATGGTAACAGATGGCGTGAACTATAAATTGCCTTATTGTGTCCCCGTAGGAAAGTGTCTCTGTTTGATTAATTATATAAGAGTCTGTTAGAGTGGCTCTGTTAGCCACCATATAGGTCTGGCCTCTGATAGATGAGGCATCAGTGTGCAGCCATGATGACAAAAACACTCGATCTCTGTCTTTAACCATGAACTAATGGCATTTTAGCTTAATTAAAGTGTTACAACACAGACAGCAAATGTGTGCTATCTGAAGGAAGCAACAAACTACGGATTTGTTCAGGGCTGCTGAACATTTGGAGAACATTCTCAGTCTAGTATGGTAACCCAACTGTGGCAAACAGACACCAGTTGGCTCGGGTTGTTAGAACAACCTGTGTAATTGTGGGTTGCTAGAATCAGTAGATGCTATGCAAAATACTGCTTTACACAGGGAAACTTTGTCAGACACCACTCCACTCTGAATTTGAGTCAAAGCCTTCTGGACAACGCTTTAGAACATGTCTGGTAAACAAATATATATACAAATATATATATAAATATATATATATATATATATATAAAAAAAAATATATATATATATATATATAAAAAGGGATTCTTTCGTGCAATCAATATGATGAACTATCCATCTGATTATTGCTTTTACTGTGTTTATTGTCTTGATTGGTGAGACAAAGAGAAATCCCCTGCTCCGGTGGGACAAGACGATCTATTTCATGCTAATATATTCTTGTTGTGATCTCAGTATGAAGCACAGATAATCAAAAGTATCATTTAACCACTGCCGTGCAGCACGACGCTTTGTTAGACAGCCACAGATCAGGTTTGTGCATCACGCAGCATATTATACAAGGTGCGAATTAATCTACATACCGAGAGCGCCAGTTTCATCTCTCTTTTCTCCCTCGGCCGACTCACGATGCTCTCATCCTTTGTATGAAAAGGTGAGCAACCAAAACCTGACACGACTCACCAGATGAGGCGTCATTTCAGAAAATTCCATCCAACTGGTTCCCCAAGATTACATTGAGCAGGAACAAATTATGGAAATCTCACGCTGAATGAAAAAGGGTGTGTATTGGATAGTGTGTGGTGTTTGTGTTTGTGTGTGTGTCTGTGTGTCTGTGTGTGTGTGTGTGTGTGTGTGTGTGTGTGTGTGTGTGTGTGTGTGTGTCATGCTCAGGTGAGAATGAGAAGTATGATGATGTTATGTTTCATGTAACTGGCAGAACAATGGGGCATTTGCATCTGAAAGAGATTCCTTTTCTTTTCCCACGATAAACAGAGACACTCGGTTCCTCCACATAGCAGCATAGGTAGATATGAGCTGGAACGCACACTGCGTTGTCGATTGCAGCCACGTAAACAACCCTGGCTTGTTAACGAGTGACTCAGGTTGCACTGGGGCTCGTGTTGTGTGTGCGCTCAATAACGTGGAAAGGTTAATAAGCTGATCAATGAGGAAGAGATTGTGCTGCCTGTCATCGCTGGGAAACAATACCAGAAACTCGACATCAGCGACACTTAACTCTGACCTAATTGTGTTCAAGGGCTGAGAAACAAGACACATATCACCTGTTAATTCACCTCCGCCCACCCCCTCCACCCCCGCGAATATTAGAATAAGCTTGTGCATGAATAGATTAGGAACAACAGAACGTGAGAATGTAGTCCGCATCTCTCATTTCCCTGCTCGCTCGCTCGCCCCCCCCCGCCATCTCCTGATGCGATGACAAGTCATGCTGTAATGAGTTTTGTAAAGATTTTTTTAGATCGATGTCCCAATCAGGCCGCCATCGCCTGTGAACTGTGATTCACATGCTGTTGTCTGCCCTGCCAGTCGATGGATAGAGGAACCATTGATTTTCTCTTCCTTTGGCAGGCGGTGGCCCCCGGCTCGCTGCAGGTGGAGGTGGTGGGGAGGAAGGGTGGTTTCTTTGTCAGGAGACACTGATTAACTGAGAGGAAGGACAGACAAGGCCTCACCAGGCATAGAGCCTTGAGAGCAGAGTGTGTGTACAGTACGCTCTCACACACACGGGTGAAACCACTGCAGGCGGAGGGTTTGTTTACATTCTCACAGGAAGCACATTTCTCATTTATGTAGAGCAGAAGAGACCGTATGATAACCGCACAAGGCTGTCCCATACTAGAGGCACTTGAGCTGTGAAATGTCTCGCCATTAGCGCTAAGATACAGGATATTAAACATAGCCAGTAATGAAAATGATTAACTGAGCTAGTTGGTGCATTCATTAGTGGGTTTTTCAAGGCAAACTTGCATCCCTTCACAGATGGCATCTGAAAGTTATAAAAAAAACTATTTAAAAAAAAAATCACATTAATACGGAAATTAATGTAGTTACGTGCTCAACAATTTAATCCAATATTTTTCTCTGTAGCTTTCTACCTTTTATTACTCTCAAAGTTATGTGTGTATACTAGAGTAACAATTAAGGCAAAAACATTGCATGCACCGGTCAATTTGGGGATTTTAGACTATTTTGCTTCCCGAACATGTCCTCTCTCGGACTAGTGGAAAGTTTATGTCACTGCTTATTTAACTGCCTGTTTGCATCTATAGATTTCTAAGTTCACCAAAAGTTAGCATTAGCCAATGCTTCATTTGTATATTTAAACATACAATTTCAGAAAACTTGTTCCAAGGGGGAAGTTGCATGGTGATATCTACTAGTTCATTTATTTTACCCTATTTCTTTCTCATACGCAAAGCCAGAAATCTCCACTTCAGTTGCATATATATCTACATAAATACATATACATACATATATATATGTATGTATGTATGTATGTATGTATGTATGTATGTATGTATGTATATATATATATATATATATATATATGTGTGTGTATATATATATGTATGTGTGTGTGTATATATATACACACACACACACACACACACATATACGTATATATATATATATACATATATGAAGGTTTTTACAGAGAGGGTTGTTCATATATTATTAAAAGCCTGATTTATAGAACATTTTATTCCCAAAAAACATAGCAAAAATAGAGTAAAATCTAAGGGGTAAGAGAGATGCTTACTGAAATAAGTAAAAAGAAGAACATAACTACTTATTTGAATTTTAGAAAATTATTTTAGATTTTTAAATCAAAACTTCTGAAACCTGTAGACACTTCTTTATTTTAGGGGCTCAGAAGCCAAAAAGGCTTGGAGACACAGTCTTACATGATAATAAACTGAATGTCTTTTGGTTTTGGACCGTTTGTTGGACAAAACAAGACAATTGAAAATGGCACCTTGGCCTTCAGGCAATTGTAACAGGCATTTTTCACCATTGTCTGACATTTTATGGACCAAAGGATTAACAGCAGGTGAACTGATAATAACCGTTAGTTACAGCCAGAGTCCACACACCAGACAGACCAAAACATGGATGAAACTATCCTACATAACATGTATTATGGTAACAGGAGACAGGAGATTTTAAAATAGGAGTCCTAATGAGCCCCATGGCGCATATCGATTTGTGTTGTGCTTTAAACTTCCTCTATAACAGATGGTAAAACTTCTTACCACTGGGCGTGTGCTGCAGCTCCAGCCGCCCTGCGGGGCTGTAGAGGTATCCGGTCCCCATCATCCACCCCTGGGAGTCTGAGTGTGGACTGCGGGGAGTCTTAGCTGCGGGGGTCTGTCTGCTGTTGGATCTTGCCAGCAGGGCGTTGAGACAATTGTGCGCGCTGGGGTCATTTCTTTTGTGGTGGACGTGACGGTTGTTGACGCTGGTGCTGGCGAACGCAGCCTCATTCACAAACACGGAGCCGTTACCGGCGAGGTCTCTGGACTGACTTGGTGCCGAGTCCTGGTGGAGAGAGAGCGTCATCACGGTCATGTTCAGCGACAAAGAAAAGACTTTCAGATGAAGCTCATATTCTTGCCCGGATGATGCACGTTGATGATTGGATAGTTTCTACACCTATGAAACCATTCAACAATGCCCCTTTGAAATGTACTGATACATTTCATAATTTAAAACTTTCAAAAGCAACGAAACGGTTCCGTTAAGAGACCCTTCAGATCATTTTCTCTAAAACTGTATTTTAAAAAGAATTACAAGGGCAGCTCACTCAAAATCAATTTGATTCAATGAAAACTGCCAACTATGTGTTCTGTTAATCCTCCCGAGTAATGGAGTCGATTTCTGAAAAGACACTTTGCTGCAGTTTTTTTTCTCACTGCATTGAGCATCACAAACAAATCACCATTGTATTGGTGTTGAGGCAAAGCTCTCAGAGTAGGAATCTCAAATCCTATAGACAAATAAAACCAAAAAATTGCATGGCCAGACACAGGTAAAGTAGAGTAAGTGGGGAAAAATGGTGAGTCATTTGGGCAAACTGACCCTTAAATGTATTGTGAAAGGTATCACTGCTTTCTTACAGCCCCTTATCCTGTCCTCTCCTAATACCCCCTCTCTCCTGCCCCATCTTCCCATCAACATGGCCTCCTTTCCTCTGCGGAGCGGAGGCAGCACAGCTAATTAGAAAGGACCTAAGAGCTGGTGTGTGTGTGTGTGTGTGTGTGCGTGCGCGTGTGTGTGTGAGAGTGAGTGCGTCATTCGATCTGTCTCTGACCCTGTGAACTGCTGCCTCTGGCTAAAACATTAGCAGGGGAACATTAGGACCTCCACTGCTTCCGCACGCCTTTGTCAGACCACTGCTGTTAATGCAGCCTCCACGCCGACTCAAACAGATGAATGGAAATAAATAAGTCCGCAAAAAGCCAGGCGAGCCTCATCGGCTCGAGCCCGGGAAAGAAAAAGAAAAAAGGGCCCACGGTGGTGTGTAAATTAATGAGGGAGAGAGGGACTATTGTAACGAGCCTGCTCATTTGTCCGTCCATTCGAGTGCTTTCTGTGTGCGTCTTTTGAACAGTCACACCTGCTGAACTGAGCGGCACAAAGCAGCACCCGGCAGAGGCTCACATGGATGTATGAGCTACATTAGTTTCACCACTGCTGCTCGCCCTTGTGAGGTGCATTGAGACTCAAAGGGCACGGAGAACAGTGCACCCTTTATCCTCCATGCCTTCCAGCTGCGGGGGACATTCAACTGTAGTGCTTTTCAAACAAAGTGTCGATAATTTAAGTCCTTTCGGACGCGATTGATTGGTTTCTTGGGCTGCGTGCCTCTGGTTTTAATTATTTTGTCGGGGCTTTTATTTGCAATGGTTTAATTATCATCAATCATTAAGATGTTTATTGGTGAGTGGAGCTGCTGGAGCACCAAGACAAATGATGCTGAAATTGCTCTCATTATCGCAGGTCGTATATCAAGAGGGGATTGGGCTGCTGTGTGTGTAAATGGGTGAACCAGCGTAACTCAGGCTGATGGCTGTCTGAGAAAAGCTTCTCATTAACGACTTTAGCCAAGAAATACTCCATAAACACTGCATATCTACCTCACACTCATGTCAGGGTCAAGAGCTTTAGTCAGAGGCATTATTGAGCTCTCGATTAACGCCTCAGAATAAAGACCAGAAGTTATTTTGAAATCCATAGACAGCAGAAACAGTTGTCAGTTGTGTGGGTGTGTGTTTGTGTGTGTGCCCCCACCCCACCATACCTGCTGCCCATCTAGAGGGATGACCATGTGAGGAATCACAGTCGGCAGACTCCTCTGCCGACTGTGCCTCCAGGTCTGGAGCAGCTCTTGCTGGTTCTCCAGACGCTCCCGCTCCCTCTCCACGTTCCTCTGGCCCTCCCTGAGCCGCTCCAGGCTCTGCTGGTACTCCTCCAGCTGCTCATCCAACTCTTCCCTCTCGCGCCTCAGCCTCTCCGTCTCCAGGTGGCACTGCCGCTCCCTCTCCTCCAGCCTGCTCTCCTGCTCCCCCTGCTGGCTCTCCCTGGCCTGGCACGCCCTCTCCCAGCGGTCCTTCTCTTGTCGCAGTCGGTCCTGGAGCCGCTGAGCCGTCGCCACCTCCTCCTTCCGCTTCTCCAGGTTGCGCTGCTTCTCCTGCTCTTGCAGGGTGTTGCCCCGGATGCTGGGAAGGTGCGGCCGCTGGGCGCGCGGGGACGGGCGGCCGGTCTCTTGGAGGAGGAGCTTCTGGACCTCATAGTAGCTGTCCTGGATGGTGACGGTGGCCTGGAAAAGCAGAGACGAGCTTCATGAAAATCCAAAGGTCACTTTAACCACACGTGCATCCTTCCAACAGGTAATGAGAGAAGGCGATTTGAATGGGGAAAAGATTCGATCAGACTCTGCCCTGAATTTTTGTGCGTTAAGACAACAGAACCTCACATAGTGAAATGACCCCAATGTCTCCTCAGGTGCCTATGCAAGAATGCATTCAGAACTTTGATTATACGAAAATATGATTGAAATCAAAACCTCAAACATACATAGACGGGCAAGAGACACACATCCCCTCATGCAAATACGCACACACAACCTCTCTGCACAAATTTACATTTTATACTTAACAGCAGTGTGTGTGTGTGTGTGTGTGTGTGTGTGTGTGTGTAGTGGAACAAAAGACTCTTGTACGTCTGCCAGCAGAAAAAAGATCAGTAGGATTCTTGCTCCTGTAGCTCGCTACCTTTGGCTTCAAACAGCTGAGCGCAGCGTTGGTTCTCTGTTTACTGGAGCTGGAGTGTGCAGGTATATTAGAGCCGTTATTCTTGACTGCGCATGGCACTAACAAAGCGTATAGTATGTTCTCAGTGAGAACAGAAGAGGTTTGTTTGTTTGCTGGCTTTCTGATTGGATAATAATATAGATGAGGGCTGCGAGCGGGATAAGAAGTAGCAGGTGGTTGGCCGTATATTGAATAATGCACTCACCTGCAGACTGTAGAGCAACTGGGTCAAGCTTTGGACACTCTGAGCAACCTGTTAACGGATAGGATTACAACACAGCATGCAGATTAACAAGCCTGCTGCGATTCTCATGCATGACATTTTTCTGCTAAACAATGAGTTACACTTTACAATCTACTCACAAGGAAGTGTAAATATTTTCCTCCCACGTTAACACAAGGGGAAGTCAAAATTAGAAGTTGCATTCATGCAACATTTGCGCCCCCTTGAGGCCACGTTGTGTCCGACACATTGTGTCCTACCACACTGTTTAGGGTCAAATCCGCACACTGCAGTGGATAATAAAACGATTCTCGTATGAGTCATTTACCTCACAGGTCACAAAAAGCTACAATTGGCAGCACAACTGTGGCATGGTAATTGGAATAAGTCTCCATATCCATTTTTAATGGCGTAATACCGTTGGTAACAAAATGGACTTCTTATGAGCTTATCAATGATTCATCACATTAAGACTGAAATGTAATTGTACTGAATTATTAAAACAACTGTTGGCAATCTTGAGCCACACATATGTGAAGAAATGGAAAGCGGTGAGGTTCAGATGCAGGCTGTAAGAGAATATGATGACCTATAATAACTCTGCAAATACTGCTGTACCTCTGCGATGGGGAAAAACACATTACATCATACTTCGGCATCAATATTTAACACCTATTAAATTCACAATCTTAATTTATACCGTGAGGTCATACGAGAGTGGCTATAAGATACGTACATTCTATATAGCAGAAACTGTGCTGTACCTTGAAGTCAATGTCATTCCTGTGTGTTTGTTGCAGGAGAGATGGGGACTGAAGCACAAGGCTCTCAGTCCAGCTCCCCTCACTGGCCTCCGGGTTTTCGGGTGAGGCCTCAGAGTCTGAGGGGGGCTGTACAGGCGTAGCAGGGCTGACAGGAAACACGGAGTCTGTGTCGGACTCCGGGCTGTGAGTCGATGGAGAACAGGCCTGAGATGACAGCGTGGCCTTCAGGTTCTCAGCTGGGAAACAAAAACAACAGCAAAGTGTGAAACTCTGTGTACTGCTCCAACACTTCACACCTGTTTAATATGAGACAGAGCGTTCTGGCTGGAAGAACATAAAAACAATATTTTGGGGGTTCTCAAGAGGCAAAACAAATGGCCCTTGAATTTATTAATGCTGAAAAGAGATTGCTAAAAAAAATAACATCTATTTAAAGGCTGTAATGAAATAAACCTGACCTATGATGTATATATATATATATATATATATATAGTCTATTATTTTATTTATATATATTTATATATAAAAAACAATATATATAACAATATATATATATATATATATATATATATATATATATATATAATAATAGACTACATTTCTTTAGTAAATGAAACATGTTGTGACATGAGCAGTACATAAACATTTGATAAATGGTTTATAACACACTATAATGCAGTTGTAATTAGATAGAAGTGTCTATTAATGTATTTGTCAGCAATCATTACTGAGGATACGCATAAGCGGATGCTGTTGTTTAAACAGCATAATGAATGACAATAGTATTTAAAAGTCTTCATACTGTAGAGGTTATAATTGTTAACAAATACTGTACATTAATAAACACTTAGAAATTGTCCTTATACCGGTTTTCAACTGCATCAAATGAACCATTTATTAAATATTAATCCTTATTGATGCTAGGGGTTAATGCAACGTATATCCACACATTTGTCCTACTTTCTTGTTCAGCGTTGTCAAAAAACAAACAAAGGTGCACTGTTTGTCTGTGTTTGCTCCTGCAGGGCCCAGCATATGTAAAACATCTCACCCTCTTGCAGAGCCGCAGAAAGCAACACCGTGGCCTGAGGCAGCTCCTCCGAGTGCGGCTGGACGAGCAGCCGCGGCTCGACCAGCGCCGCGTCCGCCCTCCCACTCAGAGCCGCGAGCGCCGCGTAGACCTGCAGCTTCTCCTCCAGGCTGGAGCAGATCCGCTGGTCCTGGCTCATCAGACTCTCTGATGCGCAGGATCATCGGGTTCACACACGGAGCATTGTGAAATGTTAACCCGGGTGGGGTAAAGAGTATTCAAGACCGTGAAGAAAATAAAATTAAAAATAAATAAATAAATAAATAAATGATGCCCCGGGTTTCAAAAATACCTTGTAACTTATGGATCTTCTGAATACGAGCCTCGGCAGCTCGCCTCTCCTCTTCAGATTCACTCGTGGATTCTTCCTCTTCCTCTGGACAGCTGATCAGAGAAAGAAATTACTGCGGGTTAGACTTTTTGCAAATGGAGAAATCTGTATTTGTCAATATCCTCCTTCACACGCACACGCACACACACACACACAAACACACACACACACGCACACACGCACACACGCACACACGCGCACCTCTCTACAGCCTCTCTAATGAGCCTCATCCAGGTGTTTCGCTCCTCTTTGGATGACGTGTGGACCTCGTACATTTCTGGCCCGGCGGCTGACGCGCTGATCAAAAACATCCCTCTCTCTTCGTTTGCTACTTCTCGCACTATTAACTTCTGCAGCGCGATGACTGGAGGCTTCTGATCCTGAGGCACATTACAAGTGGGGAATTACATTTTTTGACATGATGTGATAATGGCCCAAGATAAAAAAAAAAAAAAAAAAAGAACAGGTAATGGGGTGTGACATCTATCGGACACAGCCGATTGGCGTTAGAGCCCTTTTTGAGATCAGCCCCGACAAAATCATTGTGTGTGCGTACCACTGCGGCAAATGTATACTTCTGGTCTTTTTCTTGCAGGAAGATGAGTGCATCTGTGAGAAGGAGCGCCAGGACATCTATGGAAGAGAGGATAAGCGGGACAAAACATGTCACTAAACTGATCATTTATTCACATTTTGTAAATGCATTAAAATGATTTCGGTGACTAGCCACTCGGCTGGGTGCGGGAGAAGATCCTGTTCCTTACTCGCTTTTACAAAGAGATTCCAGGCCGTTCGTATCTTTGGGTGAGGTTCCCGTTTAAATTACAGACAATTGGCTTGATATCTATTGGTTTCCTGGTCTCCCTCTGGTGTGTCTTGTTTGCGGTAAAAACTGTGCGATCTCCCCGTCAGCCATGCATCATTACATCTGTCAGTTGCACCTGTGCCCCATATATAAACTACCTGCCACACTAATGCACACTGCCACCCGTGGTCAACCTGAGATAGGCTCCACATTCACACATATAATACACAGACATAACTAATGGCTCCTACAGGATGCAAAAATGGCAAATTGATCGCACAACTAACTTCGGCCTCACCTTTAAGTCGACCGGTGGCAGTCTTCCACAGAAGAAGGCCCTGGTGTTTGAGCGTTTGCTCCGGCCCCATCATGTCCTGTTTGCGGAAGGTGTGGCCGTTCTTCAGCTTGGCTGCGCTGCGGTTCTCCATGCGGTTCCACACTTCCTGTAACCTCTGGCGCTGCTCGTATTCACTGACGCTCAGGTCCACGGCTGCTATCACCTCTCGGATCTGAGCCAGGGCTTTGGAAAGGTCGGCATGCTCCACCGTGTCCTCTGAGGGATCAGGAAGGAGAAATACATGAAGGCTGAATGAGACATCTTGTGTTACATGTACGTTTTTAAACTGGAATAGTGTCTATTGTGCTGTTGTTGACTAAACAAACATGTAGCCAGTAGAGGGCTCCATATGACTGACCTTGAGTGTATTGTAAGATCCTCTCCAGCAGCACCGGGTACTTTGTAATCCTTTGGGTTACCAGCAAGATGCACTCTGGGATCTCCCTCCGTCTCACCAAAGAATTATTACCTTGTTGCTTGAAACAGTAACATCAACAATTATGCAGCATTTCCCTGATCAGAAGGGCAGTTTTGCTTTTATTTTAGAATTAGTTGAGCAGAAAGTACATTTCTGTGAAAGTTAAGTACCTTAATGAAAATCTGAAATCGCTTGTTGTGCTGCTGGAGCTCTTTGAAAAAGTTGACCGCTTCGTTGTGATGACTGCAGAATTCTCCGTACACCTGCTTCATTTTCTCACTATTCTCATCTGAAAACTGCAGGAAAAAAAAAAGGACACACACCGAGTGATTCGCACCCTCGCTGGTTTCCCTCCATCACACATTAGAGAGAGAGGGAGAGAGAGAGAGAGCGGCAGCCCCAGAAGACCAGCTGACCTGTTGGAGCAGGACGTCTCCTATTCGCTGGATGAGGTAGTTGCTGTGTCCCGGGGGCTCGGCTGAGCTGTGCCGCCGCTCCTTCATGGCGGCGAAGAAGGCGTGGTGGGAGAGAAGCAGCTGGTCCAGACAGGGGAAGACCCGCTCCAACGCCTCCGGCTCTAGCTGCACTTCCTCCCTCATGCCTCGCCGGAAAACCTCGGCCATGATGTGTAGCGTCTGTAGGTGGTGGAGCTCGGTCTGCATCAGCTCTGAGGTTCAACACGTCAACATTCAATGTGTGTTCAATGTGTCACATGAAAACATGTGTTTCATTACGTCACATAGCTTGATTTCTTTCTCAATCACGTAAATGATGTATATATGAAATGCTGACACTGGCAGAAAATGACACATGCCATTGGTTTTTCTTTCACAACTCTGGCGTCTGCTCACCATAGATCACATCCTGCCTCTTGACAGCTCGTTTGTCCTGCTTCTTGCAGAACTTGTGCTCCACAGTGAGGCTCCACGACTCGGCCTCGTAGTCCACAGCGTCGGCCGAGACGTCACTGTGGATACACGCATCGACGCAGTCTGCGGAGGTGAAGGGTACAACGTCACTTTCAATCAAAAATGCAGGATTCAGTTTGGACATTTGCTGGAGAGAGACGCGGCTCTTTACTTTCACTCGTCTCAATTGATGTCTTTATCCCTGGGGGGTATTTCGATTGGGGGGTAATTTGTCTCAATACTGGTCATCAAATATGTTTCATGATCCACAATTCATTCACAATTCATTCATGTGGAATTTCGAAGAAAGAAAGGCGTTTTTCCTTAAATACACAAAAACTCGTCACCCTTCGATGAGACTAATTAGTATCTATATAGTACTTAAGTATTTTTGCTTGACTAATTTATCTACGGAAAATTATGTTTGTTTTTAATAAATATTAAAAAAATGGGTGGAAATCTTACGATAATAAACCACCAATACGATAATACAATCTGGGTGAAAATGGCATTTTTTAAATATCCAAATTGATGGAGCCACTCTGTTTTTCAATCATTTCCAACTGTAAAAGCAACAACATTTGGGGACATAAATTGAATGTAAAAATTAGAAACCCATCTGTATGTTGAAATATCTTAACACTGAAAACAACGAGCAAAAATCGCATCATACCTTCTCCGAAGGATGAGTCGGTGGAGGTGGAGGACACTGGAGTCGGCAGGAGCTCTTCTGATCGGCTGTTGATCTTCCAGGCATCAGACTCGGTCTCTGAACTCTCACTGAGCCGACTGTCACACAAAGAAAAACATGAACAACCACTATAACCCACAACATTTTTACCGATATCCACAACGCATATCATGTGATTGACAAAGTCTGAGAGCTCTATGACCTGTCACTGTTTGGGAAAGCCCCAGAGAGTAGGCATGGCGGGGACGCAGGGTCTTTCATGCCGGGCAGAGAGGTAGAGACGGGGACAACACTCTGAGGGGGACTGTCTCGCACTGTGAAATCTGTCGGGAAAGAAGAGAATTAACAATCCTCATTCCCAGAATGACACGTTACAAACAGGAAATGCCACACACAACATGGTTAAGAGAGCTTGACGGGAAAAATTGTTGGTGACTAAGAACCGTAGAGTTGCAAACTCACTCTGTGGGAGGGATGCTGTCCTGTTCTTCACCATGGTAACGGCATATTTATCCTGAAGTTTCTAAGTATTACAAATGAGAGAGGCTGGTCACACACAAGGACAGGGCTCCAGTAGAAATGAGTAGTTCAAACTTTTTTTTTTTTTTATTATTCTTATATTTCAAGACGACACTCACCTTCAAACATGGGGGGACAGATTCCTTACAGCCCTTATGGACGATTGCAGTGCAACCTGGGAAAGAAATATTCTTTTGAAGTTTCTGTAGATGCACTTTTTTGTTAAATAAAAAAGTAAGTTTTAAAATGACGCTATTACTTACTGGAGCAATGCAGCAGGTCCTTTCCAGATGCCGGTTTGTCACACACCACGCACACGGTGGGGCCCAAACAGGACCCTGTGTTAAACCGATGTCCATTCGGCGGCCTATCCTTGGCCTCTCGGTCCTTCCCCTTCCCCTTGGAAAGCCATGCCGGAGACATGAGCGTCAACAAAGAGGCCATACAGGCAGAGACAAAACGTGACAGCTACAGCTAAGAGCTCTGAGCAAAGCAGGCCTCAATTCATATCTCTGTCAACCCGAGTTTCAGAGTAAGTCCTCCCACAAGTAAGTAGATATATGAGCCTGGAAGGAATCCCCGCCTTTTTCCAAACTATAAGAAAGTCCACAAAAAAAGGAAATGGAGCGTAGCATAAACAACAGATGCAGGTCATGGAGCACTTCCAGGCTCTGTGTCGACTCAACAACAGGGGATTAATCATTAAAAGGAAAGAGGCTGGACACCGTGTTCGGGCCGTCACTCTGACCTTGAGTTATTCCAAGAAACGTTTCCTGGTCGTGTCTCCCACAGAGTCACATATTCCGTAGTGGTAGTAGTCTAAACCGGGGTTACTGGACTTTACAAAAGTTCTATATATCGTGTTCAGTAGCATGACTACTTAAATATACTTACTAATAAAACTATTTTACACACAATCACTGGTATTCTTAAGCTTATAAACTTATAAGCTGGCTTGTACAGCAAGAGTCAGTTTAAGTTATGTTCAGTTATCTTTTATATTCTAGTTTTAACAGTTAATGGACGTGGACTGTGGTTTGGGTTTACCTTGGTCTTGTTGCGTGTACTGGACATCCGGCTTTTGAGAAAACTGAAGGTGCGGATGACTTTGTACTTCTCTGACTCCACCTTTGTCGGGATGTTGTACTTATCCAACTCCTCTTCTTCAATTCTTAAGAAACATAAAAATAATCTCAGTGGGACTTGTTGTATACCTTGCAACGTTGAAGAAAAACATTGTTTGTTTGCAGACATGTGTTAGTTGGTAAAGTCACACCATCCTGGTTGTCTTCTTGCTGAGGCTACAGGACAACAAAAGCAAGCATGATGGGTTAGTGGAGGTGCAGGCAGAGGGTCCTGGTGAGTAATTATTCTTATTACAAGCATATAACATGACCTAGAGTAATTGAGGTTAATTCAAACTGCAACAGTTCATCCAAACGTATCATTTTATTTGATATTGCACATTGTGTAGTTTCTGGTAAAATAAATGTTTGACAGAGCACTTGAAATAAAATTTGGATAATTTAAAAATAATTTTGCAGTCACTAAAACGTGGCAAACAAATTGTATTCATTCTCTGCAACTCTTAGCTGTGAAAGTAAATTAAAATTAGTAGAATTGTTAAGAGGCTGGATACATGCAAAACAACAATGACAGTCTTTTGGTGCAATAACAACTTCATTATTGTTCTGCTGTTAAAGGAGCTGAGAGGAGATGAAACAAGGAGAGTAGATGGGATGAGGAGAGGAAAGGAGAGATGAGGTGTTGAGTTGAAGAGCAGAGAAGAAGAGACGAGACGAGACAAAAAGAGGAGATGAAACAATGAGAGGCAAGGAGAGGTTGTGAAACAAGGAGGAGAGGAGAGGATAAGAGGGGGGTGGAGAGGTTAGTCAACAAGGAGAGATGACGAAATGAGGAGAGGAGACGGAACAAGGAGAGGAGAGAACAGTAGACGAAATGAGGAGAGGAGCCGGAACAAGGAGAGGAGAGGAAACACAGAGAATAGAGGAGAGGAAACAGGGAGAGGAAATCAGAGGAGACAAAACAAGGAGAGGAGAGGAAACACAGAGGGGGGGAGATGAGAAGAAACAGGGAGAGGAAATGAGATGAGACGAAACAAGGAGAGGAGAGGAAACACAGAGGGGAGATGAGGAAACAAGGGGTATGAAACGAGGGGAGGAAAGGAGGTTGGTGGTTTGTGTTCAATCGATGCGTACATGCCATCAAGCTCGGTCAGTTAGTTGGAACTGGACGGTTAAAGGATGCTAAAACAGTCGAACAGGGCTCGACCCGCCCACATACTCTTTGAGGAACTCAGACAGGGTGAGATGTTGGAGGGACTCTGCCAGCTCCATGCTGCCCTCATCATCATCAGCAGACTGGGCTCGCTGACGGAACCTAATCTCCCTGTAAAGAACAGCGCACACACACGGACACCCACTGACGTTTATATACTGAGGAGAAGGCACGAAGGGCCAAGGACACAATTAAAGATGTAAATCTGGTTGTTCAATTCACACACGAAATAGGCACAAAATGCTCAGTGTTACAAGCTTTTTACACTATCATTTTGTCCTGATTATGTCTGGTATCTTCCACTAGGGGGAGCTACTGAAGTGTGGCAGTTCAGTTATACACGAAGAGGCAAAGGAAATATCAGTTGGCATCAGTGAAAACAGGCCGAGTGGAACAGGAAGAGGAAAGGAAATCCTCTATTTAATCAGTGCCCCCCCTTTTAGAGCAGACAGAGACCATATAAAGCAGCACCGTCACTTATCATTATTTTATCCCGTTTCTCAAATCATAAACCATCATTTGCCAGAGCATTGTAAGTTACAGGACAATCATTATGCATTGTGAAATGTATCCACCTCAGGGTCACACTGATATCTGTATGTCACTACCTCTGTTGTCACTGGAGAAAAAACAGACGCGATCAAAACACCTGTAATGCACATTAAACCAGCTGTGCTTTAAATAAACAAAAGAGCTTCATGAAAGACGGCAGCAAACTGTCCGCTGTCACCAAGCAACCTGGATGTCATGGTTACCAAAGTACGTTGGTCCCAGTGCTGGGATTACATATTTGATGTAACGTACGTCATATTAATTCATTGCGAAAGCCCAAATGAGTGAGGCCAATGTGAAAGGCCAGAGGAACACTTCAACTCAACAGACAGAAAAGGGCAGTGTAATCCAAATAAGACTTATACGTAAATATAAATTAAATCATAAATACCTTTTCTCATGCGACTGCTCCGATATACTGGAGGCTCTTTGCTCTGTGTACATAAAGAATGAAGAGTTGTAAAACTAATACGCGTTTCAAATGGAATGAGGTAATGCACATCTTGCACCACGTATCCATAGAAAAGTAAAAGTAAGTCAGCAGAACAAATATTATTCAGTAAGACTGGGGGAACAACATTAAGAAGCTTAACTTAACTTTAGACTGTCACAGAGTGAATATTTGATAAAAAAAAAAGCCTGTCAGGTTTCCTTTACATGCCAGAGGAGCTGTTCTTATTTAAGCATATGAATAAAGCCACAATTGATATGCACAAAAAAACAACAGATGATCGGCACCGATTCGTAAGCAAGACAGAACAATGCATATGAAAGCTGTAGCGCAGGCAGACACAAAGTGCTGACCCCTCAGACACACATCATCGTCTCGTACCAGGCTGCAAAGCAATCGGCTGCCTTTTCATTTCATCACTGCAAATGTGAATTCTTCTTGCACACCCACTGCCACTCTGATTACAATAAGGCTGTGTCACGATTGAGGAAGCCACACACACACACACACACACACACACACACACACACACACACACACACACACACACACACACACACACACACACACACACACACACACATACGCTGACGCCAAGGTTATTACACGTTTGTGACTCTGATTTACCTTTTACTTCAACTATTGATTCAGATCCCCTTTCCAATTCCAAACTGTTTTTTTTACTCGTATTTTAGTTTTCCACGGTTTTGTACTTCAGCGTGAACATTATTAAAGTAACTTTCATTTCATGTTCAGCAGGGAACATCTTTTGTATTTTCAAATAATGTTGGACAAATGCCCCGAAATTTGGAAAGCAACTGGCAGCCATAATATCTCCATGCACAAGACAACACGACTTCAGAACCATGTTGTTGTTGTTGCCACCTGATGAATGTAAGTATTATGTTCACTCTCATTTTATCTCTGTTTTGGTCTCCACCAACTCCTTGAGAAAATATCTGGCATTTTATCTTCTAAATGCTGCCCTGTGTTCACCAGCTAGTTGCTGACTTTGTCCGTCTGCTGGTGCTGAACATAAACATACAGCGGGTTTATCTGTGCTTTTTTTGGGGTGAGAACAGCTGCCTTCGTTTGGAAACGAGTTGGTGGGCCGTAAAACCAAAACAACGAGCGAACACATGTTACAAATCTCTGCCGAGCTGAGGGGAACTGCGAAGTCAGGTGTTTTGGTTTGTGAATCAAATAGTTGAAAACTTAAATCTTCAGTAGTTGGCGAATCCCTTTACAGTAATAACCTTGACTCCCACACACACACACACACATAAGCACTGACACTGACAGCGGCGTGCTGGCTATGGTGGGCCTTAGCGCAGGGTGACGGCTGCAGGTGTCCAGTACTTACTACCAGGGTGGAGAAGAGACAGAGATTTAGACAGAGAGAGGGCCTGAAGGAGAGATCGGCTGTGGCTGACACTGTGGAGCACGCCATCTACAGGGCACAGTGGACAGAGGGCTGCTCACACACCATCACCACGTACTGTACAGTCAACTCCGGCCTGAGAGCGCTTGGATTAATATGTCTTGCAGTGGTGCAGGCTCATTGAGAATATTTGAAAAAAAACAAAAAACTAATCTAGAATCCTTTTCTATTTGACGAAAACTGTTAAAGTAATAGTTTAACATTTTGGGAAATACGCATTTTTGCTTTCTCACCATGAGTTGAAGACCACTCTCAAGTCTGTCTGTTGTGGTTTTTCAGGCTCAAATCTCGAGGGAGTCACTGCTCCCGGCCAAGAAACAGCGCGGCACATAACACCCCATAAAACCTAAAAACCTCTTTTTACGAAGTTTCTGCAGAGAACTTTTACCGAGTTATGAAATAGTCTCAACTTAATACCGATGCCTCTATATGACCTTTCATAAGTAAATGAGAAGATTGGCTATTTCTACACATTTATTCTTAATGCTTGTGATCGGTGCCACTGGGTCGGACCCAAGGAAAACAGATGAAGTCACCACACAGCCACAGCAGTGGCACCTCCACCGGCCCGGAGCAGAGCTTAGCCTCGCTGCTCCACCGGTCCCCCCCCCCCTGGGAGTACAACCAGTTCCCAGACAACACATCCAGGAACATTTTAACTAGTGAGCTACCAGTTGCTACGCTAAACAACCTGTTTTCTCACTGTAGCTTCATATTCACAGACAGACCAGAGAGTGGCATTGATCTTCTCATCCAACTGTTGGCAAGAACGAAAATAGGCGCATTCACCCAAATGGCAAACTATCGCTTTAAGCACATTCATCTGTTGGGAGTTGACCGCACTCTATGTATTAGTAGTGAGACAATCTTCAGTTGAATTAAGAAAAGAAAAAAAAAACAGAACGTAAAACGTTAGCATTTGAATCAACCATTAGTGACACACCAAAGAAGTGGAGTTAGTTCACTGACACATTGTTAGTTATGCATTAGACCACCGCACATTTATAACTATGTGAGGGAGACCCGGTGTTACTGACCAGGGCTGATATCTGACGTGTGGTTGTCCCGGGCAAAACGAGCAGGACGCAGGCTGATTTTGGGAGAAGAGTAGGAGTACGAGCGCAGTCGAATGCCCTGGTCACCCATTTCCTGGAGAGGAAAAAAAGATTCAATTCAAATTCAACACTTCAAATGTCTCGTGATGTAAGGAGAAATGGAATTATCTGAGCCTTTTACTTTTGTGGTGGGTTCACATGCTGAGGAGGCAGATTGGCTGCGAGTGCACGTGAGGTCAGGGGAGGGACGAAAGGTTTCACTTTTGTCATCACTTTTCTCAACATCTGACAGGAGCGGGGGAAGCGGGGACTTGGGCTCAGCGCTGTCCTCTTCACTGTCCACTTCCAGAGCCACTAAACTGGGACTGGAGCAATAAATGACCAGTTACACACACACACAGAAAAAATGGAAAACACTGCGTTCAGACAAGAGAGAACTTTCTACCATGTTTAAGTACCTGAGGTCACAAGTGTCCATGGGAGGACTTTCTCTGTGATTGGTCGGCTCAGAGGACGCGGGACGGTTCAGCCTGGCGAGGGCCTGGTCGGCGAGTGAGAGTGAGAGTGGGGGAGAGCAGGGTAGAGAAGGAAGGTAGAAATCCTCCGAGTCGGGTGGAGGTGTGTCAGTCGCTGGCAGGAGATCTTCTGAGTCTACCGCGTCCCATAGTCCGCTGTCCGTCCCTGTGCTGTCCCTGGTCACGCCGCTGACAATATTCTTTATGTCGGCATCCTCCTCCTCCTACGGTAAAAACACACGACAGGAGACAAAAAAGGTGCAAAAGAGAGAAGCGATATATATTTTTAAAAAGTAGCAAATCAGATAAGATGATGTGATGAATCTGGTAAAGAGAGAGAGGGTGATGTCTGACCTGTGTATGATGTGTGACGGTCTGATGGCTGCTGTCCATCATGGAGAGCAGAGGGTCTGCAGCATGCTGAACGAACTGGTTCTGGACTCCAATGGACTGCATGGGATGCCCATTCACTGTGATAAACATACAGTCCAATCTTCAGCAAACTTGATAATTAATCAAACAGACCACTTCTCTTTGTCTCCACTCGGTTTTCCCAGTTAGGATCAACTGCTCTGCAGTACTGCGCTGTGCGAGATGTCTATTAGGAATTTGTTTTTATCCTGCTGAATGATTTAATGTCACAGAACAAAGTGAGAGGACACTTTTCGGTACCATTATTCATCCCAACGTCAGTAAATAGTCTGGTTGAATACAGACAGCAGCTCACAGAGTAACGTGGGTTAGCTTAACGAGACAACAGAAACTCATCAACAACCACTTAAACAAGAAATCCACCAGCAGATATGCCAAAAAGGAGATAATAAATGACCAAACATGTCATAATATTGGACTGTTAAGTCATATTTTTTCGGTGAGCCTTCTATTGTGAATCATTGATTTGTGCCATAATTTATTGATCTTTCATCGCTTGAATGTGAAGGCTTAGAGTAAAGAAAGGAAAATGTGATGACACCGCATACCTACTCTCCATTTGACCTTTAAAGGTTTGTTTTCATAGAAACCTCCACATATCAACTTTACCGGCAGGCTGTCTATTTTCTGGCATTATTTACTAGAGTCGTGCTCTCTTTTATTCAAAACAGGAGACTCATTGTTCACCATGAAAAAACAGAGCGGTTTTTGAGAGGCTGCAAACCACATTAAAGTTATATAAATTTGTAATCCGATTTGGTTCATGTGCTTGGGTGTGGCAATGGGGCTCGATAGCGTACTCTCTCTCCTTGTGCTCGTCATAAATAGAATAGAACAACCACGATTGTAACGCCTGGATTCGGGTTGAACTTTTTAAAGCCAGTGTTTGAACTCCTCTTTCCAGAAAACCTATTTTTAGCCTCATTGGTGGTGAGGCTCTTTGGATGCCATGCATTCAGTCGCTCCATCGCCAGGTCAACCTTTTAATTAGTGCAACACTTATTGGTTTATGACCTGCAAAAAAATGGCATTCCCATCAGCCTCAACTGTACTTTGTGTTTAGCGCCGACTAATGTGATCGACGTGAGAACAACAGCAGGGTGGAGTGGAGCTCATTTTTTCTGCTTGGTATTTTAATCCATAAGAATGCGTCAAAAATCATTACATGTTTTTGCATCAAAAATCTTTAACGTAAAGTGACTGAGATCTGCTTTCGAATGTATGCGGTGCAGTTAAAACGTATTTGTACAAAGCAGCATGAAGTAAAGTTAAAGCACCTCAAATATTTACTCAAGGACAGTGCCTGAGTGAAGACCGTGTGTACAGTACGTACAGCTATATGCGCCGCTGCTGACATGTGCATAGCTACAAGAGTGGTGGACAGTGTTCCTATGATAACAATGTGGAAAGTAGCCTGCCTCTCTGATGAGGAGCCATTTTCATAGCTCTCTCGCTGGGCACTTTCCACTCAGACTTTGATGTCTGGACCAGCCGTGCCTGCACTAATGTAAGGGAAATCCTGGGCATCACTGAGGCATTTCCTCTCTGCTGCTCTCACACAGTGAAGACATTAGCATGGAGCTCAAACATACAAGGCAGACCGGTTACGTTAATTCATCGTGTTTGTCTCGCTTTTCTCTGTCTGTCTATTTGCCCAAATCAAACTGGCGGTGTGGATAAAGCTTTACACAAAAGACACAAATACCTTAATCTTAATTTAAAGGACGATGACAGATTGAAGGAGCAGCTCGTAGGCTAATTAGCACACCGACAAGCTCAAACAATAAACCAGTGAAACCGTGAATCATTTCAACAGATCTGGAGGAAAAAAAAGAAAGAAACTCTGGATGACAACTTTGCACCACAACTACCTCGAGGTGCTTTCATCATAACAAAAACATTCTGATCAACAGTGAGCTTGATGACTTTTGCAATAGAAAAGAATCTGCAGTCTTGCTTAAGAGTGAAACATTGGGATCAATGCCCCAGTGTTGTCACTCATCACAACTTCACGTTATCATACACACACACACACACACTCTCACACAAACACACACTTAAGTTTATGGTCACAGAGTTTATGGGCTCCATTCAGCAGTCTCTCTAGAGTTCACAACAGACTCTTCATTCTTCCACGGCAACACGCAGGAAATTAGCATTCACGGTAACCGCGGCAACACCTGAAACATTTGAGCATCCTCCTCAAAAGTTTTTACAGGCCAGTGAGTGTTTGCGCGAGCTCAGCTTATACGATCGGGTGTGCACGCGCTTGTTTAATAGAGAATGTGAGGTTAATGCACATGGCTCACCTAAAATGTCATCTTTTGTGAACCTACGACATCTGAGCTTGTTAACATTCCCCCTTCCCAATTCAAGTACTGTACAGAGCTCCACTGTCCGATCCCGGGGAGTCGGGGGAGGGGATGGCAAGGCGACAGGCCAGAGGGGGAGTCGGGGGGTGGGGGGGAATCAGACAGAGTTTGAGTGGGACACGCCTGACCCCATTCCTGCCTTTGTCCCAGTGACAGGGCAGATTCCTGGACTGAGTCATTGTGGAAGCCAGCGGGTGAAGACCCAGGCCGCACCGCCTGAAGCCAGACTCCAGGAGGATAATACTTTAAGTTTAATCAAAGGAAACTGCTCATCAACCTCAGACAGTCGTCTCTAAAGCTGTTAGCGTATTGATTTCCTATGATGCGATTCCACACAGGGCTCTGCGTATTGGGCCAGCGCCCCAAGAGAGAGGCTTCCAGTCGGGGTTTCTCAACCAGCTTATTATGCGTTGTTCCCACACCCAGCTGTTCAGCACAGCCACAAATATGTTGTTGTGTTTGTTTTTTTTTATGAATTACCCATTCATTATTTAGGCCACATTGAGCTCCCAGCTCATGTCTGTGCAAAACAAACATATTTAAAATGAGGTTGATGCATGAAATACTAACACACTCCTCCTCCTCATACTCTTTCTCCCAGGAAAAGCAGTAGTAGCACAACATTGGGTCTTCTGGATATAACTCTAACTATTCAGGAATTGAAACCAGATGCCAGAGTATTATTGCCATAATATTAAAATGGAAACAGTATTTTGGAGTGGATAAGTTACTCTTGTGTTTGCCAAATCTTTGAGGTAGATAAATCGAGAGAGAAGAGAAAAGGAGAGACGAGACAAGAAGAGAAGAGAAGAGAAGAAAGGAGATAAGAAGAGAGGAGAAGAGAAAAATAAAGAGAAGAGTAGAGAAAAGAAGAAAGGAGATGAGAAAAGAGGAGAAGAGAAAAATAAAGAGAAGAGTAGAGAAAAGAAGAAAGGAGATGAGAAAAGAAGAAAGGAGATGCCATGAAATGAGAAGAGAAGAGAAGAGAAGAGAAGAGAAGAGAAGAGAAGAGAAGAGAAGAGAAGAGAAGAGAAGAGAAGAAGAATTACCAGATAACGAGGATGGGGAGTCTTCTTCATCGTCGTCATCATCCAAAGAAAGAACAAGCTGTTCTTCAAATACCTTCAAACAAATCAGAAAACACACAGAGGAAGCATGGCTTTTAGGAACATTCTAGTTTGTTTTCACTTGAAAACAACACAGTTGGAATCACAGTCATGTGCAAAAAAAACTAACAAACTCTAAACATTTACGGCACACGACGCACACCTGTTCCACAGACTCTCACATATATCTGCATGTATACTCACATTGTCCACCAGCGCCGGCTCTCCCACACGGAGCTCCTTGCTAACGCCTGTGTAAAACAAAAATATTTAGCCACAAGTTGATGCATGACACACTAACACTCCGGAGAAGCGGCGTTCGGACGGCACAACACCTCTGTATGGGACTCCACTATCAAGGAATGGACGACTGCTAGTGAGATGTTGTGCTCGTGCGAAGCAGCAGGTCCAGAGGAAGAGCACATCCTCCCTGCTGTGAGGTTGTTATTTCAAGAGGATTAATGGACGGCGGCTGACGTGGGGACAGGGTTAAGGTCAATACTGAGGTACACTGCCTTCTTCCCTTTATGAGTCGATACTGAAATCTGCCATCTCCATGGTGACGGAAAACAGTGGCCACAGGTTAAGTGAGAGCTACCCGACGTGTGTGTGTGTGTGTGTGTGTGTGTGTGTGTGTGTGTGTCCTAGACGGAAAAATAAAAGAGGCAGTGGCAGCATGGAAGATCTGGAAGGGTCTCCCTCTGTGTGTGTGTGTGTGTGGCTACCAAAGGAAAGAAGAAAGAAAAAAAAAAAACAATCTGCCCCCTGAGGTTTCCCTGTGCTCTCTGAGGAAGAACAAACACACGTACAGAGGAAAGAGTGTGCCTTTTATGGTGTCTGTTGGAAGTGTTTTCTTAGTCTCTTCAGGTTGTAAGTGATGGATGTCAGACCGTACAAATGTTTGCTCAACTGATTCTGTGGTGGTTTCGTTTTCCACCGCTGCACACACACAGACAGACGGCATATAAGAGCTGTTTGTGCAGGCCAGAGGCCAGAGGCCAGCAGGATGGCAATACCAATGATTATATTTCATCGCAGAGTAATCTGTTGATTATTGTTTTTGATGAATCATTTTAGTCTCTATAGTAAGAAGAAAACAGTTTTTAAAAACATGTCCATCACAATTTCCCAGAGACCAAGGAGAAATAACCAAAAAATATTTCATTTAAAGCGACATAAAAACAGAGAAAATCTGCATCCAGGAGCTGCTTCATAAATGAATTCGGAAACCAGTTTGGATAACCAATTCATATTCTGTCATTCAACATATCGACTGATGATTTCAGCACAAGACACAAATCCATCTGGGAGTCTTATGTCACCGCGTGTGTGTGCTCGCTCTGAGTGTGCCGTTTGTCTGTTTTCGCCGCACATGTCACACAGCTGCTACGTCCATGTGACCGCTAACGTGTCGCGCACGAGGGAAAACACAGACAATACAGGTGTCCGGATTGATTTCACCTGTTTCGTGGGTAAACAGACACTTGATTACAACGGAGAACAAGCACTTGCTTACAATTGGGCACTGAATCAATATCAATATGTTTTTGTCTAAAATCAGTAAGTTCTTGACGTAGCATTGCACTTAACTACTTTTTTCTAGCAGGTGGATCATGGTAAGAAGCTGATAACCGAACCTCTTTATCAGATGACTGCAAGTAAGTCTGAAGGTACTGAATGGCCACTGCAAACAGGAATTCAATACTTCATGCAGCACAGAGTTTCATTTAATAAGTCACCTCACCTTCATCACTACGGAGGAGTCCCTCTTTGCCTCTTTTGTCTACCTCAGTATCAGCTTTGAGCACATTGATCTGGAACAAAAAAACAGATCTTATGCGAAAACATTCACACTGTAAATGCACAAAGAAATCACCAAATACTCGCTAAAAGCAAAGGATTGTGCTATTATACACAGTCTATGGTCATGCTGATGTAATATTGTAAAAGCCAAACCCTGCAAAATAATGTGATCATGTGATCACATATTTCGAAACATCACCTAAGTTCATTCTGCACGAGCTAACACTGCATGCCCCCATGCCCTTTATGAGCTGCAGTGTTTTGTTTACCGCTATTTGCTCAACTCTTGTCAAAATGTCTGATTGCGAAATTAAAAGGTGTGGGAGTCAAGGGCTTTTTGTTTAAACAAGTCCGAACGAAACCTGTGCAAATGGCCTTATCTCGACAGCGACGACACATTACATCATGCAAAGAGACGCATGGGAACATTTGTCAGCAAATACTGCACTGTTTGATGTAGTTTATGGGATTACAATGAGGATTTTAAATAAAGGTGTTCCCGCTGGTTTGTTCTCACCAGTTTGAGGATGCTGTCGTCTCCCAGTCTGTCTCGGAGGACCCCGATACTGTCCTGAGGGCAGCTGCCGGGTGCCTGCCGCACCGTCAGGGTCAGGGACTCCGTCCCGGGACAAAACCTCAGCATGCGGGAGCTGTCGGACCACACACACCACACACCTGGAACAGGGCCGACTGCCGGACCTGGAGGACTGATGAGGAGAAAGAAAGATTAGAGGATGTGAGGTTATTTGAACAGAAAGGAGCCTCCCTTGTGAATCGGCCTCATCAGAAGTCTTTCATTAGTCATCACGTGTCAAAACAAAAACGACAACATATAAAATCATAGCCTTACGCTGCCAGCACCCTGAACATGGCATGCTGTCCGTCCTTCTGAGCCAACTGGAGGGGCGTGTCTCCCTCCTGATTGGGTGAGGTCAATGCCCTTTGACCTCGAGGTTGGTGAATTAAGAAGCGCGAGAGATGGACCAAACCCAGGCGCACTGCAAGGTGAAGGAGGGATTCTTTGGGGTGAGGCTCAGTAGCTAAAGAAAGAGACAGAGAACGAGGAGGGAATGATATGGAGGCAGATACATAATGATCATCAGTTTGCACAGTTTGGGCGTTGGCTCGACTATTTTTCAACATGGCGGACGGGTCAAAACCGTTCTCATTGTACAGCTAAACAGTGCACGAGGGGAGAAATAGGCAGTGCATTAACATAATCTCCATCAGCTGCAAAAATCCAGCATCACTCAGGCTCTGCTATACTTAACTCATGTAAAGGAAACTTTTCCCCCAAACCTTCAACTTGATCAAGATGTGGCATCTTACACATGCTCTCTGAACTCTGTGCAGATGTACGGAACATCTGCGGCATATGTACGGAATGTATGCCAGTAATAAACCGTGCCGATGAAGGACTGAAGAACTCGAGGGTTAAGCAAGGTCTGCAGTATATCAATCACATTATTACCTAGAAAAACTGGATGATTCACCAACACCTGCCACAGACAGTTGCTGCCCTTTGCCTCGTGTGCACTGGAGTATCAGGGAGTGTAAACATCAAGTATAAGGGTAAAAACATCGTAATATCACGCGGCACGCACATGGTGGCAGCAGCTTGGAAAATTTCTGCCGATCCCTTGCTCAGCACAAATCCTCCATAGACACCCTTGTTGTTTTGTAAGCACGGGGTGAGAGACTGTTTGTAGAGAGGACCAGAGGTACTTCATCTTCCTTTTAAGTGTGTGTGAGAGCTGGAGGTTGCAATGGTGTCCTCTCTTCTACCCAGGAACAACGTGCAGGAGAATTCAACTCTTATTTCCTCTTTTCCCTCCAATTTGCCTGCTGGAGCCCTGTGGTGAACTGAAACTCTCCGTCACCTCCACAATGGCCGTTAATTGTGACCCAGTTTGGGCCGACAGAGCAGTGAATACTGAACATGCTCTTCATGCAAAGTTCAACAAAGAAGAATGTCATTGTCAAATAGACCAGTACATAGGAGGAAATGGGAGCAACAGCTACTTTGCATTTGCACCCCGTCTGTGTTTTGCATGGGCATCTGCTTCTAAGCAAGCCATGTACATAAACTATACTGCTGTCTAGGACACTCTAAAACTGTATGCGGCCTTCAACAGAGGGCTGAACAGGACATGGACATTTGTTGAGGAATGTAATTTCCTTTTTCTCCTCATACTAAAAAAAATAAAACACTCTGGAATTTTAAAGAAGCCAGCAATATACTTTTCTATAATGAGGCATGTAATCTCTTGAAATGCATCTTTGTCCAATGTATAGTATTGCTTTGGGCTGCTGAGAGTGTTTCTAACTCATTTGCTCCAAAAACAAATGAGGTGAGACTTCACGGCTTTGAAATAATGAAACATCATGAATCAAGAAATCTGAGGCCGGACGCCAGAAACAACTCTGACACAGCTGCGGTGCAGAGGAGTGGGGGCCCAGTGCAGAGGAGGATTGTGGGAGTTGATTTAATAGCCACAGAGGTCTGCGAGACAACTCTAATCTGGCTGAAGAGGAATAATGGCAGTAATTGCTCCGTCTTTGGAGCACACGGGCCTCTGCCCGGCCGGCTGGCTGGACCTGCACATCATGTGATGGAGGAGCTGGGTTGTACACAGTCAGATCTCATGCTGCATTTCAAACCTACTGAACACCAGAACACCGCCACAATGTTAATAACCTGAAGGAATAATAGTGTTCGCTAAAGGGTAAAGTTCATACTAACTATTTTTACTCATAGTGGTATCAAGCTATGATAATATGCTATATTATGTTTTAATGTGCCTGAGGTGTTGAGATAAAGTGTTACACATCCCATGTCTATTTTACATTTCATGCATGTGTGATTGAGCTGTATACATTTCTTTTATTCAGGCGTTTGGTGCACTTTTTACACTTTGATTGCAATTATTTGAAAAGTTTCTCTTTTCACTTATAATTGAATTCACCTACTTCAGAGGAAGATGGCATGAGCTTGTTACACATTAACAGCTTGCTAGCTAACGTTGCTTAGCAGCTTAGTTAGCTTAACAGCTTAATTGTATAATTTAGAGAAATAAACTCTAGCGTTTGCCAAGTTTGATACATTTGATGAAGAAAATGACAAATAAACATTACACATATAAAATAATGCAAAATCAGATGATTAGTTTGACCATTATAAGAAGATATATTTCTATTATCAACAAAACAATTGATTCTAATACGAGTCATTTTTGACGCACTCCTGGACGAGTGTGTGCCCTTTGCTCTGGATAATCCAAACGCCTCAGTATGATACCTCGGCTCCTTTCTACTGCAGTTGCTATGAAAAGACAATGGATATCTGAAAACCTGTTCCAATGAGGGCAGAACTGTGGCTGGATACCGTTACAGTTAAGGTGCAAAATATGTGTTCCTGAACTTGGGTGAACCAGCCCTTAGGAACAACTCCAGGATGTGCAATACAGCAACAACAGCAAAAAACTAAAGTAAAAGAACAAAAACAAAAAACTAATTTGGAAGTTGAACAGTTGAGAGTCCTCATATCTGCTGAGCAGAAGGGGAATCCCTGATATTTGACCCCTGTAAACGATCCAGGAAGTAGTGGAGCACAGACTAGGAGGTGAGTGGATGAGGCCTTGAGGATTTGAGAGAGTAAAATGAATCCACACAGAATATGCTTTGTTTTGATTAGACTGGTTTTGGTTTTGAAGTTTAAATGATTCACAATACGCAGACCCAAGTAAAAAACCTTCAAGATCGCAGGTTGTGACGTCAACTCCCACTTCCCATTTCATTACCTTCTCTCGGCTGAGTGTCAGTGTTTTTCCACTGCTGAGGGTAATCCATGTTGGCCATAGCTTGTGTGATCTTCTCATCCAGCTGCCTGAGACCCGCTTCACCACCCGATCTTCGTCTGGGCCACACATCCTCCTCGTTGCGGTCCAACCCTGCAGCGGACAGCTCCTCGTCGGCTGCCTGCGCCCACGCGGAAAACCTCTTCAGGACCTCTAGGTAGCTCCGGGGGCCGAGCTGGTCCCGGTTTGCACTCAGGTACTCTGCTGCCTCCTGGGCAACGTCCCTGAGGTATTCAAGAGATGCTTCGCCCTCGCACGGCTTGACTTTGCCCTCTGCGTAAAAGTAGGATGTGACAGAGACCACTTCCACCAGGGCATGGCCTGAGGGAGACGGAGGAAACCATGACAGGAGGAGGTGGTGAGGCGATGACGGGAAAAGAGAGAAATGTGTTTTTAGAAGGCTGACAGAAGGACATACCGGGAACTGTGAAGCAAAGGGTCAGCCCGTCGTCTCCTCTTTTTGCTGCAGTCACATGTGCAAGGTCCGAGCCTTGTACAGCAACATAAAACTCTGCGTCTTCGGGAGCGTTGGCTTGTAACCTCACGTGGGCCTCCACCTGTCCCTGAGATGAGAAAGAGAAAATCCATTTTAATTGCCTTTTCACGACAACCAACGCATAAGACTCATAACACTCTCGGAGGAAAACTTCTTTTCTCATCACCCTGCTGACGCGTTCTGACTACCTTTAGTCAGTGTCACCAAGTTACATGTACATATTAAGCTGGATGGAAGGAGCTAAATGGAGCAGCAAGGAAAAAGGAATTTTCTCACGATGGCAGTGAGCTGCACCCTACTGGGCGTCTACTTCACGATCCATCCTCATAATGGGATTCATTACTTCCGTTACATCAGTTTTTTTAATGCCCTCATCTGAACTCTGCTTTGACCTGACATCCGCAACTCTTGTCCTCCATGTGGGAGTCAAACACAGACCAACAAGATTTTCAAATTCCCTCCATCACTCACAATATTCACTGCAGTGAAGCGGATATGTTTCTCCAAAGTAGGCAAGAGACGATGTGAAAATGATCCTTGCAAAAAGAAAGTAATTACGATTCACAACATGATACCGATAACCATCAAAATGTCAAAATGGTGGAATCCCTTTACTTTGCACTTTGTGAAGAAACAAATATTTTTATTTCAGCACAGATAGGACACACGTCTATGAAATAAGGCAATCATAAGTCCCCCAGCAAAAATAAAATAAAATAAGCAACGTTGCGTTCTCTAATTCCTCATTTTTTAAAATCAGGCTCTGTTTTCCACTTCTCTACCATGATAGCGAGCTAGACTCTCATGTGAGGATGTTCGCGATTACCCCCAAACTTACTCTGAGTGTTTCTGTTGCGATAAAATCCGATATCGGCCCATCCCTACTGCAAAGTAAATGTTTTTGTCCCCTATATAAACACAGATTACCAAACACGGAAACCACAAGATTTACTTCACCTACTCTGTTATTTTTTCCACCAGAGAGCGACTTTCTCAAGAGGGTTAGCTCAGAGTGCATCGTTCAAGAAGGATGGCATACTTGGAGTTCCATGCTTGTGCAATGTCCTTATCTCCTGTTTTCTTGTGCTCTGCTTGGGGTTTTAGCTTGAGATTTATGGGGTCATCCTTCATTCATCCTCATTGTTAATAAGGCATCCATCATGTTAAAAATTTATTTTTAGGGCCTCCATCAGCTTAACGCACCACTGAGTCTGGGTCTTATCTTGTAATATTTTTGAGGGAGAGCAGCTAAAAGCAGGTGACTGAAGCATTGACAATTACATTTTAGATTGCGTCTGGATTAAATATAATTAAAATCATTGTGTGTAAACAAGACTCAAGGGTCTGTGAGGCTGTACTTGTCAACATCAGCATGCTAAAAGGTTCACAAAGACAACGCTCATTAGCTGATGTTGAGCAGGTATGATGTTGACCATGTTCACTGTGTGGTTTGGTGTGTTGATATGCCATCATTTGCTAATTAGCACTCCACAATAAAGACCACATAAAGACCACAAAAACACTTAAAAACCTGTGCAATATAATTATAATTACACTGTGCAATCACAGTTATTCTGTCTGTATATAATTATTTCATTCCAGTTATTGGGGATTCTGTACTGTCTTTTTACTACTGTTTTGATGCAAATTTGCTATTTATAATACTTCTGTGGATCTTGTTTCTCTCACTATGTATCTTGTTTGCACTTTACCTTCTGCACTTTACTTTTGCTGCCGTGATCCTGTAAATTTCCCCTTGCGGGACCAATAAAGGAATATCTAAAGAAACTGATGTAATTTGTTTTACAGGTATTTGGTCGTAAAACAGATAGTGAGCTGCCTGAAAAAAGGACACCGATAAAGTTCGACGCGATTACGGTATTTTCAAAATGCATTTCCTTAAAAGTATTACAGGTGGAAACTTTATCTACATAATCCGCATGAGGAAACGCCGTCGTGACCCTGGCTAACCAACTAATTATAGAGTTTGTACAATTTTGACTCAGCCTTGGAACTGATATCAGTGTCCCTGCTATTTGTTTTCCCCCTGAAACTGTGGGGGCTTTCCAGAGTTGCTATCTGAGTCTAGTCAACAGTGTTTCAGAGGTAGAAATGGAGCTGACCTCTTGTGTTGGCGGGTCAGATAATAGAGGGCTGACTCAGGCTGCAGTTTCTCAGTTTGCGGTGTGCACTAAGTGGTTAGCTGTAGTACCACTTAGCGCACACTTACCGCTGTTAACGTTATCGTTGATTGTTTTTCCACCGTACAGAAAGATAAGATGTCGGCCTGTGGTTTGTGCAGCGTTCCTGATTTCTCACCAGGCTAGCTAGACCCTCGGCAGAGGCAGTTATTTAGCATTTTATACATTTTTAAAGTAGTATTTCTTTTTTTCTTTTCTTTCACGGTTGCCATAAAAGGTGATTAAACGTCTGCACTGGAGGGACTTTGCTCTGCTGAGGCTTGGACAAAGACAAAGAAAAAGTTGTTGCACAAATTCTTCCTATTTATTGTCACGTGACGAGAAACCATATTGACATCCAAGAGATTTATCCATTCTCATTATCTTAACTTGTTTCTATTTTTTTGTAAATTGTCCTCCAGCTACAAGTATCATTATTATCCATAAAAGACACAGAAACTAATGTGTGAACGCTTATCTTTTGATTTGGTTTTCACTCCTCCAAGGAGGCTGTAGTTCCCACTTAATAGTCCCGACAATCTGCAGCAGCCTCCGATAATATTGGTTCACACCAGCAGAATTTGATCAGAGAGAATTTGCTTGATCCTAACTATCTCCTGTGCCTTGGGGGGAAGAGGAACGAGGATGTTTGGCTGGCGATAAGACGTCAGACTGATGTGATCTATGGCCTTTTCTCCAGGGGTTTATCATGACACAACCTGATCCAGTAACAATGAAATATTCAACACCTTGCGGTTGTACCTCATGCCTCTTCTATGGGCAGTTCTCAGCTCAGGCATAACGTGTTGATTATGGAACATGAGGAGGTCTATCGCATATGCAAAAGGAGCTTGATACAAATCTAAAAGGGAGACGCACTCTGATGGATTACCTCAATATAGACAACGATATGGGGGAGATTATAAGACTGGTGCATATTAATATTTGTTTTCATTAGAACACCAACACCGAGGTTACACCGGTGACATGGTTTTATAATCTCCCCGTGTTGTTGTCCATTCAGTGGGGAAAAACAACATCAGATCTGCTGCCTGTGGTCTCCAGGAAACCAGCAGTCATCAGCTTTAGAGCTCTTCGCTCTGATCTCCCGAGTGCAACACGTAGGTGACGTCAGGGGAGCCGCATCACTGCCACTGCAACAACAAAAACAGCTCCAATAACAGGCAGTGCCCTCAGTGAGAAGACAGCCCGACGTCAGCGGGGAACAAAGTGGTTTTTGTTTTGTATTCGAATGTATTTGAATTATTTTTGAAGTGACATCTTGTCTCATTAAGAAGAGTTCCACCGAAAAAATGAAGTGTGCTGAAATCCTCACACGGTCGCTATAAATCATCATAACTTAATGGTTTGGCTTGACATGTAGGGTGCGAACATCTGAGCGAAAGGAAAGTCAGTGGGCCAGAAATCTCATTGGAGTCTTGAGGGTGACAGCTAGAACTGCACTGCAGGCCTTTTTTCTCATACTCGGCTGAGGCACATACCTCTGACTTAATCTGCTGTGCAAATGAGATACTAATAACTGGTCCACATGTCAGAGAATGCTGTCAGTAAAGCTGGCGTGGTGCCGCAACAGGGCGACCAAATATGGACTCGTGATATGACAATACCAAGAAGCAACCGGATTTCGTGCAAAATGCTTCCTGTAATTAAAAAACGATTGAGACTATTTTAGGTCTGCAATATTTGAGAAAACTGCTATGATAACATATCTATTTGTTACGGTAAAAGAGCTTTTTCTTTCTTCCTTTATTATTGACTAGCTTATTGTCAAGAAACAAATGGCAGGGTGCGGTGTTTGTTTGTTTGACACGTGAAAAGCACGGCAAACACAATCACCACAGCACTTAAAAGGAAACAAAATCATAAACCATAACACAGGGAAACCCGTGCTCAAAAAATCACTGTGATAACTCGCACTATCAAACCATACGGGCAACTGAACAAACACGGCAAGACAAGGATATGGCTAATCTTTCTCCATTTGTAAACAGGCAGTTGTGCTGTGTTGAGATAACTGCTATAACGAAGTTCCTACGGCCTGCTAACTGCTCTGTGAGACCGTATTAAGTCAATTCATCCTCAGGAGACCATGCATGTTTGTACAAAATGCCATGTCGAGCCATCCAAATGTTGTTGAGGTATTTCACTCACAACCGGAAGTCTCAACCTTGTGGACAACTGGAGGAAAGGTCAGGAGATAACCAAAATTAGTAGGACTCATCCTCTGGGGACCACGAATGGCCTTGCAAAATATCATGGTAATCAGTTAGATAGTTGTTGATGTAAGTCAGTCTGAACCAAAGTGGTGGACCCATTAACAGGCTGACATTGGCATCTCTAGCACTTCAGCTAGGGCTGAGCGAGAAAATAAAATATCACAATATTTTCACGAAATACCTCGATATTGATATTACAACAATGTTGCAGTGGTTCTTTCACAAAATACTGACACAACATTGAAACAGATTTTTGATAAATAGTTATGAAGTGGATATAACGATTTACTGGGTAAAGGCAAATAACAACAGCTAGGAAAATGAGATGACTGTAATGCAGCCTTTGAAAACCAGGAAAAGACAATTTCCATTTATCCAATTTTACGTTGCCCAAAATCAAAGACAATAACTAGTCTCATAACACAATATCAATATAATGATATATATATCTATATATATATAGATATATATATCTATAAATAATGATATATATAATGATATATATCTATTTATAGATATATATATATATACCTAGAGCGTACTTAAGTTTGAAAAAAAACTGAGAAGCACGAGTGTTTTTTGGTACTTCTCACATTTCAGCAACACGAGAACACATTCTTCCAGCAAGGAGATCAATCTTACTCACACACACCCGCACATGGATGAACAAAATCACTTTGTCCCCCACTGGAGCTCAATAAAAACCTCCTCGAACACAGGAACTCCCACACTTTATGCCTGCAACTCAATGCAACCATTGATCTGGCGCAAACAGTATCTGCTGTAGACACTATGTTGTATGTGTGGAAGGTGCACCATAACACTTTACTGAAGGCCGTTACAATAACAGCCTTTATAGCACAGCAGTGTGCCGCGGCTCGCCGACACAAAGCCGGGCATTGAAATCTGGATCTCATTCGGCAGCGAGAGTTGCTCCTGTTGAGCTGTGACCTTCGAGGGTGGACTTCCTTTCTTAATGGAGAGGTGCACGCGAAAGCGGTAGAGCCCGTAATGATTCACATGCCTGGGTTTCAGACGGGTCCTCAATCAGCCTCTATGAGAGAGTGGAGGAAAATACCCCCCCACCCCCCTCTCTCTCTCTCTCTAAAACTGGTGACACAGCAAAACAAGCAGACACTCTGCTTACCAGAAATCTGGCAACGCTTCAGTGACTGGCCCACCCAGGCTTCCTCACACACTGGAGAATAAGGGAGAGAGAGAGAGAGAGAGAGAGAGAGAGAGAGAGAGAGAGAGAGAGAGAGAGAGATGGCGGATATGGAGAATTGACAGGGAAAAGGAAGACGGATGGAAGAAATGAAAGTAGCAGAGAGAAACAGAGTTCTACTATGTCAAAAAAATTATAATAACTCCAAACACACCTGCCCTCTTACATGATCCCGAATGGAAACTGTGTATTTATTCAATTCAAAAACTGGTCGGTGTTCTCCTTACAGGAAAAAGCCAAGAAGCAAACAAGGTCCGAAGTTCACTGTGGAAGCCTCGCTCTCAACAGGCTTGCCATTTGGCGAGCAGGTCTGTGTATGGCCTGGCTTCCCCCGGGGACTGAAACCCTCCTGGCTTGGGTTTCAAGTGCGACACAAGGCTCGCCAGTCAACAGCCGCGCAGGAAGGAGAGTCGGGACTGAGGGAAGGACTGAGGGAAGGACTGAGGGAAGGACTGAGGGAAGGACTAGAGTGCTCCAATCCCGCTGAGGAAACACAGAATCGGGGCCTAAATATGGGAGACCGCTCCTCAGAGTTCATGTCATTCACCCAACCCGATAAGACCCCTCTGCCAGACCACCAACGCGTCACACACTTACGGACATGGAGCGAAACATGTAGGCACTTACATAAAGAGGAACCTCTCTTCTGTTCACCGCCATCGTCTCTCCATCCACCAGATGCCTAGGGAGGAAATAGTCATGTTATACTACAATGTCAGGATAATAACAACCCAAACTGTTTATCTGGCATTCATTAGATTGCTTTCATTGAAATAGTTTATAATATAATTTGAATAGAGCCAATAATTTTTTTTCTTTTCCCCGTAGGCAGAAACAAAAAGGAAGAAATTGAGACTAATTGAGGACTATAAACAGTAAATGCACGCGAAGGTCATTTCCTGGTGAGAGGTGTACACACTCCTACTCTACGATGCTGTGCTTGAAGCCTGTACAAAGATAACCTGTATGGATGAAGCTGCAATAACGACAGCACAGTGTCTGACTCTCCAGGCAGGATGCAGCGGGGGTAACTGTATCATCAGCACACACCGGATCCGCTGTGACTTCACTCTCAGCTGTGAATAGTGCATGACTTCCAAGCTGCAGAGCGGTGTCAGCTCTGCAGGCCGCACTTCGCCTAGACACTCATTTGCATGAGCTGGTGCCACGCAGACAAGCCATAACAGTTTTTGCACATTGCATCATTTCTGCAAGATAATGTCCTCTCCTCCCGATAAGGTGTGCAAATAAGTTTATTAATTAGTTTACTTTTCGTGTACTCTGACGACAGGAAAAGCTGGAATAAGAGAAGTACTTTAATGATTAATCAATCACCAAAATAGCTTCTGGCAAAGTTTCTGTCAATCGACATATCAACTTAATCAACTAGTCATTTCAGATCTAATCCAAATGTTCTCAATACAACCCCTGATTCCACAAATTAAAATTAAACAGTAAGTTTAAAAAAAAGTCAGTTCACTTAAAATCCTAATTCTAAAAGCCAGGAAGCGCTATCCTCTGAATCTACGTTGAACCCAAGATTACTTTGTTATGTCATGACAATAAAACTGGAAATGAAATGAGCAGCGCAACATCAAGAACAGGATCCAGTGTCTTAACAACAGGTCAAGTCACATTATACTGTCTGACACAAACTGATGCCCCGAAGGTTTATCGAACAATAATATCCCTATCACGTATTATGATGTCCACCAGACATCTTATCAATAGAAGTGCATTGCCAGAGGCCTGGGCGGCTATCTCCTGATTTTAATCCTGCTCATGTCCGTGGAGCTCCACTATTGAAACGTGGAACTGGAGACGGTTTGCGTGTCATATCGTAGAATAAACATTATCCCGGGCTGGCAGGTCGCGCCCCATAACGTCAACACACGTGACTATTCTGGCATGCTCGTGCTTATGCCAGGTTGAAAGACATAATCTGAATCCACACTTCTCAAGGATCAGACTTGATTTGAGCTTGCCGAGTTCAAGAGCGACTTCTGAACCACGAATGCGGCAAGAATGACCGTGATGTGACCAGGTAAGGAAAATAAGACACAGTACTCCTGAGGGAAGTCCAGTTTTTCTAGTCTGCACAGGAGTTTGTGTCAGCCATCCGGCCTCGGGCTGACTTCAGCCTCTGACATGTTCAACGTGAACGAGAAACCTGACCTGGCTGGTGGCCACGCAGCCCAGGACAGAGCGTGAGAAAAGAGATTACACATAACGAGAGAACGAACGCCGTCACAAAGCATTTGGGGAAACTCATTCTGACACCTTTATACGCGACGCAAATATTTTCAGACGCGAGCAAGTTGATCCTGTTGTCCTTGACATTTTTTTTTTCTCCAGGGGATGCATGATTGAATCATCTAATTCCTCTCACATGCAATCAGTTATGGGCCTTATGAAAAAGAAGAGAGAGAAAAAAAAAAAAGGGTGTGCTTCTGCTTTTGGCCCTATGGCACTCATTTTGTGCTCGGCTTCCATGGGAATGAACACAGATGCCACAATAGGAATCATGCTGACTCAGCACTGTCACTAAGGCTTCATGTGATAAAAAATAAATACAAATTGTGTAAAAGGTCCACTGGTCATACATGAAACCACCTTAAAGATAAGGATTGCAGTGATAAGTGTAAACAATGAACTACAGACAACTTTTTCTGCAACCCCTATGAAATAATATGGAAAAACAACCTCAACGTTAAGCTACTGAGAAACTCCCACACAAAGAAGTGAGGGGAAAAAAAGAACGTTTGGGTAATTACTAGGCACATTATCAGCACTCAAACCTATCCTTCGGGAACAATACGTGACCTCTACTGCTTTCACCGGGAAGTGAAACTCCTGCAGGCGATAACAGTCAGTGAATGCATCAGCGCGAGACCACAACAAGGACAGGAAAGGGTCCGCAACGTGAGGCTGCGCGTGCAGGCAGTCAAAAGTAGCCACGTCTCTTTTTTTTTTTCTTTTTTTTCTTCCCGTTTTACCTGTGAACGCACCAGCATCCGATCGTCTGGAAGTCAACACAACGACAGATGCCCAAACAGAGGAATCATCCCGATAGTTGTTGGGTTTTTTTTTTTGTTTGTTGCGTTTTGTTTCATAAAAAGCTATTCGGAGCAGAAGTTGTTCAACTGAAGATGAATCGGCTTGCCGTTACCTGCAGTCGTCTCTCAGCTCTCGCTCCGATTTGGACTCAAATCGCACGACTTGAAGACTTTAAATTAAGTTTTTTGGTTTTTTTTCCCCCTCGTTGCTTGCTTCTCCGTTTGATGACCACCTTTTGCACGCACGTATTCCGCATGAAAGTGCGCCTCCGCTTCATCCGCCCTCCACCTCGCAGGGGGGGAAAGTCGGTTATTAGTGTGTTTGCAGGTGTCGCCGAGTTGTTTCTCCTCTCTGCAGCCTGGCTGGCTTCTCGTCTGGTCCCGCCCCCTCTCACTCACTCACTCACACACACACGCACACACACACACGCACGCACACACACACACACGCACACACACACACACAGGGCTGCAGGACCGGAGCAGAAACATTCCCATGAATAAGTTATATGTTCACATCAACCCCACACTTTTAATGCCACCTGTATGTAATGAGGTTATAGTGATATTACACGCTTTATGTGATATTTCAATATAAACTTGCTGCACTTTATGGTTCAGGCTGCACAGGTTAGTTATCGTTTCAATTTCCTCCAATCAGAGAGAAGCTGGAGTGACGTCACTTTCACCTACGCTCGGTTGTACTGTGTGGTGGCTCTGCTCTGAAGAAACAACACTCGCACCTTTTCATTGGTTGAAAGTAAACTAAACATTTACTCGAGTATTGTACTATAGTACAAATTTGAGGCACTTGTACTTTACTTGAATATTTCAATTTAATACTACATTATACATTTTGGCGGGAAATATTGTACTCCGCTACATATATTTTACAGCTTTACACACAAAATATCTGATTAACAAATTAAAGATAATACATGAACAATATAAACCGACACCTATGCTGCTAATGCTGCTTATACATTAATGCATTAACAATAATAATCCAATCGTATCGTATATATATATATATATATATATATATATATATAATAATACAACAGTCTGAAAGGGGTGATTCTGCTTAATAAATACTAAACTTTTGATAGTCCATTTTGTTGATAATATCCTACTTCTGCACTTTAATTCAAGCTGAATTTAATGCAGGACTTGAAGTTGGATCCTACATTTCCCATAATGCAACACAATAATGTCTCTTGTTAAACGCCCACCTCTCGAAAGACCCCCACCTCCTGTTAGTAACACTAAAATCTTAAAGGAGCAGTGTGTAGGATTTAGTGGCATCTCGGGTGAGGTTGCAGATTACATCCAATGTATTACCCCTCCAGAACTACGGTGGCCTGCAGGTAAGGTGAACGTGACAAGCTTTCTCTAAAGCCAGTTTTTAGTTTGTCCGTTCTGGGCTACTGTAGAAACTGTAGATCATTCTAATCGAAACACAGCAATTCTTTCAAGTTTCAGGGGTTATTATGTAATAATAAAAAACATAGTTATGAATATTATATTCCATTTCTGCCAAGAAATACCTCTAAATCCTGCACAGTGCTCCTTTATGTCTCAATCAGACATAACCCTGATGACAGAGTCCCTTTTTTAAGGTTTGAGGCCAGCGAGTGCATTTCCCAATTTTGATATCAAACAATATTGATTTTTTTTTTTAAAATGCATTGAGAAAACACATGTAGCCTAACTCGATAAAAGTTAATATTTCTACTGACGTTTTGTACTAAAAGTGTAAAAAAAAGAAAAATAAAGTACCCAAGATTCCTAACTATTGTCCCACCAGACTATAAGGCTTTTGAATAAAAAAATAACACGTTCTATCCCTTACAAGTGAGTAGTTAAATTATTTAGCAATAAAATACACCATTAATTCGATACATTCAGGGGTTTTCTGCTGCAGGCTTATACTTGGTCTGGTATGACCAGTAGTTTATGGTAGCGAACGTTTAACTAGTACACTGTTTTATTTTCCATAATCATATAGGCTCACTTTATAGCCTTTCAACTATTCAGCAATCCCCCGATTGTATCATTGTGATATGAATGTGACTGTGGTACCAAGCAGTGGCATTTAGCAACAGTCATTACTGACCCTATTGTATTTTCATAACTCATAATATATCACTTCATCAGTTAATCTGGGATTTCCCGTCGGTGCAGGGTCGAGACGCCGTGTTCATATCAGCGTTCAATTTGCATGGCAACTACTGGAGAGAAATCTCAGTTGGGTTGTCACCGTGATCACACACAGACGGGTGGCAGCGAGAGGAAGGCGAGAGGAAGACTTTCCCACCCTTCCTGCTCCCAGACTCATCCCACTGACTGATAACGAGCAGCAGATTCAAATGTGTGAAATGAGGTCACGGCTGAAAACAATACTGTCGTACTTTCCACGGTCGGCGGGCCGAGTTAATCTTACAGTTAAACCCTGCACCGTGTTGTCTTGCTTAATTGGGGGAGATGGGAGGATTGTGGGCCGTTTTGGAAGAAGAAGAACAAAGGCCATCATACTCGTGGTACTGCAAAGTGAGACTGTGGGGCCATCTGTTGGCAAAAATATATCGGTGAATAAAAAGTGAATGACGTTACAATACCGCCATCGTGTGGAGGTTTTCCAGATAGCGGACGTGTCATCACTAATGTCACTTGTTTTTCTGTAAATGATCTTTTAGCTAACAATTTCTATGACGCCCATGTCTATAATGCATTAGAAACATACCTATGCATTATAAGTTGCTTAGAACGCTGTATAATTATAGTTATAAACACTGATTCATATTCATAATGGTCACCTTCTGACATTTATCTTGAGTGGATTATAGTTGTAATTCATTATATCTTTTTCTTATTACATCATAATCACTGTGATAATGCATTGTAATGTGATTACAAGTTACTCAAAGTGGTCATTAGTAAAGTGAACATTAATAATAATAATAATAATAATTAATAATATTAATTTTCTTGGTCTTGGATAGATTTAATTAATTACAGCAAACAATGACCACTTACATTAACTTAGAATAGCATTATAACAGTGATTATAATGTATCATAACTATATAATTTATAATAAACTATGATCCTTGAAAATAAAAAAGGCAGTTGTAAATTATCTATAAAATCGTCACAATCTTGGCGAGATATTAGTCAACCTCGGAGGTTTGTAGGTGAAGGCATTAAAAGTTTGACTTTCCAAGACTAACTACGGTCGGATGCAGGCAGCCGAGCTGCCGTTCATAGTGCAGCCTAATGCAAACATCATATTCCGTCTCGATATTCTGAATTAGGCCTCATTTCAAATGGAGCATTTTCTGATTAAAACCTGGTATATGCCGATATTATTTGGGTTTTAGGAGCATTCTTTGGACATGTATACAGCACATTCGGAATATGCCTGTCAAATGTTTGTTTTTTACGGCAAACAGACAAACAAACTAGCCAGTGGTTTGAAAAACTGGAGTAGAGATGCATGACCAAAAGAAAAGTCCACATTTCTGGTGGGAAGGAGTAACAATCCTTATTTTAAGCATTATGAAGGACTTGGACATCAACAGGTTTTTAGATGTGTGCAAATAACCCACCTTTTCAAGAAGGTGGATAAAGGAATGGAAGATGGAGGCTGCGTTTGTACCGTCAAACAAATTCACCACCAGTGGAAAACAAAATTATGACGCAAAGAAGCAAACGGCACGTTCCACTTTTCCATATTTTGACGTGATAAAAATGACATTAGGGCATCGACCCCTGTCAAACAGAGCTCTGAGAATGGCGTTGACTTACTGGCCCGGGTGGTGAAGACGCAGCGAGCTCCTCATATGGATCAGATGGTGCTGGTTCGAATAGGGAAAAGGTCAAAAAGGGTCATGGGGACCGGAGAGACAGGCAGCTGGAAAGGGAAGGACATTTAAGTTATATAAAGCGTGTAGCCATTAGACGTATACGTCATGGGGGCATTTTGGCATGTTACACTCATCGTAATAGGCATGGCTGCATGTAAACAGGAATATTCATTTACATTAACAATGTACACAACGTCGTAAGAATATTGTCTTTTTCGGAATAAGGGCAAAAACAGAATATTTGGTGCACGTTAATATGTTCACTGGCCTCACGGTAGCTGAAACCATTGCACTAAATTCACTGAGATAAAGACTATATCAAACTATGGATACACTATCAAATCAATAAATACAGTGTAAACAGCCATTACATCAACAATAACGGATTAATTAAAACACATTAGCCTTCATGTAAGTTTTAAACTCCTAAACAGATTTCTTGGCCTCTTGTAAACACAACATCGACATATTGTTGTATGGTACACGATATGATTCAGATTACTCATGAGTTAATTATGAAGATTGTAGGGCTCGTTTGGTTAATATTAGCCTACTTGACCGTAGAGAGGCGAAGTCCTGCAACTTCTGGTTCACCACCATGAGACCCTATTTTGGAAAGAATATGTACGGTACTCAATGACAAGGGGCAAATAACTACTCGTTTGAATTGTATCGTGAATTACACATATGTTTGTCAGTTTTAAAAGATACATTTGCAGGTCAAGTAAGTTGCATTTTGTCATACAACTGTTGGAATATAAGATTTTGAAAATATGTAATTAGAGTTAGGGACATCTCTCTGAAGCTTCCCTCACACCAACAGCGGGTCTTGCTTGTTCTAGACTATGACCAGCTGACTCAGCCTCTCTGGGAGACTGCCATCAACAGTTATGTGTATGCATACATGTGCTATTAATTTATGTGTTAGCATGTTATTAGAAGAATATTAATTAATAAAAAAAAATGTCCATACACCTTTGCCACCCTTAGGACACGTACCCCCGTTAGAAAAATAACTAGAACTCCGTCAGCTTGAACTCATGATGGAATTAGTAAAGTGACGTTAGCTAGAGTGGTGCATCGCTATTGTTAGATAATGGTGAATGTGAAGATTTTTTTAAATAGCGAATCGGCTGCAGGAGTCATAAAATGTATAGTGCCCTAAAGCAGCTTTGCATCTTTCAATAAGCAGGTACACCGAGTCACGAGGATTACTTCGTAGAACACAGACGGATCATTTTCAAAATCAGTCCATACACAGATTAAAGCATTGCCACATATCCAGCAGTTCTGAGAAACCATCAAAAGTCAGGGAAGTAAGAAGACGTCAGAACACATAATCCTTCAGGTTAAGTAACATGTTTACATTCAGCTGCATGAGTCAACAGAAAGCAGGCATTAAACTCATTATATTGGGATTACTGGAGCTCTAACCCCAATCTAACCACTGTATACATCTCTTATACTGGAAACAATGCAGCCCCAACACACACACAGTGGCCCTGTACCTTTGGTCCGGACATTGTGTACGGTGTTGAACACTGCACTGGTTTAAAAGAAAAGAAAAAAAAAGAAAGAGAAACCCAGAGGATGAAATGAAGACAGAAGGAATTTTTGCTAAAGAGCATTAGTTTATTTTCCACAGGTTACTTCAGAAACAGGTAATTATGTACAAAATCTGGAATGTTGGATAAATGCATATCAATCATCATCTCACTGTGGCCGTTTCCAGAGCAACCTTAGAAATACTAGCTATACATTAAAACGAGTGCCTCTGCATTGCAATTTATTGCTGGTTTTACAATCGCAAGTCACTAATGCCGTTAATAATTCTTTTCTCAAATTTGTTTTGAAGAGTATTTACAAGTTGATTAGTAAGGTCTAAAAACCACAGAAGACTGCTAAATAAATAAGAACAATACCGGAGCATAAGAAACCGACCCCACATGAATGAAGAAAATTTGACATGTTTTATCTCCCTAGATTGTCTACGATGTCAGACTGCACGTTTTTTTTTTTGCCATGAATATAAAGTGACCATTACCGAAGAAATGTTTCCCCCCTAATCTCAGAAAGTCAACTGAAATCACCAACAAAATGAACACAAATAATATAAACAACAATTCATCCGTGTAAAACACTACTTTCTGTGAGAAATTTGGGAAATGCACATTATTAATGTCATTGGCCTGTGAATAAAATGTACCAATTTTTAGATTCAGTTTAAAAATTAAGGGTACAACGCCACTTAAAACAGTACAACTATTTCTATTAAAAGGGATAATTAAATTTGTTAATTACCACAGTGTTTTTATTTTGGTTAGACAGTGCCACAAGAATAAAATATGGGTCAATCGTCAAACTACATATGGGAACAGCAGATGACAATCTGCTGTAAACAAGTTGAGGGAATGACGTTTTCTGAAACACTAGGATAAAATGATATATTGTACAAACAATGCAGTGGTTAAAAATGTATTGTTGGAGTTCATGGGGCCATTACTTAGTGAATCTGATCATTTCCATTTTTTCTTTTTTTTTTGGAAACACGTCTCACTGAAGAGTTATTTACCAGTGAATGAATATTAACAAATCTGAAGTGACATTGCCTTTAAAAAAACAGATGATATTCCTTCTGACACAGTTCTTTGACAAACATTAGGAATGTTGTGAGATGCAGCTTTGACTGGATTATTTCTTTTCCGCAGTATGAATTGATTATTTTTGCACAAATGAACATCAGGAGTTATGGTGACCTACGCAACAAACAGTAAAAAGCTCTCGGGCAAAGTGACACAAACATTCACTTTTACACAATGCAGAGAAATCTTTGTTTTAGTTTTTTTAAGCACTGCCGTATATATTTCCTGTGCTATTTCATTACAAAAAAAAAAGATTCTTTTCACAATATAAAAATCATGTAAAATCATCGGTGATTATTAGAAGATTGTGTGTTTAAAAAAAATGCTGTCTGATGTTTTTTTTTTTAATGAAAATAAAGGCTTTAAATATTGCTTTTAAGCCATTGTATGCTGCAAATGTACTCAGAAGGTTGTGGCTATTGCTTGGGTTCTGGGGTCAAAGGTCCTCCCCTGTTCAAACAGTTCAAGGTCTATGGCACTTGACAACTTGTTTCTCCCGACTCTACTCTCTGTACAGCAAAGACTTAAAAAAACAAAAAGAAAAGAAAAGATTGAGAAACTGCTCCAAAGTGATGAGTAAAAAGCATGATAAAACATTTTTACAGACACAAAAGGCAAACTGTGGTCTTCTCCCATGTAAAAGATAAAACTGACAGATGTTGAAACCAAAGCAACCACTCGTCTCACGAATGGCTGCCTGAAAGATGAAGCCCTTAAAAATAAAAATAAAAAACACGAGTGAAACGTTGACCTGTTCTTTCTTAAGTCGTCTCCTGCTTTTTGCCTTCCGTCCACAATTTCCAAACCTGCTTTGGTTAACTAGCACAACCGCCAAATCTTTCTCCGCTTTAAAAAAAAAAAAAAAAAAAAAAAAGTTATATAGTTCGGACATTTTGGGGAAATACGCGTATTCACTTTCTGGCGGGAAAAAGATCGGAGGAGATCGATAGCTACCGCTCTCATTGCTTGGGCTTCTCACCTCACACCACCTGAAGGCATGTCAGCGTATTTTCGCAAAATGTGAAACTTTAGCTTTACACTAAATCTTCTGCCTGGCAAAAACAGATTAAGGCTGAGCAAACACATGCTACACCTCTCCTCGGCCACCCCCCCCACAATATTTGATCACGTGCCGAGTGCATTTCTTCAAGCCGTGATTCATTCATATTACGAAGGATTGTTTCCACACATCAACAGGTAGTGGTTCCGGTGGGGTGATATGCAGAGCAGTCGCTGTGAGGATATTTGGGTGGAGCCGGGGACAGAAGTGTTTGTGCGCCGGAGGGTGTTCACCGGTTTATGGAAGCAGGGGTGGATGGTTTCCTCCTCTCAACTCTTCGATCTTGCAGGAGGAGAAATAAAAATATCTCTCCTCAAAAATCAAAATCCAAAACACCACCTTGATCTACATTCGTCTCCACGCCGAAAGCACCTAACATTGTCCTCCATATAAGATCGCACGGCAGATCAGAAAATGGTTTCAACATCTTAAATTAGACGTGTAAAAAAAAAAAAAAAGGCAAATTGGATGACAGAGGAGAGGGAATTCTGTCCCAAAGTGGTCAATCCATGTCAAGCCGCAGAAATAAAACCTTATTTATGATAAAGGATCTATGAGTTTTGGACAAAAAAAAAAAAAAAAAGATGATCTGTACAGAGACCACAGTAATTACTTGCATCAGAGCAGGTCATATCTTCAGCTTCTTTTGTATAAAAATATATATACCACAGTGATGGCCTTTTGAGGACTCGTACTTGCAGAGGTTTGCCTCCTTCTCACTTTAATCCACTACATTCAGTGGTTTTCCCCGTTTAATCAAGGCTATGAAGATCTCTACTATAAATAGTCCCAACAGGTATCAACAGGTCAGTCTCCTCTGCGTATAAAAATATGAGAGTCAACATAAATTTCTCTGTTCGTCTTGCGTACGTCCGCTTTCGGGGGTCAGTTTCAGTTGAGTCTATGCTTGCGCTTCTCTTATGATAATCATATCCACAGTGTTTGGAAACGTCTTCAGGAGGGACACTGCATGCAGGTGATCGATATTCACAAAGCAATATCCATTTGCCTGTGAGAAGAGACAGAATTTTGTGTTAATATGGAGTAAAAATCCCAATGAACATTTAATTGGCTAATCACAAAGACTTTCACATGTTTAGCTTTGTGATGTTTTGTACAGACAGCATACCTGTAGGATTTTATCTCCAGGCTGGAGAATCATGGACGCCGGTCCCTCAGGTTGAACCCTTGTCACAAATATACCCTGAAATCATATATGATATATTATAGAAATAACATTAATAGCACATGTTAAGATCCCCTAAATAGTACAGATTCTGTATGTATGGTACCTACTTATAAGGTGTCCTTTACAGAGATAGTTTAGATTATTTAAAGGGGGTTGTATGAGCTACTTATCCATAATTAGATGGCCGGTTGGCACTCCCCCAGGTTGGAGAAACAGACAGTTGGAGTTACTGCACAGAATGCTAAATGGACCTGTACTTGTACAGCAGCTTTCTACCCTTCCGACCACTCAAAGCGCTTTAACACTACATGTCACTCCCCCATTCACACACTGATGGCAGGGGCTACCGTGAAAGGCACCACCATCCATCAGGTTTAGTTAACCATTCACACACACACACACACACACACACACACACTTTGGGAGCATGTTGGGGTTGAGTGTCTTGCCCAAGGACACATCGACATGGACTGGAGGAGCCGGGGATCGAACCGCCGATCTTCCATTTCAAGGAAGTTAAGCAATGTACTGCTGTGGACGGGGGCAAGCAGTAAGATGCATCTTAGACACATAAAAACTCCGATCAATATCGGTCTAAGTGTACTCTGTGTTTAGAATATTTCCCCCGCTTCACGTTGTCGTGAGGAAGCGGTTCCTGACGGGGAACTGAAGCCATTTCATCCATCTCTGCTTTCGTCAAAGACACCAGACTCAGTCGATAAAAACAGTAACTTGATCTTTCAGAGGACGGGAATGGCTGGTCTACTTCCGCCTCGATAGGTTAGTCTGTTTATGTTACTGTAAGACTTTGGTTAACTAATCCTTTAAAACACAGGACATACATTGCTTTGCTTCTGTGCCGGTACTCGTCTCCGTTTCTCAAACAATCCGAACTATCCCTTTAAGCATGGTACTATGAAAAATGTTAACTTACATTGTCATCTGGTCGAAAGGGATTTCCCCGGCCGCCCACTCCTCCCGATATACTGAAACCCAGCTCCGGATTCTTCTCCACTTTCACACGGATCTGAAACACACCCACATACTTTCATTAGCCGTTTATTTACAGCAGCTCGCTGTTAATTACACAATGTTCCAACATTGTCTCGAAAATCCACAGCAAGAGGTTGTAGGGACCAGGTATTTTGTTAACTGGCTTGCTCGCTACATGTGACACAAAATTCTGGGGAATGAACACAGATTCAAAGACTTAAGATTCAAAGACTTAAGTGTCCCTTAAAAGGCATAGTTCAACTTTTGGCAAGAAAGTAAATAAGCTCATTTACTAAGTGAGATGATAAGACTTGTGCCATTTTCATATTTGTCTGTTAAATATGAAGCTACTACAACAGGTGCTTAGCTTAGCATAAATACTGGAAACAAGGGGAAATAGTTAGCCTGTCTCTGTACAAAGTTAACAAAAGCCACCTACTAGCATCTCTAAAGCTCCCTAATTAACTTTAAATGTTGTGGCTGTTGGTTCCCCTTGTTTCCAGTCTATATGCTAAGCTAACCATCACCTGGCTGTAGCTTCATATTTAACGGACAGATACGGGAGGGTAAATAAACAGTTTCCCCAAAATGTCCAATTATTCTTTTAGTCAAACTTCTGCCAAGCCAATGAAGAATAATTATTTTTTTTAGCACTTTGCTATTTCTTCAAGTGATTTCAACCAACACCATCCTTCACCTCTTGCTGCAGTGTGTCCTGCGGGGAGCGTGGGGTCCCCGGGGGCGGATGGGAGACTTTGAGCATCAGGTAATCAATGAGCTGCTCTCTGGAAGGGTGGCGGGCCATTGGCGCCTGGCTCACCTGAGGACGAACAGAAGGGCCCATCTGACCGTTCATCGAAGGCACCTAGGAAACAAAAACACACAGTGATGAGCACAAGTCGTTTATTTTTGAAATCTCTAACTGGAGAACGTCATAATTGCTCTGCAGCTAAAAGTCTGTATGTATCAAACCCTACTTTTCTGTGGTGATCCATGGTGTAGCTCTGCTGCCCTTGGGGAAACACATCATCCTGAAAGGGGAGAAAGTGATGATCATTAACATTGTGCCAAAACCTCACTCCACTGAACCTCATTTACAAAAAAGGATAATAATAAGACATAACAGCCAATGAGACACTGACGGGAACATTTGTAATGTCCGGTAATGGTATTAGGCAGTGATATGTCGCTTTAGAAGGAGGATAAAGGGACACATCTGATTAAAATGATGACGAACGGAGAGTAAACTGTGCTTAGTTTCTATTTAACAGCGTGTATTTCTGAATATTAGCTCGCTGGAGATGAAGTGAATCTTAAATGATAAGTAGAGAAGTGGTTACACAACACTCTCAGACATCTATAGAGGAAGAAGCTCCTTTTTTCTCCTCAACAGATTCTAATATCTACTTTCTAAAGCACTTCGACAAACACCTCCAACCACTTACCTTTTGCAAACACAGTTTTCATCCCCACACACACACAAAGTGAGCGGATATGAAGTGATTCTGAAGTGATCGAAAGTTGAAGTGAAGATGATGAATGAAGCAAAATAAAGATTTAAAGTGCAGTTAAAAGGGAGGGCACACTGGGAGGGACAGTGGTTATGATGTTAAGCACCTGGCAGGTTTAAAAAGGGGTGATTTGTACCATACATGATATTACATATCAGATTTTCTTTTTTTCTTGGACTCAAATTAAGGTAGCTTTTCTTTATGAAGAAATTGGCCCGGGAAAGCTCAATTTCCCCAAAAAAAAAGCCTGTTATGTCACAGCTAAGGGTGACACTTGTTGACAGAAACATAAATCATTTCTAAGTAAGCTAAAACTTTGTAGCAGCCTTCAGCAAATCAGATGTCTCTCTTAAATTATATCGTGGGGGCAGTAAAGCCGTTACACAAAGTGGATGATGGTACAAAAAAGTAGTCCCCTTTTAAACAAGTCAAACTGCATTACAACCAAGGAGGCGCTACACAACAAACTAGCATCCATCCATTTTTTTGTTTTCACTCAGAGAAGACAGTCACATGTACTAGAAAGGGTCTGTGGTCGTGAGAAAGCAGACGTTAGGAGAGACATTAGACTTTCACTTGCCTATATAAAAAAAATTAAAAAAGACAAGTGAAAGGTTCTGATGGTCAGTGATCACTTCTCAACACCGAGGAGAGAAGGAAACAGACAGTTCTTATCTTCTAAAAGGATGTGAAACGAGCAGGAACTGGAAGCCCTGGCTCAGTGTGTGAGCTGCAGGAGCTACCTTCAAGTTCACACAGTACTCACACAGAAGCCCAGAGCTCCGTAGGGCTGTCCGTCCCTGGCACTAAAGACCAGAGACCCTTGGCTGGCATGCATATCCCTACAGCTGCCGTAGTGAGACCAGCTCAGCGGAGCGTTATTGGAATTATAGGAGCGAGACAGTGCATTCTGAACGGAGGGACGACATGGAGCAACCAGCGCCAACCAACATGACAGCCGTGGCCATGCAATCCACCAAAATGAGTGATGACATAGAAAGACACAACAAAAAGGTTTACAGCATATACAGGCATGCAGTGAATCAGAAATATTGTGCAGACAGCTGGGTTAGTAGGCTTCGGTGAACTTTCAACTCCATATTAAAAAGGGCCAATATCTGGATTTGTTTTACTCTGCGGCAAACAAATCTCTTCTCAAATCTGTCATTCCCATTGTCTCTTAGATTGTCTCTCTTGCCTCTTTCTGCCGCTACAGGAATAATGTTGTTATTGTTATCTAAGAGTAATCTCTGATTCAGGATCTAGACCGTTTGACCTAATCAATACTTTATTTAATATTAATGTGTTGTATTTTTTTGGAGGCAGATACCTCAAAGCCTAAGCAAACAAAAACAAAAACAATATGCAGAGCTATGGGCAAGTGAGAGGACTTTTTGTAAATGGGTGAAGCAACCTTTTAAAAAGGGGCTTAGGAAATGCTTCCACAGGTATTGTCTTGTTATTCACGTGAAGAATACTATCAAAGTCATTTAAGCTGTAATAGCGGCTCTGTGGCGAGTTCAGGACTTTATATGAAACTATATCCTTGTTGTGCTGCCTTGAAAGGATGATGGTACTCCTACTGTTGGTCTCTTAAGTGTGATCTACGCGCCACAGGTTAACCTTTACAAAAACAAAACACAAATTCCACCCTGAAAATGTATCATCTAACTTTCTACTTTTTTACCTTTTCCATTTTCTTGGCCTCGATGTGCCGCATCACCTGGTCCCTCCAATCAGCTGGCACCCTTCCTGGCCCAACTCCCCCCGACACCTGTCCAGGCCCATCCAGCAGCGAGTGCTCAGACTTCACCCTGACGTTGGGCCTCTTGCTCGGGCTGCCTTGCTGGTAGTTAAAATCGCTGACAGACATGGTCCTCTCTGGGAGCTCGTGGGGCTGCGGCCTGGAGCTGAGAGGCCGGGAGGATCCGGGTACGTCGATGCTGTAAGTGCGAGCTGACAGGGGCCTCTGCATGGCGTGGCTCATCGCCAGCGGGCCCCTGGCGAGGGTGTGAATGTCCCTGTACGTCATGTAGTCCCCCTCAGGCAGCTGTATGCGCCTCGGGTCGCCCATGGAGGCTATGGAGGCTGTGGAGGCCGTGCTGCTTTGCCTCTGCAGAGTGCTGCTTCTGGGCTGGCCTCCAGCAGAATGAAGTCTCTCCTTAGTCCACATGTCCCCAGAGGATTTGGCAGCCATGGGAGGCCCCCTTTGTTGGGACTGTAGAGGGTACGGAGGTGCTTGATTACGGTTGGAGTAGTTGGTGTTGGCTAGTGAGTGCGGAGGAGGAGGGAGGTAACCTTGGTGCTCCGGGGGCATGGGTGTCCTCTGGGACCAGAGGCCCTCTTTAGGCATGCCACTGCTCGCGTACTGTATATTGTACTGAGGAGGAGGGATGCCCATGGCCATGCTGGAGGACACTGGATATCTGCTGGTGCTGGCAGGGGGCTTAGAGGAGGAGAGCAGGTCTGAGGAAGACGCAGAGGAGCCGGGGTAGATCTGCAGCGTCTGGTCGTTGATCAACTGGCTGGCTGACTTGCTCCGGACTATGCTCTGGCCCTGAGCTCCGGGGCCGACCCCCGCCATCCTCGCCATCCCCGCTGTGTTGGAGGAGTCGTCATCCCCGTCGAAGGAGAACAGCTTCAGGCCTCCCGCTTCTATGTTGCTGACACTGTGAGACTTCATCACCTGCGGTGGAAGGCACCTTTTATCCGGAGACAGTTCCTCTGTGCTGCGAGACAGAGACATGTCACTGCTGGCTGTCACGCCTGTCGAGGCCACATGTGCTGCCGATGTCTCAACTCTCATCGCTTGGCCTTTGCTCCCCAGACTGTTGATGCAGTCGCCGACCTGCTGGTTCCCATTCAGAAAATGCTCCTCCATGTTGTCGTTGCCAAAACCCTGCTTGCCGTCCAAGTCCGGGGTTACCGGACCGTTCTTGGTTTTGTCCACCTCATCCAGCTGAACCATGTTGTCGGTTGGCAACTTGGACACGTTCATATTGATCTGGTCCCACTTGGTGTAGGATTCTCCCATGCCGTTGTTAAATCTCTTCTCAATGAAGGCCAGCCTGGCTTCCAACGACAGGTCGTAGTCACCCATTTTATCTGGCGGAGTCTGCTGGGTTTTCAAAAGGGCCTGGAGGGACGTCTCAGAGCCATTACCATTGTGGAGGAGAGGTGTGGTGTCCTTAGGCTGGTTCATATTCTCGTCCTCTTGCCTTAAACAAAGAAGGAGGCACATCAGGTTTTGTAACAACAACATGGGGAAGACTCTCCTTTGTGCTCTACGTTAAAAAAGGTTGAGGAATGAAACAAACCGGCTTTTTGGAAGGAAGGGCATCTTTGCCTCTCTCTCAGGGGTGCACAGAGAGTTGTCCTGACTGCTGTCTGTGGTCAGAGACACCGAGTCTGACATGCGTGATGGCGACGAACAGTTGCTGTTGTTCTGGTTGCTATTGGCCACCGTGTCATCCAGCAAAGAGTCGGCGTCGTCTGTTAATCAGAAACGTCACCGTTAGTGTATTTGTATATAAACATAATCACTTCAAATATTGTATTTTAGTCACTCAATAAAAAAAAACACGTTACCTTTTTTGTCCTTACTCAAAGTCACTACTTTGGGCTGGTTGATGGAGATCTCAATAAGAGGGGGTCTCATCTCTGCAATTTTCATCTCCTCCTCTTCATCAGACAGCTCGTCAGAATCCTGAAGACAAAAACAAAAACAATAACATTCTTAGAGAGGCATTTTTCAGTTGAAACTTCATAATGTGCTTGCCCTTTGTGTCGTGTGTGAAATTATGAGGACATAATAATTACCAGCGTGTCCTCATGGTTCATCATAGAGCCCCCCGAAGGTTTGAGAGGGACTTTCTGAGCGCTGTAAGAATCCGACGTGTCTTTCGGTTCTGTTGCAGAGGGGTTTTGGGCAAATGTGCTGGTGGATATTTGGGACTCCATGTCTGACGCCGAGCCATTGGGATAGGGAGCCTCTATCACCTGCACAAAAACAGTACAGATGGTTTATTTATTCGAAAACGGTTTCTTCACTTGCTTGTAGAATTTGCAGTTTGTTGAAGAGGAACCAAGACTTAAGATGAGTAACATGTAAAATATGTTATTTGGCTGCAGCTGACCTTAACTCCCACGTCCTGCACTCCAATGTGGTTCCTCTCAATAGGTCTCGCATCCTTCCCCGACTCGTCACTCGACTCGTCCTCCTTAAGCCGGTGAGCCACAGACTGGGCCGTCTTCACCATGTTCTTCAGCTCGTCTGGGTATGGTGTAGGGTAGCGCTTCAGGTTTCCCTCCTGGAACCGGACAAATACCCACAAACTCAGTGCTAAAATCCTCTGATTGACTTTTCAGAAGTGGGACTAGTGGGAGGTGAAATGTCAGTGTTGAATGGGAAATACATGGAGAATGAGGCGCACTCAATAGACGCATGTCCCATGGATACAAAGGCACTAATGTTCCGTCTGAGGCAATTCCCTTAATCTTTAGTAATGGTGTTTTGGTTTGAGCCATTGACCTCATCGGTACTTTCTTGACACTGATGTAGAAAATGGGACACATTTTAAACGAAAACAGCCACATCCAAGTGACGACTGATGCCAAAATAATATTTGTGATCGCACAACAGTTTGACACTAACCCTCGGGGGCGTTTCCCTCTCGTCCTTGTCCTCGTCACACTCAAAGGCCACCTGAGCTCGCTGTTTGCGCTGTTCCTCCCACAGAGCTGGATTGAAGCTCTCAGAGTCAGAGTTGGGGATGTCTGAAATAAAAGCAGAAACCAGGAGGAGGATTTGTTAGTTTTGTCAGTCACCCCCATTGTGTTTAATTCATACAAGTCTGACTTTGACCACAAGATGGCGCAAAGTCCACATGAGGCGTGCCAATAAACTGAAGGCGATGTAGAGGAACTTGCAGTTTAGGAGTTAACCCCTTATTCAAACCGAAACCATTCAATAAATAAATAATTCCTGCACCTGCGAATTGTGACTAATAAGTACAATCAATTAATATTCTTGCAGGATACCGTCATCATGAACCAACCTGTGGTTCTCATGGCAGGCAAAATGATTGCTAAACATTGTAAAAAACATGACAATACAACAAAACATCAATGACAAATGTAGAACTACTGAGCATTCAACTCTATGTGTCTCCTTGGTTACTACTGTGTGACTCCTACATAGTGAGGGAAGAGAGAAGCAAGGCCATGATTGCCGTGAAAATGATGTCACGGCATTGTGGTTGTGATGATGCTGAAACTCTGCAGCAGCACGTTGCATTGCTGATCTGCTCTCCATCGTTTCTGCCAGTCTGACACTTACTGCAAAACTAAGTATCAACCATGACGAATCTCAAACGGGACCAGAAACATCAGTGTGCAAATATATCCCGACTGGTTTTTGTTTTTTAAAGAAGTTATTTTGGTTCTATATAACCTGAAGCTGTCATTTAAGATTCAAAGTGTGAATTAGTCTGTGTGGTTTCCTGTGTTAAAAAGATAGAAATTTAGCAACACATAAATACTCAGAGTATACAACAAGCCTGCTAAGTCGACAGATGATTATATAAAGAGGTATAAATTGCATAGGAAACAGGTGATGCTGGCTCAGAATAACCGACAATATCTGAGAACAGACCATATCAAGAACTGTTGTCTACAATTTAACACACGATACCAGAGTCTGTCAATGCAGAGGGGGGTAATAGGAGTCACCTGGTGTGTGTGTGTGTGTGTGTGTGTGTGTGTGTGTGTGTGTGTGTGTGTGGCCACCATAACAACAAGTTGTAATACATAATTATTGCAGTAAGGTCAAGACTTATTCCAGCTCCTCAGGAAAGACACGAGGAAACAAATAAAGCTCTTTGGGAAAAGTGCCCAGCAGATAACTGTGGAAAATGGCATGAAGCAGATGCCTGGGAGATATCGAATAGAGGAAAGAACATACAGTAACTTGTATGCCGACATTTTCTGGTGGTGCGCCACAACCCTGGCATTGTCGCAAAAATAAATAAAAGAATCAAGCAGCTGACTCGCTCCCATTTAGTTTAAGCGCGTAGAGCCTGAACCACTAATTACTCCAAAGCTGAGATGCAACAGGGTCAGCACAAGCCGCCTGGTGGAACAGGAGATCAAGCCAAACCTAACAGATGCTCGACAAGAAGAAGAGGACTAGTGTTTCTTCTGCAGCTTTTGGCCTCAGATAACAAGGTCCCTCATAAAATATGAATACAGGAATCCTTGCAGGCCATCTGAGACTGCTGCTGCTAGGATGGTAAGTGGTGGTCACTGCGGTGCCTGAGAATTTGACATGAAAATACATTTCCTTTACCCAAACACAGATTTGTAGGACTTACTGTGAGGTAAATTCTTAAAAAAAAACAAGTTGCACCATCATCTCCCACAAACTTTCAATGTGTGACCATATTAGTCATACAAGTAAAGTTCTATGAATTCTCAGATTGTCTGGTAGTACTGACTGACCAGATTAAATCTTTGACATGCAGCCCTGCTGCTAAGAACTAAACAGGTCAGAGATATTTTCAGATTGAACCAGATTCAGTTGCTCTTTTATGTTCTTTCATAATTATTCTTGTTGAGTGCACAGTACTCACAGTCCTCAGTCCTGGTTTGCTGGGGGAACATGTAGTTGGTCAGCACAGTTTTGTGTGTCTCTGGGTCCTCCTCCTTCTGGAGAGGGATCAGGGGCTTTGACTGTGGGAGACAAAAAGAAAGTTTGAGTGTGCTATCTGCAATCAACGGCGCTTTGTGAACCCACAGAGAGGGTCCCGGTGTTCCGAGCCCCGCTTTGGCACGGCAAGAGGGGAACTGGGCTGCAGCGTCCATACTTGCGACACACCACAAGTCGCTCCAATAATTTCCCACAGTTCTTTGCGGCCGAGTTTCTCTAAACAACCCACTGACTTCACTTTGACTGAGACACTCTGTGAGCACCTCTGGGTGCCTCGTCCAGTAAACCGTTCCTTGAGGAAGCTGGTTTCAGCTTCATCAATGTCCCCATGGCTCCGTCACCACTGTTGCACCAGCCCAACAGTATTCTGTGTATCTCAGTACTGCTGCAGTATTTGACTGACTCATTTCGGTCCCGCCAACACAACAGGTGCTGCACTCCTGATTATAAAGACATTCGTGTCTATGATCGTGTTTATAGCGCCTTCATAGTGTCACAAAGTGTTTTACAAGTCAATAAAGCCTGGGAATATTACAATTTTGATACACAAAGACATCAATAAAAGGCCTGTTTGCCCAAAGAGACCTCATGTCTACAGGAATGCTGTTTTGAGAGCCTGGAGGTAAAACCTCAGTCACCCTTGGTCCACAGAGCCCTGGTCGTATGACCATGGAGTCCTGTCTCTATGGTTTCCTGTTAGGAATAGAGTCTGACCGATACATCAGCCAGGTTTATATACCAAGTGATGTAAGTATTGGCGTATATATGTCAGCTTATAACTGACGAGAAAGTGAGTCATAGAAATGTTTTGAAACAGTGTCACCATTCCAGAGTTTCTCCCCCAGAAAGGTAAAAAGTTTAAAAATATTGTTTTGAACTCTCAAGTATCAAAATGGGTACGGACCCATCTGCCTTGGCAATTAGAACGTGAAAGAACAGTTCCTCTCTCGCTCTGTTCGGCAGACAAAAGGACGTCCTGGAGGGGCTGCGAGCCGAGCTATCGCTTACATTTGCTCGGCTTGTTTCTCCGATAACTTAAGATCCAGACGTTCGGGAGCTTTTTACCCGGTGATCAAAACCAGTAAAAACACAGAATGAACCAGTTTCACATGAAGAAGCTGTGTTTCTCTGATGCTGTTCAGCAAACACAGGACGTCCCTGAGGGGCTGCGAGCCGAGCTATCGCTTACATTTGCTCAGCTCGTTTTCGTAATGACTTTAGGTCCAGACATCCGATGACTAAAAATCCTTCACCTGGTTAAAATGTATAGTTAAAAACAACAAAGAGCTACAAAGTCGTAAAAAAAATGTGGCTTCTGGAAGACAACCTCAACACTGACACATGTCATGGGGGACATATCGCCATTACATGTGACCAAAGGAAACGGAAAGAAATGTTGGAAACATCTGGGATAATATACGTACACGATTCAGAAAAAAATAAGTATTACATAGGTCTTGTCGTATTTAAACATGTTTACGTGGAAAAGGCATTTGAACAGAATCAAAACAGTCCAGCTAGGATGAGAAGAAGAATGAGTAATTAATTTATTGATTTTAGAATGTGGTGAAAACAGACAGTAATTTAGAAATAAAACACACTGGATCAATACTCTGGCAGCATCTTCAACATTACTTTGCATACATTAAAACTCCTCTGCAACGCTCGATACAAGCAGATCAGAACTCCATACAAAGCTACACTTCTATGACAAAGTGGGACTCAAAGCCACTTCCTGACACATGAGCTGAGCAGACGTAAACGTTTCCACCTCTGATAGGCTTATCTTGTGTTTGGTCGAGGGTCAACTTAGCCAAGGCAGACGTCCAAACTTCAAGCAACACAACTTGTCTGTTAACCTTGATCTCTCCACATCTGCTTTACTCCTGGCTATTGGCAGATGCCTTTGCTCACAAAGTATGTCTGTCATTCAGATCAGTGTCGTAGCACTTTTCAGGGTTTTTGACTGGCTTGTCTAGATTATCATACTGTTGTCTTTAGTATTGAAGAAGTATCACACATTCATTGGGATCCTTCTACACTTTAAAAAAAGCAGGGTTTACGGTGTCACTGTCTGACCTGCACTGCCATTTGGCTTGTTTAGATCAAATGTCCTGGAAGTGGTTAGCTAAATTTTGAATGTGTTTTCCTGTCAGCACCTCGGCCCTTGCTGGATTCATTTACAGCGGGCCGCTGTGACGAGTCACGCAACCCCACTGTCATTACCATATCTATAGAACACATCGCACGTCTGACAGCTCTGAACTCAGTAGCACCTTTTGTGGAAAAAACCCAGATACTATCTATCTATCTATCTATCTATCTATCTATCTATCTATCTATATCTATATATAATACATATATATAATACTTGTGAACTTACCTGATTTTCAGACAGCCACATTGCCGTCATCTGGTTGAGTTTAGTGAAACTGTAGGGAAGATTCCTCAACCTGCAGTGGAACAAGATAAGAACAAAAAGCACAGGGACTCAGTCAGCTTGCAACCTTAAAGACTCACAAACCTGATGAATCTGTAAAGGTACAAAAACATGTCCCTCAAATTCATTATGGAAGGTAAATCTAATGTGTGCGGGCCCGCTGTAAAAGTTTTGCTCAAGCCGTATGTCAGTGTTTTTGGGTCGTGACCAAAGTTATTCAGTGCATTTGGCAAAGAGCAGACAGCAGGAGTGGAAACCCCCTGATTAAAACCTCAATCAGGTCTCAGGATCCAGAACATCCCAGAATTAACTCTAAATCGATCATGATGTTGAAGGGCAGCAGGACTGCCTTTCAAAATGCATTATTTTTATTTAAGACGTCACTAATTGAAAATAAATAAATATATATATATATAAATAAATAAATAAATTAATAAATTAATAAATAAATATATATATACACACACACACACATACACACTTTTGTTTGATGCATCTGTTATTGAAAACACATACAAATGTTAAATACTTTATAAATGAGACCAAATGAATGCATTTCAGCAGAGTTGTCAATTAAAATTACGTCTTTAAAACAGTTTTAAATTTCAAATGATAATAAAGCAGAGAATGATTTAATTTGCACTAATTCAAAATATACAACAAAAAAAACATTACTTTTGTCCTTAAACTTGACCCTTATGATGAGTGAATACTGTCAGTCTTGACTCACTTGTTGTTGCTGAGATTGATGACCTTGAGCTTCTGCATGTCACCCATTTCCTCAGGCAAAGACTCCAGCTTGTTGGAATGGAGGAACAACACAGTTGCATTCTTCCAGTTGCCCATCTGTGAAGTGGCAGAAACCAAGAGCCATGAGCCAACAAAGCTAGCTACAGATGAGCAGACTGGCTTGCCACACCATTTAACACAAACATAATACTCCACGTGCACACTCACCTCGGGGGGAAGCAGGGTCAGGAAGTTGTGATCTGCAGCGAAGGTGCGGATGCTGACACACTGGCCGATGGAAGAGGGCAAGGCTTCGATCTCATTAAAACTGCAGTCCAGCTCGTCCAGAGAGTTCAGTCTGATGCAGAGAGGAGGACGACAGGAGGACTTTCAGCATGTGGTGCAATTACTGTATTTACAGTAGAAACTATGTGAAACGTAGTTCCATAGGGTTGGGAGTCGAAAGAGACAGATTATATATATGTCGCAGCATTGGAATCCCAGAAATCCCGACCTTTAATTCCTAGTATGGGTCAAGTAGCCGAGGCGACAGATGGTTTGTTACACAGACCACTGCTGTAGCTGCCAGTTGCTCCTCGCAGGAGGCTGAATGGTTTGGACACAAACGCAGTGCTTGAAGCCTGAGAAGGTGGATTTTCTTGTGATCTCTTGGTATTGCGAGAGCCCAGCTGTCGTGCAAGGTAACGGGGTCAAGTGCCAGAAACCCTGGATCCGACATTTCCCATGATGCCCCCCAACAGCATCGTTTATGTATTAAACTCCCTGCCTTGTAAGCACCCACATCTTTCAGACTTCACATCCCCGGTTTGTAACGCGGGTTTTCTGCTGTACATTAGTCGTCTCCACGGCCATGCCAAGTTAAACAAGACTTTCAAAAGCTCCAGCCATGACATTATGGAACTGTTTTCACAGGCTGAGTAGCACTTAATATGACATGTAAACTGAATACAGATCTGTGGATTTCCCTTTAATTCTGTTACAGTAGACTTTGTCAAAGATTTGGAATGCTAGCACAGTAAAATAAGAACTAAATATTCTGTCAAACCAGGCATCATTGATGTTTCCCAACTGCTCTGTAATAAGGCAGGGCAATAATTCTACACAATTGTTTATCCCCAAACCTTCAAATATACAAAGACAAGGAATGGCTAAATGATGATGAAAACGGTCTTCAAATGTCTTTAAACAAGAACCAAGATCAACTCTTACTCACTCCTGCTATTGCAACAATATGTCATCGTTCGAGTGAAACGCGTTTCGACATTTACAACACTGATGCACCTTAAAAGCTTCATGGGACATAATCTAAAGTAGCAACATTTCAGACTGAACGACCGTGCTGACACAGAAGTGCCGAGCAGCTGGGGCTTTCTGCTGAATGAAAAATGCAAATGCACTCTGGGGATTCAGATGAATGCGAAACGAGTCCGAGAGCTACTGTGAACATTCAAACTCCAAAACACAGGATTCGATCCCTCTCTGTTGAATATAAAAACACAAACAAACAACACTGTGCACCAACAGTGGACGGAATAAAATCAGTTAAGTATAAATGAAAAAAATAAATTAAAAATAAATAAAAAAAAATCAGCTTGTTTAAAATAAAATCCTTGCATGGGATTACGATAATCCATAGGCTTTGTCACATAATCTGTATCAAATTACACAAGGAGAAACATTCTACATATGGATACAAACAATGGATGAAGAACGAGAACTGAACAGCTGCAGTAGCAATCGGCAGTCAATGTAGATTTGTCTCTCTGATGGATGTTAGACGGTAAAGAGAATGTAGCCGTATCTTTGTGATGGAGCACAATGATTTCAGCGCCAGGATGTTGAGCAGCTGATGACGGCTGGCTTCACCTGTCTGCTGCAGACGACATCCATCCCAGTACGGCTACGGCTGATTTAATCAGCAGTGCATTGGGAGGGTCATCTGGCCGAGATTACGATCGACCCCCTCCACATCAAAGCCAACCTCAAGCCATGAATCAGCACGGTCGACTCAGGACCATGACATTCAATTATTATCATTCATACTTCATAATCATGGCCGTAATTGAGTTACTCAACATCATCAGCATTGGAACAAAACATATAAAGCATCGGAACACATTATGTTTAATGGGAATATCTGATTCATCCAGACAGACGCTTTTATGCGATCAGGGGACGGCAGATGAAAAAAGCATGATAATCCACTGATCTGAGGGTTTTATCATTCCGATATTAAAGCTATTGCTGTCACACTCACCCTCCGACTGAGTCTGGCAGGTACATTAGCTGGTTCTCATCCACTTTCAGTGCAGTCAGTTTCTTCAGTGAGCCTATAGTTAGAGGACAAGACGGGGAGACAATTAGAGAGACGCATTAAAACAGCTCAGGGCAGTTATTGATCATAACTTGCGGTTATAGAGGAGTATCCATTACATGAGTTAATTCATACTGTCACCAATACTATAATCAGTTTAGTAGGAATCAGCCCTGACTGTATGGCACTACGCATCTGGATTCCTCCGATTTAATGGTAAATGGACCTGCACTTGTATAGTGCTTTCCCAGTCTTCCGACCACTCAAAGCACTTTGACATCATTCACCCACCGTAGGCACAGCTACGGGAGCAATTTAGGGTAAAGTGTCTTCCCCAAGGACACATTGACATGGACTGGCGGAGCCGGGGATCGAACCGCCGAGCCTGCTCACCACTAAGCCACAGTCGCCCCATGATAAGTAATGAGCATGGTACTCACATATGAACATTACTTTTCCCCCCTGAGGTATGAAAGGAAGCTAGTAATTAAAAAGGATCAACATTATACCTTTAAAGATCTATATATTGGATATACATGTGAATCTGGATGAGAGCCAGTTTGTTCGGGTAACAATTTGACACAAATGTGATTGAAGTTGCATTTACTCATTCCCAGTGTCCATTCATCCATGAACACAAAAAGAACTAAAGATGAATAAAAAAAGACTCCACACTAAGGGAGAAGGAAGACTATGTAATGAGATACAACAATACAGTACAAAACTAGACTAATGCTTTTTAAATAATTGAGCTGATTTGGGATCTTTTCAGACATAACAAATGTGGGAGAAGAATTAGAAAACTACAGTAACTTTTTTTCTGTTTGTTTTAAATCTTTATTCTTATGATGCTTTGCCTCGCTGTAACCAGTCTGCTTCCAGCTGGCTACCTGAAGACTGGCACATTGAAATCATCGTAAAGAAAGCAATTTTCCAAAATCAATCAAAAAAACGCGGTCTCTTCGAAGCCAACGATAAACTGCCAGAAACGGGACGACGGGATGCAGCAGGGATGCAGCAGGGATGCAGCAGGGATGCAGCAGGGATGCTTGGTATTCCTCAGGCCACCTTGTGCCGTCTACTCAAACTACGATAAAACAGTTGTGGCTGCTAGGGATGGAGACGGGAAACGAATGCTGCCTTCATTACTTTATATTCATTTAATGAATATATAAATGTCAATTAGGTGGTAAATTGGTTATAATAATCATCCACTTATAGTGATTCATTTGACAGAGACGGATGTGATCACTATAAAAAAGGTTCCCACTGCCTTTCCATATGTGTTTTCATAACCTTACTTGCAGCATCATTTTTTGAGAATTTTTTGTTTAAAATGCAACATCTTCCGCACTGTGGACACCTGGGACTATACTGGAACTGGAAAAGCAGTTATTGCAGCATTGCACTTATAGTGTTATGAAAATGTATTTCAGCTGAGCAGGAAAACAGAATCTATGGGAATTAGATACCTACAGAACAACACAGGAATGGATACAGGAATGAGAATGCATTGGCAATAGCTAAAAGGTGAGTTGAGGTGTTAATTACTTTCATAATTTACTTTCTTTTTTTCACATTTGACATCTGTGTGTGCTGTAATCGTTACCGATGGAGCCTGGCAGCTGTGTGAGGGCATTGTTGGAGAGCAGCAGGTCCTGCAGGCTCTCACAGCCGCAGATTTGCTCGTCGACCATCTCGAGGTTGTTCTTGGACACATCCAGGTATACCAGCTGTTTCAGCATCCCCAGCATCTGGATGAAAAAAAAAAAAGGGACACACAATAAATACACAGACTGATGCTGATATATTTTTATCCAGGGATTAGGCGGTTGTGTAGGTTGAACAGAGAAACAGTGGATTAAAACGATCCACAAAACATCCTTAACAGTGAGGGTAAGGAACTTAGCGGGGAGAATCCCAGCGCTCATATTATCTCACGGTTGGCTGAATTATTACATTTTATTTAAAGTAAAAACACACATTTTGTATGAAAAGGAAAACTGTTGCTGTACCCAGTTTTGGTTTATATTCCCGACAGACGTCACCGCATATAAAAAAGGCCAGACTGTGATTACAGCTGATGCTGTTGAAATGCTGGCAGACGGAATAATGTTTTAATTATGACCCAGTTACAAACAAGCTGGCCATTTGGATGAAAAAAAAAAAAAGGAATCTTATGCAACAAATTCTGACTCTCAAAACATCATTATAAAAAGGAGTTATGTTCAAAAAGAAAGAATAACTTCACAGCTGCAGATTTCTGTCATTATTATTGGGACATCTGCAGACCCCAAAAGGTCTGCATTGTTTTCTGGAAAATCGTGTCGTGTTCACCAAGCAAGGGCATCTTTTCTAAACTGCGGCTCCTTCGCTGCAGTATTTTCTGAGAGCCCAAAGTCTGATGCAAACTGACTGCAGTTTATTTTGATGCAAATTTAAGCAGACACATAGATTGAGAATCAAGGGGAATAATCTCGAGGTGACGTTCTGGGGCACAGCAGCTTCTTCAAATGTCTAGGATTTGACTGTAAATCATACCCCAGGTAAAAACGTCAGTCTGTTCCCGTCTATCCAGAGCTCCTTGATTCCAGTCAGCTGCTCCAACACCTCAGGCTGCAAACGCAAGGAGGAGAAAGGAGGTTAAATGATATGGATGTGTGTATGAGTGTTTAAGTGGGTGTGTGTGGGTGTGTGTGTGTGTGTGAGACAGGATGAAGAGCTTAACTCGTAAACAAGCTCAAAATAAATCATACGGCCAGTTATTCATTCAAATGTGATTATTACGTATTAATGAATGCTGTCCTGCAGTGATAACGAGCGAGCGCTGACAAAAACAGGGCTTCCAGTTCAGAAATGTAAAGGGGAAGGGGAGAGACTAAGGAAGGAGGAGGCGAGGTCACCGCCACTAAAGGTAGAAAAGCCCCGGGCATCGACAGGCCGACTGACAGACACTCACCACTTCAGTGAACTCATTACTCCCCAGGTCCAGCCTCTCCAGCTGTGTGAGCTTCTGCATGCTTCTGTGGACACACAGGAGAGACAGGGAGTGAGATCTTCAAATCAACGGGGGAAAATCAGCCAGGATTAGGAGCAATGTGGGTCATGTGCTTCAAAAAAAAGAAAACAGTAAGCCAAAAGAAAATCTGTCAATTTCCAGGTCATGTTTTGGGGAGCATGCATGCTCCGCCTTTGCTCTTTTTCACTGAATAATGTTATGAGAAAAATAAATACCTTCAGCAGCTCAGGCGTGACAGAAATATGCTTTAAATAATGGAAAATGTGACGTATGCTAGCCCTAAGCCTCGCTCCGGAGTTTTCTCTCCACATTCAGGTCACAGTCTCACATTCTCTGCTACACTGTAAACAAGCAGATAAAAACCAGGACTATTCAACTGCTTATGCACTTTATTTAGCTGATTACCAGGGACAGAACATTAGGGGAGAAATATTCTTATAAAAAGAAGGTTTATATCGCATTCTGAGAGGCAATAGTGAATACGTATCACTCCATTCCACAACATACTGACAAGACGCCTTTAAGGGCATTACCTTCAGCAGCATATAGTAGTGATCAGAGAACATTAAAAAAAGTGATGTCACACTAAGCCAAGTCTCAAAAAGATTTGCGGGCGTAAAACAAAATACACAGTTCACTTGTTGTTCTTTCTGTAGTTAGAGTGTCTGAACTATTCATAAAACACACTCGGGTCAATAGTTTCAATTGCATAATTCTTGCATAATGAAGACTTGCGATACACACATCAACCTTTTGACAAAAAAGCTGTTTCAAAATCTGACATTTCCTGAGAGGGAATCACAGAACCAAAGCAAGAGACTATGACTGGAGATGAAATGGAGATGGACATGCGTTCTGTTTGGGAACAGATAGAATGATCCTTTCACAACAGGGATGAGCTGCGTTTTACTTAAAAACACCAGCGAGACTCAGCACGGGAATGGAAAGCGGAGGCCCACCACCTCCACTGTGGACCGGAGTCGGTTTTCTTTCTAGGTGCTCCTCATAAAACGAGAATGCAAGACAGGCGGCACAAATTATAAACGTGATTTAAGCGGCTTGGTGATTTTTCTAATACTTTTTAATAATACTGCAATATGAAAACATCATGTTGATGCACTTGAGCATTAGCCAGCTTTGTCACATTCTTACATCAAAAGTTGGCAAGAACACCCGAGAACCCCCCCCCCATGTGAGCTGAAAGGGGTAAGAATGAGCTGTGCTGGCTCATCTAGAGAGTGATAAAACATTTTTTAAAAGCCCACACACAGACAGACAGACAGACACACACACACACACACACACTTATGACCCCAAGTTGTGAGGAACACAGCATCGTTCCTTTAAAATATGGAGAATCATTTGGTTTATGCATGTGCTTGGTGGGAGAAAAGAGGCTGCACATTCTATGTGGGAGCCCTGCAAAAGACTTCCACTGCGCTCCCTTTGTGCACGCACACATTTGTTTACATCTCTGAAATGCTTGTGCGTTGCTCTTGGCAACGTTCCCGATCATTAGTCCTTTTCTTTGTCAGGGCTCCAGCCTTTAACAGGTCTGGCCTCTGTCACATAAACACAGCGAGGAGAGAGGATCCGCTCAGAGCTGCCGCGCTGCACTTTATGCACCAGCTGGCCCGTCAGTTAGTCAGTGAAAAATATGAAAAGGGAAAGTGAGTGAGATAACAAAGGAAACTCAGCAAGAAAGAAAAAAAAAAAAAAAAGAAAGAAAAATAGGGAAATACAGTTTTGCCAAGAAAGTGGGAAGGACATTAAAATGGAATGATACGGCAAGTGAAGCATGAGAGGAGACAGAAAGAGAAAGTAACTTCCCACCACAATCACCTGGAGCTTTCTCGAATAGCTGTGGGACATTTCGTCTCCCTGCGGCACTGCAACCTTCTCAAATAGCAAAATAACCCTCACCACTGTCTCAGTGGAGGATTATAAAACCTGCCACAGCAAGCCGCCAAGCAAAGGGGGCTCTTATGTAACACCGTGGAATTTAAATGCTACCGTTAGGAGGTATGGGGAACGAATCTTGAGCGAGGAAGGAGGACACGGCAGAGACATTGCAGAGGTTGTGAGAGGAAGGAGACAGGGAGGAAGTAAGTGGGGGAAAAAATCCTGACACACGTCATGACACAGAATGAACACTATACATTTGATGTTAGGCAAAGACTTACTTTGGCAACATCTTTAACTGGTTCTCCCTCAGCTCCAAGATCTGTAGTTTAGTCAACCTGCAACCAAGTAAAAAGCCAACGTCATAATCGTTAAGTACTACAACAATACTTTTAAATGATACTGTCATACTGTAGTGACCTTTCTTTACCTTACTTACATCAGTTTGTTTAGTTTTTAAAAATACTCTGCGGTACTTCCCAATGAAGACACCCTCATCACGTCTAGATTTTTGAGCTTTCTATTAACCAGCTCTAAAGTGCAGCTACATGCCAAAGTATTTTGAGCTAAACTAAATAGTCAAAATGAAGAGTCAAATGTAATATTCCCTTAGACTTACGTAGTACTAAACTAGGCTGATAATAAAGAAATCAAAAGTACCTTTAAGAGGAAAAGTTGTTTTTTTTAAGAGGAGAATTAGTGTGATGAAATATTGAGCAACTCAAACCACATGTGTTGTGTAATCAGAAAGCTCAACACTAACTTCTGTGTAAACCACAAACAATAAGAGCGTGACGACCGATCCTCCTGGTTTGATGAAACATCCTTATCTTAAAATAAAACCAAAATAAAAGAATAAGTCTTCTCATTATGGACCGGAATCTGGATACTAAATGTTAAATCAAGTAAGCGAAAACAAGAATTTGACATGAGGCCTACAACAGAGAAAGGGGTCTTTTTTTTTCTTCCTTTAAATCCCAGGTGTTATTTTACAGCCCAAAAGCCTGCTTAACAGGTTTTTTGGGCTACTTTGGGGCAGCAGAAACAAGCTGTGAAGACAACACCGACATAGCATCACCTTTTAAGTTGTTAGCGAACAGAATGGTTACTTATTTACACCTCGAGCAGTTCCTGAGCAACGGTATCATTAATTTGGGAGTTGCGTTTCTGGCGATCACCGGATGAATGCGAGTCCAATATTCCCTCTCCGTTTGCTCCGTTGCGGGCTCTACCAACTCCTGAGGGAAGTATCTGTCTCTTTAGCTGCCAAAGACTCTGTTATGTTCCCCAGCTACTCGCTAATTATGTCTGTCTGTCGTTCGGTGCCGAGCAGGTAGTGTACGGTGGGATTTTACAGCTTTTTCCGATGAAAACAGCTGCCTGCTGAGATCGAAAACGATGCCATGAGAATTATCTGTAGGTTCCTCACTATGAGCATCCCCCTTCACATCGTCGCTCGATACACAAAGTATACGGTTAACGCCGCAGTCCGCAGCCTGAGTGGACGGCTCGTGTTGGAGTTTTTAATGTTCAGAAACCGGTAGATCCGGATCCAACCCGGAGAACATACTGACCTGCCAAAGCTGGCTGGTAAGAACTCCAGAAAGGCATCGTTCAGGTAGAGCTGCGTCAGACTCAGAAGCTGGGTGAAACCATCTGGGAGCCTGGCGAAACACACACGGGGACGGGAATCGCATCACTCGCACAAAGCTGCTTGCAATGCCAGAACACACTCGACATGAAACCAAAATGGAGTTAATTAAGGCTCCCACACGAGGCCGGGCAGTACTCACTTGGATATGGGATTCACACTGGCTTCTACAATAGTTAGGACTTTGCAATTCTTGATGTTTTCCGGAAACTCCTGGATACCTAGAGAGAAACAAGCAAAGCCATTAGAGCTCACCAGCAATTCACCATCTGCATGTCGTCTCTCAACCATTTTATTACCACGGACACCAAACAAATGACTCCCGTCAAACGCCCTCCACCCCCTCAACCCCCCCCGCCCTCCGCCCTCAAAGAAATGAGGGATGATACGGCTCACGTCTAGTAGGAGAAGCTTTGTGAATGTCAAACACAGGTGGATTGCGAGTACGCTCAAGATACATTAAGAGTGGCTCTGCACCTTTCCTCTGTAAACAACCACAGAGACGAGCGCTCGAGGTGACACAATGAAAGAGCAGGACAGGAAGACGAAGAAGAAGAAAAAAAAAAAAGAAAAAAAAGAGAGATCACCGAGTGATAGTCTGCAAGTTCTCATGAAACATCCACCATGTGCGAACGGCAAGAAAGTGGACGTGACCCAGTCTAAAGGATTATTTTGACCCACTTTGTTTTGTGTCCACAACACTTAGCACAGAGTGCTTTGTGAAGAAGGTTAAGCTACTTTTAATATCAACACGGCACACGCAGCTCTGGTTCATGAAAACGCCACCACATCCTTCAACATTTGTTTAAGCCAGTCTGTCTCCGCACTCATTCATTTATATTCAAACTACATTTTTAACCTTTATCTGTCCACGAACGGGCTTTTGCTGAGCGTGCACGCTCCTTTTCTGTTCTCGTCATCTGCGATGTTATACGACAACGTCAGAGAGCGGCGCTGATGTTAAAATACTGACGTTTGAAGCAAAACCCCTTTGCGAGGAATATGCAACAGGATGTCATGAAACTACTGGCCTCCCCCCCCCCTTCTCAAACAGCGTAGTCACCTGATTGATTTTACGTGCAGCTGAGGCATTAGAACAGATAAATGTCAAGCCTTCAGACACTTTAGTCTGCAGTCCTTTCTTGTTCTAAATAAGCAACACTGACGGCGGAAGGTTTTCATCAAACGGGCAAAATTGAAAGTACATCGAGTACAAAGCGCGGCCTCGCATTCAACAGTGCGAGTGTTTATCTTCAAAGAGGTAAATGTCGCACTTTGCAAACGTTGTCACTTCCCACTTTGTGAAACCACTGACAAGATACATTTAGTTGAGCACCTGGTAGGCAGATTTTCTCAGCTTGTGTGAGAACCAGGAGCTTCATCTAGCCATGTTTAATCCCTGCTACTACTTGCACTATGAAGACAGTGTCTGGGATAATGCAGGTCTGGGCCTGTCCACTTCCTTTATCAATCCCGTAAGGGGGTTTTGAGTCACGTAGTTCTGTGACGTAACGTAGTTACTGAAACATGCTGTGGCATTTTACCTTGGCATATCCCGGTATTCATTCATGCAACTTGTTCCTCTTTGCCTCTTTTTCACCGATTGATGTCAGTTGTAGTCACGACAACACAAGGACATCGAGGACAGTTAGACATTTGAACCCCACGGGTCGCTGAACCCGTGACTGTGGTCGGTTTTCAGGTTTCAGGAACCCGATCCGATGCCACAGTTTAACATGACTTATTAAACCTGCCAATCCGAAATACTTCCAACCTGAAAAGACATACAGTGAGGGGACTTTGCTTACTGTTTTTGCTGACGTCAAGCTCCCTGAGATTGATGAGGTTTGCGATGGCTGCCGGCAACACTGTTAGGTCATTATCTGGCAAGCTCAGTCGGTGGAGTAACTGGCAGTTAAACAGTTGCTGGTGGAGAGAGAGAGAGAAGAGATAACGGTTTGTTTTTTTTAAATCAAAAAGCTCATGGTGGACTAGGAATACACAGTATATTAGATGTTTGAATGTCCCGATCGTCTAAAAATTACCAACTGCGTCATTCAAAGGTTCATCTGTCTAAATGAATAGGAATGACGTAAAGTGTCCACAATGCAAGCTCTTCATAAGAGATGAACGAGTTAGGCACGCAGCAAGTCAATATTTGGTGGCCTCATGGATAATGCTTTGTAGTTGAAAGGTTTTATCAGTTGTCGATGGCGTACACAGCGTTTCTATACATCAGTGTGAGCGCCTTACTTTAGGCAGCTCCTCGATCTGGTTGGCATCGAGGTAGAGTTCCTGCAGGGTCTTCTCAAAGCTAAAGATCTCCTTAGGAACAGTCTCCAGGCTGCAGTGGGAGTAGTCCAGCGATGTCACCGCCTCCTCCTCACCCCGCAAGCAGCGGCATGGCACCAGACGAACAAACAAGCTCCGCTTGGACATCCTCAGGCACTGGGGAGGGAAAACAGAGAGATATGTAAAAGGGAGGCGAGGATTAGGAGGGAGTGGTAGGCATATGTCCAGTGCCGCTTTTAAACTACAGCTTTGAGTTTCCGGATTCAGATTATTATTTTTTTCCAACCTTCCTATGTTACACATATGTAACGTTTTAAGTGGTAATCCGAACCATGAGCATTCGACTGCAGACTTAATTGTCAGCTAAGAACTTATACGTAATTTTGCGTTCTCCTTTTTACAGAACAGATGGTCATCAGCTGCCTGCGTGTCCAAAAACACATGGAGAATATGACCCAGGCTTTGATGAGGAAGAAATTATGAGATTACAAATGCCCCCAGTCAATAAAAAGTACATGGGGATGCAATTTGCACTGATTTCGAAATCCGTGGACTATTAGTCAACTTTTTATTCTTGCACCGCGTACATTCTACTGCTGTTTTTACTCGTTGCACTTTGAAAACTTGCCGTTTGCCATTACTTGTTGTTTATAGTGTCTTTTTTGCTGCTGTATGTACAGTAAGTTTCTTGGTACTTGTTGCATGTACAGTACATTTGTCCCACGTTTTGTTTTTAATGCTGCACCAGAATTGAATATAAAGGGAATATAAAGATATATTGAATTGAACTGAAGAGCCATAAAAAACGTGGCAGCGGAGTCAGCAACAACAAAAAGGCCCGGATGGAGAGGTAAAGTGATACTTGGCGTGCGTCATCTTGTCTTACTATCAGACACAAATACTTGAAAAGGGGATCTGATCAAATAGCCATAAGGTTGGTGTGAACACATCCCCAAAAACCTCAGGGCCTTCTTTTAAAAATGAAATTTCGGCATTTGTCAATCTGGCTCTTCGTCTTCTATTTTAGTCTATTATGACTATTACTTATGATGCAACTTTACACATAAGCTCTATTGCAGAGACACAGACTCTGACAGGCTCGGGAAGTAGTGGGAGAAGTGGCTCGTCACTCTACAACGCTGTCCCGCTCCCTTCAACAAAATCCTGAGATTTCCAGGAGACTACTCTTTGTTTACTTTCGCTGTTTGAGTGGTTGATTTCTAATAATCCCAAGTTTCCTAGACAGCCGTCAGAGGCATGCGCTCCTTCCCCCGATCAACTCTGTTCTTGCCGTAGTCTGCGTCTCCCAAATCTCTACAATGTAGAAGGTGAATGAAGAGTCATGGTGGGCAAAAATATGTGAATAACACCCTGAAAATGATCCCTTTAACACGGCGTTACTGTTCGATTAAAAAAGGTTCAACCGCCACAGTAGAGGAACTGCACTTGGACATAAATGTCAGGAGCAGAATCCGGTCTTAGGGAGACAACGCTTTCCAATACGATGTGGAATAGCTCTCCAGTGCAGTGGCACTTCTGTAGAAGGACCTTTTCAAAACAAGCGTGGGCTGCATCGTACACACTCAATCCCATTATTTCCTCCAAAGAATTGCGCGGCCAATGTGTTCTCAAATTTGCATATAGATAACAGCTGATCACTGACACCACGCACTGAATGAGCGTCCAACACAATTGTTTGAGAAACAATAAATATCACTCGTATGAAATGTACTTCCTTTTTTTTCTTTTTTCTTTTTTTCACTAAAAAGAAATTACCCCACCAGAGAAGCCCGACATGTTGGAAATTTCAGGTTCCTCATTTCAGTTTTTCTTGTGGGAACTCTTTCCCATTAAGTTCCCATAGGTAGACGAAATAAGAAGCTGTTCATTATCGTGGGTATGCTGTATCCTCATTTGGGTTGAGGCAGAGGATGAAAATGCAAAATAAAAGTACGCCATGAATCCGTCATCTTTTTTTGGAAATCCTTGTCCTTGACTAGTTTCATCCAAAACTCTCTACTGCAAAAATAAAGGACGTATAAAAGCCAGAAAATCTTTTCAGCTTTCAATCTTGTCAGCAGCTTAAGGGGTTGGGAGGGGGAGGAGGAGAGTTGTCCTTTTAACTTGCTACAGGGATGTATGTATAGTTTTTATAGCTCGAGGTCAACACAGACGCTTTCACAGAGTACAGTATACACTATGGAATGTGTTCTGGTCAAAAGAGGCTTTGTTCCTTGGAGCATGTGGAGAATGTGACCGTTACTCCTCCCCCCCACCGCCCCCCATCTTAATCTGAGCGCCGCCACAGCACATAATCTCTGAGTCCTTCACTCACTGTGTATCCTGACTGTAAAATTGTGATAGCCTTGACCTACACTGTTGGTGCAGACTGCGTGTGTGGGTGTGACCATATGTTTGTGTTAGAGGTTGCTACAAGGAATTATGCAAGTCCATATTTTCTCTGATATTTGGTTAACTGACTGCAGTCCATTGTCTCCGTAATGGGACGTACACATTTTTGCATGTGTACGCAGAGGTGCCTTTTCAGGACAGCGCAAAGATGATGTGACTATATTTGGAGCTACTCAAAATATGATCCAATAGTCCACCTTGGCATTAGTTTTGATACTAAAAAGAAAATAATCCGCACAAAAGAAAGATGCACTGAACAATTCTTGATTTCATAACACAAAGCAAGGTTTCCAAAATCAACTTTTAAAAAATCGGTCCAAAGTTTTCTAAAAAGGAGGACCGGTCAGCCATCCCACCATTCCCAACTCATTAAAAATGGGTGCATGTGTGCACACGCCCACACTCCCATGAGGCACGCACAACCAAGAGGCTGTCAGCCTCCCACACACTTTTTGCCATAGCAGCAGGCAGCTCATGTATAAATACTCTGAGTAATCTGGTCTACCACCAGAGGGGATGACAGAGGGCTTGGCTCCATTCACCCCGAGTAACAAGCACTGAGCATATGGATGACGCATGCTAGAGTGGGAGGACTGGGAGAAGAGGGAGTGTGATGAGGGTTAACGGAGAGGAAAAAAAAAAAAAAAAAAAAAAAGGAGGGTACGGGTGGGTTATTGGGAGTTATGCAAGAAAAGGCTATCAAGAAGAGCAGATAAAGTGTCATGAGAAAAGTTGGTAGGAGAGACGTATAAAGCAGCAAGTAGCACATCGCGGAGAAAGGAGACTGGATGTGGCGAACATGTTAAAGCTGGCAGAAGAATTTAATCTCCATTTAAGGATGGGTTCTAAATGACCAGAAAATCGTAATGTTGGCAGAGCAAGACTTAAGAGTCTACAGCCACACTGGCGCCTCTGCGAGGCTTTACTCTCATTGACAATGTTAATGTTTGGCAGTTATGTTTTACCATCTTCATTTAGCAGGCAATTGTTTGCATTTAGCACGAAGCACAAAGTTCAGCTGAGACTGATGGAAATGTTACGGAATATACGTATCGACTGAAAACCTCAATTCTGATTTAGCTTGTTCCTCTGTGCCATAGAGCGCCATTGTTTTCCAAGAAAATGAGCCAATCAATGAGTCACACTGTTGCTTTGGGTGACACATCTTCAATCACCATGAACATGGGCTCTGTAGTTATTTTGAAAATCGATCCCATGGACACCATTCTTGTGTTGTAAGAACTCACTAGAGAACCAATGCTGAAATGGTTAACTATTAGTACAGGGCCCAGCTGTTTGAGGAAGTTATTTGACTTTTTTTCTTTTCTTTTTTTAAGTGAGTGAGTCAGAAACTATTGAGACAAGCTAGAACAGTGTTTGGTTTGGTCTTTTCGGGGGCTTTAACAAGAACGCAGAACATCGCACGCCTCATTCTTTATGAACAAAACCACCGTGCGCAATGTCGTCTATGTGCAGAGTAAGACGGCCTAACTGGTAAACAACAGGAGACTTCGAAACGATAACCTTGTGAGTCAGGTACAATCTTGACAGGAGGAAGTGTAGCTACTCCGATCAGGTTCGTCATGCCAGACATGCAAATCAACTTTTTCTACATTTTCTAAACGATGCATAATGCCTCGGAACATTTGCGTGATGCACGATGCACGATGCACTGTTGATGCAAGAGTTTATTCACAGCTGCAGAGCACAAGAAGCCGCTCTCCCATAAGCTGCTGGTTGAGTGAAGCGTAGCAGCAACGTTGTTGAACATCTTTCTCCAACCTACTTACTGATCCTGTACCCTTTTTCTTTTGTGAGATGAAAGTATTGTGTTTATTTTATTTTCCTTGCAATGGGGTGGGATGTTTTTGAGAATAAAGAGAATGTGAAATGGGCTGGATAACTGTGGCACTGCTCGGCTGGCTGGCTGGCTGGCTGAAGCCCCCCCAGAGTAATCTGGAAGGCAGCACACTAATGAGACCCGCACAGCCTTCAACATAGATAGGCTTATCCACTGACCTACATGTTATTGGAATGATGACTGCCTTCATTCACCCAGCTTTATGCCATCAAGAGCATTTGACTTTTGATCTAAAAAAAAGTTCAAGAGATGCAATAGAGATTTCCAGACATGTTAAGCTCTTGGCTGAGATTTTCTTTCTTAGCCTACTTATTTAAGCAGCACATTTACTTAAACCAGTGTGCTAGTAACAGCTTGGCCTGATAGCCGTGAAATTGTGAAAAGCTTAAAATAAAAAAATAAAAACAGCCACTAGCTGTAGTTATTCAGAAATTTCTAAATGTGTGGGCATGTGTGAATGGTGGACATGTGATTCAGACGCCTGGCAATGATTCTTGTGGCTTTCTCTTCGCAACAGTGAATGAAATAGTCCAGAGGGCAGACCAGGCACAGATTCCCACTTTATTCCCCCAGTCAGAGCCAGGAAACCACTTCCCTGTCGCAACCTCTCTCCCAGTAACTTAAGCGCCTCCAGGGTCACTGCTGTTGCTATAGAGACTGCAGGGTCAAGGGGTGGGTGCAGCTCTCCGAACCCAAAAGTCAGGCACTAAACAAACAGCTGAGCCTACTCAAATGTTCATGGGGAAAAATATAACTGACTGATGAAATACAGAAAGAGCTCTACAAAAAGGTGGTCGTATGGTCAAAGTGAGAGTAAACTCTGAAAGAGTAACGTCTGTGCTCGTTTCCCAAAAGGTCACCGAGTCCTTCAGCAGTGGCCAACTTGCACTCAGAGTGGCCTACTTCTAGTTTGTCCGGTAGGACAGTCATTTTCAAAGACTTGGTGTTTGCATCGTTCAAAACATTGCAGCCTACTTAGAATATTGAATCTAATATGAAAGTTCAGCGTTGACCGAGAGGAAATTATCAGAAGAGAGCCCGTTAACTCTGCTGAAATGCATTCATTTGGTCTCATTTATAAAGTATTTAACATTTGTATGTGTTTTCAATAACAGATGCGTCAAACAAAAGTGTGTGTGTGTGTGTGTCTGTGTGTGTGTGTGTGTGTGTGTGTGTGTGTATGAAAACGTATGTCCCTTTGAAATGGCTGGTTTACCTATTCAAGAAAATATAAAAGTGATGCGGAACAAAAAATCTTCTCCCGACTGATAGATGAGGCCTATTGTGAATTGGGTTGTCACTTTTTAAAAAGTGGGTCCTCTGAGAAAAAGTTTGGGGAAAAACTGCGGTAGAACAAATTAGAAGTTCCTCATGCACCTCTACTTCAGAAATACCTATTCCAGTTCATACTTAGTCTTTTGGGTTGTTCAAAGCCCACAAGCAGCCAGTGGAGCTATGATAAGATCTGAAATAACAGACAAGAGGTAAAAAGCTACTAAAAAGGGGATGTGCATTTAAAATGGGCTCGACAGGTATTGTTGAACCCTGATATGTCTGTGTGGAGGTCTGTGTGTGCGTGTGTGCATGTGTGTGTTTCTAATGGGTGAAGCGGAAACAAAAGTGCAGCGTTTGACAGAAGCGAGCAGCTTGTGTTATTTATAGCAAATAGTACTCGTCTGGTTGATATGGCAGAATGTGATTAGTACAGGCTAGCTCTCGCCTTATGAAAGGGGCTTTTGATCCAGATTGCAGTGGACTGTTACAGGATTGCTCGGCCACAGCTGAAATTTTATATTAAAGATTATGGCAACAAAAACAATGCAGGGAGAAAAAACAACAACACCACATAACAGCATGCAGAGCCCGTGGGATACACTTGAATTGCCTCCGTCTGTGGAGGAAGAGGAAAGAAACAAACAGTCACTTCCTCAACGCAGGGCTGAGTGCCAGCGGGCTACGGGCTACGGGCTTGTTCTCAACCTTCCTATAATGCAGCTTTAACTCTTCTCACATGGGATCCTGTCCTTTACCATGGAGATCTGATGAATTATTCGCAACCCAGTGCAGAAGGAAAACTTTTAAATTCCTCTTTGCGTCCAAGTAGGACTCACGCTAGAATCATTTTCTGGGTTAACACATCATCAAATGTTAAGTTAAACAAACTTTAAGTGGCATATTATACAATGCGACTTCTGTACGTATATTCCGCGATGTTGAAGTACTAAGTTTTGTTTATTTGCGTGCACAAGAATTTGATCGTTTACCACTTTTTGCATCTCAGTGCCTGCAAACATACAACAGTGCATAAAGAATAAGCAGGTGGTTGATTTTGCATAGGAGACATACAGTCAATGTTGACTCACTGTTGCAGCCCCATATCCTATAGAGAGAAGACAGTTCCTCGTTTAACAGGTTATGTAATGCACAGGAAAACACTGTAACAACTTGCTCAAACACATTTCAAATCGTAGTTATATTATTCCTAAACTTGAGCTGCTGATGTCATTTCTATTTACAATGAAATGCCTCTAACTTTAAGTACAGTTGATAAAAGGATATATTCGTAGTGGTGGTGGAGGTGTGCAAACATCTCTATACTGAAGAGCAGAGTGAACATAGTCCCTCGGGGGGGGAGTGGGGGGTCTTTCCTCTGGGCGCCTCATTAACAGCATCACATGCAACTGTGACTGGCACAACAGGAGAACTTCTGCTTCTCAATAATGCAGTGGCATATTGAGTTAAAGGGGGCAACAGCTGAACCACCGGCTAAGACACTCACAGCCAGGTCTCCATTCTCCAAACTCTCAAACCTAGCGGTCCCAAGCAAAGCTCAGACACATCGCCACGCCTTCTTTCTTATTTTACCACTGCTTGTCGGGAGGGGTGTGCGATATGATATCCAGATCGTGAACGTTCACCGTGTCTACATAATCTGCCTTTACAGGGAGGTCGGGAGCATATACAGTGCACGGTCTACGAGTGGCAGGTCTTATGGCTGTTGTCTCTCCTTCGCATACAGTGGCGAGGGCTGCTGCTAAATGATAAGCGCCGCCGCAGCTACATTAAAAAATATCTCACAGAAACGCAAGTACGCCCCTCTCTCTACTTCAAGCAGCCAGAGTTGGGACACGCGATGATGATGATGATGATGATGAGCGTAGGAGAGAAAGGTGACATGAAGGCAGCGTTGTCGGTACCGGTTGCAAACAGACTTGGTGGTGAATGAAGGTGGTTTTAGCGGAGCCAGAGCCCTGGTTAAATGCTACATGGTTTATCAGAAACCGGTCATCTGGTAACTTTGGAGGAAGTTTGACCTTTCACCAGCGCTGCGATTAATTTGCCACGCAGTTAACACTTTTATAAATTAGGTATTAATGAAAACTCAACTCCTGGCATTTTCACCACTGTTTTGAAAGAAGAATATAACGGGAGTAACAGGCGAAGCAACTTTAAAGTGACACTTTAGAGTTTCTTTCAAAGTGTTCAATTTGAGAAAAGAATTTGGTGAGGTGGTACATCACCTTGTAGAGCCACACACACACACACACACACACACACACACACACACACACACACACACACACACACACACACACACACACACACACACACACACACACACACACACACACACACACACACACACACACACACACACACACTTTTTAAAAAAAAAGTAACTTGCAAATCTTAAAAACCAACATGATAAAGAATCCCAATAATATCGTGGATCTTGACCCTGCATGAAAATAATCATGACATTTCACCATAATTTCCCCGCCCCCAGCTGGCGGTTAACATGCTGGCATTTCCCCCAAACCAGGGCTTGATAACTAAATAGAGGAAGCGGGCCATGAATATTAAAACCAAGCAACAGAAAACGACAGCTGGTATTACAGCTGAGACGAGTAGAAAGACGACCGTGTTGCCGGTATCTGCAGCGGGGGATACGTAGCTCAGTGGAACCTGAAGTTCCAGTTTCACTCTCCCTCCGGTTTTGGTTCTCACCAGAGTTCTTAGGTCTCAGTGGTCTTGCGTGACTCTAGAAAACAAAACCATGATTGTTTTCTTTGAATTCGTTGTGAACCGAGGGGACGTAATCTGATCTGTGACAAAGACAGAGTGCCCTTTTACAGCATCTGCCCAATTTTCTACCGTGAGCACACTGGCTCTGACAGACTGAACTCATCAGGGCATTTAAACATTTACATGCAACCTACACACATTCATCCATATCGGAACATGTTTTAGTAGAACTTTGCACTTCATCTCTTCTAAACTGCATTACTTTCTTTATCTTTGGGATACTTGGCAGCTTCGTTTTTGTTTTATGTGCGCAGTATTATACAACTCGGCACATTTAAACAACGAGCAGATCATAAAAGTACAAAATATTGCTGAACAGGAGGAAAGGCTTGAAATAAAACAAAGAATTTAAATTCTCAGTATTCTCAGAGGAAGTCAATATCTGCTCAGTCAAGCCACTGTCTGTTTCGCTACTGGCTACAATGTCCTGCGTTGACCATAAACGCGCTGCGTTCCAACACACAATGACGCACCGCTACAGGCCCTCTGTTGTTAAACAACACCAGTGCAAAATGGAATACCAGCAAACAACAATATGCAGGAGGTATACAAATATAATGTATTCAGATGAATGCCTACGTTGGCGCGTGTAACAAATGTTCTTTTAAGAAGTTATGAAAAAAGGTAGGACAAGCTGACGGTTATTCAACGCGCTGATAATATTCCCAAATGAAATGGAGCGTGTAAATATTCCAACCTCTCATTAAGCCATCACATCCAATTGAAATCATCTTAAGTTGTAATGGGAGTTGTAATGGGATGCTTTTTATTCTCTTTTAGCCTCGCTCACAGTGCAGAGGATTGCAAATATTCGGAATCCATGCGATTCCCTTTGAGATGACTATCATAATTACTCTAATGATTAATTCCCACTAGAGACACGGATGGGCCTTGGGCAAATGTGTGCAGTCCCATTTCCACTTCCACTTCATTTGTTCTGGTCTTCACAACTCAGGTTATGGAGAAGTCATGGATCCCCCAGAGAAGCACAAAGGAGGCACAAGGCAGTCCACTTCCAAAGGTTACGTCCTCTCTACCATGCTACGGGGCGATTAATTAGCATGTTTATCTTCTGACCTTTCGTGCAAGCTGGTAACAGTCTGTCCTGCAATTCACCTAGTACTAGAATGTCAAAAATATGTAGAGCAACCCTGGCATTTCTGCACTCCACTGTATAGTCAAGAGACGTAAATGTGCGATGTAACAAAAACAATATTTGTTTTAGAATTAAATGTATGAAAAAACATTTTTGAACACACCAAGTTGGAGCAAGAATGAAACAACACTTTCTCCATGATCTCTCCATTGAGTGTGTCCGGTATTGAAGGTTATGCTCCGGCTGCATTGATACAATTATAGGGCCTACAGTACATTAATGTATGCGACTGTGGAGCAAAGGCGACTAATTACCTGTTATCAACAGCTACAGAAAAGGTTATTGAATAAGGTAACGGTCATTATGGTAAGCAAATATAGAGGAAGAATTGCATCACAATTCACTGCCAACTATACGAATGCATCACAACAAAAAATATTTAATGACACACAAAATGTCATTTAAGCTACTGGTCAATATTGAACAAAACCAGTGCATCACTGCTCTACGTGTCATTGGGGCTGTTGAACATATCACGTTAGTCTCAGAGATCAAATGTGCCATTTGCAGGTCAAATATTATGTTTCATGATAAGAACTACAACCATAGCCTTTTATGGACTACCTTGTTGCTGTCACTGAAAGCCACTTCCTGGCACCATGACGACTGATGACAATTCGGCTGAGACGTGCAACGGTATCCTGTGAGACAAGCTCACCACAGCCGTCAATTGGCGGCGACCGTCACTTTCACAATCAGTTTAAAGAACGTTAAAGAAGGGAAAAATCTCAGACACACAACATATTCAGGAGAGGTTTTCTTCCTTTGCAAATGTTGCTCCTGTAAAAAAAAAAAAAAGGTAGGCTGGTATAATGAGAGACGAAAACCAAGGGGGAAAGTTTTTTTTTACCTGCAGGTAAAGTCACAGTTCAAATATGTGTGTGGAAAGTTTATTCCTGAGCCACAGTTGCAGAGAAGCCCACTGAATGTGTGTAGCATTGTGAAATAAATGTCGAGGAAAGGCGAATTGGATAATATCACCTGCTTGGTATTCCACGTGACAGCGAAGAAACACTTGACGTCAGAAAGGCCTCGTTTATTGACGAGGTATAGCGGATATTAGTCGTCTGTGCTCGAAAGAGTGCAGAGCTGCCTTAGTGAATCTCTCTCTCTCTCTCTCTCTCTCCCTCTCCCCCTCTCCCTCTCCCTCTCCCTCTCCCCCTCTCTCCCTCTCCCCCTCTCTCCCTCTCCATGTTTGAGAGGTCTTTATGGACCCGAAGAGTGCTACAAACCCACAGCAAAGACCTCTCCTTTGAAAACTCAATGTGACAAGCAAAAAGCTGCAACAAGACGAGCAGGTCTACTGCTGACCTGCAAGAAGGGTTTTGCGTAACTGTTTGCAAAAAAAACTAAACATTTAACGCCCCCGTCCCCCTCTCTCCCCTAGAGGCGTAGAAAATGAATTGAGTGGATTTGTTCAAATCGCTAGCGTCAAGCAAACCATTTAGATGTGCTCCAAGCGTTTTCAGCTATGTTTTTTTTGTCCACACCAAAAAAAAAAAGAAGAAAAAAAAAAACTTAAACCAATACATTTAGGTCAGACGTCTTTCAGGGGAAAGTCTGGATCTTTGGAGAGCAGTTTCTTCCTCATTAAAACCTATCCAGGGCAACGAAGGAGAGAGCCCTGCTGGTTATAAATAGTAGTCTGCTCAAAAATCCCCTCTGCCGGTAAGATCTTAATTAAATATGAGATCCAGTTAAATATGAGCCCATGAGATTCATTTCTGCGAAGAGGAGACCTGAACATTGACATTAGTCCTTATTAACAATGACACAATAACTATGAGGGTAATGGAGTAGAGTCAATTTCGTAGCTTTCAGGTTCTTTAAAAAGAGCAGATTTGCAGATTATGTTGAAACTTAAAAACTACTGTATAATGGAATGCCTTGCCGACATGATGCGTAGTATTACGACTGAGTAAACTATGATACAAATAAACTACAGCCATTTGTTTCAACTAAATATCCACAATGACAGAAAGAAAAAGAAAAAAAAATGTCCATCATTGCTTTTGAAATGCTGTTGCTCTTTCAATAAAGGCTGTCCAAATTCTGAATAAACCGTCCAGCCACAACATTTACTGAGTCTGGCCATATTTCCTTCATGCACAGTTATTCAATAAACAGCAGAAAGGCAGAACGTCATTCATCCTACACTAAAATCCCTCCCATGTGACCGTTACAGTATATTTTGAACCATGAAATGAGAGCGAGGCTGCCGATTAGTTTTTTAGACTATACAGTGGGTTCAAGTGCTACAGAACAATGTTGCTTGTCGCGTTTCCAACTCGCAGAGCTCTAGAGGACCTGGAGGGCTATCTGATCTAGGCGACTCCCACAGATGGCCAAGAATGGGGAAAAAAAAGAAATCAGACGAATGGATAGTAAATTAGCAAGCCAGACGTAAAAATGACATTATAAAATCTATACAGCAAAAAGTAAAGGGAAATATCTTACTTTCGCTTTGCGTGGTACTCAATTAGACAGGTCTTGTTAAATGTATTTACTTTAACATACATCAAAATATGTACTTAAAAACCTCTCTCGGTGATAGCTACGTTTCAAAAGGTGTTGCTTCCCTGATAAAAAGAAGAGATAGAGGACTTAGTATCAGATACAGTCGCTTGTCTGTTTGTGTGTTTGTCCATGTGAGCGAGAAAGACAGAGGGAGTGAGATGCTGTTTGCCAAGTCTCAATAACCAGGTCAGACACATTCAGGTCAGAGCCATGTATCCATGCAGACAACTGCCACATTTTCCATGTATGCCTACTGGAAAATATGGAAATGGGTAACTTTCCCCCAAATGTCTTGTTAAAAAAAAATAATCATACAGTCTGCTCATTAAATACCGTTTTAAAACGGTAAACATTGAAAAAGCACAAAGCAATATGGGTCAAAATATAGCATCGTCTTTCCCCCTCTCAAACATAACCTCTCTCTCTCTAGATGATAAGAGAGATTCACAATAAGACGTTTCATAGCAATTCATTTTAATCTTCACTTAAAATGAATCAAATACAGAATCTTAATATATCCAGTGAAAAAAAATAGGCTACAGGACATGTTCACGACAATTCATGAAAAATGATCTTTGTATTCATCTATAAATAAATAGGGACCTACTGAGGAGAGTGTTGAAAACACAAGGAGACAAATCACACATCTCAGGAGCAAAAATGGAGGCGCCACCCTACAGCGCCACCTACAGCGCGTCCTACAGCGCGTCCTACAGCGCGTCCTACAGCGCGTCCTACAGCGCGTCCTACAGCGCGTCCTACAGCGCGTCCTACAGCGCGTCCTACAGCGGGTCCTACAGCGCGTCCTACAGCGCGTCCTACAGCGGGTCCTACAGCGCGTCCTACAGCGCGTCCCACTGCGGCGGCCCGCCATAATCTAATCCGTCCCGCCAGTTCCTCAATTCTCTTCAAGAACTGCTACCTAGTATCAGAAACCCACTTAAGATGAATTAGTCTCCAGCATTAATGCTGGCAACAAGATTCAACAAGACTTCAAAAATCGATGGGCTTTTTAAAATAAATAATCATTCTTTCAAACGATATCATGTCAAAAAGGGAGAAATAGAGGAAGCTCTACTTTAAGGAAAGATCTCGAATGCATCGGCAAAAGAAACGGCAAAGCAGCCGCCAATGCTAAAAGGTGCCGCACACTTAGCCTTGAAAGGTAACAGCGGCTCTCCTTGAAAACAGTTGAATAACGAACAGTACAGCACGGTACAAATTACAAATTATCCTCGTCTAAGAAGAAAAATAAAAAAAGTCATAGTTCATCATTTTCAATGTTTATATGATTCTAGCCCAGTGTGGACGAAAAGTGGATTTCCAATGTGACATGCGCTCCTGCCCTCTGTAAACTGGTGTCACATACAATCAAATAAACTGTTAAATTAGGCACCATGCACTGGGGATGGGCGAGATGACCTCCAATTTATCCCTCCATTAACTGTAAGCGCTTATCCTATTTGGGGGGGCTGACCCATAGAGACATGTAGCATCTCACATAGAGACTCTACGTGAGAAGGTGAATACATTCACAACTACGGGCAATTTAGAGTCCGCAATTAACCTAACAAGCGTGTCTTTGGACTGTGGGAGGAAGCCGGAGAACCCAGAGAAAGTCACGCTAATACGGGGAGAACATACAAAACTGCTCAGAAGGGTCGGCCACAGATTTTTGTTTTTGACGGTTTTATATCACTGCAACACAAAATTAAAAACGTATACTTCACGTAAACACAATTCCACCAATAATAACTGTATTGGCAACGCAAGGGAACACATTGAGAAAGAACTATTTCCAAAAACAGATGTGTTTATTGGCTATAAATACAAATGAAAATGAGGTGTATAGACTTACATATTTACTGTTGTTTTACTATGTTATTTAAGTTTTTCACCACACTAAAAAAATGGGAATCACATTGCACTTAAAGTAATTTACATCTTTGAAGAAACTGAAGTATAAATTAATCATTAGAGAGAATAAACGTGGGTGGGAGTGACGTAGTCAGTCATGGAGAGTTAAATCACCGAACACGTCTGTGTCCCTAAACCTAATCGCGCACACACGCACACACACACCCACACACACCCACACACACCAGTAAAGGCCGTATTGCAAAATCCATGTTGTCAAATGTGACAGATGACGGTGATGAAACCGGTGTACCGCCCATCCCTACTACGCACTTGTAAAAAGCAGCCAATAAGCACAGCTAATGTGTGAATGAATGGTCGTCTGTATCAGTCCTTAAACTGCATTGATCCGAGGGCTGAAAGTCTGCTTACATACTGTAGCCCCATCATTGGCATTTAGCAGCACATCAATAGTTTTCTACCCGTGTAATTTGGTGTTACCTTATTAAAAAGGAGAGGGAAAAAAAACATTACGGACAAAAGAAGAAAAGATGGTGGAAATTAGAGACTAGAATGCTGACCTTGGTTTAGATCCAGGTATTAAAAGCACTTGATGCAAAGCCTCCAGCGGTGTGAAAGTTATTCAAACAGAGCGGCTGTGAGTTACAGGACCAAGTCGTCAAACAAGTAAATGTAGGAGGCAAACAGACAAAGCCAAATCCTCACGCTTTTAAAGCCAAACCTGTTCCATAGAAAATGTGTTATTTGGGGGCCTCCCCCATTATAAGTTAAGTACAGAAACTTGTTACTGAAATTTGGTACTGATATTTTTATTTATTTATCTATTGAACATTCGTTGGGAGTTAAAGGATGCCATTTTGTAACAAATTGTCATTGAGTTTTTAACTGCATTGTACTCCTTTGTCAATGGGGCATGGCCTAAAAGAACTATGACGCTATGGGAGCAATATATTGTGCTTTTTAACCCTTTTAAGATGAAATAGGATGCTAATTGCACACAGAGCTAGTTTGGCAGGTGTATCATGTCTCTAAGCCTCCAGGAGAACAGGGTTGGGCACTCTTGTTGTTTCTTGTTAGAGTTGTACTAATGTTTGACATAAATACATCACTCCCGTGAGACCAAAATTGATACAGACTCGTTTGCTTCAAGAGAAGGGAAATTATATCTAAATCCCCCAAAAAAACAAGCCCCACAATAAATAGATTTAGCCTTCGTCACCTCGTTGCCGATAACAGGACATGGCATGACGTTAACGGGCTGCCTTAAATACCTTGTCATTTAGGACTCAAGCGCCTGGATCCCAGTGGATGGCAGAGGATAGATCCAACAGCAACTATTTGCTTTTCTAATGAAAAAGGACAAAAAGACAACACAGTATAAATTCCTCTTGCACCTCAAGTATCATAATATTTGTCGAATTACCATGCAGTAACTTATTAAAAGCAACTACCAGTAGAGTTTGAAAGATGACAACTTTGACATATTTTGCTATTCATCTTTGATAGTGTTTTATGGCAGGTTTCCTTGCCCCCTCCCCTTCATTGATGAGAAATAGAGGCTGTGAATTGCATGGTAACAATACACAACCATAATACCGTACATTGCCCACGGAAATTATAAACAGACAATCATCTGATTAACATCACAATATCTGGGACTGAACTGGAGAATTATTCTTATTTTCTAATAAATTTGGATTTTTTTACAAAAGTGGAAATCAAACTAATTAAATGTACTGTGAAATGCCTTTATATTTAAATTTGTTTTATTATTCGAACGTAAAACAGACAGTAACGTGGCACAAAAACATGACCAGACAGAAATATGAGTAGTTCCAAAGAGATAGTTGGTGCAGAAGACTGCATATTGTATTGCAATACACACTGATGTATTGATCATTTGTCTGATCCCGTGGGAGTGGTGATGGAAAACTGCCAAAATCTAAACTGACTAATGGGATTAGATTAAGCTACTGGAAGACATTTTCTTACATGTTCCGCGGTGCACGTTAATTAGCTCTCAGATTTAGGTCAAAAGAACCTCGTTCTCTCCCTTCATATTAAGTTATGCTCGTTAGGGGTCGACTTTGCAGCCGTGAAAGCTAATGTTCAGTATGTTCGACAAAAAATGTGATTTGTCAGCAAATGCTTCTTTAACTACAAAGAGCTCTTGAAGGGGGGTGGAATTTGTCAAGTTTAGCAGATACTGAAATAGCGAAACTCCTCCTATGCAAGTTAGTACTGCCTGAGGACACACACGAAGCAGAGATAGAAACCCATTATAAATTATTTTTTTTACCACGGGGAACTCTCAGTAGTCCTCATACATGTTGTGGTAAATTAACAATTAGACAAGAATTTGAATTAGATAATGATCAGGCTGTTGTCATGGTGCTACTAAAGACCGCACTGTGATTGCATAAGAGCTACATACATTGTAATGCACAAAGAAAACTGGCTCATTTTACTGGGATCTGGCCATGTCATGAAGCCAGCTCGTCTAAAATAAAAATAAAAAAAGAACCTGGAGCAGACGTTGAAATGCGGCATAATCTTGCTTCTCCGGTCAGAGCACAACACAACGCAGAGTATTGTCCGTGCATGTCTGGAAAAGTATTAGCTTTGCCAGTTGATCTGAGACAAACAGAGCCAGCTAAAAGATAGGATCATCCCTTCACCATCTCCATCGAGCACAATAGAGCTATAGAGCAGGAAAGAGGGAGGGATATAACGAATACAAAAAAAAAAAAAGAGTGGAGGCGAAAGACAGAGAGAAAGAGAAATTTTGACTTATTCATAGTGTCTTCCAATCAGCTGCAAACACATTGGACTGCACCGACACCCATTAGTTTCTGCTCCACTTCCTCTGGGGCGCCTTTATCCTCATCTCATCTATTGGGGTTTACTGAATCTTGCCAAACAAAAGTTCCCTCCGCCACACACTGGAATAGTGCACGAGAAGCGTCAATTTTCAAATCGGGGATGTAGGCAGTGGGGGAAGGGGAACTGCAGTTGCACCAACAGCCTCTGTCTCCTTTGCAGCTACTTGCCTTTTATTCAGACAGCCCCGTTGCTGCAGCAGCAGCAGCAGCAGCCATACTGTGAAACAGGAGACGGGTGGAGGAAATCACCTGCACCGTGTTTACACAAGCTGCATCAACGAGGAAGTAACTTGTCCAGAATAAGATTCATGCGCTTCTGCTTCAGGAATTGTGTGCTCGTGAATCAATAACCAACATCTAAAAAAGGTGCAGCTGATTTAAATTCTGCATTAATGCAACGTGGCGTGAATGTGAAATCACCACGGTGACAGTTTAAAAACAAGAGGATTAGAAAAACTGTTACCTCTCGTTGATTTTATAAGCTACAAATGATAACCAACACGCAAATGACTACACATGCATGGTTGGCAAACAAATAGTGATCAGTGGCTATGTTTTTTTTTTACATAATCCTCAGTTATGCAAAAACCCATAACATGTATAGCATGCATTGACTGAGAAACTCTTTTTTGAGAATGAATGGGAAAAATAACTATATAGTAGCACATTTAAAGAAAAGCCATCATGTCTAATCTTTTGAAGTGGAGGCGGTTGATGTTGGATATCATTCTTTTGTATATGCCTGCGGCCTTGGCCGAAGTGGCAAGGAAGAAGGAAAAATACACATAAAAGTGCAGTATGTCAATTTATTTTTGGGGGAAGGGGGGTAGGTAAAACATGTTAGTGTATTTTTAAAAGATAGAAAGAAAAAAAAGGTATTTCAAGCCGCCCGTATGTTTTGTAGAACCTTATGGGGTAGAGGTCGAACGATAGTTATATAATAACAATAGTTTGCAGCAAGAAAAAGCTGACCGCAGATTAATCGTGCAATATCAGGAGTTCATCACATGCACACATACACATCCCTGAAATGATCATATATGGCCTTTAGTACACAATTATAAACAGTTATGCTTGCTATCTAAGCATGAAAGAGCAGCAGCTAACTTCAGTCTCATGCATTAATAATAATAATAATAATAATAATAATAATAATAATAATAATAATAATGCCATACTTAACCAACGACCGTATCATGCTCATGATTTACGTCTTATATGAAGTTAACTTTCACTGAAATATATTACAGGTACACGTTGATGTACGCGGTGGAGGCCGCGTAGCCATCGGCAGGGCAAACAACAGTTGCTCGTTTCGTTTGCTATAGTGATAACATTATTTTCCATAACTGGACTAATTGCGCATTAGTAATACCAGTTTCTCTGTTCCTTGTCCTGGCCAGTCTGTTCCCTCGCTCTGCTAACAGACTGTGCAGAACGCCGTAAACTAAAATCAAATTGGCTCCATCTCAGCCTGCTGTCAAACACGAACACAAAGACTGTTCCGCGCAGTTAAAAAGGTGTGTTTCGTTTGAAGACACCAGCACTGAAAGGAGATACTCGCGGTTCAAGGTGGGAACGGAAAAGACTTAGGCACCAGATACAAACACATGTAAACAGAGCTACACTCAAACTGCTATTTGCCACATGAAGTCATGAGCAGGCGGTGGCGTACTGGAGGCCGTGAACACGGTGCTGACCAGCCTGTGCAGACCGTTTAAATCACAGCTCGCCGAGAGCCAAACATGGAGATTCTTTAGGGGCCAAAACCCACCAATTAGCCTGTGAACACAAGCCAGATTTGATATCAGTTGTATTATAACGCCAGCCTAAGCGAACAGTGAGCTGCTCACATTTGGCACTAGATCGCAGCTTGGAGCGGTCCCGTTACAAATGAACACAGGTGTGATTTCACCCAAAACACAATGAGTCAACAATTGGAGGTAGCCAGCGTCCACATACGTGGTCAAACACATCATGGACCGCACTGGAGGGCCACTTAGTTCATTTTGTAGTACGTGTAGGCAGATGTAAACGTCATGTTTGTGCCGGGCGACGGCAAAAGACATGGTTTTGGTCAACGCTGTCCTTTTTGTAGCAAACATATTTCCATAAAACTGACTAACATCTTCCTTTTCTGATGTTTTACGCCACATCCTCGCTCATTTCCGGGTTGTGGTCAAGACTAGATGGTTAATTTGCCTTACTTCACATAGAATGTCCTGCGCATCATGTGCACATTAATGCTGAAACAATACATTGTGCAACCCTAAAAATAAATAATAAATAAATAATGTTCCTCTGCAGCGAATATGAATGAACATGAATATGGATGAATCAGGCAGCCCTGAGCCCAATTACTGTCCAAAACCTTATAAAAAAAAATTCTCAGTGCATTTCATTTGAAACGGTACATATAATTCAGTGATATCACATAACTGAAACGAGCCAGCTGCAATTTGTTAGAAGCCCAATTTCACAGCCATATTTTGCCTACAAGTAAAGCCACATTGTATATCCAATTGGTTACATAACATTTGTTAAGAAGACTGCTTCTACCACTTTTCCTTACAGCGAGGATACCCAGCAGAGGATGACCACACTGACCCTGGATATTATACCGTTCTTCGGCACGAATTTTGCATGTCTTCTTTACGAGTTATATAAAATGCATGCCGATGTATCCACGGTCCGCTGATGTATTGTTTGAGTCTGTGCCAAAGCCAGTGCAGCGTTAAGACCAGACCACTTATCATGCGTCGGCGGCCTGATGTCAATGCAGTGCCCAGCCTTCCGCACATACAATCAGTTAGGCTATTCAGTATGAAAGCAGCTTCTAGCAGAGATATGAAGCGTGTCTGGAGCTGATATTACAACAGACCATTTCTTGCATGGTTTACTTTTCTTTCCTCTTTGGTAACTCAAAAAAAAAGACTTGAAAAATGCATCCATTAGGCAAATTCTTCTGCAAAAATGTCTTGCTTTTACAACAGTAATTCATTTCCATGCGTTACGTAGGGGAGACTGGAGCTGCGACAGCATGCTCCTCTGTGGCGTCTTAATCAACCAGTAGACACCAGAAGGATTTGGCTTCATGAACATATCGGCTGATAAACAGCAAGACTGAAGACTGAATGCGGCAGAGAGATGTTTTCTTAACTGGGTCACAGAAGCAGCCAAATCATTAGGGAGAAACTGGATGCACAGATGTATGTTAAAACTGATAGAACAGCATGTCAAATACTATGCAAATGTACGGATACCCACAAATACTGTGTCGAAATACAGACTCACAAAACTTGCTATGGCCCATTCATCTTGCGTATGAAAGGCCTTCAACGCACTTAATAGGCTATTCATTCAATATTGATATCTACAGTTGTGTAGATAATGTACCTGCTATTTGTTAAGCCCGCTGTAATAGCAAGTGGGCAACAGACCAAGAAAAGAAAAATCCATAAACATGGACTTATATCTTTGACTGATTTATCATAATGAAAAACAAAGTGGGAGTTAAATATTGCAGCAGACCTTCACCAGATTGTAAATCACAATCACCACAACACAAGTGTGTTGACTAAATGCAATACAATAAATTATATATTTATCGATCAATTACGCTCTAAAAGTAGCTTCATTTTTTTTAAGGAGATTTTGGAGTATTATTAGAAAACAAATGGTGAAATAGTACCACACAAACACTTAAAGTACCTTCAAGAACAGTGAGAACAAATCAGTATCTTATAGAGAGGTGTGTCAGTGCTTTTAATACAGCCTGAGTAAGGTCAGGGGGACTGCAACGTTGCTATGAATTATAAATATCAGCTCGGGACATCCCTGGACTGAATATAGCCTGCTCCAGATCAAGTTAGCTGTGCAGCTTTCGTTGCCATGGTGATCTGCCATTACGAAGAGTGTGCCGCCACCACTTCTTTGACACCGAAAACTCCGCTTGACATTTGCTCACCTCTCCCATGCAATCATCAGGAGGCACATGCATAGAAAAAACAAACATCTTCACGAAAAGACGATACAGAGACCTGCACACTGCCATCTTGTTTACAGCCCTTCCTTTGTTCCACACGGTCATGACAATGGTTTGACCAAAGATGGTCTTCCTCCGGTGGCTGACAAAACCCATGACCTTGCTTCAACACATGACCAAAACTCTAGTCGCTGCCTGCAATCAAATCATCCATTGTTTTGGACTCTGCTGCATGCTTTCACCTGCTTTAAGGAGCAGGACAAGCACTTCTTGGCAGCCACGCACACGTATCACCCAGCCTCTGCACAGATTCAGAGGGGTCATGGAAAAGCCACGGGAAAAGGCTCAGAAGAAAAACACACCACGCACTCCTGCCCAAACCGGTCAGAGCACATGCACAAACACTGCATTTTACCTAATAGCTTAAACAAAGATGTCGCGCCAGGTCAAACACTCAAAGTGTGTGCAGAGCGCTAGCCTGTAACAGAAGTTGGCTTAAAATGTCAACACCGTGTTAAACCCCCGCTCGCTCTCTCGTAGCCAAACTAGAATAGATGTGAAACACACCAGAAATGGAAGCGGCGAGCTCCGTCTTCCCCTCAGCAACTTATGAAAGCAAAAATGTATGACTACATGGTCGAGAAAAGGGCCAGATGCATTTACCACACTGGGCACAGGACCCTATCTTTAGCAATGAGGTGATAGCATTTCTATGGACCATTAGCCGGTAGAGCGGGGGTGTCAAACACACAACCCAAGGGGCAAGAACCGGCCCGTCGGAGGGCACAATCCGGCCCACCGGATGACTTTACAAAGTGTGAAACTTGCAGAAAAAACATGAATTCCAAATATCCAATACAATGCACTGCTATTCCCACCGTGCTGTCCTCATACGAGTATCAGGTCCTATGCGGGATACGCCATTACAGGCTACATAACACAACATTATCATGCGTAAGCTTTTTGTTCGTGCAGGAGCCGCCGGTGGAAAATGTCTTTGTCAAAAAGGAGAAAGGTGGACATGGAGTGTTGTGTTTTCCACATTAAAATGGACCCGTTCATATTTCAGCGAACTTGCCGTGTTCACAAGTACATTTCAGTACTCGAGGGAATAGAATATTTGGCGCCATTATCAGACTCAACATGGCAAAACATTCAAGAACGTGCAAGGACAACTGAGAACAGAGAAGATGAATGATTAGTGGACAGGTTTGAGGAAACAGCAATCTGTTGTTTTTTGTCGTAGCCGAGAGATCAGCGAGACATCTCAAGCTGTTCGTCCGTTTTGGAAATGGGATCGTTCATTAATTGTGAACTTTTTCAGAATGTACTTGTACTTTTTTTACACTAAACAAAAAGGGAAAAAAATGGGGGTTTTGTTATTTATAGGTTATAATGCAAAGGTTTTAGAAGCCTGTCTCACTCAAGGCTGTCTCACTTACGCTGTATGTGGCCCATGAACTAGAATTAGTTCAACGCCACTGATTTAGAGGTTTCCGGGGAGTTTGAAATGACAACAAAGAAGCCGCTGATGCCAAATTAATTACTTGGGTGGACCTGCAACTGACATCATCCGAGTAATGTTGAAATTGGGCTCATTCAAAAAAAGATATGGAGACTAATAAGTTTGTTACACTGTTTCCAGTAGAGCACACGTGTCCCCAATCTCTACAATGACGCATTGCTCCACACATGTTGAGGATTTATTGCCGATGTGGTGTTAATATAAAACAAAACGCCCTGTTACAATTCACGGTTAGAACAGATCCTCAAATTGTACTGGCAATGGCAGAGCTTACAATGAGCGTTAGTGATCTTTATTATCCTCATTTAAAACCAAAAAATATATATTTCAGATCTGTAACGAACAATCATTTACACTATCGACTAATCTGCAGAGCATCTTCATGAATCATTTGGGGTATAAATTGCCACAAAAGAGAGAAAATGTCCGTTGGCATTTTCTGAGGCCCACGGTGTTCAAAACCTAAAGATATTTAATTCCCCATCACACATGACAAAAAGCAGCAGCACGCATGGCATTAAGTAATGCGCCGTATTTGGCTTTCTTGCTTGAAAAAAATGAACCTACGATTATCAAAACAGTTTGCGGTTTTCTGTCCTCCAAGTTACCGGCTTTTAGGGACCCATTATCTTCGGCTCTATCAGGATCATTAGCAGAGGATATTCTCTGAAGCCAACTCATTGATTGACAGTAAAACAAACACATGCGACAGCTTGCTCCGCCTGCACCTGCTCAGAGGGACAGGGCCATGAGCTGCTTATACACACACAACCAAACCTGAGACTCACAACTTGGAAACATCTTTTTGTCTTTTAAAAGAAGAACAAAGAAACGCCAATTCATTAATCCATCCATCTATTCAAGTGCACCAACTGAACACATCCATCATAAGATCGCTTCGGCTGACACAATTATATGACGGAAATTCCATCTGACAATCGTTGAACGGTGTAGATTAACTCGCACGACAACATTTTCTCACAGGTCTCTTCACCGTCTGCTGCAACAAGTCAAACGACGTCACGCAAGTATTCGTGCTTTAACCACGTGCTCTTTATTACACGTCGACGAGCTTCCTTGTTGACACGTCGCTCGTCGCTCTGTTCGCATGTTTCCCTTTCACCACAGCGGTAGAAAGAGTATAAGAAGCAACTCACGGCTAGACCTGCTGAACTTGGGGAGAGGAAATGTGCACTTATATGGTCACACAAGCAGGACTTTTAAAGAAGACGCAATCAGCCTTCCCCATCTGATATGAAACATCAAACACACACACACACACACACACACACACACACACACACACACACACACACACACACACACGAGAAGGAATTCCACCCTTCTGACCGTCTGATGAAGTCAAAACAGCCCCAACTCTGATACCCCAATTGGCTCACAGTTTAGGACGAGCTCTCATAGTGTCCCTTTTCACCTGGAATTACATCATAAGGATATACAGATACCATTTCAAGTGTTGCCACCGAGGAAAACCAGGCTGAGTTGAGAGCTGTGTGAGGGTTGTTCAGGAGAACATGGTTTTAACCTGGGTGACCATTTCAACGCTTAATCCTTCAAGAGTTTTGTTTGTCAGACTCAAAGAATGATATAGAGATATGGGGAGGAAAAAAATATCTCCACGAAAGCATTATGGATTTTGGATTAACCATTATGGAGCCAGGGCAACATTTTTGTTGGGTCATAAAGATAAGGAAGCATGGCTTTGCCGCTTTTGTTGAAGGCTCTTGGCAAGTCCTCGCCTTCTTTCCATCTCTGACTGGCACAACAAGCTGTTGGACCGAGTGTATCTGTAACAACACCATTTTTGGCACTGGTGTGAGAAAAAGAGCAGTGCGGTAGAGGGCCTTTGTCAGAGCGAGCCTAGATACGGTCGGCTGTAAATGATCATACGAGGAACTTGATAAATTAAATGTTCACCAAGGCCTCAAAGGAAACGTATGCGGCATGGACTGTGTGCATGCTTCTGTGATGTGATTTACGCAGTGTACATACTGAAGCTGCGTCTTGCATATAATTAAGAGGAATGGTCAAAAGGAAAGCAGCCAGAAAAATACAACTGGGTAATTATACGGTTTGGAGAATTTACCACAAACTCTAGGAAGCACAGAAGATAGTCATCATCTACAAACAAACAGCCTCAGATTATGGGCCCAGGACATTGTCAGCTGATATGGGTTAGTCTTTGTTTACATTTTACAACAGCAAGGATGGCCTTTGAAGGCTTATCAGAAACTACATCTCTGCTTGACTGGATGACAATGCCAGTCATCAAATTCACGGTTTGAGTTTGAATGCAGCAGAAACAGTCTCTGTATCTCAGCAAGCCGGTTGGAGGACACTCATCTATACCTAAAGTCCAGAATAGCTGCAGTTTGTATCTCAACGCGCTATATGCTGTCTGTGGCATCATAAAGCTGCCCATCCTGCCACTTTCACGGATTAGTTGAGATTAGTTGGGTCTGTATTGGATTGCAATGTCAGATAACCAACAATATGTGTCTAACTACTGTATATGTTGACAATCAGCGTGGTTTTGGTCCAGAGCAGACACTGCAAGCATATCATTAGTGTGTTAAAACCACAAAGCATCTTATGCATAACCGCAGGCTTGTTGTTATTTGCACCTGAACGTTAATTACGTCGTGGTTTCCGGATGTGTATTTTGGCTGCTAATCTTGAAAGAGTAACAGCAAGAAAACGTTTTTTTTTTTATTGAAATAAATACATTTTTTAAAAAAAAGTCAAGGATGGACCTGCTGGAATTCCCCCACCCCAAAAAAGAAAAATCAAACCCAGAGATTAACTCTCGCATTCATTGCAAATCTTAACAGGATTAAATTACATCGGAGATAAACGGGGGTCGTAATCTGATTAGTGAAGTGGTGAGAAAACGAAAACGCCGATATGTTGAGCGGACAGCGCACTAATCCCTCGTCCGTCGAAGAGCTGAAGGTGCTCCCCAACAAAAGATGCGACTGCTGCTGCTGTTGTTGTTGTTGCACTGCAGCTGCTACATTAATGATACTTTTGGAAATGGCACTGGAAATATCCCCCCAAGTTATTGACTGATAGCTTCAAATCGATATGCGGGATAATCTGGAGGCTCCGAATCGATAAGGTCTTCAGAGCAACGTTGAAGAAAAAGAAATGGGCAGCCATGTAACGTAAACACCAGGACAGCTGCTCAAATCTCTCGTTCCCGTTTTATAAAACTCACTGCGGTAGAACAGGAATGTGCACACAACAGTTAACACACGGATACAAAAAGGCTTTGACGTTAAGATGTAACGTTAGCTTTACGTTAAAAAAAAAAAAAATTGACGACTCGAGTCGGGACGGCGTCCGAATGGGACCTCAACGCTGCGCAGCTACTAGCATGGACGTTAGCGAGGGGCCCCGCAAACAGGAGCAGTAACTTGCGCAAACAAAGAGACTCACCTGAATTACCGTCGAGTCCGCGTCGCGTGCAGCAGTGTCCAGGTAATGGGGGTAAGGTGCTGCTATCCCAAAATATGTCGAGAGGAGGGCATTGGCTTCACAGCTTTGCTCTCGAGGGGAGTTCAATACGTTTTTTTTTGCTCGTGTTAGCAGCGAGCTAGCGTTGCCCCCTTAAAGAGCAACTCGAAGCTGGCCCATTACGCACGGTCGCCTCCTCAGCCAAACCGTCCTCAAGTTGCTCAACGTTGTCGTCGTCCCCAGTTGTCTCCACAAGCAAAAGTATTTACCTCACTCAAACTAGCCAAATGCGAGATAAAAAAAAAAAGGAGGAAGGGGGGGGGGTCCTCAATTGGTTCAGACTTAATGACACAAAAGCATTAAAAAAAATCCAAAATGTCCACGACATTCAGCAAGGAAATACAAAAGGCAACAAAAAAAATGCGAACGACCTCCCGGTAGAGAGAAAGCTTTTCATCTGAAGAGTGCCGCACCCAGGTGTTTTCGGTCATAATTTCATTTTTCTTCTCCCCTTTCAACCGAGCAGCTCTGTGAGAGTCGTCCGAGGCTACACGGACGGCTTGTTTTGAGAGCAACGCGAAGCGGGTGGCGTTTTTTCTTTTTTTCCCCCTTCCCTGCGACCTCTGTGCGCCTACACGTAGGATCAGACGATCCGCCACAAGTCGCCTTCCCCTTTGCTACACCCGAGCCCCACAGATGATGCGTTCAATGAGCTCGTCCGGACACTTTAAAAGTGAATTCGCCCTCAATCCATTTCCTCTCTCTCTCTTTCTCTCGCTCTCTCTCTCTCTCATGGACAGGTATTCACACAGACCAGAAGTAGGCAACGAAAAATAAGACATTTTATTTAATAAATCTACATGTATACATAAAGGCGTTTGCACCGTTTACAAACAGCTCAAGCCTTCGTGGCAGCCAAAAGTACATGGGTTTTATTTCATTAATAGGAAATAGTAATTCACAGCGTCGAAGGCGTTATGCCAACGATAGCATAACATTTTTCTCTGTCTTGTGTTAAAACTCACATGCAAACATTTGCTATGATGTGGCGCCCCCTGGTGCACATGATAGCACTTCTTTTTTTCCTTTGCATGGGAATTTTAATTAAGCAGGTCCCCAAACATATTTAAACCCTCTCTTCTTCCACAACGTGGGATTTAACATGTTTTCTTAATCCAGTTCTGGATATAGTTCATCACAATAACCTAATTCCTGTTAAAGGAGGGAACTAATGTAGATGTATTACATGTATTCTCTATAAGGCTTTGTAAGCCATCTTGCCTTATAACATAAGCAGTGTTAAGATCCTCCGGCTTGTAAGACTTTGTGCTTTTCACATCTTTGTGTAGCTTTAACATAGCTTCCAATCACTACATGTCTATATCTGTAAATACATACATTAAACATTTTAGTAACGTGAATAAAAGTGTAATGTATTGTCTCCCTCAACCGTTAAGAGGGAGTTGCAAAACAGGACAATAAAGCTCCAAAAGATGCAATGACGATTGTGTTTGCATACCCATCCCCCAACAGCTTTTGGGGATCTTTGAAAATACTATATCACTTTAAAAAAAAAAGAAGGCATTTTTAAAGTGCAGATAACTGCAGCTGTGCATTCACAACCAGGCCCAGAAGACAGAAGACATTTTCACATGTCGCAGTAGGAAAAGCGAAGGTGTAAAATAATGAACGTCTGTTCAGGCCGAATTCCATTTAGCTGCTTTGTTCGCAGGGTCACGGTATTGCGCATGCCGTCTTCTGCCGCGGCTTACTGGGACACTTGAATAGAACAGGGCCATTTTTAATGTCACGAGAAACACCTGTGCCTTTGTCAGTACGACCAGTTAAATGTACTACCGTACATTTAATAGAATAGGTACATATGAAATTACAGCGGCGGTGTTTCCTGTGACTTAATCAGTCCTTTGCACTGAAAGAAGGCATCCTGACATGGGCCACGTCCGAGGAAGGTTTTCAGCATGTCCACGCCATCCACAGAGCCACCCGCCTCCAGAATCACCCTCCTGTACTCTTTTCCAACCTGAAGAAGACATTTTTCCATATAAAATTAGATATATGCTTACAAGTTAGTATATATATATATATATATATATATATATATATATATATATATATATTATAATAATAATAATAATAATAATCACACCCACCTTTGGATTCATAATGCCTTCCTTTTTAAAACGACTGAAAAAGATGTCCATGGAGTAGACTTCACTCCACAGGTAGCTATAGTACTGAGCATCATATCCTCCAGCCAAGTGGCTGAAACTGGCGGTCATGTTGGTACCTGCAGAAATAACTTCTTTGTCATTCACATCAAAATGGTCTTTGATGCGAGCTATTAACGTGTTCCAAAAAACAAAAAAAGTCCTCTGCATGTGTTTCATAGAGGAAATTAAAATACAAATATTTATTATATATTTCAACTCTACGGTTGTATTTATTTTTTTCTGTCCTCATGGGAGACGATTAACATAAACACACAATTCTCATCACTGATAAAAAAAAAAAAAGAACCTTCATGCATATATTTCTCAAAATATATGCTGAAATGCTGAAAATTGCCTTGAAATGCTACTGTTGCTAGTGTTACTGATGTTACACCCGACCTGGTGTCGCAGGAACACCCAGGATGTCCCAGCAGTGCTTTGCAAACACCTCAGCTGTGTCTGCACGCGGGCTGGTGTGTAGCGACTGGTCCACTTTACCGAGGACCACCTGGCGCAGGTTCATCAGTCCTGAGGAGGACAAACAAGTCAGCAGAGACTCTTAAATTCTGTATGTATTCTATAGTTAGATTATTATTGCTTTTTTTCTATAAATGTGTCTGACCAGTGTTGGCGACTCTGGAGGCGATCAGTTTGTCCAGCAGGTTGTCTGGGATCGGGGTGCCATCCTTGTAGTGGCGAGACATTCTTCTCAGAGGCTCCTTCTCCCAAACCCAGTTCTCAAGCATCTGAGAAGGCACCTCCACAAAGTCCGTCTCCACCAGGGTTCCACTGAATTCTGAGAAAGTGGTCTGAAACCAACACGGGGAAAGTTCCAGCTCCATTGTTCTAATCAACATGCAACTATGACGACGCTGCCGATGGCGTGTATTCGCAGTGGCCTACCTTGGAACAGAGCTCGTGCATAACGTGACCAAACTCGTGAAAGTAAGTCTCCACCTCATGGTGTTGGAGGAGAGAAGGGCAACCTTTCCGGGGCTTGGTAAAGTTGGCCACCATAGCCGCCACAGGAAGCCGGCGTTTCCCGTCAGGACCTCTGCAGCCGGGCTGGAGCCCAAAGCAGGCGGCGTGGCCGTACTTCCCTTCCCTGGTGGAAGATAAGCTCGCATACGTCACACGGCAAGGCTGAAATAACATTACAGAGCTCAAGCACTAATGGCTTCAATCTTTTTTACAGTGATGGTGGTTAAACTAATTAATGGATTAAAAGGAGACACCCCAGGGAAAAACAGTGTTTTCTTTTGTTGGCACCATTTTGCTCTTCTTTCAGACTAGTGGGAAGAAGACGTCTAAATATACATTTAGGTGTTGTTGTCCGTATATTGTCAAGAGTTATCCTAAATTCACTAAAAGTTAGCATTAAATAATGTCTCATTTGCGTATTTAAACATAACATTTAAAAAGAATTGTCTTAATGTAAGTAATCAACTGGGGAAGTTTCCTGTTGAGATCTTTTAGTTACTTTTTTTCCCCTTATTTTTCTGTAGTGTCTCACAAAATGTATGTAATTTTACAAAACATATCTTTAAAAAAAAATATTTCCTCAGACTCTGAGCCAGACATTGCCACTTCAGTAGCACTTAAATACAGCAAACTTTCCAGTTTAATTCTTATCTATATTGTGAAGGTTTTGTTCATATATAATTCATAAAAAGTAACTCCTTTGAGAAACCGATGATTCTGATATGTCAACAAAATGAAACAAGATTTATTTATTTCTTTTAAACCTGGCTGTATCCAACGTTCAGGTTTTAATTCTAGAAATGTATGCAATTTATCACATATTTGATAAGATAATGCATATATAAACATGCATTCACCTGTAGTGTTCCCACTTAATTTATTGACAGAAAATTAAAAGAAAAAAAAGAACAAAAATATGCAGCTATTTTGATAAATTCAAAAATCCCACACATTCCTTAGTTCCAGTTTTACAAAAAGCTTTGGGATTTGCTCCTTTTTCTGTCTGAATGGAATATCTTTGGATTTTGAACTGTTGGTCAGAAAAAAAAACACAGAAATCTAAACATTACCTTGGCCTCTGGGAAATTGCAATTGGCATTTTTTTCCTGACATTCTATAGACGTAATAATCCAAGAATCGAAAAGAAAATGACCAATGAAATCAATAGTCAGCTGCGGCCCTAAAGGGACACATTCTCTACCTTGGATGCAAGTCCAGGTAGAACTGGCCGATCTCCTCTCCCGTCTCCGTGTCCCGGGCTGAATAAAGCTTGACATTTTCATGCCACACATGAGCATGTTCCACCTCCGTGTACGTGAGACCCAGCAGCTCCTGGTAGATGCCTAACAGTCCTTCAGTCACCACGTCGAGCGGGAAATACTCAATCAGTTTGTCCTTGTTCACGGCGAACTTGCACTGCTCCACCTGATTCATGTAGTAGGGCAAGTCCCAGGCGTTGATCTGTCCATCAAACGGGTAGCCCATCATCAAGCACTCCCGCTTCTTTAGTGCAAGGATGTATTTCCTCTCCTTGATTCCAATGGGCTTCAGTGTTTCATAGAACATGTCTGTAAAGTGGGGGGGAAAAAAAGAAGTTCGCACAGCTCAGATATGTAACTTACACTATGTTTTCTCATAATAACATAATGAAATGTCGGTCATTTTTTTATGTTTCAATTTAAAGATTTTCCTAAAATGACAATATACCGACAGAAGTCGTTCGGCCCCTTTTCCCACTTTGTGATATATGACCTTGATCATGCAATACTACTGTATGTTACACTACATACGAGGGGAATGTAGAGCAACATTCACCACATGCATGAGGTGTAGCGTTTCACTCTTGTAGTTAGTCTAGTTATTTTTTCTTCAACTTAAATTACACACACATTGAATGTGTTTGTGCGTGCATGTGTGCGTGTGCCTGAGTGGTGACATGTCAAAGGTGTCATACCTAAAAAGTCAGACACTTTGCTTGCATTCTTGGCCATGTTAATCTCCAGCACATAGTTTGCGTGGCAACTGTAACCGAGTAAGTCTGCGGCCTTCGCCTTCAGTTGTATCAACTCTTCGAGGATTGCTGTGTTTACCTGAAAAAAAGAAATAAAGAAGAAATAAGATAAACAGATCAGCGAATGAATACAATAAGATAAACAGATCAGCGAATTAATACAATATGAACATTTCACACAATATCTCATTAAAGATCTAATGTAATGATTTGGCGGCCCCTTTGGTTGTTGGTGGTAACCGCAAGTGTGGTTTAATACCACGAGTCCAAGGCAGATTCCATAAGTCTTTTGTTTAGGAAGGTTCCTAACTCATTTCCTAAGCCATGATAAGAGCTGGTCAAGTTAAGAACATGTTCAGGAAAAAGTGCTTCAATGCTTCCTTTCTTATCTCCTTTAGCATAGGGAACACTGGACCATCCTTTAAAGGCAAGGAGATAATACCGATAATATCCACCGTCCCAGTCGGATTCTCTGAGCACCGCGGTGGTCTTTGCCTGAGTCCTCATGAATTCTCCTTCATATCTTCCCTTGAACTCGTGACATTTTCCATTGAGGTCAAGGAAAAGTGGGAAGGAACAGACATGGGACGTCATTTATTTGGCTCTTTGACAACAGCCCAGGATTTCTGACGGTAAACACTTGAGCTGCTGGCGTATCTGTTTACAGTGCAGCCAAACAAACTTGCGTTCATTTAATAAAGAAGTCAGTCAATAATTGGTCTTTTTCCAGTGAGGTGGTGCTTTCTTGTTCCGTTACTCCACGCAATATTGAAAAGTGATCCACTGTAAAAAATAATAATAATATTTTGATATATTCTGACCAATCACGGCCACCACTTGGTCAAATAGATTGTTTCCTGCTTCCCAATAGAAGCCACCTCCTGTTTTACTAGTTGAATGATTTTAATGTTCCAGCAGCAGTAGGAAAGCAGTTTGCATTAGCAGTAATTCAATACAGCCAATAAAGCTGATATTAATGAGATCAAATTACAAACAGTAACGCCGGATTACGTGCATACATCATATTCCTCTGTAAGTAGGCAATTTGAATCCAGCACGGGAATGGTGGACTCCACATAACCATGACGACCATATAGAGATGTAATTACTGATGGCAAACACATTGAATGGCTACAATCAAAATGGGGTTTGAATCTAAAGGATTACAACTTTAAGCATAGTAACATAAGTATAAGTAACATTATTTTTCCAGATAAGGCTGCAGGTGTACATGCATCAACTGGGGTAAAAAAAAAAAAAAAGACCGATCCTGCTGTGTTCGGGGAAGTGTCAGACACACGGATGCGTTATCAGACTCCAGTTACCTCTTTACACCTGCTGTGAAAAGCCGTTTCCATCTTCCTCCTGGTCTCAGGGTTGTGACACCTCTTCATCAGGGGGTGGTAATGGGGATATGCAAGTGTCACTTCATACCGCCCATCTGCTGCCTTGTCCAGTCCGTTCAGATAGCTATCAGCTAGCCCACCTTAACAGAAGAGGGCAACGACATCAATGAAATAGCCAAAGCGTATGTATAAATACCAGACTGAGTTTTATGCATAATAAGCTTACCCAATTCATGCTCAGAAAAGACAAGAAACGTATTGTCCTCATTCAGATTCTTGTTAAACTCAATGGAAAGTTCACTTATAAGCTTGGAGGTTCTTTTTATTTCCTTGGGAGAGAGAGAAAAAAAAAGAGTTAGGCACATTAAAATAGTTTTCCAGAATGTGACATGATTATTGTAAAATTACAGAGTTTGCGGTCCAAATGCAAACACAAGAGTAGCCCAATAATCAAACTTCAAAATAAAAGACTGGCCTCTGCTTGGACTTAAAAAATGATCAACTTGTCTTTTAAAAACACACAAGTCTTTAATGAAGTATACCTGCAGTGTATATGGTCAAAAGTACAGTAGCATTCATAATCACATCCCATATTGCATTACCTCTTGTATATCTTTAGACAGGTGCAGTCCTTTCCGCTTGCCTAATGTAACAAGTCTGTCTAAGAATCTCTTCTCTTCAGCTGAAAGGTTGTCTGGGAACTTTTTCTGTGAAAAACAACCACACTTTGTTCATTAATTCCCCTCATTTTCATTAATTTCATGATGCATGTCAGCCAGCCACTCCTGCTTGAAATAATATTTGGCATTGGTTTCCTTTGAATAGATCAGATTAAATTTCTTTCCGAGAATAAATAGGAACCGGTAGCGACGTCACGACATGAACTCTTCAGTCCTTGCACATCTATCTGGTTGCATTCTATACATAAAATGATAACATAATCTATCATTATGATCACTGTGATAAATGTTTTCAAATCCTCACTACTATCAACATCCTGACAATCTTTTTAAACTTAAAAATTACTTTAATGCCTCATTATTATATCAGTGGACTAGACTGTTTGAAGGGACACATTTCATATCAACCTTTGCCGCCCTCGTGTCGTGAGTGATGTGTATATTCAAGTGGATGCGACACAGGAGGCATTAATGGTAGGCGTACCTGCAAGGCTGTGACTCGATTGAACACGTCTTCCCTCATACTTATCTCCACGTCGAACTCAGACAGCTTCTTGTCTGCCTCTGTGCTCGCTGTCCGAACCTCTTTGGAAGGACACACAAACTGGGGGAAATCAAGCACATGGAGTGATGCTACGGGAACAGAAAGAGAAAACAAAAAAAGGCCCCATGAACGTTACTATGGATTGTACAATATTGGGAATGCAGGAAAAATAGCCTGATACGTTTTTTCGTTTTTTTACAACATATTTATTGCCAACAAATCCTGTGGAGACTTAAACCTGGGCACTTAAGTTTTGAGCAACTTTAACCCAAACAGGTGAAAATTGTGTGTCGGTCGGGGACTATTTTCAGCTGCGGAAGAATACACATTTGGTGCTGTAGTCAAAAGGGAAAATGTCCCACCTTTTATGTGGATGCCCAATCAGTGTTGATGGTAAATGTAGTCAATGGACGTAATAAAACCCTCAGTGCGTGCTTTGGCTCAAATAAGAGTTCAACTGTTAAACGTGTCCTCGTTCACAACATCCTCTAGTTTGTGATGCTAGTTATTTGTTTCCGCTGTTGGAAACGTAGAAGTAGTTTGCAATACGAGCGAAAGAGAGCAAGGAAGTTCTGTTTTAGTGCAGCATCTAGTATGGCTACCCAGAAGCGGAGAGTGGAAATCCAAGCTGAACCCAGAAGCGGAGAGTGGAAATCCAAGCTGAAATAGCCTCTGGTTCTTCCTCGTAATCCAACTAGGTCACTGTCACATCGAGTGACAGCGCGGGGTCGCAAGGAAGAACAGATTTTGCAAACTCACCACCTCGTCCCAATGTAGCACCGAGTCATTTATTGCTTCAGTCGACTACATTTACCATCAACACTGATTGGATATTTTCTCTTTAATATTTAGATGTATGGGACTGATTTAAAAAAAATAAAAAAATAAACAAAAAACTACATGGACCACGTTCATGACAATGTAGGAACATGTCCCCTAATGTAACAGTGAGGCTCATTGAATGTGCTTAACTATTGGAGCTTTATGGATATAGAGGCTTTGGCTAAACAGACTTTGTTTGTTTGTTGACAACAAGAAGAAGGAAAAAAAGCAGAACATCACCAGACTTCCGTGACACTCACATGCATAATCCATCTTGGCATGAGCCAAGGCTTTCAGGGTGTTTTCGACAGAAACACTTTCCATCTGCAGAGACCCAACGGCATCGTAGACCGCCTTCACTCTGGTCATCAGGCCGTCTGTGGTGGTCCGGATGTCATCCGGGGTCAGGTCCCACCTCAGTGCGTTTATCTTAGTGCCTGCCTGAGAGCGGTCCCTGGCAGAGAGCGCGCGCCCATTCTGGATGGTCATTCTCGGGAGACGTTTGGAGACCCTGGGATAGGATCAGACACCCCCGTTTAACCTCAACGGGGAAAAACGGTATCGCATCTCGGACTGAACCTGACAGGTGGGCACTACTGTAAGCAATAAATTCTTCAAGGTCAACACTTGAAACGTGCCCCGCATTTCTTCCATGCTGAGTGGTGACCTTTTTCCACTTAGTGTAGAGTTTCATGGCATGGCCGAGGCCTCTCAAAACAAGAACATAAAAGCGTGGAATCATTTGCAAGTCAGCTATGGCAAAACGCTGCCAAAAGGTATAAACATTTCAGCGATTCATTTCTTTAAGTGCAAGTGGGGACAGGAGGCGATCGCGTTTCAACATACATGTTTAAGGAGGTGGTAAATAGAATAAACAGGAAATAACAAAACCGAATGCAGATGGGTCAATCGAACAAGTCGCACTAAACAGGTTATTAAACATGGCATAAATCCACTTCTCCTGAAGCATTACCTGCAAAGCGCTCGGCAGACTACAATTCTTAGTGCACACATGCCAGCGGTTTCATGCGGGGCTTTTTTTTTTTAATTCCGTGCAACCCAAAAAAAAAGAAGAAGAAGAAGAAGAAAAAAAAGCCAACAACACTTTCTTCTCTTCTTACTGTGGCTCAGTCCGACCAGTGCAGCATCAAGCAGCGGGCTCCCTCTCCCCAGTATTGTGAGAAGAAGAAAAAAAAAACGCTTCTTATTTCCGCTTTTAAAGGGCGCAGGCGCAGAAGAAGATCAAATCCGACACAAGTCCTCATGACGCCGTAAGCAGCAGACAGCTGGAAAAGAGCTCAGGTAGGTGGGCGGGAAGGGGGGGGGGGACTGAATAGCATCGTTTGACACAATGTTATTTATAAATTGGCTTGCTGGTGTTTGAAGGTTGGGGGGCTAGAGGGGGATATGAGGTCGATCTGTCTTTCCTCTCCTCGCGCCTGTTTTGCAGCCTCGTTGACAGACGCTTGTGATGTTTTTAGCCAGCATCACACAAGCTGCACAGCGCGCACGAGCTTTAATGCATGACACAACTCCTGCCAGCGTCATTGGCGGTGTTTTCTTGAATGCATTTGTATTTTTTTTTACAACAATCAAAAAAAAAAAAAAATACATATAATGCCTGTATAATGAATCAACATACATGTCGTCTCCCGTTATGGTATTACATCACAGCTTCTGCATCGCTGCGTTTACGTGTGTCAACACGCGCTGAGGGAGGAGTGGCTGTGCCAGCCAGACCCAAATGAACGCAACCCCAAATGGCATCAGCACGTGATGGACATTTGAGGTGTTTGTATCCGTAAATCATGTTGCCCATATCAATTCGCAGTGAGTGTGGTGGCCTCGTTTGCCCCTGCTGCCACGGATATGTTTTGAGTCTGTTTTGGTCAGTCAGATGGAGAACGAAAACAAAAAAAAACATATTCCAACATCCAGCTTTTTATTGGAGCAAATTTATTGTTGTTGGTACGAAGACGAATCATGTTTACTTTCATCCTCCTGCGAGTCGTCTTGGAAACAAGAACCAGATGCACACCAGCTTCCTTTCTAGTACATTTGTTGGATGTAATAGAATAATAACATGGCTGGATTAATGTAGTCGGGTGCAAAAGAAATCTGCTGTTGAGCCCTTGTTGTGGTATAATTTGATTTAATACCACTTTACTTAGGAGTGGGTACCATATGACGTGGGTACCAGAGCTCCACTATATTACCAGTCCATAAAACAAGCTAAAACTGCACGGTCGATATATCAGTTGAATGTATCCTATGCAAATTCATTAACGAATGCAATTAATTACAGAACCAAAGATCCTTTGTGGGCGGTTGTTCAATTGATAGTCCAGCCCTGTTTAATAACTAGATACCCAGATTACCCTTGAATATGTTTGATAGTTGATAGTTGATTTAGATTTAACAACATTCAACAAGCCATCAAAACATGTATGTAACCACATGCCTTGGAAATAAAAATTATTTTGGGAGAATGGACAGAAATGTTGAAGCTTAAGTAAAACTGGCTATTGGGGAAAAAAAAAACCATCTTCACATTTCTCTTAGAACATGTATTGCTCATGCACATGCATGAGTTTGAAATATCCCTTACTTTGTAACTATATTCCGGCTAATTTGGTGACATGTAAATGAATGCATGTAATTATCGATGACTCATGAAGCGCAAACTAATCACAAAAGACTTGATCTTTTTTTCTTTTGATAGCAGCCACTCATAACACTGTTGTTGTCCTGTATTAGCTATGCATTACTTGAGCATGGGTTTTAAACTGCTTATATAAAGTGTCACCCTATGAATAATATAGTCATTTTTGTGTGGGTGCCTCTCTGTTTCACTCCAAACGACGTCGTGTGTGTGCAGCAGATTCTAGGTAAAAATGGCAGTGGAGAAGCGTCTGGCATTCTCTGTTGTGCAGTTCCTTCGAGATCAAACACATTGCGGTGCTTTGAATTCTGACGAGCAGGAGAGCCTCGAAGGTAGGTCAACTCACTGTGCACTTATACTTTACAAATATAGGACACTTGCCTTGGTCCAAGTCGGCGTATAACATGCATATGTTCTTATCTCGCTATACTCATGACGAGAGAATAAACAGGAGCCATTTTTATCATCAAAAAGAATCACAACTGACTAGGAATTAGGGTACGGTGTGCAGTGTTTCATTCCATATGAACAGGACTTTGATTTCTCACTCTGAATGTGCAGCCAAGCTCTGACTCACCATACTAATAACAATAATACTGTTAATTCTGCGACCAAATTGTTTGGCTGCTACCTTAGAATCTCCCAATTGTAATTCATGTCACCGACATCATCCTGTCTCTGCAGTTGCGATCCAGTGTTTGGAGACGACCTTTAAGATCAGCTCCAGTGACTGCCATCTTGCTGTGCCACAGCCTCTGACGGAGATATTCCTCAATACCCTGCTGAAGGTGGGTTCACCCCTTTAACGTAGGACATTTCATCATCATGTACGGCTGAGTTAATATGAACGTATTAACTCAGCTGATACAGCATCAGGATGAAGATAACTGGATGTTGCGTTGTCCACAGTCCAACACTATAAACTTTTCTCATGGCAGACATTTTGACTTGTGAATAACATTGCTATCACTATATCGATGGCCGAAGAGCAAAACCTCCGATCTGAAAAATGCAGTTTTTTGAGAATACAAAAAAAAAACTTGTTGTTTTTTCTTGCAGAATGCTATTTGTTAAGGATACCTAATACAAAATACAAAAAAATACAAAAATACAAAAAATATATACAAAGTGCAGATAGGAGGTTGTTGCACTTTTCCTGGATCATTTTACAGATAGGAGGTTTTTCACTTTGGCCATCGATATGTTACTTCAAGGTGAGCCAGTGCATGCCGGCCGGCTGACATTGGTTGTCGGTACACCTATATATCATCCTTAATGAAATTAGTTGCACCTGTGCTTTTCCTCCTGTCGGCTCAAAATGTCAACCATAATAACGACCTTTTGTTTCTAATACAGCAACTGATCATTTCCCCTCACAGTAATGATTCTTCCCTTTTGCATCTACTCAGAATGACAACATCACCATACCAGAGACGTCCCCGTCTCCGGAAGACATTGAACGAGCAGAGCAACTTAAGAATGAAGGTAATGTTAAAACTCTTTAACTCCAACTCCAATATCATTAAGTCTGACACCTGTACCTCCCTCTGTAACATCCCTTGTAGCACCGTGAAGTGCTTGTACTCAGACTGTTGAATTAAAATCTTACTCAACAGACAGCTCAGATAAAAGTACATTTTTGGAGGAGACCTAAAAGCAGACACTGACTCAGACCAAATAACTTATTTCCCCGGGCATTTCCTCGAGGTGCGAAGAGATAAAAGCACATATGACAGTTTGAATCTTTAAAAGTTGTTTTAAACACTATTGTCCACACGCACCTGTAAGCTACTGCAGGAACATCACTTGGTTAAGGAATAAGACGTGCTCGTGTGTAAATGGGGAACCTGTTTGTAAGGTGATACACTTCCTTTATTAAACCACAAGTACAAGTTTAACAGTTACCACCTCGTGGACCGACTTGTTCAGAGCTATATTTGCAGTTCTGGTGGAAAGTTTTGACCTCGTAAAGAAAACTGGTGCCTTTGCTATTTCTATATATTTGAGATAAAGCCCTAAAAATGATACAAATAGAAAGTGAATGCATAAAAACCAAATTCTGATGTTTTCCATGCCAACATTGTCAACCTACCATAGCTCTAAGTATATTATATATAGAGATGTCAGGTCAATTATAATACATGTTAATAATTGTCTTTCTGCCCAAAATGGAATTTTGTTGTTACCACAGCATAAATAAAATAAAATAAAAAGGTTTTGCTGGACTGAATCTTACCAGCCATTTTTTAGGATGATGAAAAGCTACTTCTATGTCTTTTTTTTCTATGTGTAAACTCTGTAAACAATCCATTATTTTATTTTTAGGGAACAATCACATGAAGGAGGAGAACTACAGATGTGCAGTGGAGTGCTACACAAAGGCCATTGACCTGGACCTAAGAAACGCTGTGTACTACTGCAACAGGTATTTACAACAGCCAGCACCACATTTCACACTGTCGTATGATACAACAGCAGAAAAGCAGAGCTGAGCGGGAATGGATGTCGTTAAATAGCCGGTGATGCCATGATGACATGATTTAATGTTAGCCGGTGATAAAGATGAGGTCTTACTTTAACACTGCAGGGCTGCAGCTCACAGTAAACTGGGGAATTATACAGAGGCAACTGGTGACTGCGAAAGAGCCATTGGGATTGATCCGACCTACAGCAAAGCGTACGGCAGGATGGGGTGAGCTTTGTAGGGGTTTTCAACAGAAATCTGCCCCATAATATTTCGAGGTATGTCAAAAATGGCGTGTGTCTTTTTAATTTGGGGCTCCAGCTTGGCTTTGACAGCCATGAACAAGTACCCGGAGGCAATTACCTACTTCAAGAAAGCTTTGGTATTAGACCCCGAGAATGATACCTACAAGTCCAACCTGAAGATCGCAGAGCAGAAGCAGAAAGAAGCGACCAGTCCAGTGAGTCAAAACCAACTGTATTTTCCTCTATTCGACGTGACATACAGTATATCCCATTAAAGCTCACATATACTACAGAGCAATGTTTATATTTGACCTTTGTCTGTGAATGTGTGCCACAGATAGCTGCTGGATTGGGATTCGACATGGCTAGTTTAATCAACAACCCCGCCTTCATCAGCATGGTAAGCATGAGTCCTAATATTTATATTTATATATATATATATATACATATATATATCTTTGTGCATCGTACACAAAGAGCCTGGCTGCGTCATAAAGGTTACTGCTGTTCAGGAAACTCACTATTTGTCCTGGAGACAGCTGTCGTATGCTTGTTTTGTCTCTGGCAAGGTTATACCAAATATTCTCCCTAATTAGTCCCACGAGTGACAGTTAGCCCGTTAATCAACCGAGTTATTGTCTAGTGGAAAGGCCCGTGTCTGGGCCCCGAGAGTCCTGACTCGTTAAACGACTGACACATGGCAACGTCTGCCAAGCCGAGAACGCTTCTGCAAGCACTCCTACGGTGACAAGTTATGCGTCTGAATCAGATAGCTGTGTATGTATGTGCAGCGCAAGATGATAGCAGATGGGTTTTTTTCTGACAAAATTGCCGACATTATCAGAAATGAATTGTCCTTTTTAAGACATTTGTGAGAGACACAGTGGATTGAAGCTTGGATTTGTGTTTACAGGCCGCGAGCGTGATGCAGAACCAACAAGTGCAACAGCTGTGAGTGTAAAAACGAAATTGACTGCATTTAGAGTGAAGTGTACGTTTTAAAAGCATTCTTTAACTCTCCGTCCCTGTGTCACCGTGCGGTCAGTATGTCAGGAATGATGTCCAATGCAGTCGGGGGTCCTGCAGCAGGAGTGGGCGGACTGTCAGACATTTCCAGCTTAATTGAAGCGTAAGTACATACCATTGAAATGGCTGCTTGATTACAGAGAGTTTCATATGAGTTTTAAATGTTTAAATATAACATATTTAGGGAGTAATTCAACATTTTGGGAAATTTATAGCACTCAGGTCCGTACAGTAATATATAAAGGGAAAAAAAAATACAATTCCTGGTGACATTTCCATTCTTACGGCCTTATTAACAAATAAGCGACACAAAAATGTGAAATACTTGGCTGTGAATATTCTGCATCGAAAACTATTCACACTGGCAGTGAATCTGAATTTTCTACAGTTGCAACACTTTGTCCATAAAAGGTTGGAATAGATTCACGCAGCCAGAGGACCAACTAGCAGGAACCTATTGACCCAGAGCAGCGTCTGGCAGTCTGTCTGAGGTAAAGTGTTGTAGAGCTTAAGCTACTGTACGATATTTTATCGAGTTTCCTTTTCGCGAGAATACTCCGAGTGAATTTGAGTTCCCTCTTGTAAACAGTTAGGCAGTGTTTATGTCTCGGGCTTTTATTGTGAAAGGTAAGAACGGAAGAAGTCAAACTGGTCTGCACTGCCTTTGTCAAGGTTGAAAGGCTCAATGAAGTTTGTCGTCTTGGGACCAAGGAGCCTCTGTGTAGTTTATGCTTTGAATAAGTTCCTTCCCACGCAACGTGATTGGTTGATGCCTTTATTCGGTGCCAAAGCCCTCGCTCAGAATGAAAATTACACCACTTATTTTGCCGTGTAATATTTGCCTTCTGTGTGAAAGTACTCATGACTAAAGCATCAGTTGGAAAAAATATATTGACGTGCGTATGAATCCCATGAGACCCCCTGCCCCCTCCTCCATGTATGTAAAGGCCCTTAATGCTAAGCTAGGCTAACCAGCTACTGGCAGTAGCTTCATATTTAGTGAACAGACATGAGAGTGGTGTCAATCTTCTCATCCAACTCCCGGGCAAGAATAATATTGGAACATTTCCGAAACGATGTCATACGGCAAAATTGTACTAACACAGCACGCAAATTGAATCTGTGCTTCCCACTGTGGCTTTCGAGCCAGTTTGCAGATAGTCCTGCATCAAGTGGCGAGAAATTTGATTCGGAGACAGTCCCTCTTGTCTTATTTATTTTATTTTACCGCTCATCGGAAACGGAACGGTTTCTCGTCTTTCTTTGTGGGAGCTGTCGCTCCGTAGAAAGCAATTGACATGAATGAACACAGTTCTCTCATCTCTATGTTAGGGGACAACAGTTTGCCCAGCAGATCCAGCAGCAGAACCCAGAGCTCATCGAGCAGCTGAGGAACCACATCCGGAGCCGCTCGTTCAGCGGCAGCGCCGAGGAGCACTCATGATCCACTCAGGTGTTTTTATATTTAAAACCAAAACCCTTGCTGTGATGATGTTGAAAAAAAAAAAAAAAAAAAAAAGAAGAAGAAGAAAGAAGAATATATTTGTATCATTAACATGCCTTGTATTTTTTGTTTTTTTTTATTTCAGTCTCACGTTTTTTTTTGTTTTCCAAGGAAGGGCAACCATATGGCGCGATTACAATCTCTACACCCATTTCTTGAAATCAAATCCCCGGCATAGCTGGAATGAAGAGACAAGGATGGGGTTGAAGGCACTTTACTGTGACTAAAGACTCTGGGGCGGAGAGAGATGAAGGCCTAGAGGCCGGACCATGAAATGAAGCATCCCACACACGTAGGGCAAAACACATTGTAAACACCTAATCGTAAAAAAAAAAGAGCCAGGAACTCATTCAGCCTGCTGAGGGACCACGAGCAAATTCTGTCTTCAGTGCTTTTACATTCTGCAGAGATCGTGTTTTATATGTGCTGAAAATACTGTCCTCTTCACGGTTCAAGTTGAGGATCCTTCTGTCTAGTCGTGACACTTAAGAGGGTGAGGGAGGAATGTACTTTTACGGCGTTGCAGGGAACATCTCCGCTTTTGCTCACACAATAACTGGAACACATCAGATTTATATGGCATCTTGTTTAGTATTATTTTTGTAGACCGAATACGCTTGTTATAATACTCGTTCATTGGGAACTCCCATCACTGCTTTTCATTGAGTACTATTTAACTTTTGATGAGGACAACCATGTCATTGTATAGCAGTGTTTGCAGCCTGCATTATGTTGTTATTGCACTTTAGAAAATATAAATATCCCCTTTAAGCATATTTAATTGTTCATTAACTCGTGACGAAGTATACAGGTTGTTCATTTTGCATGCTCTTAAATCTGGTATTTGAGATCAGATGCGTTATGGAAACAAGTAGGTATACTAGGGCAGCACAATGTTTTGTCGAAAAACTTGTGAATAAATGTCTTGAAATCGAACGGTCACTCTCATGCTTGGATTTCTGCTTTTCTGTCATTATTACATGAAAGAAGTGCGACGTCCTTCGTCTTGAATAATATCCTTAAAAAGCAGGTAACAATCAGTTTGAATCAAAGATCTACATTACATCAAGGAAAATCCCTTTAGCAGGCTCACACTTTAAAGGGGCACGCCACCAATTTAATACTTCTCAGCCTGTCTCAGGAAATACCCCTGATGATGGCAGGATGATGTCATGGTACTTCATCTTATACGTGATAAGTTATAACAGAAAACCTGCGAGGCAAACTTTGGGCATAGATTTTGACGGATGAAGGCTTCTACGAGTCAAGAAGGGTTTTAAAAAGGTGCTAAATTACAAATTAAGACCATTCATATAGCAGCAAACAATTATTGGCAATGTAAAGATATAGTTGAGTGTTGCTACCTGAGCAGGGGGCGAAGTCCCTCTCCCTCTGTGCGTGTTGTAATCCAAGCTTCTCTGCGCTTTGTTGACATAGCTTGGCAGGCCAGGCATGCATTTCAGAGCGTGTTAGTCACTGATATCCCGACCTTGATCCCGACCCACAGCACCGTATAGCGGAGGTGTGGCACCCCCCCAAGCCCGTGGTTCAAAATCTCATTGACATTTGTAACAACAATTCAACTGTGTGCCATGCATCTCACTTCATACGTTAAGATAATAGATGGTACTTTTACTGGAAAAACAATCTAATGTTGTTTACATTCCATTTCCCACGAGTCCCAGACTCTAGCGGGCTGAACATCACAGATCGACAAGAGATGGGTCCAATGCTGCTGAAGCATCTTCAACTTGCTTTTGCGTTGGGAGAATTCCTTAAAGGAAGACGTCACCCACAAAATGACCATTTGTATATCAATCACCCAAACACATGCACGCTGAAACATAACTATGTAAAACACCTTCGCAAAAGCATAAGACGGCTCATGCAGAAGTGTTTTAGATAGTAAGGTTTTACAGAGGTTGCACGTGAGACTTGGATTATTTATATATAGTTTGTAAAGGAATGTTTTGGTGTGGTTTTCTTTAAGAATCCAAGGTAACATGGGCTGAGCAATCAACATACAAATTATCATTTTGGGGGTGAAATATTCCTTGAAGTGGAAACGCAGTATGGCCGGTGATGAGGTACCACAAGGCATCAAATAGGTATCCTGTGTGTTTAAAAATGTGGCTTAAAACTTCAAGAGACCCCTATCTACTTATTTGAGGAAAACATGCTCAGTGCAGTCTACAAACGTTCCATTAAACATAGTAATATGAAGTCTTTACGATAAAACCACCATGGACACCATGGTGATCAAAGATTACACATTTTATTCACATTTATGCACATTTACATCATTATCTTCAAAGAAAGTGATTTATATTATACACAAGTCAATTTAAAATGTACAGTTTTATCCCCTCAGGTTGCAGAAAGAGTGAAATGTCATAGTTATGTGCAGAATTCCACTGTTGGTCCATTCATATCTAAAATGCAAAAAAGAAAAAACTAAATAAAATTCCTAGCACTCATTGCTGGTGTACGGGCAGACCACGCACACTTGTGCGATGTCATCATACTCGTACGTCCTCTTCAGAAATGTATCCGTGAGTCTCAAGCCGGAAATACTCTGAAACAAGGACGTGAAGAATATTAGTGAGCGAGAGCAGCGCGAGGACTTGAACCAACAGTTTGTGTTTCTTCCAAAAGTCGAAAATCCTACCTGCAGACCCTGGACGGATGAGAGGAGGATGAGGGGCAGAGAGAGGAAGGCCCCTGGGCTGAGCTTCCCCAGCTGACGCCCTGAGACACCACACCAGTGGATCGAGCTGGTGTTGCACATCTCCAGCACCAGGTCCATGATTCTTTCACTACAACGCGGGAGGTCACCAAAACAAAAGGACGGTTGTTACCGTTGCTGGGTCATGCCTGTAATTCAGTGATTTTATCAGAAGTTGGACTGTTTGGTTTTTTTTCCTTTTACCTGCAGTTGGTGATTTTACAGATAATGTCAAAAGGTTCTTCGAGGTTGACCGTGTCAGGAATCATCTCCAAAGACAGCCGGATGTCTCCGTACCCTGGAGCCTGGAAGATAGAAAATAGAATTAGGGAAGAAAAAAAGAAAAACAGAGATTCTTTTATTTTGGCGGCGGCGGACACATTTAGAGAATCATCCACATACCATCCTCTGCAGCTGACTGGTCTGTAGCCTCCCTCTCTCCCCGAGGTTGGTCTTCCACACGATGTCGAGCTTCCCTATCACCGTCACGCCCTTGATGACGCCGGCCTTCTCCGCGTACTCCGGCTTCGGCTTCAGGCAGTACAGGTACTGCCGCGTGTCCGTGGGCTGCAGGTAGGACATTTTGCCAAAAGTGGACTCTCTGGCGGGGAAAACGTTACGAGTGAGAGTCGAGCGCAAAAAAGACAAACGCTGATGGCAAACACATTAACGAGGAGGACTGCACGCGGAAACTAAAAAAGAAAGGGCTTTTACCCGTCGTCTCCACTGGCGACCGTGTTGAGCTCCGTGACGTTATACATCATGGAGGGCTCCAGAGAGACCTTCTCCATGAACATCGGGGAGGTGGTGATGTTCTGGATCTGAGCCTCCAGGAACACTTCATCCGTCTGGATGCGGAGAAGCCACAGGTCACTGACTAAGATTTAGTTCTTTTTTGCTCACAATCAAGCACAATTACATAATCTCCAAGGCGAACTGAGCAACACATCCACTTTACCACGAGGTATTAGGAAGGGTTATTAGTTATTAGGCTTGTGCAGAATCCTACAGCCTTAAAAGGGGAGGTTCACATTCACGTCTGTCCATACGAGCGTTTCCAGAGTTGCTGATTGCTGTGATTGTCCTCCTGTCCATACTGTCATTTTAATTTAAGAGACTGTAAGAGGGGGGCAAATTCCACAGCCCTAAAAAAATGCCTTCTCAAGTTTGACCAAAGCTAATATGATGCTTGTTGTTGATGTGGTCCGAGTTCGACAAAACAAGTGGGCATCTTCCAAAGTTAGTGTTTTTAGTATGCAAGTCTCCCCTGTTTCATCATCCCTCTGCAGTAACTTTGCAAAAAGACCCACTTGCTTTGCCTGACTGGGACAGCCGAAGCCTTGTATACATTTCAGCTGAACTCTTAGCGACTGTGACTTTTGTCCTCATCCCTTCCACTGGAGACGGATCCTCTCAGGGCCGGTATAAACAGGAGGGACGACGACACACAACCGGAACTCTTTTAATGCACATATGAGCATGTCAGCCATGTTTTGAGATGAAACGTGAACATGTCCCTTTTTTTTTTTCTCCTTTTCTTTTTTTTTTTAGGCGATGTGAGAGTCACGTGGAAAAATGGATCACACAAACATGAATAGCATATAAGCATTTAGGTCGCATCAGTTGAATTCTAATACGTTTGCTCAGTGTACCTTTGAGGACATTGTTAGTGCAGGTGCTGACCAGCGGTGTATACAGTAGGGGTTGCACAATGACAGATTTTCATCTCTCAAACATTGAACTAGTTGTGTTTTTAACCAATAATCAGATTCGTTAGCGATGCAACAGTGACGCCATCTGCATCAAAGCCTTTCAGAGGAGCAACTGGTAACACTTTCTACGACCCCATGTCTATAACGCCTTGTAAACATACATATAACGCATTACAACTTCCTTATAGACCTGTATAATTATAGTTATAAGCACTCATATATATCCCTAATGCTTTACAACAATAACCATAACACATTATAAAGCATTTTATAACGTAAAGTATCACAATATATCATAATTTCTGGTCAATTACTAACGTGTTTTTATGCAAGGATCATAGTGCTCGATAATCTCTCCAGTCACGTTTATCAGTTTGTTGTGGAACTAAGAGATTTACAAATGACTTATTCAAATACTATATACTAGAAAACAATATGACGTAAATGTCACAGTGGCAGCCGCACGATGACATCACTGCTATTATAGACTCTATAATAAAATAATTCAAATTCCACCAACCAATGACTGATAATCATACCTAAACCTGATGTTATTAACATTGAAAACTAAAGTAATAATAAACAGCAATAATAAATAATGCTACGATAAAAATAAAATAAAAAATAGTTCAAACAATACCTAACCTAGGACCGTAGGCAACTAGTTGATGCTCTGGAAAAGTAACACTCTACACAACTGTCAAAGCTCGAGTGCAACCTCTACTATACAGTAAGAAACAATGAGAGAGAAGCAGAGATTAGTCCATGCCTTGCAATTCATAACATAAGAACTGACCATGAACCGTTATTGTTAAATCACAAAGCTTAGCCCCTCCGTTCCATGCAAAGCCATTCCAACCACTGAAAACCTCACATTTTGTTACGCATAATCAAATATATTTTGATCCGGTGGTAACTGATTGGAACGAGAACGTAATCTGGGTTCCGTAACCACTGACAGTAAGAACTTCATTGGCCGGCTGCATCGCTCCTTCAACCCAGGAATGCAAAAGTTAAAGGAAATGATTCAAAAGCATCTGTGCACATTCATTCACGTCTGCAATGTTACGTTAGAGAGTAATCACAGTGCACACCCAGAATTTGATGATGAATTGCCCAATCAATGCAACCCCCCCCCCCCCGCCCACCACAATTTAACACCACAAACTTCGATTTAAAAAGTCCAAGCCCTGTGCAGGATGAGTTTGCAAGAAAAGCATGAGCGTCCAAAGAAAGGGCAAAAGAAAAATAATGGAAGGTTCATGTCAAGGGGGTGAAACAAATCAGTGTCGGGACGTCACTTGTTGATCTTTGACAACCTAGAGGGCGTTTTCAGGACTCGTCTACATCACTTTCCATTCTTCCACTTTGCACCTTTCTATTGGCCCCAGAAAGAGCTGCACCAGAGAGGATTAAGAGAAGCTAATGTTCAGCAATGAGAACAGAAGGAACAATTACCACAGAACTGAGGTCACTCTAATGGAGAAAATAAAATACAAGACAGAATAAACAAATGAAGTTACATGCCAAGGATGATGACAATGAATACTTGCACACTGCTAATATAAAAAGCTACTGGTATGAAAATGAAAAGAAAAAAAAAAAAAAGGAAAAAGCTTGCTGCCTCTGTGAGGAAAACGCTTGATCTCCAACTCTACACAACAATAAAGAATTACAGTATGCTTTGTTTTTTCCTGTTAAGTTGACATTACTGGAGGTACAAGGGTTTTCCAGGAGACCATTCTTATTCTAACTGCCCTTATTAGCGTATGGAAACATTCCTAACTATGAAATGAAATGTGAAATGAAGCATGTCGAACGCTACAATAAGAACTCGCATGTCATACAACACAGCTATTTGTGTAACGACGCGGTAAGAGATACCAGTGCAAACCGTCTGCATGTTGACAGCTGCGCTTAGAATTATTCCGGTGATGGTGTTGGAGAGCGGCAGACTCACCTCTGCATTGTAGAACTTTGTCTTCACATCCAGCGGCTTCAAAACCTGATTGAGAATAGATTGCAAACTGAACGCTGTTGTTTTCTCACACTGTACCTCCATTCGACAGGAAAAACAAATATATGTCCATGCAAAAAATGACAGTAAATCTTCAGCTGAGAAAAGGAAGAACTTGGAATCTGAGGGATAATACCGCAAATATTGCTAAAGGGACGGGAAGAGGGTTACTGTTGGTTCACGAACTGAGAGCCGAAAGACTGCAACGCCCCGATATCCACAGCTGGGATGGTAATTGCGTTTGCTCTGTTGTGGACCTGTGACATTTCTCAGGCCTCCTCCAAGCTCACACAGGGGTGGACCACTGTCATCTAATGAGAGCGGGCAAATATAACTCACCTGGAATTTGAAGAACTTCCGAAAATAGAGCTTCTCCCCGTACTGAGTGGTGTAACTGACTGCACAAACTAAGCTGGGAATCGGAGGGAGAGAAACTTTTAGAATAGCAAAAAACACACACGCGATGCTTTTAACCTGTGTAAGGATTGCTTCCCCGCTTTTGGTCAGCTGGGAGGACAGTTTTCCGGCACCATAACAAAAGAAGGGAGTGTAAATACTGTGAAGGGAGTGTAAACACTCACATATGCGTTCCAATCTCTTTGACTTCGTGATGGATAACGTCATCAATGCAGCATTCAGGTTTGAGTTCCGCCACTGCAGAGTTGGACGCCGAGAGGTTGAGCCTCTGCGAGCTGGTCTGTAGATCGGCCTGTTCGGGGGTTGAATCACAGCAGAGGACGGTTGTGGGTAAAACGGGAGAGTAAAGTGTGTAAAGGAAAGGTCTTTCTCTCGCAGTACCTTCACGAGAACGTCCTTCACGACCTGGTTGCTGTCGTTGTGCACACTAATGTAACTGGAGAAGGTCTCGCCGAGGAAAATATTCCTGTGTGATGCACAGAAGTGGGGCAAAGTCAAGTCGTTAAACTTTAAAGACAACAATTTGCTCCACAAAAAGTATGCCGAGCGCTCTTTGGTTGATTCTCCAAACAGCTGATTAGCGTTAATTACCCAAAGTTCTGTGGTAACGTAAGCATCTCTCCCAGCATTAACGCCTCTGCTCCTTTGATGGTGGAGGGGTCCTCCCTCATAAGTTGACCAAACAAATCCCCTATAAAAAAAAAAATAAAAACACAAAAAAAAATTAGCGCTGGAGCTTACACAAGACTTAAAACATTGAACAACCACCTGCATCAAAGACAGATGTAATTTAACCAACAAAAAAAAAATGTGTGCACATGTGTTACTGCTATAATAACCAACATGAGTTCTCAAACTGTATAAAGGAAGTAAAGCCCAGAAGTATATTCTGTTCTATCTACACACAACCTTTAGATCTCAACCTTAACTTGGTCCCAACATGAGACACAGCTGTTCCATTCCAGTAGAGCAATTCTGCCTGCATTAACCAAGACGACAACATATCAATGTTCATATCCATATAGAAGTTGTTGCAAGTTTGGAACCGATATCAGTGAATTCAATTTGACACAGTACCAGCCTTCGCGAGTCGGTCTGTCTGCGGACCGCGTAGATGTATAAGATGTAGACACAGTTGGGTGTTATATAAGTGTTTGGGTATTCTGTTCACCGCACACAGACAGAAATACAGGACCTTTGAAGATCAGGTTTAAAAGCAGTCTGAACCAGAAGGGCTTTCCTCATTGGGTTCTAATATCTGTGTGAGTGTTATGGCTGCTACTCAATCATCCACCTCTATTAGATCAATCAGAAAGCATGGGGTTCAACAAGCCATTCAGCTTTGGCTCCCCTTGCTATGTCCCCCCCCCCATACGAGTACCTCCACGCACGGCTTGACGACTACCTTTGCAAAGGTGCGCCATATTTTTCCGCGCGAGCCAATCAGAGCTGACCGGCCTTTTTCAGGACGGAGGCTTTAAGACACACGCCCTAAAATGTAGCGCTGCTGACAGACGGTGAATAAAGGTGTATATTCAGACAAACATTGTGAGGAAAAATAATGTGGTTTCTGAACATTAAGGCATAAATACAATACCCGAAGTACAAGTCTGAACCTGAGAGTGAGAACGACACGCTCCCTTTAAAGCTGGAACTCGATAGCAAAAAGGAAAATGGTTCCATGTATCTCATGTCAAATTCAACCAATTCATCTTTGTGAACTTTGAGACAAGTCGTCACTTCATTGCGACTCTTGTATAAATAGTGATCCTTCTGAGAAGTGTCATTGTGATTCATGGTTTGTTAGGAGTTCAGTTACCAGTGCAGCGGTCACATTTCTCTGTCATGTAATTCATCAGAGGGGGAAACAAACCCTGAACTTCTCGGCAGGAGAAGGTTCTGAGAGTGTACAAATGTAATACAGATGTGCACCGGATCTAAAGCAAATGCTAAAAAAAAGTAGGCTAAATGCAGTTCAAAATGTATATGAAATTGGCTATTTTCATTACATTTTGTCTGTTTATCATTTGGCGACTAGACTGCACAGAACAATTTTTTTTTTAATTTAAAATCAAAATTATCTAGAACTTTGCAGAAGTCAATACACTACAAGTTTAGGAAAATTCACAAAAATGTGACAGACTACATTATTGGCAACCAATCCTAGCATTATTACATCATAATACTATTCATTATCATACCTCATTACTGCAGGCATAGATCAAAGGCACGAATGCACTTTTTGTTCATGTCCTGCATACGTGCTGACCCCTTTAATGAAGTGTTTATGACAGTAAGATGTGCGCCATTGTTCCCTCAAGTAAATGTTTTAACTTAAACATGGAAGCGTCTGCTGTCTAGAGTGGGATGTTTGTGAAACCCTAACGCAACCACAGACAATGTCAGCTATCGGTTGAAGGTTTTATTTGGAGAACAGGAGAAGCAGAAGCAGAGCTCTCAGAGACACTAAAAGTAGAACTAAGACATCCGTTCAAGCCTGGTGTTGTGCATTGTGCACATGATTATGAAATGCTGATATGAACTCCTCATTTGTGTTCTGAAGCCTGGCTGCCAGTCTCTCAATCACAGTCATGGGAGTAATTTAACTAGAATAGAATGCGAGTAATGAGCCTGAGAAGTCTGGCAACACCTCTTTGTTTATTTTGAACTACTTTGTTCTTCGTAAAGAAATAGACAACATGTTTTTTTTTGGAAGCTTCCAAAAATAGATTTTTTTTTTTCTTTCTGGCGTGCGAAGACTGACTGAACCTCTACACTCTACAGAACAAAGACAAGCAGGATTGTGTTGCTCATATTTTCTTATCTCCCCCCACAGGAGAACAGCTATCAACAATCTGAAAATAAAAGTGCAATGTCATTAAATAATACAGAAAAAAAGGAGACACTAAACTCTCCTCCTCCTCCTCCTCCTCCTCCTTGTTGTCCGTACATGGTGGTGACCCTGCAAACAGCAATAACTCTGTTCCTACCATTCTCTCGTGCTACAGACGTGTGTAAACGGAGAGTGAAATTCCATTCGCGCTCCGTCTCTAAAGCTGAACAGGCTTACCTGGCAGATCTCGGTCTTCACATGTCACTGGCAGGTTTGTGAAGAGTGTCGGTTTGGTTAACCGCATCACTGTGAAGTAAAGGGACAGCGGTCAGGGACTGGACACACAAGTTGGTTAGTAATTGCTGTGAGCAGATCCTAGTGCTGGTAATGTCAGCACTAATTGAGAATCACCCTGTCACGGGCAGAGTGGCAGGTTTCATTCCAACATAAGACTACGACAACAGGTCATCATCTGTTGTAGTCTTTGGCTGTAATGCATCCATAGTCTGTGTTGTATTGCAATAAATCTGTCAAGTTCAAATGTTTCAACGCGATTTGTTTTCGAGGTGAGGCATAGAAATCACAAGTCTGAAAGGGTGAATGGTTAGTCTGACTGATGAGACATTTGATATGAACTCAACTATTTTTTTTAACGCTCTGACGTCAACAGGAACATTCTAGCAGCTGACAGCTTTCAACAAAAACGTGACAACGAGTGTGTTCACTGGATCCATTCCCTCAAAGCAAGATCTGGGGCTTTTACTGATTGCATCTTGTAAATAAACACTATATGTATAGCTTTTAATGGCTACACATTCATCAGAAACAGAATGACGTTTATTGGCTGAGTAGCTGACACATAATTTGAGTCAGCTATGAAGCAGCTTCACTTATGCAGTGACAGCAGCATATTTACAGTAAAATAACAAATACAGCTTCACATAAATAACAAAGCTAGTGAGTTCAATTCACTCATTCGTAAACCAACGTTATGTTTCTTGGCTAAATTAGCTAACAACACAACAGCAGTAGCCAGCTGGCTACATGGTATAATTATTGCTGTCACATATTCCTTAACAGCGTCATTCAATCTCAGCTTTAAGGTCAAATAACAACCAGAAACGTATTCTTTACAGCTAAACCTGTCACAGTTAGTCTTGGTTGCATAGTATCACAAAAGCTTAATATCGTTTTAGCTATTAGCAGCTAAAAGTCACAACAAATGACAACAGATAACAATAATAACGCGTCCGTTTCCCCCCTAAACCATCATCTGGACTCAGATTATTAAGTACCTTTTAATGCAAGTAGGTGTTCCTGTTTCGCTTGATTTACATCCATTTTGACAGGGGAAGTTGTCTTTTCGGGGTGATGTTAGCTACTATGCTAGCTGGTTGTTGTGACAGGCTAGCTTTGTGAACTTTGACCCTACCGGAAGCGCTCTTTCTTCTTCGTCTTTAATATATGGGACGCTCTCAAGGATGCTGGGCTGCCCCCCACAGCCTGCGGTGGGTACTACCAGAGCGTGAGAGAGACTACGGTCTAGTTATGGTCATTTCACAGTAAACGTCTGAATACTGTGTTATATTGTGAAATATCACTTTAATACTAATGTTATTTGTTTTCGGTACAAACAGAGAGACATAACTATTATTATAACTAATTATTGCTAATTAGTAGCTATGATTAGTAGTAAATAGATTCATTGATTTACACTATTCATATTAAGCAACGGCATATGTATTTAGTTTCATTAATATACTTTAAGTGAAGTATATAGATATAACAATATATACATATTGATGTGCAAATGAGTTGAGATTTACTATTATTTTGTATGTTTTACAGTCAATTGTTCTATTAATTTAATGGCTGTCTGTCATGTGTTTTGATGTAATAATATTGGGGGGAGGCAGGGGGGCTGTAATGGTGATATTGTCACTGTTTTATTTATTTTACATGGAGTCAATGTAAAAAATATTTGTCATTAATACACTATATCTTAATACGGATCACAGGAAGAGTATTTGTTATCGAGGTAACGACTAATGGTGATACAAATAAACAAAAAAAAAGTTATAAATTAGGTAAATTCATCGCCTGTTGTCTTAATTTCCGATTAAATACCTTTATTTTAATTTTTTTTAAATGAATACACAAACTACAGATAGCTGTAAAGCTAGTTGGAGGCTGAAAGAGAGTGTTGGCAGATGTCTTGTTCATCTGGCAGTGAGCGCAGGAGACAAAGTAGAGGGCATAAGATACCAAATAACCGAGCCAGAGACCATCAAGAAACCCATCACAAGCCTCTAATAACATGCAATCTGATATGCTTTATTACAGACTAAGTCTCCACTGAGCACTGATCCTCACAGCAGTGACCGATAAATCATTTAGTGCCTCAGTACACTGACAGGCCCAGCCCCTTGGAGTACAACTATAGTAGTAGTACTAGGAGCCCACCACATGTGGACCTGCCAGAAGCGTAAGAGCAAAGAGGAACATTTAGGACACCAAAGGCCTCGGTAGTATTCCTGTAAATTTTGGGAAGCTTATAATGACTTCAAGAGGCGTTTTCATTTTGCAATTACACAAATATGACATGTTTTTCTGTTGTTGTTGTATTAAAGCAAAAAACGTGTATTATTTTGAAACACGGGTTAAATGCATACATATAAACTTGTGATTTTTTGTTTTAAATACTTGTGAACTCTTACAGCGTTTGGATGACGGCCATAAATATTTCTTATTTGGTTCGGGTTCGGGTTCTGCTGGGGTAATTTGGACGGATGACAGTATTTCTAATATCCTGGCTACTACCCTGGGAGTTATATATGGGTTTTTTTTTTCCAACGATGTCATGACTTTATATAACCTCAGGGTACAGACTTAATGTCTCCTGTGCAGCCAGAGATTATGAATAATCTCTCAGCAAGACATCAGGTCTGCTGAATAAATGTAATTGTTACCCAAAATAAAAAGTTTTAATAGAGAATCCCTCAGCTGTACTTGAAAAAGTTTGTACGACACCATTTTGTTTGGCCAGCTCGCGGTATTGGGATCCTTTTGTGGAATTTATGGAGAGAAGCAGTATTGTGTGCACCATTAAATAACATACAGTTGCAAATACTAAAATCCTGCAGTACCATTAATCACACCTTGCAGTGAGTGCGACGATCACTTCTATTCTAATACAGTAGGGTGGCACACATTTATGTTCACTTAAAATACTGAAAACAAGTATAATTCTGCTAACTGTTCCCTATATATTGATTATTGACTGTAATTTTTCCCAGCAGGTCATCAATATTTTAAAGGGGGATGTGTGCAAAGCATTTCTGTGAGTTTTCCCTCCGGGTTATCCGTGTTTCTTCACAATGTATGTAGAAGCCTTCTCCTGTTATCTGCAGATGCAGATTGGCCCTGAACAAAACCTCCTCGGTCTGGGTGTATGATTGTGGGAAGTATGCTGTTCAGGTTGTTTGATAGTATTTTGGTGAGTATTTTGCCATTCACATTTCCTACTGAAAGGGGTCTATAGCTACCACACTGCTGGGGAAATCTCCCTTTTTGTGGATTATTGTGAACAAGCTTTTTGTCATACTTGCAGGCAGTAGGCCCTTTCCCAGTGCAGAGTGCTTTCAAATCGTCTAGTCAATAGTCTAGGGGGAATATCACTGAATTTTTTAATAAGAATCAGATGGATATCCATCGTCTCCAGGGGCCCGACCTGATCTGAGGCCTCTTATTGCATCTTGGACCTCCTGTAGTGAAATATCTTGTTCCAGTAAGTTCATATTGGACCGGGAAAATACAGGGCATCTCTAGAGTCAAGAGGATTTATATATTAAGTCTGGCTCTGTTTGTATCTTCATTTGTAGCCAATATAAATCCCCTTGAACTAAAATATTCAACTTAGTGAGAGGGAGAAGTGAGGGCAACCAAAGTTCCCAATATCATCACATCAGTGTTTAATATTCTAAGACCAATCACTCACGTCTCATGTTTCCCATACCATGATTAGGTCAGCATTTACTCCTGGATGTTTCACATATATCTGACCTGTAGAACAGCTGGTCACTTCAGACAAGCCCCTCATTTCTGGCTGGATACTGCACACGAAACAGCACACCTTTCTGGTAGAGGGCTCCCTTAACAGAGTGGCATGCAGCCCATCTTTCAACATATCAGAACGCGTCCCTGGTATTTCATTTGGTGTTGTCTGGAGTCCCACACCTCCATATTAAGGCACAAAGTGTTGAAGGGGATGCTGGGAAAGTAACACTTTTAGTCAATTATTCTTTTAAATGTTACCCCATGTTTGAAATGTTTTATATATGGGCTGCACCCTCTCTCTGGAACTCTCTCCCCCAGCATTTCAGACATTCCCCATCACTCACCACTTTCAAACCAGCACTTAAAACCTTTTGTTTTTTTACCATTTATTTGAATCTGCTTTTAACCTGTGATGCTAGTTCAGTATGTTTTTGTTTTGTTTCTTACTGTGATGATGTCATCTCTCTGTTTTTACCATGTGAAGTGCCTTGAGTACCTTGTAAAATGCTATACAAATAAAATGTATTATTATTATTATTATTATATTTATTGGGAATACTAAGGAATTATGGTTTAAAACTTTTTAACCAAATGATGGTTACAGAAAATATTCCCATGCTGGATATAAATTATATGAAAAATTCAAATCATATAGGTCATGTATGAAGTGAAACGAAATGGCAGTTCAGTCTGATTATCAGACTAATGAAAAGGTCGTGAATAAAAAAATAATAATAGAAATATAGAAAGAAAAAAAAAAAAAAAAAGAAAAATAAAAGAATACATACATAAATAAATAATTAAAAAAAACATAATAATAAAATAATAATAATAACAGTAATAATAATAATAATAATAATAACAATAATAATAATAATAATAACAATAATACAATATATATATATATATATATATATATATTGTGCTAAGCAAAAGTCAGCAGATTCCCCAGCTGCATTACTTTTGTTTCCCTGTACAATATTGTATTAAATCTATCTCCACTGACCCTGCAGCGGTGATAACGTTTTTCCACCAGGTGGCAGCACACCACAGAAATGCGTCTGATCTGCCTCAAACGTCAAAAAGAAGAAGTTGGCGTTACATCCAGTACGCTGCTGCCTCTCAGCGTACAGAGCAGTTCACAGTGGACCAGCTCGTCCACAACATTCATGTTTTGTTTCTTTATTACGGACGCGTAGATGCTGTTAGTCAGTCCTGCCGCAGTAACAGACTTTTCGGATTCGTCTCGAGGAGAAAGGAGCCCGAAAAGAACCGAGGACGTGTGAGACTTGAGAGTTTTTTAGCAAACAATCCCTTCTGCTCTGCCTCCTCTCTGCCTGCTAGCTATTTGCCAAGAGAGTGATTTTTCTGTTTCGTCTACGGTCCAAGGAAACATGAGTTTTCTTTTGTGAGTAGTATTTCTGTCTTTGGTGCTTATTTTAACGTCGCCATGTAGCTTTGTGTGCGGGAAATGTTACTGGAGTTGGCGTTAACACAGCTAGCTAGCTAGCGAAAGCAGTTACACGGGATCAGACTACTTGCTGGACTGACCTCCGACTGTCTGCTGTGATTTCACAGAGATATCTCTAGATTTTAAGGATAATTAACGTCGGCATCGAGAAGAGATTATTTGTACCGTTGTTATGTTCTGCCATGCAACTTTAAGCTGTATTATACTGACCCCAGAGTAAATGTTAACATATAAGTGTTGTCAGTCCGGCTGGCTTGGGTATTTGCTGGTTGTGAACACTTTGTTAAAACTAGCTAATCCAGCTCCGATGTGACAGGACACTCATCGACCTGTGAGCCATTTGATCAAAGCAACGACGTTGTTGTTGATGTTTAGCTAGCTACTCAAAAAGCCCTTGTGTGGATGAAGTCAGAGGGTAAACATTAAAATGTGCCCTCTGGTGAGGATGTGAGTGTTTTCTTAGGCAGCTGGAAGGAGACGAATCTGGTTAACAAACCCCAGAAAAACATTTACTAAATAGGTTTAATGTTTATCTATCATTGTCTCCATCAGGCCAGAGAGTGCAGAGACTCATTGGATCAGCTACAACGGATTCCAAATGATCTGAGTTGATTAAAAAGCACCTTTCAGACCTAGGGATTTTTTTTTTTATTACCCCCATTGAAATATAATTAATTTAACATTTTCACAAAATTATCTAGGAGTTTGATACAGATTGGTTTAATATCTGTTAATGCTCCAATTAAAGGAGAATCTGTTTTAGTGTGCAACCTACCATGTTGTGATGACTCAAATTCTTGTTTAATGGGCCAGTGAGAGGGATTGAATACAGTACCTCCCCAAATGGCCTCATTATACACAGAGAGAGACACACTGTTCTGGTCCGTCACTCTGATTCTGCCAAACGCATCAAGTCAACAAGAGCTCAACTCTTTTGTTTGCTTTAAGAAGACCCAGACTTTTTTTTTGGTCAGCAAAAGTCCCTCAATTAGAAGCACCGTGAACTCATGATTCGTCATGTTATCTGACTACCTCCTTATTTGTCACACTGTTTTGTCTTCCTCCTTTGAAATGTGACTCACAGTGGAAACCGTTCATCCAAGACGTTCAAGCCCAAGAAGAATATCCCGGAGGGTTCTCACCAGTACGAGCTGTTGAAACATGCAGAGGCTACACTGGGAAGTGGAAACCTGCGCATGGCAGTCATGTTGCCCGAGGGCGAAGACTTAAACGAGTGGGTCGCAGTCAACAGTAAGCACCAGTTTTACCTTTATTTTCCCCCACCCTCCCCTTCCTGACAACACCCTTTAAGATTCCGCTTCCTGGCAGAGGGACAGCACCTTCACGCGCCTTTTTTTATCTCTATACCTGCCACTCTCCTCGTAGGTTTTACATTTGCATGCTTCTCTGTAGTCCAGTTCCCGAAATCGCAATCAGTCCACATCAAGAATCAGTTGAGAGCTATCAGGGTGTAAGATCTTGGCATTCCCCCCCAAAGGCCGGGTGTATTTATGCTGGAAAAACCTCTGTGAATGTTAAATAGACTTGATTGTATGTGCTGTGAGAGCCTTGTTTACATTCCTCTAAATTGAGATAAAGTGCTGGTCAGCAGCTTAATTTCCTCTCGTGTCAGAGAGCCTTTAGGGTTCGAGATGTTCCGTGTCTCCGCATGTTAACAGATGAATTGGCCTTTTATTTAAAGTACTTTTCCTGCAGTGTATCGTGATGTGATCGGGATTTCAATGTTGATCTGATCAAGCTTTTAACATTACTTTAATGCAGATAAATTAGTAGTTTTTTTTTTTCCTTTACTGCTATGCTGTCACTTGAGTCTGTTGAAGTTATTTGCGTTTAATTGGGATTTATTGGATTTGATGCATTTTGGAGCCATTTGTAGAACAAGAAAACTAAAGTGTGGTGACTGTACTTCTCCACTATTGTTACACAATGTAAACAGCAAACCTTGTGTGTCAGTGAGGTCACACATTTTATAGGCGTGTTAAGTGTGCCGGTGAGATGGCTTGGCTTCACCATTGCAGTACTTTTATTTTAGTTTTCATAAAAGGTTAGTGGAAATGAAAGGCTGTTACTCAGAGATGTTTTAACCTGCACAATAAAGGGAAATTAGAATAAAATAGCTGTGAGTGATAACTTCTCCCACCGCCGCGTTTATGACTTTCATGATGATCTCTGTTCACAAGAAGCAGGTCGCTTTTGCCATTTTGCTTGTCATGGACATTGGCAGTAGAGGAAGAGACGGGGTAAATGCAGTAAAGGTCCTTGCCCAGAATCAAACTGGGAACAACTCTAGCAGTTTATTCTGTCTCACCTAAGCATCTCTGATGTTCTGCAGCTGTCTGCTTGCATCCACCACTATGTCAGCCTACGCCCACGGAAAGTCTGTTGTGGTGACGATGACTTTGACACCTGTCATGGCGAAGTGAACGTGTTGACCAGTTGATAGCATGGCGAAAGCGCCGGACCTCATTTATGTCGTTCCTAGTGGTTGTGCTTTGAAATGTGTATTTTTCTGTATTATTGAGAGTACCTCTAATTCTGGTCCGCCTCTAACTTTATCTACTTTAGTGGTAAAAACAGTCGTACAGGCTTTTGAACAGAACCATGTTCAACATCCTAAAATCAGTTATTATCAAGCCATGACCCGGTTATGAATACAAACACTGAGGACAAAAATATCTTTATTGGAGACTGAGTAAACCTTATCAAACATAAAAGGGAACCGGTGTTTCCCTAAACAGGACCTCACACATCAGCTGTTCAATATGCACTTTCTATTCCCCGAGAGATTATCAAATGGAGCACCAGCACCAACACCAACGCTGCCAACACTTTAAATGGATCTCTCCAACTGATGGAAAGCCAAAGTTGGCGCTACGCCGCTGGGAATGAGCGATAACACAATTTGTTCCAGATAACTGGAGTGTGCACTGGTTTACAGTTTGTACTGGGGCAGAGAAGTGGGGTGGGTAAAGGGCTGTGGGGAAACTTGATGCCAGCTGTTTGTGCTGGCACACAAGGTACTTGGTCTCATGTACGCTTGATTTCAGTATGTTTCCTTTTTTTTTCTCCCTCCTTTTTTTTTTTTTTCAGCTGTGGATTTCTTCAACCAGATCAACATGCTGTATGGCACCATCACAGATTTTTGCACAGAGGCAAGCTGTCCAGTCATGTCTGCTGGTCCTAAGTGAGTTTATCATTGTCGACCTGTTAGTGTCTCGTCTCGTCTCATGAAACCAGCCCACAAGCTCAACGGGGCGTGGAGGTGTTGTCAGAGGGACAAAATAACTTGGATCCATTGGCATCGAATCTGACCATAATTCAAATGGAAAACGCAGCCCACTTGTTGACATGCTCGTGTAAAATGCCGTCCTCTGGCCTCCTGCTGGCCTGCTCAGAAGATTCTCAGTGTTTTACATGCTACGACCTCGCAGGGAAAACTAAGCTCACAAGATCGAGATTGGCTTCAGCAAAGTTCAAAGGATCCACATGAGAATTATGTGTTTCGGTGAAAATGAAATCTGAAATACCACTTTGTTCTACATTAAATGGCGTCGAGGGCGAATGAGTGTGACCCTAGATGGAATCCGTGAATGTTTTTTTTCTTCTTCCAAAATCGAGTGTTTGTCACGTTTCACATTCCACATTTCTTGTAGATACGAGTACCATTGGGCGGACGGAACCAACATCAAGAAGCCCATCAAATGCTCCGCCCCCAAGTATATTGATTACCTCATGACCTGGGTGCAGGACCAGCTGGACGATGAGACGCTTTTCCCCTCAAAGATCGGTATGCCTCGTGTCCCTTTTTTTTCTCCATCCTGTCATAGCCATCTTTTCGTTGTGTGTGTTTGATGTGTTGCCCTCTGGTTACTATTACTGCTCAGCTCTACATAAGGGAAAAATATTTTTTGTGGAATTTAAGTGCCACGCAAATCAATAATACGCGGCCAGCGGCAAAGCGCGTGTAAATATTGTCCGTTTGCTCATTTACATATCTGGTGACAACATATTTCACACAAACTTCCAGATGAACATATGCAGAAGTTTCTCTCTTTTGCAACATAGAGGGCCACTGAAAGGACTTCACATGCATACCAGCACAGTTCTCAACCTCCCGACGAGCAGAGGCTTGTGCCGACTAGGGTGGAGTCTTAATAGAGTTTGGGTGTCAGCCAGCACAAATACGTATCTGCTCTATCCCTTCGTACATCTCAGTGGAGAGAGCCAATGGCTGAACGTGTGAACCGCTAAATGTTCCACCATCGCAACATCTATATCTGGTATCCACTTTACAGTCTCTCACCATCTTTAACGAAACAGGGACTCGCTCATGAGATCACAAGGATATATTTTTATATTTTTTGACCTTGTCAGGACTAATACCAGCCTCTCGCCTATAAATGATTGAGCTTTCCTGGAATAGTCAAGTTTGGTGTCCAAATGAAAAAGTGCCCAGTGCTCAGAAGAGTGGGCCGTGTGCGTGTCCAGCCCGAGGTGGTAGCTTTTAATCAAGAACTCCTTGCCCTGTCAGTCACCCGCCCCGTTTGAATAATTGATGTTGGGTTGTGCTGTAGCTCTCTGTACACTGTAGGAAGCAACTCTCCACCGGGCTTCTGCACATCGGAGCAGTGGGGCGTAACGGCATCATCATTTCCCAACCGCAGAGGAGCGCCATGTTGCCATGAGGTGCTTCTGTGTTGCACTCATGACTGTTTTGCACTTCCCTTAAATCGTGAAAGACATTTGCAATCCGGAGAGCAACTGTGGCTGCATCTTCCTTCATTGCGCTGAGCTTTTTTTTTTTTGTGGCTTATTGGAATTCGTAGGAATAGATTATAGAAGAGGAAGAAAGGAAAAAAAAGAACAGTTTGCAAAGTATTTTGAAACTCAAAAATTCTTAAGAACCCCTTTTTTTCTGTCTGTATCGTATTATCTCTATCTCTGGTTGTATGTTGTGTGAATCACAGCTTTTTTCTCTCGCCCTCTCCCCCCTCCCTCCCCAAGGTGTCCCCTTTAAGAGAAACTTTATGTCGGTGGCGAAGACCATTCTGAAGCGCCTGTTCAGGGTCTACGCTCATATCTACCACCAGCACTTTGACTCCGTGATGCAGCTGCAAGAGGAGGCCCACCTCAACACGTCGTTCAAACACTTCATCTTTTTCGTTCAGGTATAGAATCCCTTTTATACATTTGAGTGTTTACTTTGACCTATTATTATTCACTTGAGTGACACTGTATGTTGGCAAAAAGGAAGAAAATAACCGGTAGCATACAGCGGGTAATGTGATTTCTGTTTTCTCTTTCAGGAGTTCAACCTCATTGACAGGAAAGAGCTGGTCCCACTTCAGGAGCTGATTGAAAAGCTGACCACCAAGGATAGATAAGCAGCGATGTAATCCTTATTTTATTGGTCTTCTAGTTTTTGCACAGATACCCACCCGCCCTGGCTGTATGTATGCAGTATATACTATATTTCCATTCGGGGAAATGTTTTTAATAAGGCCAGGAAGAAGGAAGGATCTTGATAGGTTTAAGCCACCGGGACTAATACTATCAGGGATTACACACGCAATTGAACAAACCATAGATTAATTTATGGGAGAAAAAATGGTTTTAGCTGTACGGAAAGATCCCCAGTATTCAGTCAAGGCTTCCATTAAGGATAATATAGACATATGTTCATTAGTCTTCTATTTGACTTCACAGATTATTTTCTTTTTTTTTCCCACTTGGATTTATGACAACGCTCTTAGATTCCCATTTCGAACTCACCTGTAGGGAAGAAGACGAGTGTGTCAGCAGAGTTGCTGTGTCATAACATCGGGGCTTTGTTGCTGTTGTGGCGAGAACTGAAGCCAGCCTTTTAAGCCAATTTCACCACACTAGCTAGTTATTTCATTCATTAGTCGACATAGAAGGATCTGGGTTGCGGCCTGTTACTTTTCACATCTGTAAGAGCCCGCATCTGTCAATACAAAATAATCCTAAGTGCCTAGCATGGCTCATAATTGCCCTATATCAACAGCTGTAAGAAGATAAAGGCCATATACCACTGACTTGATTGACACAACATCAAATTTTCCACGCCACCTCTTTTTTAAGTTTCTGTGACTCCTAATTCCTGCTTAACGCGGGGGTTTCTATCTGTACTGTAACTTGGTTTAAAGATTTTTTTTTTCTTCTGTTTTTTAACACCATTCTCCTCTTTTCACCAACCTTTTCCCTTATTTAGTTAGAAAGTCTCTCAACCAAGTGTTCTGTGCAGGTTATGATAAATGAATGTGTTGAAGGACATAGAAGTGAGGCTAGAATATCGTCGTGTTGTAGCAGGGATTCAAATTCAACGAAACTTTTAGCGTTTGTTTTTTTTCTGGTGACATGTTCCCGTGTACCGAGTTGTTTCCCTCAAAACTTGAAGTAGAAACACAGTTTTAGGAAAAAGTCTTCAAGGGATCTAAAAACCTTAAATTGTAAATAATCGTCCTCTAATAGAAGTAGAGACCTGTGTTTAAAGTCGGAACCTCCACAGTTACAAAAAAAAATACAAGCATTTAAGAAAAGAAAAAAGAAAGGAAAAAAAGAAATTGGATTACGCTGCTGCATCCCTTGTTATCTCACTCGCCATGAAGCACTTTGAACAATTTTCCTGACCTCTTTTGCCTGAATGTTTATTCTGCATAGACCGTGCTTTGTGAGAAGCCGTATCATGTGACTGATCATAGTTTATTTCCTCCCTTATACTTACTCCAAATGAATGTTGAATTGCTAAAACCTCTTTTGAATTTGGCTCCAAGGCACAAGTGAGATTTCTTATGTTTTTTCTTTTTCTTTTTTTTTTTTTTTTTTTATGGTCTGGAGTTGTTGGTTGCTGTGCTTTAAACAGCAAGATGCATGAACCCCTCCCGATCTCAAAGTGTAGTTTACTATGCAATAATTAACACAACACTAAAAGGGTTACCAGTTGGCTCATTCCTACTTTATCTAATGTTACTTTTCCTTTTTATTGTGCATAAATTCTGGTGTACGATGGAAATAGAATTCTCTTTCAGGGTTTGGTGAAATAAAAACCGGTGAGATGAACATTTTATATATCTTTATATATAATTTGTCAGAGGTGTAATACTTCAATGCACACATGTAAATACTGAGGGTTAGACCTGTCTTAAAGATAACTAAAGATAATTTTCTTTTTTTTTGTTCAGCGAGCATGGAGTGGTAGCTTTTGGTTTGAAGAATGCATCGAGTCTTTTTAGAGGCTGCTTCCCCTCCCCCATTTGGATATTAAAAAAATCTTTGTTTGTTTTTATTGTGGAGTATCTTTTTCCACGTCCTTAGTTAACTATTATGAATGTTACTGCTCACCAGATATCTGAAAATGTAATAGAAACTCTGTCATCCTGGAAGCATCTCATCCTCATGAAATGCCCGTCACATAGCCTGTTGCCTACAGTTTGTTCCTCCTTGACTGTAATAATTGATGACATGTTTGTATATATTGGCTTGGTAGGGGGTTTTCAATGCTACTGAATTGATTTATGCTGTTTACAAGGAAAATAAAGGTGGTCTTGACTCTTTGAATGAATTGTATGTGTACCGTGCGTCGCCCATGGTGGAAAGCAAGTACATTTACTGAGGTACTGTACTTAAGTAAAACATGTTATGAGGTACTTTTCCATTCTTCATACTGCTTCTCTGATGCATTTCAGAGGGAAATATTGTACTTTTTTTTCTCCGCTACATTTACTTCACAGCTATATACACTTTTCAGATTGAGACGTTCCATACAAAACATATTAGCTTATAGAGTATGATTTATTGTTATTGGTTAAATTAACCCAAAGTATTTAAAGCAGTTACAATACAGTTTAATTAACCAACTACAATATTAATGTGCTGCATTAATGTTTATGCAGCAATATGAATATATGTCTGATGCAGAAAATTTTGGATAATGAGTACTTTTACTTTTGAGTACATATTGTTGCCAATACTTGTACTTTTACTTAAGTAACATTTACAATGCATGACTCTAGTTGTGGTAGTGTTTATTTGTGGTATTGGTTCTTTGACTTTTAATAATTTTAAGGGTACTTGAGGACAGTATTTCAATGTTATGTATCTTTATACTTCTATTACACTACATTTCAGAGGGAAATTGTACTACATTTAATTAAAAGCTCTTCTAGTCAGATATATATTTGATATAGGCTGCAAAACATGCATCAACAGTGTAACGACATAACACAGTGACCATTCTGCAGAATGAGTACTTTTACTTTTGACACTTCAAGTACATGTTGCTGCTTCTAATATACTTTTACTTACTATATTAAATGCAGGATTTTTTACTTGCACCTGCCTATTTCAACAGTTTGGTCATACGCCGCTGACTCAGGAGCTACGTCACTGAAGCGGAGCAGCCCGGAGACACGTAACCGGCAGCAGCTGCTTCCTGGGCGGAAACACAGCAGCTGCTTCCTGGGGACACAGCTGTGCAGAGCCCGCCTCTTCCTCTTTCTTCCTTTATTTGCCGCTAAACTTTAAACAACAAGGAAACTTTTCCTTCTTCTGCTTCCTGTAGCAGCTGCAAAGCCCGCTTTAATCAACAAGGACAGCTTATTTTGTTTTGCTAAAAAAAAAATGTCCTTTACTCCGAAGAGGCCGTGTCCCGACTCGATGGACAACTCCATGAACGACTCGATGGAGAAAAGGATACACCGGATATCAATCGAGGGAAACATTGGTGAGTGCAGAGCTAGTGAGGGCAATAAGCGACATTTCACTCAGCGAGCTCGCTTTAAAAAAAAAAACAACTTGATTAAGTTTAATAACGTCGTAGAGTGATTTCAGACTCTTATTTTGTAACATTAAACGTTTACCGCCATTCTCCAGACTACTATTTATGCCTCTAATTAATTAATTAATTTGTGTCCTCCGATGCTGAATTTAAATGTCCGCGTTATTTTCCTTTGCGCTCAGCGGCGGGCAAGTCTACGTTTGTGCGCCTTTTGGAGCAGGAGAGCGGGGACTGGGAGGTGGTGCCGGAGCCGATCGCCAGGTGGTGCAATGTCCAAACGAAAGGCGGGGACTTTGAGGTACTGTACATTCCGGCATGTTGAAATAATGACACCTAGGTTAGCTGACACCCACATGCAGGAACAGATGAGCATGCCATCATCGGGTCAAACATCTCTGACCTCCCACACAGAGTGTATATATATATACACATATATATATACACACACACACACACACACATTTAAGGAGTGGAGTTTTGGCAATTTTGCTAAATAAATTATACAAGTCAACATGCCAGCTCTACTTGTATAGTATTTATCATATTATTTTTGGTTATTAAAAAAAAAAAGAAATAGTGTAGAACTCCAGCTTGACCAGTTTGAAGACGGCAACATTTTGTAAAATAATTTAGTTTTTTACATAAACGCTAAAACAAAGACTATACGTGTAAAGTTAAATTCAAATAACCACAAGTACATTTTTTTTTTTTTTTGTTCGTACAATTGTGAACCGTTCAAAATGCTTCTGCGCTACACGCTGTGGAGTACAGTGTAAATGACAGTGCAGGGATGTTATCAGTATGTACAACTGTCAGGAGGCCTCTAAGAGGGGCCACAACTCTGTAGAATAAAGTATGCGCAACTTCAGCAGTAGGTTGACCGTGTGCCCTCTCCGCTTGTGGAGCAGAGATGTAAATAATTTGACGGATTCACTCATGATGGAATGTATGAGTGAGTTTGAGAAAAGCCTTCTCAAAAATGTTGGTCTTGGATGTTGTAATCTATTTTAAATTATTGATAAAACTTTAATGAATGTCATTGCTGCATTCATAGAATAACTGTACAGCAGGTAGGAAGAGGACATGTTCAGAGTATTAAATAATATAACACAAGGAATTTTAGGCTGATTTAGATGTGTTGAATAATTGTTTAGTCAGCTCTCATGACACATTAAACATTATTTAAATCCATCAAATGTTGTCAAGGAGTTTGATATGCTGTCTATAAATATCAAGCAGCCACTGCAAATTAAAAATAACCAGATTTGACCAACGCAGTTCTTATACACTAAGCTATGACTGCTGTGGATTTATTTACCCCAATAGGGAGGTTTTTAACTTTATGCACACATTTAACTTCACCCTGTCCCTTATGTCCCAGGAGCTGACCACATCTCAGAAGAGTGGAGAGAATGTGTTGCAGATGATGTACGAGAAACCGGAGAGGTGGTCCTACACGTTCCAGAGCTACGCCTGTCTCAGCCGGGTGCGTGCTCAGATCAGGTCGGCCAATGGGAAGCTCCGCGAGGCCGAGAACCCTGTGCAGTTCTTTGAGCGGTCCATCTACAGTGACAGGTATCAGTGACGAACTGAAGAATATCTAAATATAATAATTAAAAAGCATTGTTTTCTTTTTTTGTTAAAACAATTGAAAATGAATCGATAGCAATTCTGATTATCATTTACATCATGTATCAAGTAAAAAACGTAACATTCCCAGCTTCTCTCATTTGGTGATTTGTTGCTTTTTACCATTTTGTATTATTGAAAATTAAATACTTTTGGGTTTTGGGCCGCTGTTTTTACAAAACAAGCTATTCGGAATTGATGCCATAGGCTGTGGTAAATTGTAATAGTCATTACCACCATTTTCTGTTATATGCACAAATGTATTATTTTAATCGGAACAAAACAATCGTCAGATTAATCAGAGACGACCATTGATACATTTATAGACGAAGACTGCAGAACCTTTTGCAATGCAAGAAATGACCAAATTTAACTTTTTTTTAATAATTTTTTTATTTCATATATTTTTAACTTTACTGTTTTGTTTTTTTTAAACTTAATCACCTTGTTCAAGAATGCAGTCAATCTTTAATTTTCTTTCATAAAAAAAAAAAGTTTATAAGTTGAAACTCCATAATGTCCTAGGTACATCTTTGCTGCCAACCTCTATGAGAGCGAGTGCCTGAATGAGACGGAGTGGTCCATCTACCAGGACTTGCACAGCTGGCTGCACAGCCAGTTTGGGAAGCACATCGAGCTGGACGGCATCATCTACCTCAGAGCTCCACCCGAGGTACTCCTGCTTCTTTTACTGTATTGTTCACTTCAGAGTAGACTGATTGCTATGGAGATGTTTTCACCTTGACCATCAGAGAAGACTTGAAACGACCTAATCCTTTCCTTTTGTTGTGCATGTGTAGAGATGTATGGAGCGGTTGCACCTGAGAGGCAGAGAAGAAGAGAAAGACATCCCTCTGGAGTATCTGGAGAAACTCCACTTTAAGCACGAGAGCTGGCTGCAGCACAAGACGATGAAGTGAGCCTTCGTCACTTTAGGAAGTAACTTAATTCAGTTCCAGGAGAAGGCGTCGTCCTTCATGTTGCTTAAGCATCATCACTAACCACGTGTCCCATGTTGCTTCTGGCCCTCAGAATGGAGTTTGAGTATCTCAGTGATGTGCCGGTCTTGACCATAGACGTGAATGAAGACTTTAAGGGGAATAAAATCAAGAGCGCCGACATGATTGAGAAGGTGAGTGACGGTTAGAGTGGTCAATAATGCCAAATACTCCAACAGGACTTTGAGGTGAAGCATCCTGTTGGCCCACTACAAATCCCTAACAGGGCTATAGAAACAAAACAATAACATGGGTATTTAAAAACGGGGGGACAAAAACAATAAATTCATAAAATCCTAAAGAGATACAAAATAGAATGATACTATGGTTATAATGGTAATAACGATTTTATGATATAAAAAACATGTATTAGAAATATAAAATATATACTTAACTAACAATATTATATACGTATAAATAAAGCTAAAATGTAAATAAAAATAAAGCTACCCATCTTTTGCAACATTGAAGTACTTTTTTTTTTTTTACAAATCTGCTTTGTTGCCAGTTGGTTCAAAAAGAGTGTTTTATACAATGCATCTTAGCCAGTATAAATACAAGTTGGGTTTTTATTCTGCACTATCCTACAACCCTCCCACGACCACTGAATCAACGTGCACTGTGAAAGATAACCCGAGGAGCCTTCAGCTGTGTTTAGGGTGCAGCTGCCATGTGTCCACATATCTGCACTGGTCATTTCCACACACCCAGATGAGCATGTCATCATCGGGTCAAACATCTCTGACCTCCCACACTGCTGCAGGCCTATCCTCACCCTCAGCCTCGTGTATTACTGCTTCAACACACCCATATCTATCTATCTATCTACGTACGTACATACATACATACATACATACATACATACCCACCACAGCTACTGTAGGTCTGGGAATTAGCATGACATTCAGGTGGACATTTTTCAGCCAGGATTTTTTTTTAAGCATATTGTACCATATAGTATCGCCTTCTCATGATGACCAAGAATATTTGATCTAAAATGGGTAAAGCTACCCATCTTTTGCAACATTGAAGTACTTAAAAACCTTAATGTTAATTCATCAGTGATAATAATATAAAGACATACAGTACCAGTCAAAAGTTTGACATTCACATTGAATGAGAAGGTGTGTCCAAACTTTTGACTGGTACTGTATCTATAATGTAACAATACCAGCTTTACAAAAGAAATCTCCAATTTAAGTATTTGTCTATTATTGAGCACTGAAGGTTGTTTCAAGAATTACCAATGTGTATTTTGACAGAATAAGGCATCACGCTGCACGTTTAGTCTTTTAGAATGCAATGATGGACAAAATGGACTTAATGAGATTTTTGTGGCCAATTAATGAGTGGCCATTCTACCTTCATATTGAGTGTTTACTTGTGTAGCTTTTAAGTCCATTTAGCTGATACTACCAATATACTTTTACTTGGGTAAAGGTTTGACTGTAGAATGTTAATATTGTGATATATTCTGAATACTTGATCCCTGTGTTATCTGAGTTTTGAAGAAGTTGTCATGGTTACTACTCAAGGAGAATGAAATCTCACCTGTTGCAGCTGATAAATTTCCACAGGACCTTTTTTAAAAAATATAAACAGGCTGCGATTAAGTACGCAAACAGGTTTTGGGGGGGGGGGGGGGTTATGTGCACAGCGTGATCTCACACACACACACGAGCCGCTTACGTCGGCTTGTTTTAAAGACTTCTAAACGACCTTTCACAAGGCATTACCGAGAAGTGGTCCCACACAATCCTCTGCACGGATGACTTTAAGCAACTCGTTTTTCAAGTTGGAACGACACAAAGAAAGAACGCGCCGTCTGTCACTGATGCCAACAGCCTGACTGTTGTGGTTCCGTTTCAGGTGAAAGAGTTCTTGAGCACGCTGTGAAGATCACTCTGCGATCTGGAGAATCTGATCAGCTTCACAGAGGAGGAAATGGATGTTGTGTGAATTTTATAACAATGAAATTGTGTTTATTATATTTCTATGAAGTACAATCATCACAGATGATCTGACTTGTAGTATTTCTTTTTAAAAACAAACTTGTATTAAACTTTCTTAAATCTGTTGTGTATTTATATAATGTTTTTGTGCAAGTGAGAATGAATCTGTCCTCGCCAATGACAATAAACTTGAAATGCTTGTTTAATTTTTGTGTGGTTGTCTAATATGTTCCATGGAAGCTGCTGTAAATAATGGTCCTAAAAGTGTCTCAACTATCACTCGTCTAGTTAAAACCAGAGATCCAGAGATTCTTGATTTCCAACTCGCCCAGAAGATGTCGCCAGTCTCCTTAACAGGACTGCTGCTGCCTGCTGAGCGGCCCTTTACCTGGCAGCTCCAATGGGCTTTGATTACCTGAAATAGGCGCCTTTTTTTATATATAGATCTAGATCTAGATTTAGATCTAGATCTGTGTGTATTGCTATTGTATTGTATTAAACCCCTCTACTTGAAAAAAAGTTTAAAATCACCACTGAGTGAAGTAATATTTAAAATGTCTGACAAAGGTACGAAATCAATACATAAAATTAATTTTGAAGATACAACTGAATTTTAAAAAGTGTAATCTACGTGGGATTCCATGACATCTTCCATTTAAACCCCCAAAAGAGCTTCAAACGTCAATTAGAGTAAATCTGGAGAAATGAAATTCGCCTCTAATCTCTACAAAGTAAATCATGGACACATTGTGATTGTTTGGTGCGCCACGCAGAGCAACTTTCTGACCCCCCCCCCACCCCGCCGCCGCCGCCGCCGCCACCCCCCCACCGGTGGCGTCACGGCAGGAGGAGGGATGGCACTTTAAATATGGAAACAGACACGCTGCGCTCACAGAGTCTCTCCGCACGCTTTCTGGAACCAGCGAGACGCCGAACGAGCCTCCCTCACTTCAAGATGACACCTGGACACGACCTGAACAGGTCCCGCGCGACATGAGGATCGCTTGTGACAAGTTTAACTCGATCTGTAGAGTCGGAGAAGTCATTCCAGCGAGATAGATAGCTCCGGGGCTCCTCGACTTCTTTCGTACTTACTTTTTTTTCTCTCATTCTTTTTAAAAATCCACCTGAAAAACGCGTTGCTAGAGTAGGTGAAGATTTCCCAACGCCGACTTCAAGAGCTCTACTCCAAACGAAGCCAGACTGACCAGCTGTAAGGGCCAGCCATGAGTTCCGACAAGAAGTAAGTTCACGCTCTTCGTTTCATTCCAGCAGCCTCCGCGGTCTGGCCGTGTTGGGAACTTTTACCTTCCACTCCGTTGAGGGCATTTCCTGGCCAGGTGTGTGAGTGAGAATCAGGTATCAGGTGAACGTGATTCACCAGCTAATGGGACTCGTGCTGCCCGGTGCCATTGGACGATTCTGTGCGTAAATCTTCCAGTGGCTCGTCTGGGGTTTTTTTGTTGGCCACAGCTGCCACAACTTTAGTACAACTCCAATGTGCTATTGATTGTGTAACTTAAGTTAAATGTTTTCACTCAGCCCAGTTACATGTGGATAAGCCACTGTTCCCGCGCCGCTGCGGCTGTGAACTCGTCGGTTGGCCTAATCTATTTTTCCAGGAACCTTGTCGCTTTCAATTAGAGGGACGCGGGGCGCGCAGGAGAGTTGTCTCCGGTGCAACTGTATGAATAAAGCTGCGCGTCTGTGTGTGCGCGCGCGCGCCACACACGCACGCATGCACGCATGCACACACACACACATCCCATGTGGTCTATGAGCTGACACCCCCAGAAATCCGCATTCTGCGCGGGCCAGCGTTGTGCGTCCACGTTGCGCAATGACTCAAGTGGTGGAGCAGCGACACAATCGCTGCCCCTAGGAATATTTACAAAAGTGTCGCAAACAGAGAAGTAAAACCGGGACCAACAACAGATGGGTGGGTGGAGACACTGTAGCCATTACAAGAGGATTCCTCATTCTTCTGTCATCTGTAAAGATTGTGAAATATTTTGCAAAAAAAGGGGGGGGGTGGTGGACGTTCTCTTTACTTTTGTTCCTTCCATTGGCTCGTGTGACTCTTCCTCCGCAGTAGTGAATGCTCTTTTGTGCTCTGCTGATTGATGCTCTGTGCAAATAAACGGCCATCCATTTCCTCATGCATTCAAGTGTTGCTTTACAGGAAATTCCAAAAGTCCAGACAGACCTGAGAAGCAGGGAGTTGACTACGGTTCAATTAGTGCGTAAAAAGGTAGATGATCACCCGAGTGGCCCTGTGTCCTTTTGTCACCTCCACTTCCTGAGAGTTTTTGATTTGTGAATCTATAAACTACCACCACAACATAAAAGTACTTTTTCAAGCCCCCCCAAGACAAACTGCAGACACACACTCCTCACAGCTTCTCCAATGTGGAGATTTCTTTCTTTCTTTTGATAAATATTACACAGTTTTGGTTTGTTGGTTGGTTGGACAGAACAAGAATGAAGACCGTAAGGCATCACTTTGGACTCTTGGAAACTGTAACTGGCTTTTTTTCCCTTTTCTTTCCGTAATGTTTCTTCATATATGCAAAATAATTGATTATTATTGTTATTAGTTTTCAACCCTAAAAGTACTAAGTGATCGCTCAGCCATTCGCTGGCACAACAGCGTGTGCTTTCCTCAAGTGCACTGGCTGGGGTGGGGGGTGAGGGGGGCACCCACCCTGCTGGTGAACCTGGCCGGTGGGATTGGTTGCGTCACTCTGTAAAGAGATGGGGATGATCCCTGATCCCGAGCAGCTGATCCCGGCTCCTCACGCACCGACAGCTTTATCCAGCCTCCGTGAGGTCACCGAGAACGGCTGCAAAGTGAGAAGTTGCGAGATGCATGCGGCCGATTTGCTCTGACCCTCACCCAGCTTTTGATTGATTGATTTATTTATTTATTTATTTACTTACTAAGCCGACACAGGAAGTTGTGGCAGGAAACGAAAAAGAAGATCAAGAAGATTTCCTGTGACGTGAGACGCAGGATCTTTATCTGCATTGTGTTTTCATACTCAAACACAAGATACTTAGCCTCCGTTTTGCTTTTGGCGACCCGATTTATTTATTTATTTATATATCTTAAACTTTGATATGAAGTCATTTAGACTTCACTGACAAATGCTGAAGAGTAGATTCAAGTCCCTTCACCTTGACGCTCTCGACATCTCCTCCTTCTGCACTTCGTTCCCCTCGACATACCCGCCCTGTTTTGATTCAGCCCTCCATTCAAAACAGTAATCTTCTCCTGCGTCCCGTACATGTGTGGTGTGTTTCTCACCACGAGGGGTCTCCCCGTCTGGGGGGCCTCGGCGTGGAGTGATTAACGTGGCTCCATGGGCTGAAGCTATAGCCGTAAACCTGCAACATGAGCTTCCTTTTGCGCTCCTGTGTGGCCCACGGTTTTCACTGTTACATGAGACACACACACACACACACACACACCGCCACAAACCACCACACACCGCCAACTACCTGTTGCAGATGTAAAATGCTGTAAGGCCGAGCTGTTCCTGGAGAGATCCCATGTATTATAAGGCTGCATTAAGACAAATGGTTAAAGGGACCGTTGACCCCCCCCCACCCCCACAAATCCAAAATGCATATTTTCCTCCTACCTGAAAGTTTTGGTGCGAGTTGGCTTGTTTTATATATTAGTCGTATAGAGACCTTGTTGTAAGCAGTTTCGTGTGTGGTTGAAAGAAAATAGTTCCCACATGAAGCTGCTCACAACAAGGTCTGTAGATTATCTTGAGCCATTTCTGTAAAGAGACATTGTTGTTTCTTTTGGCGCTTTGAGCCCCACAAGCCGACGCATGCTATCATTGTGTTGGATACAAAGCCGACATCTCTATGGGGCCATATCTCCAAAACTAGGCAACTCGCACCAAAACTCTATTGATAATGAACAGCACTACGTGTCAGAGGATAAATATGTATCTTAGACTTTGGGATGAACTGACCTTTCAGTTCTTCACACAAAACGCCAGTGTGACAAAAGTCAAAAGTATCTCCCTGAAGCTGGTGGTATTTTATGTACGCTCTGTCCTAGGGGGAGGGGAGGGGGCGGAGACGAGTACAATCAGAACAGAACATGCACAGAAATCTGAAGCTAAGCGATAGCGTTGGCGCTCTCGCCACGGTGCCGTGTGGCAACTTGACCTCTCCTTTTTTGTAAGCAACAATGGGCCACAGAAGGAGGCTGCAGAGGCCAATCCCTACTAGCATAGCTTGTAAACTTGGCACCGAGTCCGGCCACTCCTCCTCCTCCATCGCTCGTTTGATCTCGGAGCTGGTGGGTCAACATTACGTCTGCTATCAGCGTTATGCTTGCATCTCTCCCCTCAAGGACAGATACCATATCCACAGGGGAAATCCAGAAGAGCTCGCGGTGCACTCGGAGGAACAAGTTGTATCCTTCCTGACTTTGTTTATTTAGCGGTTTATGTACACTGCTCCCATCCCCTTCAGTTTTTCAAATGATATCATCCCAGATGGGGATTTCTCAGCGGAAACTGTTCACATGTTTATTGACATGCTTGATGCACATCTAACATTTTTTGTTGTTGTTGGTTTTTAACAAAACTGTTTTCATAAAGCAGTTGTTCAGATAGGCCACAGCGGATGAGCTCCTAATTTGACGCTGACACGCGCATGTAGTCCCTGAACAGTTTGAAGGACTAGATTGACTCATTTAAACTGTCTGTGTGTTGAGATTAGGCCTCGACGCAGAGGAGACGAAACAAAATATTTCTAGTGTAATGATAGCTTGGCCTCCGTCGTGCTTTCCTTTTTTTGTAGTTGTTGCCCTCCGTAGCCGTTTGGGCAAAAGGTGTATCCTGAGGTTGGGGTTCACTCAAACCACCGGTCATTGCCATTGGAGGAGCCACATTCCTTCCAACCTTCCAGGAAGGTTTACAAATTGATGATCGAAGAAAAGTCAATGTCGAGTAGCCTTAGAAGATGTCTCTGGCCTTCTGTGTGCACTGTAAGGACCAGTATGACCTTATGACCTTATGCAGCGTGGGCTCACTGTGATAAAAGTGCTGTTTAGTTTTACATTTACACGACCACTCACTGGCATGTACGTCCTCGTGTTTTGTGCAGCATTGTGGGACATTTTGGTCACACGTGGGTGATGTCCACAGCGTCACAAATGCTGATGCACTTTGAAGCTTGCCAGCTTCACTGACCTTGAAGCCTTGATATTCATCATGTTTCTTTTTTTTTAATTTAATTTTTATGATTCAAAACATTAAAAAAAAAATTACTTGAGTGCGGTGACCTTGATATTGCTAATCTTCAGCAGCATGAGGCAGCTGAACAAGAAGTTGCCGAATAGTCATCAGGATGTAGTTTCACGCAAACCCAAATTTGACTCTTGGCCATACAAGTGGTATTTTAATTACAAATCGGCCTGAGGATTAAAAATTAAGCTGCAAAAAAAGTTTTTGATTGAACAAAAATGTTTTGGTTATCATTGCCTTCAGGTGTGTTTTTAGGGTTTCAATGAGGGTGCAGAGCGACTATAATTGTGGCACAACGTTTTGTTTGACTTGTGTATTTACTTGCCGTCCTATGTGGTGATCCGTATTGTTTGCCTTGCAGAGTGGAGGATGAGGCCGTCTTGGACCGAGGAGCTTCCTTTGTCAAACATGTCTGCGACGAAGGGGAAGTGGAAGGTAAGATCAGTGATGACGATCAGTGATGACGATCGGGCTGACGGACGGCTTTCCACACATACTGTGTGGGTGAAACCTCTAGTTGTCCCGTGTTGTTGTTGTTGTTGTTGTTGTTGTTGTTGTTGCAGCAGCACAGAATGACATTTTAAGATGAAAAATGACCACTTTAGCGTGGACATTCCTGAGCAGGAAGAGGTTTCCCTCAAGTGCTCTAATCCCGTCCAGTGCCGGCTGTCAGCTGAAGCCACATGAGAATTTATCCCGAGAGACGCCTACGCACGTTTACTGAGACATTATCGTGCTTCACGAACCAACACTTGAGGGTGCACACAAAGAGAACCGCGTCACAGTTTTTGGCATTATGTCAAGCTGTCTGTCTGTGTGCGTGCAGTTGTAGTCTTGCCGCTTCCTCTGCATGAGAATGTGGCGGAAGAGAGTGTGTGTGTGTGTGTGTGTGTGTGTGCGCCTCAGGTGGACTCTGGCTTCTGCGAGGAAGCCAGAACGACCACGTGTCGCGTGAAAGATATCATTAAAACGTTAAAGAGGCGTTTTAAGGAATGCGTGGTTGACTCAGTTAAATTCCAGTATTTGTAGGAGTCGTCTCTTTCCCCTCTCTGGATGTTTCTCTGATTACTTCCTGGAGGCATAAAGTCATCATTTCCTATATGAGCTGCTGTGTCGGAAGTAGTTGGTATTTATTTGATTTCTCAGTTTGACTATCTCTTCCTGATTGTGAGGAGAGGAACAAACCTCAGCACGAGCCCGAAAAAAAGAAAAAAGAATTGCGTCAACGTAGCCTTGTGAGACGAAAACATTTCACACCACTGCGATTTCCTTGTGATTGTGAGTGTAATCTGACCCGAATTCCCTCTCTATTGTGTTGGTGGCAGGTCACCACACTGTGTACATTGGCGTGCACGTCCCCAAGAGCTACCACCGGAGGAGACGCCACAGACGCAAGTCCAGCCACAAGGACAAGCGGGAACGAGCCGAACACAGTACGGAGGGCTACAAGTCGGACGGGGATTACGCCGACGAGTCCACTGCGAACATCCTCAAACCTCTCAGTGAGTTCTGCTGAAAGCAATCCAGTGTGCCGATCATGAACCACGTTTTAGTAATGTTTTTAGCCCTCTTGAGATGCTGGGTGAGGTCGAGCAGCACTCAAATGGCAGCCTACAGGTTATCAATGCTTCTGTAGTTAAGGACGGAGGTTTGGGTGGCAGCCAAGAAAGGGAAAAGGAAAATGAAATGCAAAGAAACACTCAACAGAATTAGTAGAGCGAGGGACTGAGAACATGTCGAATACTAATCTGAAAATGACACCGGATTGGCTTAAAGTGTGTGTAAAGTAAATACAAGAGGGGTATTATCCGTCACCTTGATGATTAACACTGTACTTTGTGGGATTTGCAAGAGAGGATTCTCAGAAGATAAAAAACCAGGTCGATGAGGAAGAAAGAAGTAGATGAAGGGGGGGGGTGAAATACCAACGTTACACAAGCTTGATTGATACTACCTCAGTACTGAGAGGAAACAGTGAAAGAACAAGTAAGGATCACATTATTAAATAGCAGTGTGGTGAAGCAGGATCTCCCAAGAGCGTTAAATGAATACAAAATGCACATTAAGATCGCTCTCGGTCTCCGGAGTCTTCCTTCTGCTGTAGGAAAACACACCAGATGTCCCTCCTCGTATAGAAGCTTAGGAAAGTGGCTTGGTACAACCATTAATCCCAAGATCGCTTTCTAGAACGGGAGGAATTATAATATCCAAAGGGTCTTTAGATATAGGTCAGATTTAACCCATAGGTCTCCGGAAGAAGGAGACTTTTCCACAGGTGGGAAAGCACGGAGCAACTGTCAGTAAATGAGCCGTGTAATTGTATGGGGGGATCTCCTGTGTTTTATCTCTAAGCCTCGGTGAATGCTCTGTGCCACCACACAAATCTCCCAGGTGGGTAATTAAATAAGTAGCAAACCTTTAAAATCAGGTTAAAAGCTATTTGCAAAGCGTGCAATTATCACAATGCATGCTTCAAATGGCACAGCCTGGAGACGGGCATTGTGGGAGAGTGTTTACTCTCTGCTTGGCTCCTGCTGGAGGTAACCATTAAGGTCTCAAGATGTGTTTTGAGATGGAGGAGGGGGGGAAAAGGCAGGGATTTGCCTCCCAACTCATCGGGGCATGTGCGGACAATGACGGCAGAGCCACATACCTGAACCAAGGTAAACAACTGCAAATCAAGAAACCTGGGCTGGTAGTTATAATGATAAAGTCCTGTCACGATAACTCATTTTGTTGGACTATCGAGTGTCCCCGGAAATAATTATGATGGGTAAATATTATTGTCATTTTGAAACCATTTAATGCCGCTGATATAATCTAAAGAGAAATTAACTTTTAATTCTTAAGTAAATTCAGACATTGGATTTGGAATGTGAAAAAAAGAGCTTAAAGTATCTTAAATAAGTAAAACCTCAATATAATAAAACCAAAACAATAAATAAAATGGGCTCTGGCTTGTACGAAAAGTGGATAACGTAAAAAGAAAATGATTAAAATTGATGTCAATGCATTGTATGATAAGTCCATATACTCATTATTGTGACAGACCTAATCTGAAATGGACAAATGACAAATAAAATATGGTCCAGTGGCCACACAACCATAGCAGATGCTTCACACATGGTGTTCAAAGCCACCATAAGATCTTTAGCTCCTCGAGCAACTTGTGCAGACAAGCTCCGGTTGCGCAACAGGCTCTCTCTGTGGACGTACAGAAGAGAATCACTAAGGTGATCTTTTTTTTTCTTTTTTCTTTTCTTTTTTTTTTTTTTTTTGTTGCAGTTGGAGCATAGTTTTGAGCAACACCCTTTTTATAGAGAAGGTAAACTGGTACAGCAGCAGATAACACAAGGGAACAGAAACGCATGGCAAAATAGTTCCTGAGGCAAAACCGAGGAGAGCGGCGGAGACGCAGAGGAAGATGCTCTCGTGTGCAATTGTCTGGGGGGGAAAAAACCGACCCTCGGGGAGAACTGGTTGCTTCTGAATGTATTTTGGAGATGAGACTGTACGTTAGTCATCAGGGCTGTCATGAGGAATTTACACCTGTTTGTCTCCGTACACAGCAGCTGGTACAGTCTGGTGTTGTGATGTGATTGTTCACTCGAGCATGTCTTCAGTCGCACCTAGGGCTGTTTTATTTTATTTATTTATTTTTTTCACAAATGGAATGCAGAGGCCTCTGCATGGAACAGCGTAGCATCACAGCCCCACGAGAAGAACACCGTCTTCCCACCGTCGTTCTCGAGCATGCCGGCGTCCCGTTCACAGGCTCGCTTCGCACAGCGGACGGGCGCTTGAGTAATCCTCTCACGTAGCCAGCTCCTCTGACGCCGTAATCCTCCGGCGTTACGCCTCGTGCTCAGGTGCGAACCAGCCTATGTGCTTAGTCACCCGGAGGAGCCATGATACCATACGAGTGTTGCTCACATTAATCTCAGATGGGGCCTACGACTGCAATGTAACGGTGCCTTTTCACCAATTACAGCCTTTTCCAATTATTACAAATGTCGTCATATAAGGTGATGTAAGGCAATCGTGTTTTTGGGATAACCACTTTACAACTATTTGCAGCCTAATTAAGCGTTACGAGTGTCGTAAAGTCCGAACAGTAGTTTTTAGAGAATTTTGTGCTGACCTAAATGTCAGAAGCGGTCAGCGTTGCAGATCTAGCCTGTTCCTCAAAGGCCATGAGGCCTTACATGAATGAACCCCGTAGCATTTTGATTGTGTACGTTTCAAACATGGCAGCATTCATTCTAAATGTGACTGGTGTTGATGGTTCATCCGTAGAGTCAGACTGGAGGTTGGCGGGCGGGCGGGCGGGGTCAGAAGTGGAACCAAAACACAGACGCGGGTTTGAAACTGAACCGAGGTTCGCTACAAGTGTCCCCTGTTTTAACATCCACACACAGACTCCTGACTTCCTTCTCATTCAACTGTATCGCTGCAGAAGATCTGTAGCGTAAACAGTCCTGTATGGTTGAATGAGAGGCCAGATGCTGATGTATGATGGATAAATGTTTATCTCCTGTAGAGCTGCAAACCACTTCAGTACCCAACCCCCCCCCCCCGCCCCCCCGCGAAGATTTTCATATTCCATTTTTGCTAACTTGCCTTCACCCTTCCACTGTCCCTGTTAACTCTTCTGCTTCCATCACAAACCCACTGAGTGATTTGGCATGTGCCCTTTGGTGTAGTGGTGACGGCGTGTCGGTGATAATAGTCAAGAGCGTTTGTGTGCGTTCAACACACACACACACACACACACACACACGTCTAGACTTTGCATGCAGAGCCCTCGACTTGTTGTATTTTATATTTTTCCGCTGTTTTGCCCTCCATCTAAATCCCCTTAATCCTATTGACTTTGGCAAAACCCCGTGGAGCTGTCCACTTAAAGGTTGTGTGTAACCACAACAAAGGCTTGGTTTTCATTGATAACACCGGTTGTGAGACTTAAGGGGTGAGTGGTGTTGTGTACACCGTGCGGCGTCGCTAAGTGTCGCGTCAAAAGTCAGCTCCTGTAAGTCGGCCAGATGGCAGAGAGGCCCTGTGGCCATGTGGACGACTGAAAGATCTCCCGTGTGTGTGTTTTGGGCCGCTGGTGGCTGACGTCGGGAGGGGGGGGGGGGGGGTGTGTCTGTGCGTGCGTCACACAATAATGCTGATGTACAAGATGAGGAGACGCCGTTTCCAAGACCTTGATCTTGACCTTCATGTAGCTTAACGTTGGACTTCCTCGCTGCAGTGCAAGAGTTTCCAACTGTACTATTTTAAAGACAGGCACCCTAAGTTAAGCTTGGGTACGCTGTGTGAAGATTAAAAGGTTACAGGCACTCTTACGTTGTGGAGGTATCCACCTGTGGAATCCTGACTGCTACCAGAAGTTGGAGAGAGCTGCATAAATGGCCTCTTGTGATTTACCCCTTCACTTCTGCTTTGTCTCATCACTTTTTAAGAAGAACAATACAACGTTCTTTTTACAATGTACAACCATTTTTTTTTTTTTAATAAATGGTATACAAAATATGGTGATTCTCGTGATCGTTGCATAATTGAGACTTAGTTATCGCATTGTGTCTCTAATTTCTGTCGGGGAGGATGAGCATTTACCGCAAATGATAAATCAAGTCGGGTTTGTTTTGACACATTTCTGAGCACACCTTCTCAGAAGGAAGTAAAATAGAGTTTTTCCTAATGTGGGCGTGTTGTCAAGTATTTCCTTCTAGCTTAAATACATGTGCTTTTTTTTTTTTTTTTCTTTCTCCTGGGTTCAAGTTGGTCAAGAGGGTCTGTCATGCTTTAGAGAGAGGCTGTTCTTTTCCCTCTGAACTTCTCTGCAGACAAAAGTGTCCAGAAACCAACACGCATGTCCAGATGCATTCACTTCCTTTAAAGCTCTACATCCCTGTTTGCTGAAAACACACCTTCTCCTTTTTTATTTGCAGACTAATGACTCCGATCATTCAATCTAATAGTGGATATGTTTATATTTCAGTACAACCTGTACTGTAATATATATATATATATATATATATAATTCCTTGAGACTATACAATGCATTGCCGTTACTCTGCCAGTGAGATGCACTGTGGGAGTTTTTGACTTACAGGCACTTATTTTCAGAGGAGATTAAACTAAAATGTTCTGAGCGCTGTAGCAGCGTGACGCCAGACTGAATCTTATCTGCTCAACTTTTGCTTGTGTTCCCCTTTTTGTTTGATTCCGACAGATATGAGCAAATAGATCATCGGGAAGTGACTTCTTGAACAACTTTTTAATCTATTTATTTATTTATCTGACTGCATGGCACAGCCACATGAATTGAATGTGATTTTTATTTTTTAAATCATGCTTCTTCCGCCTTTTTAGCGCGAGTAAACAATATAGGGCTGGAATCTGTGGCGATAGTTTGGGTTTCTTGGACGTCAAATAAAGTCAGAACGGACCTATTTGTTGGTTCCTAACTTGCTTCCTTCTCCCCGCAGTTTCTCCAGCTGAGAGGATCAGGTTTATCCTGGGAGAGGAGGACGATGGTCCCCCGCCGCCTCAGCTCTTCACCGAGCTGGATGAACTCCTGGCTGTGGACGGGCAGGAGATGGAGTGGAAGGAGACGGCCAGGTGAGCCACCGAGTCGAAATGTCTTTTTGAGCCAGGCACGGCACCCGTCAACCCCCACCCGTTTTTACAGTAACAGCCATGGGCAGCGTTGTCACAAATGTCCCGCTTCACAATCGCTTATGAATAATTGTGTTTTGTGTGTGTAAGGAAATAGGCCGGACTCCAGTGAACTCCCAGTCTGCCGTTATCTGATTGAAATCTGTAGTACCTGCTCCTGTGAGACCAGGAAGGGGCAGAAACTCCCACATGGCCAGAACAAGACGTAATGTTACAGTTGGCTCTGGCGCTCTTGACATTTTGGCATCAAAAAGTGGATACTGTCCATTGGTTCCCTATTTTAATGTTTTTACATAGTCCTGTAAAGTCACGTGTCGTTTTCACTTCAATGTGATAGAGGAAGGTGTGGTGAAAAAAAAGTTAAAAAGGGACCGGCTCATCTAGGTCTGAGGAATACGCAGTAATGCTGCAGAAAGAGTAGCAAGAAGGGCAAAGCCCCGATATTGCAGTATTTTTGGGAAGGGAAAGCAGGGGGTTGCATGAAAGGGAAGATGAATGAAGTCCTTTGGGTCGACGGTGTCGCCGCGGCCAGGCTCCTTTCCTAGTAAGCCGGCTGGTCAAAGCGTGTGGACCAAAGCCAGAGAGATACTCTATCCCCAGAGGAAACCCCATCCTCAGGCTTCAGGAGAATGGCTCTTTTGTAGTGCTGACATGTGAGGCATTATTGTTAAAAGGAATCCTTGTCCTGAGTCCTACCTTCGAGGCTAAGCTCATTTAAAGTCTCACATTTAGTCATGTGAGGTTCAACCATCCGTCGCCGTGTATTTTCTCAAGTCTAGTGATTTTTATTTTGTATTTCTACGCCGCGCTGCGTCCCCTATCCTTACCTTGTGAAGTGTGACCAATTCAAAATACCGTGGGGTTGTTTAGTAAAGAAAAGAGAATCCATCTTGTCTCCTTTTTTGTTTGTCACCCATACTAGTTCATAAACTTGTAAAGTCGCAGTTGTGTACTTTTTTTATTTATGATGTGCAGTGACCTTTTACTTTCAGTTTGTGTATTATGGGTTGTATATTTTTCTCTCTCTCGGGCATCTGCATTGTTTTTTAAGGAACACTTGGCAAGGTCTGTGACTGCATCTCAACACACGTCTGTGTCTTTTTTTAATTTGTTTTTGTTTGTCCTCCACTGTTCAGATGGATCAAGTTTGAGGAGACGGTGGAGAAGGGCGGAGAGCGCTGGAGTAAGCCTCATGTGGCCACGCTGTCCTTGCACAGCTTGATGGAGCTGAAAACGTGCATCGAGACGGGCACCATCATGCTGGACCTGGAGGCCTCCACGCTGCCGCAGGTTGTCGGTAAGTGGCGTTGACCAGAGTGCTGTCACAAAAAAATAATATGTTGAAGAATCTGAGGGTGACTCATTGGTTGATCTTCAACATGTCCACCCGACCAGAGCTGATCACCGACAGCCAGATTGAGGCGGGTCAGCTGAAGGCGGAGCTGAAGGAGAAGGTCATGTACACGCTGCTGCGGAGGCATCGCCACCAGACCAAGAAGTCCAACCTGCGCTCCCTCGCCGACATCGGCAAGAGTGTTTCCAGTGCAAGTAGGCTGTTCACCAACCAGGATAATGGTAATGCTCCCCCCATGTTTATATCCCTCTTAACCCAAACAATTCCACTTTTATTCTTCTCCTTTCTGATGTGAAAGTCTAGATTTTTCTTTTCCTAATTTTTTCCTTCTTGTCTTTTTCTCTGCTTTTTCCTTCCCAACCTTGTTTTCCTTGTCTTTTTTTTTTTTTCTTTTTTCTTTTCTTTTCTTTTCTTCCTTCTCTTTGGGACTGTGCCATCTCTGACCTACTGCATCTGGGGTAATATAGCACGCAATCCAGTGGAGAACCCTGTGCCTTTTTTAAACCCAGAGGACCCATGTGAGGTCACGAGGAGCTCCAGCATGGGATACCTCTGTAAGTGAGGTCACGGCACTCGCACTAATAAGCAACACGTAAAAAACTAGCGGCACAAAGATTCACAGCGGAGCTCTCCTTCAGTGCATGAAGCTGGATGTGTGTGTTTTTTATTATATAAATTATACTTATCGTTACTCATTAACTCACAATGTACTTAACTAAATATTTATTTGGCAACAAAAAAGCTAAAATGCTGTAAACGCTGGTCTCCAGCGTCGTCAGTAAGATGACCGAACCAAACGGAGTTCCAAAGTTTACATTCTCACTCATTTGCCAACAGTTGCCTAAGCTCGTTGCTGCTGATGCGCAGAAGCAGGCGTCGCTCCTCTCTCCCTGGAGCGCCTGAACGAACGACCATCTGGCATTAGTCCTAAAGCTTAAGCCTCGCCGCATTTAGCCAGGTCCTGAGTTTTTCTGGCTCTCTTCATGTACTTTCCCTGTGCCTCCTTTTCTTTTCTGGGACTCGTCTTTGTCCTCTGCCAAAAATGTCTCCCGTGAAAGCTGCGCAGTCTCACCCAGCCTCTTTTTTTTTAATAATTTTTTTTTTATCCCAAACGGTGTCTCGCCTCTCTGCAGGTAGCCCGACTACTGCCCACAGAAACCTCACCTCCAACAGCCTGAGTGACTTCTCTGACAAACCAGAGAGGGATCAGGTAATCCGTTTGTCTCTTTTTGGATTGTTGCGCAGAGATGTGCAACTATTATGCAACCGTGACAGATACTTGAGGTTTCCATTCACAAAGCGGCACTATGCCGGGTCATGTGTTTGGGTTCTGTGTGTGTGTGTGTGTGTGTGTGTGTGTGTGTGTGTGTGTGCGTGCGTGCGCGTTTGTGTGTGTGTGCGCGTTTGTGTGCGCATGAGCTTGTGAGCCTCACATTCTGATAGATAAGACCCCTGGCTCTCTGTGCTCACTGTGCAACAACAGCAGCCCACTGTCTCCCCTCTTTGTCCTGTGAGTTTCTGTCATGCTCACATGCAGTTTCTCTCACTGCCATGACTCATGATCGAGTAGTAATTTGGCCGTGTGGTCTGTAGACACACCGCGTAGCTAAAAGCCAGCCAACAGCTGAATTTACGCTCCAGCGACGCAGAACGTGTCAACATTTGCCACAACACCGAGGCTGCGGTTAATGATTTTCCTGAAACCGTTTTCTTTTCTTCTTTTTTTTTTTAAACAACTTATGCAAAGTACACAAAGAACATGCACACACGTCAGTTTTGAGTAACACTGCATGTGCAGTTTCACACTGTTTGTTCGGTGGCATAAAGTCAAGCTGCCGTTCAGCACATAATTCTAGGAAAGGGCGGGCACTACCTGTACCAGTAAAATCCCAACGCCAGTCTTGTTGCAATCACTTTTTAATTACCACATTTACTTAGTGCCACGTCTGTCTTTGATTGTCCTGCATGTGGCGGCGAAAGGGAGTGTGCGTGTGAACGATCTCCCTCTCGCGCCCGTCCCTCGTTTTCATGCCGCCTAGTTGGCTGACTATTGTCTTCTTTCTTTCTTTCTTTCTTTCCCCCCACCCCCAGCTGAAGAATAAGTTCATGAAAAAATTGCCCCGCGACGCCGAGGCATCCAACGTGCTGGTTGGAGAGGTAGACTTCCTGGAAGCTCCCTTTGTGGCGTTTGTTCGTCTGCAGCAGGCCGTCATGCTGGGCGCTCTGACCGAGGTCCCTGTGCCCACAAGGTAGAGCACACGACGGCCGCATCACTCGCACCTTTTACTGATGTCGTGACCGAATAGCCTGACCCTAACGCCTCTTTCTCGTCGCTTAGATTTCTCTTTGTCCTGCTGGGCCCCAAAGGTAAAGCGAAGTCCTATCACGAGATTGGAAGATCCATTGCCACCCTGATGTCAGATGAGGTACTTTACTACTATGCTAATTTGATATTTCTCTGTATACTTGTACTGTTTTTTTTTTGTTTTTTTTAACATTCACTCTTTTTATACAAATAAACATTTTGCTTAGTGCTCGACGAAAAGTTGAATGAAAAGACAATCCATCCGACGTTTGACTCATTCCCTCGAAACCACAAACTTCACGGCGGTGCCACCAGAGGAGAAGTAGGATTACTCCTCCCACAGTACATGTCCTCTTGCCAAATCTCTCAGCTCTCTGGATATTGCCAAAATAATCATCTCGGCAGTTTGCCAGGCCAGTCCTGTTGGCGGTGAACGACTTCTAGTTTAATTGTTCAGCGGTGTGTTGAAGACGCGGCGGACCAATTTTTGTTTTGGTGTCTGCGGAATAAGCGCAATACAACGCATACAATAATAGGCTTTTCCAAAATATGTTGAGCTCTGTCTGCTTTGTATCTCCCGACTTAACATTCCTGACAACACGGAGGGGTTAACAGCCAAACTCATGACGTTCTTAACCCTGAGAGCACCTAGCCCGCCAATTCCCACAGGCCTCCTCTCTCTTCCCAGCATATCTCCCATGTTAACGAGGCAGGATAGGAAGTGTTTTTCCAGGATTTCCTCAAGTTAAACTTTACCCTCTGCCCCGTGACAGCGGTGTCACAGGCTTATCAGATGTTTTGTGTTTTGGAGTCATCAGCCCTGTAGTACTCTACCCGCTTGTCACGCGGGTAATGACTAATACTTTGTACTGTGAAAGAGTCCTCAGTTCTTAGTGGTTGTCAATATTATATTTGGTTGCATTTGCATTTCAATGACACGCTGCACTCTGTCCCAGTAATCAAAAGCGAGGAGGCCGTGTTCTTCAGTGAGCCATCGTAGTCGCACATTTTGTAGTTTGTAGTTTTTTTTTTCTATCAAGCTTGTTTGGCTGATCGCTAACAGGTTGGTTATGTCTGGTTGCTGACAGGTGTTCCATGATATTGCCTATAAAGCGAAGGACAGGCAGGATCTGCTGGCCGGTATCGAGGAGTTCCTGGACGAGGTCATCGTGCTGCCCCCCGGAGAGTGGGACCCTAACATCAGGATAGAGCCACCCAAGTCTCTGCCCTCCTCAGACAAGAGGTCCGCTCTAATCCACAAGCGCTAATCCTGAATGAATGAATGAATGAATGAATGAATGAATGAAGTCACTGCACATAAATCCTTTACGACTCTTATCTAATGCGCCATATGACACCGTGAAAAAACCTTCCGCACATCACCTCTTTCGCTTTTACTTTTGAGTGAGGCTGTATGGCTTTTGCTGAACAGCGGCTACAAATGATTATTGTGGGATGTTGAATGCTTTAGCTTAGCATTTAGCTGAACTGCTAAGCTATTGTAACGGTAGCACAAGTGTCTGAAAGTCGGAGAATGGACCAGTTTTTTTTCAGCTATATTTCCCTAACGTTTGCAAACACAAGCTAAGCTAACGTTTTCTGGTGACTGAATGAAAAAGTGAAAACAATAAACCCTTAATTTTTGTTGGTGACCCGTTACTTGACAAAGTAAATGTAATTTTACCCAAATTGTATTAATAATGTGTTATATTACTTAGTTACTGCTAAAAGAAACATAACTTGCATTAAGATTTCACAAGTTTCATATTAACACATTACCCTAAACACTGATGTTAAATGTCTTTTTTTTTTTTAATTATTTGAACCCACAGTATTTCTTCTTTTTTATTTGTGGGAACTGAAAGACGGAATGTTTCGAGTGTGTTGAAGGTTTGTGGAATGTGACCGTTTGTGTTTTTTGTTAAAGGAAGAACATGTATGTTGGATTAGAGGGGCCTCAGATGAATGGCGACACTCCCCATGATGGAGATGGACATGGAGGAGGAGGAGGACACGAGGTCGGAGAGGAGCTTCAGCGCACTAAAAAGTAATTTGGATTTCACTCTCTCAAAATGAAGTCAATGTGGATAGTTGAGTAAAGAAGATATCATAATCGCAGAGGAACGTTGCCATGATTGTCATACTATCGGGTTACTACGTGACCCTTGTGTATGAGGGCACTGCCCTGATTATAATCTCTGACATGTTGTCAGTGACGATATGCATCGCTAAGTAAAAGTCATAACATGACAAAAATAACAGTTATAGAGCTTCACTATTGCATAACATTTGTTTTTCCTTCATTTGGAACACAAACCTATTTCCAACGTAATCTTTTTTACAAATGTGTAATTTTCTGCCTATAGCTGAAGTAAACCCGAGTTATGCCATGAAACAATGTTGCACCTACTAACTTGAATGGCTCACCTTCTTCTTTAAGGTTTTGTGGAGGTCTAGTCCTGGATATCAAGAGGAAGCTGCCATTTTTCGCCAGCGACTTCTGCGACGCACTACATATCCAGTCGCTGTCGGCCATCTTGTTCATCTATCTGGGCACAGTCACCAATGCGATCACATTTGGAGGCCTACTTGGTGACGCTACGGAAAACATGCAGGTACGTTTTTAAAATTTGTTTTTAATTGTGGTTTTATAATACGTACGAGTAAGGTTTGTGTCTTGCAGAGATATGGTGGTGCACATGCAAAGGGAAGCTCCACACTGCAGATAAAACAAGTCTCCTGTTCTCCTTGAACCAGCTGAACTTCCAAGTTGTGCAATGTCTGACACGTTTAACTTGGTGCCTAAAAGATGAACTCTGACCTAAATATGACCACTCCAGTTTGGCTTCAGGTTGCACGGAGTAGATGACTGTACATGTCCAGGTGACACCTTTTTTTTAATTTTTCAATTAATTAAAAAATAAATTAAGGGTGTATTCCAGCAACTAGTATTCTCCTTTCATAAAGTTGGGGCACTCACAAAATACAGGCTTTAAAAAGAATGGTGAAAATCAACTCTGCAGAGGTTGAGATATAAGATGGAACTTTATTAATGCCGAAGGAAATTCTTCTGTCAAAATTACAACATAAGAATAAAACACAATAGAGTAGAAGAAATACCAACACCAGTGTCTAATAGAATTACTAAAAGGGAAGATGCATTTCGTAAAATAAGTAAACTAAAGCAGAAAATAAATATTTAACATTATGTTGTATATAAAGTAATATTGGCAATGATATTGAAAAAGTAATTGAGTAATATTGGCCGACTTTTATATCCTGCTTTTTGTCCTTAGTACAGGTCAAGCTGGATTCTACATTTCCCACAATGCAGCTGGATTGTATCTGTCATTAGACCTTGCCTGACTGCTAAATGTTGACTTTCTTTCAAACCCCACACCCTCAGGTTGTTACACACGTTTTCTGTCTTCAGCACAAGGCAAGATAAACCCGTTGACTCAAATTTAACCGGCTCCCTCCCGAGTCACAGGAGACATTATGCAACTGTTTTCACAGAGCGAGTTTACTCAGGACCTGTAAACTGTACTTCAAGTGAAAATGTTGAACACAACACAGAAATACTAGAATATGGCTCACACGAGCTCGGCGCTGTATGTATCCTATGTACACTAAAAAGTATGTTGGTGAAACTGTTTCGGGATGACGGAGCTGTTCACACCAATGAACAACAACAAAAAAAAAAAGTTCCCTTCAGCTGGTAAGCCATGCTAATTTGGAGCTCAAGGGCTCATACTGCATCCATCTGTTGTACCTGCTGTTGGAAGGGCTGCATATGGGAGCGTTGGATAATAGACACGCTGCGTCCATCGTGGTGCCCCTGATGGCTGAGCGTATAGGGTTGTCCCTGGCTTTGCTCGCGCTCCTGGCAAGGAGCTGCATCCTCGCAGTCCTGCCTCACGGATTTGCCCGGGCTGTAAATAACCACAGATCCAGATTACTCAGCCACTGTGGCCTCGTCATGCCCGCCCCCCACCACCACCTCCTCAATCCTGTGTCACTCCTCCTTCCCCACTCTGAGCACAATAGAGGGAATCCCTGTCCTCACTTGACCTCTCTCGGCGCAGGTCCTCAGAAATGCAGCCAATTGGTCAATTACTCCTCCATCTACTGTGTCTACGTAGCATGAGGCTTGTAAAATACACAGTCTGAACAGCTGACGCGACTGGAATTAAACAGGCCTGTCCTGATGGGCCATCCTTGCAGCGGTGTGATGTGTACAGGGAAAACAAAGCTTCCAGCTGTGTAAGCAGAATTATGGTATTGCTGTTTTACAGGAAAACATTTTTTGCTAAATCCTGCTCAAAGAATGTGTCGGTCTGAACAATGCCTTTCCACGATTGTTATTGTGGAGCAATGCTCAGCGTATGAACGCCTGGTCTCATCTCTCTCTGTATATTTTCCAAGCCAAACATGCTGCATTAGCTGTGCGTGTGTGTGTGAAATCGGTATGTGTTTTATTTTCCATGTGCGCAGGGAGTGTTGGAAAGTTTCCTGGGGACGGCACTGACAGGAACAGTGTTCTGTCTGCTGGCCGGTCAGCCCCTGACGATTCTCAGCAGCACAGGCCCGGTGCTCGTGTTTGAAAGGCTCCTTTTCATCTTCAGCAAGTGAGTAGCTGGTGACCCGACTCATTCAGCCACTTTAGAAATGAAAGAATATTCGCGAAGGGTGAAACAGAGTTGGGGGGGAAAACAGCTGCAGTATTCTGGCAGATATTTATAGATTGCAGTCGATCCCCAAAGGACGGGAACATTTTTGTGCTTACTGTAAATCTGTTGCCAGCTGATTGTTAATTTTCCGAGTGTTTTTGCCGTCTACTTCCTGTCGGGAATAACCACACACACCCTCGTGTGAAAACAGATGTAGGAGAAAGTGTTATAAAGTGCATCCAACAAAAGCCATTACCTCTTGTAATGGCACTTTTTATGGTGGAAAAACAGAAAATCTATTCTGTGACATTCTGAAATGAATATCTGCTAACTTGTTTATCTTGAAATACAGATTATTTTCACAATACCTGATGGGTATTAAAAGAGGTTTCTCCTTCCCTTCCCCGGGGGTGGGGGGTGGGGGGAGGAGGGAGAGGGAGAGGAAGAGAGAGAGAGAGAGAGATCTAGCATTACCAAACTCCACCCTGATTCTGTTCCATTATTAATAATTCACTCATTTAATTTTACACTGAGTTAAGAATGTTGTGGCCTCTGTGTCTGGCAAATGTTTCCATGTCTCAAGTCAACGGTTGCTGAGTCAGTGGCAGCTGTTAGCCCATCTACAGCTGTTGGATACTATAGCACAGGCGCATTGCTTCCATATGGAGAAAAGCCAGACAACTCTGGTTGCCAGTGTCAGCGTTGTTTTATTTTGAAAGGACTCCAGATCAAAACTAATTCTTACAAACCTTTTTAAAAAAAAAAAAACACTTAAAGGAAGCCTTAACTTCACAGAAACAGATAAAGTTAGACTAAGGCTATTGAAAGTACAGTGAATTCTCAGAGGGATTATAATTGCTTGTAAATGAAATATGAAGGTGTAGGGATCCACTGGTACACGATTAACCACTCCCTCGTGTGCCAAATCTGTCCTCCTCAGAGACAACAAGCTGGACTACCTTGAGTTCCGGCTGTGGATCGGCCTGTGGTCGGCCATATTCTGCCTGGTGCTGGTCGCCACGGACGCCAGCTTCCTGGTGCAGTACTTCACGCGGTTCACCGAGGAAGGCTTCTCTGCTCTCATCAGCTTCATCTTCATCTACGACGCGTTCAAGAAGATGATAAAGCTGGCCCACCACAACCCGATTAACGCCGAGTACCATGACAACCTCGTCACCCTCTACGACTGCAGCTGCGTGCCCGGTACGCATAGGCCTCAGTTTCGCTGCAGCAGATTGGGGAGAAATTGCCAGACTGGCGGCGTAAAGATAGATTACAGGAGGGGTTTCACTGGATCCAGTGACATGGGCAGTATCTGATACCACCACTCCAACCAATCCTTCGCCTGAAAACTCCCCGTTGTTTGGCGCCATCGCAATCGCCGTATCACCAGTGATACCAGAGAGTGAGAGCTGAAGAGTCTTATTTGGTCCAATATGGCGGGCGGCGCTCCTATCGAATGTTAAACAAAGTTTTCAACTCATTCTGCCGTGTTCACAGTGGAGATAACTAATGATACTAGTATGGGTCGGCCTGCAGATACCACTGTTTACTTTCTCAGCAGCCCTATCGGGTTCTCTGTCGCGACTTGTTTGGGAGAAAGATGTTGACGCTGAAAAATGGCAAGTGTGATACTGTGATTTAGAAGTATTCTCATTTTGGTGATCCTCGTTTCTCTTTACTAGGCAACTCATCAGACCTCTTTGAAGTGTCCTCGTGGACAAACGATACTGATCTGGTATGTTGTTTCCTCGTCTTTGTCACATTTAGCAGCGTGCCCTCGAGAACTTAAAAAACAGTTGCCCGTTTCTCTCCACAAACTGTTTTCTGACTATATTCTTTGTCCTCGTCTCTCCAGCCAGTGAATGCCACCTGGGAGTCCCTGACCAAGCAGCAGTGTCTGAAGTTCGGAGGGGAGCTGGTCGGAGAGGCCTGTGGCTACATACCTGACATCACCCTGATGTCCCTCATCTTGTTCTTTGGGACCTACACCTGCTCCATGGCTCTGAAGAAGTTTAAGACGAGCCGCTTCTTCCCCACCACAGTGAGTGATGTGGATGTGTAGCAGCAGCTTCTTTTTTTTCTTTTTTCAGTTTTGGCCCTGTGTTTAAATCTCAGTTTCGTCGGTGTGACTCGATGTGGGAAGGTCAGATTTCTATTATACATTATTATTCTATTAACAGTGTTCGAGGATAAAAGGCCTGACGCTGCAGCTCAGATCCATAAATGATTGCTACTTAATTTAGATTTTATTCAAATTCGTGACGGCGCTTGTCTGGGAAAAATCCCCAAAATACATGATGATCAACGAGACTAAGAGTCTAGGGCCACGTTAGTGGTGTGAAGCTGTACTTTAAAGGAATACTTCACCCACAAAATGACCATCTGTGTGTGGTAACCTCCTTGAATTCTTTGGGAGAAGTTTTTCTTGCATGCCTCCACGGTGAACAGAGAATTAAAAAAAAAAAAACACGGAGAAAAGTCTTTAAAGTAATATTAAAACACAAGTATCACGTTCCCCGTGAAGGCATCCGGGAAAAAATATTGACCACCAAAATTATCGTAATTATCCATTTCCATTCTTTTTCTTGCAAATAATTTCATCATTCAGGCTCAGGTTGGTTGGTTTAAAAATGATTAGACACCAGTTAGTGAGCGAGTGTGTTTACTCACAGATGGACTGTAATTGCACTCGCTGCACTTGCCACAGATAAAGCACACACTCAGCAAGTTAATGTTTATCTTTTAAACGTGTGGTTTAACAGGATGTAGTTCTTTAGAAAATATCACTTGAGCCGCGAGTTCATACCGCCAGAAGCAGCAGCAGCAGCAACAAAAAAACACACGCACTGTCAAACCTGCTGTAAATGTTTACTCCTTCTAGGTGAGGAAGCTCATCAGTGACTTTGCCATCATCTTGACCATCTTGCTCTTCTGCGGCGTGGACGCCTTTGTCGGAGTGGACACTCCGAAGCTCATTGTGCCAAGTGAATTCAAGGTACATGCATGGAAGAAGCACCTGTACTTGAAAAGTGACGTACTTTCAAATAAAAAAAAAACAAACAAACAAACAACTAGCCATCGTTTCATTTTGTGTTTGGAATAATAACTGAATTATGTTCAGCCATGTGCAGTTTTTCTGAAGGTCTTCAAAAATCCCAGTATAATGCCGTCTTTGTAGTTTTGCCCAGTAAGCGATACATGAAACTAAAGCGCACTCGGTTTCGGATATTGCAGCGCTCAAATGTTCCTCGGCTGGCGTTAAGACCACCCTGCCTTGACACCGAGGAAGGGAATGGAGGGGTAGACGAGCGGGCAGCTGCATCAAATAACAACTTGATTATAGGTGATGTGAGAACACAGAGCCAGCTTTGTTTGACCACAGAGTCTCGATTCACAGATTTCTGTCATGTAACAATGCACCAGTCATTTCCTCGCTCACTTCAGTGATGAGACTCCCTGAAGGTGTAATGGAGTAATCACCTGGAATTAGTTGTGTTTTTTTGTTCCTGTTATATTTGAGATGTTACACATGTCAAAGACTGTGTACAATATGATGATACACGGGTCAGGTATCTCCGTCACTTTAACAGTCCTGTTCTTTTTTTCTTCTCGTCTAGCCTACGAGTCCAGTGAGGGGCTGGTTTATTCCTCCTTTTGGAGGGAACCCTTGGTGGGTGTACCTGGCAGCCACACTCCCCGCTCTGCTGGTCACCATTCTGATATTCATGGACCAGCAGATCACTGCCGTGATTGTCAACAGGAAGGAGCACAAACTCAAGGTTGGTGCGACGCCTCAAAGTTTTATTCAGTTTGAATGAATTGTTAAAGGATAAAACTGTCCAGAAAACTACTGAAAATATTGGATTGTAGCCAAGTGTAAGAATTGACTAGCCACCAAAAAATATTCCATCTGCAAAATGTTCTTTTTCCAAAACAGTGCAAGGAGATAAATGTGTTTTCTGCAAACAGTTATTGAAAATTAGGGTACAGTAATTATTGCATGCCTCATAATGTTAACAATATTTCCCGCTTACTGCATTGCCGTAGCCCGTTTTTAAAGTGATCATATCCGAAACAACTAATCAAGGCTGATATGTATGCTAATGGTTATAGCAGGAATAATATAGCACATGGTTTGAAGTCCTTTTTAATATCGGAGGTCTAGGCAGACTGGATGGCATGCGGCCGATGATAAACACTCATCACAACTTTAAGAGACTTGAGATTTGACTTGGAAAAAATGACTTGTGAGCACCTCTGGTGTGCAAGGATAATTTTGATGTCTGGAGAAGTCCTCTTTTAAAAACCGCCTCTTGACGAGTATACTTCATCTGTATACTTTGGTTCACTGTGAAAATCTCTCTCTCTCTCTCTCTCTCTCTCTCTCTCTCTCTCTCTCTCTCTCTCTCTCTCTCTTTCTCTTTCTCTTTCTCTCTCTCTCTCCTTTTTTTAGAAAGGTGCGGGGTATCACTTGGATCTGTTCTTGGTGGCCATCCTGATGATCATCTGCTCCTTCATGGGCCTGCCGTGGTACGTGGCTGCCACTGTCATCTCCATCGCCCACATCGACTCTCTGAAAATGGAGACCCAGACGTCAGCCCCCGGGGAGCAGCCCAAATTCCTGGGTGTCAGGTGAGTTGGCGCAGCTGCCGGACCCAGTGGTGACGTCATTGACTAACTCGATTGTATTGTCGGCTTTCGACTGTGCCAGGTAGTTGATTACATTTAGTGTTGGATTCCCAGGGGAAAATGCGTTAGTGGGCAGAGTTTTTAAAACAATGGGGCGAAATGCTGTGTGTCACAATCCATACCGGACGTTTATATGCACACAAAAGACAAAATTGAGTCATGCTTTTAGTTTTCTGTTTTCTCTAAATAAATTTGAAAATGTGTGCAAGTGGACAAGCCTAATTTTCTCCTGCTACACTCATTATTTTCCAACAATAAGAGAAGGGCGGGGGAAGCCAGAAATATCACTCCGCCTTAATCAATCAGGAAGGAGAGTAACCGAAGAACACAGAAAAGGGGGGGGTGTTCAAAACTGAAGCCTGGGAACCAAAGTTTGAGGCATTCCTTGTACAAAGACACATTTACAGTGTGTATGTAAATATAGATTAACTGTCATTATAGAAAGATGGTATGAACTGTTGGCGGTTCGGGTCTTCTGCCTCTTATGCTTTCATGCTTGCCAGGTTTACTGATTTTTAATTTGGTGTTTTTTCTCTTTTTCCACCGATCCAGAGAGCAAAGAGTCACCGGTATCTTTGTGTTCCTCCTGACGGGACTCTCCGTCTTCATGGCCCCTATCCTCAAGGTAGTGCTCCGACTTCTTAATTCTTCCATGAAAACAAGGATTACTGTCGGCCTCTTTTAGGACACACCGCCTGTCACCCCTCTCAAATTTATAATAATTTAAAATCTGTTATTCATCCCATTAGGAACTCCCTTAGTTGAAGTAATTTGATGTGAAATGAGCATGCTCATCCGGGCTTAGGCTCAGTTTGCAGCTGAATGCCTTCTCAAGTTTCCATTCCCACATGAAGCTGCCCAACAAAAAAAAAAAACAAAAGTGAAGTTACTGATTGTTGGGGCTGGCACTCCCTCTTGTGGACATTTTGAATATTGTACTTGTGATCCTGTGAATACATTTTCCTTTCCCAGAGCCATCTATTGTACTAAAGTGAATTTGGGAAAGATGCAGAACGTTTGGTATAAATTGTGACATGTGCTGTTCCTAATGTCCTTTCCTCCGTCATGCTGAATCTGCTTCTGGTTTGACTGGCACATGTCTGCATTAGCTTACCGCTTTAAAGCTCTATGGGTAATACTGTGCAAGTACCTGCCAAACCTGCACTAATGGCCAGCTAAGTGCCCTGTCACACCGAGGAGTCGTCACCTAAAATAACCTTCTCAGAAAAGCTGCTTGTGGGCTCTTTTTTTTAAACCGACCGATGGTGCTAACAATAAACGCTCATTACCTGTAACATCTTTAGCATCTCTTTCAACTTTAGAATGTATTTGACCTAAACTGGCGTAACTAGAGCCGTTCGCAGATTCCATATCGATAACTTGTTTTCATTGTGCTCCGTGTCCTTCAGTTCATTCCCATGCCGGTGCTCTACGGCGTGTTCCTCTACATGGGTGTGGCGTCACTCAATGGTGTCCAGGTGAGTCTGACTGTTAGCCACGACCCATTGCATTTCACTAATTGAAGAAGTAATTGCGGCCTCTTAACAAACTACAAGAACCGGTCCGACGGGTAGCCGGCCTACGGTTGGGAAGCGTTTCCTCGGCTCCAGGGACGGCAGCGCGCCTCAATTTAGGTTTAACAAAACCTAGCCGAACGTTGGCTAGCCGAACGTTGGCTAGCCGAACGTAGCCTAGCCGAATGTAGCCTAGCCGAATGTAGGCTAGCCAATCAAATGCAAGTAAAGCTAATTGGTGGCTTGCAAGCAGCTCAGGCACAATATGAAAATAATAATTAGCTAGTGTTTGTCCTTTTTTTGTGTTGTAATTACTGAATTTTTAAAATTGCACTGCTTTTTTCTGGATAAAAGCAACTACGTCATCGTAAAGCATTACTAACGAGTTACTTCAGAGCGGTGCTGTTAACAAATCAAATGATACCCGTTAAAGTCTGTCGAAGCTTTCTCACTCACTCAAATGAGCTCCTGTGAAATTGAAGATGCGATTTATTAAAACCGTCTGACTGCAGCTCGTCCATTCTCGTGACCCGACTGACCCCGTTTGTGTGTGTTTTTGCTTCGCATCAGTTCATGGACCGGCTGCAGCTGCTCCTGATGCCCGCCAAGCACCAGCCGGACCTGATCTACCTACGCCACGTCCCCCAGAGACGCATCCACCTCTTCACCTTCATCCAGGGCCTGTGTTTGGCCCTCCTCTGGATCCTCAAGTCTACCGTGGCGGCCATCGTCTTCCCCGTCATGGTGAGCAATGGCTGCGATCGGCGTTGTAGCCGACCGCGATCACGCGGCGCTCCATCCGGGGCGCGAGAGCCAATCACACAGTGTCTCTGTCCACGCAGATCCTGGCGTTGGTTGCCGTCCGTAAGGCGATGGACTACGTGTTCTCCCAGCACGACCTCAGCTACCTGGACGACGTCATCCCGGAGAAAGACAAGAAGAAGAAAGAGGATGAGAAGAAAAAGAAAAGCAAGAAGAAGGGAAGCATAGACAGCGAAATCGAATTTGTAAGTTCTTTTAACTTAAATATTTAAATGTAGATGCCAAAATACATTGTTGTGATGTGGTCGTCTACGGTCTCCTGTAGTTCCTCACCTTTTTTTTTAAAGTCCAGAAGTGTTAATGTTCTCCCTCCGTCCTCCCACAGTCTGACTACCCCGACAATGAAAATATACCCAGTATAAAAATCTCTATGGCTATGATGGAGCAGGAGCCCATGTTGGGTGATAAACCTATGGATAGTGAGTACAAGCCAGGGATGGCTTTGCTTCTAAAGGCTTAATGTGCAGATTTTGTCCCATCAAACTAGCCTTCTTGCATGCGCAACAAATGTAATAACTCAATGGATCAATATGCTTTTTCTGACTCTTCTTTTAACGCTGCTCTAACCTGCCAGCTTGAACAGTTTTATAAAACATAATTCTATCGCTAAAAGCAGCTTTGCGGCGCTTGCCTTTTTCTTTTTCTCGTCTTTTCTGCTGACCCGTTTGACATTTCAGTGTCTGTGAAGTAGACCTTTTAAGTTCTTTCCCACCCCCCCCAGGAGATTCATCCCAGACTCTCCTTAACCCGCATACGTCGTGCTGAGCACTACTTTGAGTCTCCCACTGTGGCCGAGTGAGTGAGTACAGGCTGGCGTTTCTTTCGCTTACCATATTTTCTATGAAGGCCAAGTATGCCGTTTTTATTTTATTTTTGTTCGCACACAGCGCCGTAATTGTATTCCTCTCTATCTTCCTCTTCCAGTCTTAACAAAGGTTCATACACAAAAGGTTTGCCTCAGATTCGAATAGACAGGAACTCTGGCAAGAAAGCTTTCTTCTGGAGGAAGGGCTCCGAAACAGATCTGTGAATGAATTATCCAAAGAAGAAGCAGAACCAGCACAAGATTTTTCTTTTTTTTTGTACGATAGTACCACATTGTAACAGTGTTGTTTTTTTAATTTGAATTATTATTCCCTGTGTGAGGATTTAAATCAGAAGGGCTTGAAGTATTTGTCTTAAAATTGAAACCCTTTGGTGGTACTGCGTTTTAATGAGGGCTGACACAGGATACGTTTGCATTCTTCATCCTCTGGAGTTCCAGCAGAAAACAAAAGGGCTACTTAAGGTCATGCATTTTTTATGGGACATTAATATCTTATGAATGTGTACGCTAATAAGCGTCCAACTATAGATGTTATATCACTAAAGATGTTTAGTTTTTTTGTTTTTTTGAATCAATTTATTCCAAATGACACCAAAGAAAACCAGCCTCTCTTCTTATAGTACTGTTTTTATAAAGTAGTCTAGTTATTTTAAATGTTCCCTGTGGAGTTTAAGTAATAACTCCTGGAATCTAAAGAGTAAAACATGGTGGAGGTACCTACATGCGAGCAAAGGGGGTAAAAAAGAGAGTCCACCTTTTCATTTGTAGCAAACAAAAGGCCTCCAGAAGGTCATCTGTGCACATGCCTGAGCGGACATTAATTTTGTATTTATGGGAATATCAATTATTTATCAAGCATCCAGTTTAGGCTGCATATTCATAAAACACATCCAAGAGGTCATGTAAGAATACCATGTTTGTTTCAATGGGGTAGGAAGTGACTGGTTGAACACCATGCAGACTGGAATTTCTGTTTTTGTCTACTCTCCTCACCTCCCCTTTTCTATATTTATTATATTTAAACTCTCGGCAGATGAATTTGCTGTCAGAACTTAAAGTATGGCTTTACCATATAACTTCCCCATTTGTGCAAATTTGAAGATATTCTTTCTGTGGTCTGTATCCACTCGGCTGTCTTCTCCCTGTTTTAGGGAGATATAGATGTATTCTACCTGTATGTAGCTCTACCTCTTATATTTCTGTAGGTGCCAGGCATTATATATTAAACATCTGTTGTGCAATTATTTTTGATCAAACACTGATTTTCTTTTTTTTTTTCTTTTCTTTTTTTTTTCCACTGGCACTGCATAGGATCTCTGACTCTTCCCTTTGAGTTCCTTTTTGCTCTGTGACACTTAAGATATTGTATTTTTGTTTGTCAACATGAAATTATTATGTATGATTTTTGCCATGTTTTAAAGGGTAATTCCACCAGAACTATATTTTTCATCCCAAAAAAGCAAATCATTTTTTTTCCATGATTTACGTACTGAAGTTGAGGTAAAGCGCGATTGCCTGTAACGTCCTCACACACTTGACTGTGAACTCGACCCTAAAAAGCCTATTGAAATGAAATTTCCTTTTTAAAATGTGATCATATTTGAACTGTGTTAATGTGATACATTTTTCAATCTTTTGAGTACATTTTTGTTTTTAAATTATGTACGGTGTGTGTTTTATTTTTGTTTTATGCAAATCAACAAACAATCACTGTGAGGCAATGCAATGTTGTGACTTCCAGTCCTGGAAGAACTACCGCTTTAAAGCTTACAGGGTAAACGTTGTCTGTAAAACGGTTTCACTTTCAAATCCACATTTTGCTGAATGTATGTATCGCAATCTAAATTCCATTTAGTGGCAGTGTGATGTCTTAAATTTCTTTATTCAAATTGCTTGATCATGCTTCTATTGCCTATTGAAGTGCACACTGTAACTTGAACTGATTTTAGGATATTAATGCATATCTGAATGTGTAATACATCTCAATCGCTTGAAATGCCGACGAAAAGGAACATGCACAATCAGCGCTGCTTCTGATCTGATTTTGTAGTGTGTAAATAAGGGCTTTAATTAATGCGTTCACGATCACATCAATGATCAAGATGTGACGCACAAGACTGTTACAGTTACTTTGAAACAAATCAAAAAACACACGGTCTTCCACTTTTGTTGTATGATCTGTGTATCTTGACTTTTTGACTTCCTGGTTCTGATTCCACAATTAATATAATATTTTTTGAACCAATTTTATACAAACCATCATATGTGCTCAATTACCATAGGTTACTCCGAAAAAAGCTGTCCGTCTTTTTATTGAGTAGTGTTTTTGAGTGAGCACAATAAACGTTCAGATGATTCTTAAATACGTGGTCGTGTGTTGTTTTTTTTTTTTTTTTTTTTAAATTGTAAGTTTTGCACCATGCGTCTCCCAAAGGACGGGTTTTCAGATGGAGCTATATACAGACTGTTTGAAGAGCAGCGTGCATGTTTTTGTATGGGGATGAACTGGGTTGGATTCAAGCTCCGAGCTAAGCCGTGCTCAGTCTCTCAGCAAAGATGAGAGAGGATGGCCGCATAGTTTCCACGATCACAGGACTTGGGTCGGCTGTAATAAGACTAATTGGCTCATTACTATGAGTCACTGTTCTTGTCAATGTCAAATGGAGAGAGAAAAATGTATTGGCTCATCTGGTGTGGGAGAGAACATCAATGGTTTCCCTCCCGACAACCACTCAGGTTAATGTTGCTGGATATTGCATGTGTTGCCAGAGTGACTGCAGATGAGTGGTGGTGTGAGATTCAAAGCTCAGGAGGGGGATTACCTGACATCAAAACATCCTGAACCTCTGCGTCCGTTTTACACAACAGTAGAAGGTTCTGACAAGTGTTATGAATCCAATCAACAAAAGTAGATGTCTTTAAATGCACTCTGCAAAATATGTGCATGGGTTGCTCCTTTTTTACATGGTGTCGCATCCCCTATATTTTGGCTCCAGGTGGGATGGGGGGGGGAGTAATGACTCCTTTCAAAAAGGCCCATGTGCTGAATCTTTTCTCAAAACAGTTGCTACGACAACAGTTGTTGAGGAGCCTGACAACAGCTGATGACGAACCGCTATACAGTGTGATGCAATACAATAGTCGAAAGTATAAAGGATGGTAATCCATAAACGGATGCTTTCTAATCAGCCATCAAGTCAAGAGTTTATCAAACTTAGCAAGTCATCTACAAAGCTGCAGTCAATGCAAATAAGTTTTTAATTAAAGGATCTTTTTCCAGGCCTTTCTTCACAACCTGGCAACTTGGGTGTGCAGAGACTAATGAGTGAAATATTTCAGAGTCTACCTATTAAGGCGGGACATATGACACCTCTATATCATTCTTATTGGTAGATGAAGATTTACGACCTAATTGGATTCGCATTAAAATTTCCAGCCCACCTTCAACTTGAGCAGAGGTCTAATCAGCCAGAATAACTGAAAACATGTGGGTGGGGTTTCAGAGGCTTTAAGGGGAGACAGCCCACCCAGGCCAAAAACATTGTTTTTCATGCACTGATTAAGACTGGAAGACCGGTGGAAAGAAAACATCCAAAATACACATTTAGGTGGTTTTTGTTTTTATGACTTGTCTATTTGCGTCTTTAGATTTCTCCTAAATTCAACAAGCATTAGCATTAGATCATGTCTCAGTTGCATATTTAAACATAAAATGACAGAACTTAAAAACATTCTCTTAATGTAAGTACTCAACTGGGAAAGTTTCATGTTTATCTATTTGTCAATTTATTTTATTCTGTTCGTTTGTAGTGTCTTCAAAACGAATGGAATTTTACAATGCAAATCTTTAAAGGCCATTTTGTCAAAATTAGCTAGAAATCTCCACTCCAGTTGCACTTACCAGACTTTCTCATTTTATTTCTATCCATATTCTGAAGGTTTTTACCAAACAACATTTATATATCATTCATATTTATCGAGTAAAAAAATGACTGTTAACAAAATGAAACAAGAATTTGGAACCTGGCTTGATCCAGATTTCTGTTCCAGTAATGCAAGCAAATTAGCACGTATTTGATAAAACAACGCCTCATTTGCATTTATGACTAATATTTCAGAAAACTTCAGAAATAATTGCACAAAACATGGCTGGAGATTAAAAAAAAAAAAAGCACATGGATAGGCTCTTGTTAAAGTGGAGTGATTGCACCTGCAGGATGGAGGGTGTTTCCTTTACAGGCAAGAGTGCTGGTTTTGTTCCTTTTCTAAAGGTCTAATCAGGTAAATGTAAAAAATATATATCTATATTGCTGATTTGAAGATGTGAAAACTAACTAAGTTTGGAGAAAAAGTCAACTCATGCTGGGAGGTACAAATAGATGTTCTGCTCAGCAGCTTCTTCCTGTAACCGCGTTGATGCTCCTAATAAACTGACAGGGCACCTGCTGGCTCATGACACACTCGGCACATTGTGTAATTTCTTAGTCACAGGGAGCAATTGGTGAGTTTTCCCTCTGGGTGTTCCACAAAAACATCCAGAACACACGTCAGAGTTCTCTTTTTCTAAATGAAATGTCTTTCTCTTTTCCAACCAAAGCAATCACAGATTTGGTATGAGCAATGTCACAGTTAATAAAACCAGTCTATATTCATGAGCTAATTTGGTTGCTGCCTGACACTTATTCGATAGTGGTGTGTGTCTCTTAATTGATACAGCTTTGTTCTAACTCTCGTGCGAGGAGCATAGTGTGAAATAGGACAGATGTTTGAAGGCATCGTGATGACTCTTTATCCCGTAATACCATGTAATTGCGCCATCATTGCATTGTGTCAAAGGAAAGAAAAAAAATAGCTTTGCCATATGTATACATGTGCAGTCCAAATAAAGCAAAGCAAATAGAGTGTGAAAAATGTGTTACAATTAAGAGGCGTGGGCCCTTCGGGAGACAATCTAATAATGAGGTAAACGGAGCAGAAAACCATGCTGCAATAAATTCTGTAAAGTCATGAAGCCTATAATTATTGTTCTATTTAAACTCTGAAGTCGTGTTGTGGAGCCATATTTTCATAGTGAGTTTGTCAGTGTGTCGTGTTCCGCCTGCTTAATTAAGCCTCTTTTCCTCTGGTAAACAGAGTCATTATTTTCACTGGGATTGCAACACCTTTTTTACTGTTTAATGTAAATGCGATGGTAGTTTTAGATGTCTGTCTCATGTCTGAATGAGCATCGGAGTCACTTTTACATAAAAGCACGAGGTACGGGGGCACGTTTCTGCTCATAATGAGTAGAAAGTTTCACTTTTTGACTTCGCATGAGTATTTTCTATTCTAATTAACTAATAACAGTTTTTAACAGGCTCTCATGCTCACAATGATCATTAGTTAAAGCCACGGCAAAATAAGTTTCAATAATAAGTTGTTTTTTTTGTTTTTTTTTATTCATGGCGCCTGAGATATCATTAAAGTTTAGCTGTTTACCAGCAGTGACTCTGCTCACTCTGCTGCACCTGGCTTATTCTGTAAATGTCTTGTCATGTCTGAATAAAACAGCTTGATGATGCCAGCAATATTGAATATCTGAAAAGGACTACAAAGGCAAACCAAAACATAAACCTGTAGAGTTCCCAGTTTACCAGAGCTGCACAGATACTGTAGTATTTTCTGTTTCACGTATACACCAAGTTCTAGCTGGTATACACTTTTCAGCTATTGGCTATAGTTTTCCATTTATAATACAAGGCCAAATATCTTACAATACCAATAACTTTCATTCCCCCTCAAACGAGCAGACAATGGCTGTCTGCAAATGGTTCAGGTTTTGAGAAGCGGAGCAAAACTGCTGTCTTTTATCTCAGAAGTAAAGAGAAGGTGAAACATTTCTCGCGCTGGATGCTACTGAAAGACTAATGTATGTCCCCCCCCCTCCCCCCCAGTAGCTTAGCTATGACTTTTTCAAACGCTGCTGGGAAAGTTTTTTCGCAGTAACCAAACGGAGAGAATGCTAATTGCGTGTGTTTTGAAATCCCCTGATATCCTTTTGGAATCTCATTCAGTCTCTGTTTCTCAAGTCTTCTGCCTGATAGAAGGTCAAGATGAAGAGCACATGGCAGAACACGTGTCCTCTGATGACTTAGACTTGCACTCAGATATGATTTATGTAGATTATTGAATGGCATTCTAACACAATGGGATTCAACCCCGTTATCCGCAATGCAATGCTCTGTCAAGCTTGACTGAAAAACCGGTTACCATCGTATGACCTTAACCCGAACCCCTGCAGAGGTCAGCCAGGTGAAATGTGTGTGTTAATGTGTTGCAAACGACATATGAGACTCAGCATTTTTTAAGCGAGGGGCATAGGCCACAAAGCAGAAATGTAGCCTGGAGGGATGAGTGCAGGCAGCCATGGAGGAAAAAGAGACTAAAGATGGGCAACATGGTGAAAATGACTTGCTATAAACATCCCTGTGTTAGCATTTTGTGGATGTTAGCATGCTGATGTTAGCATTTAGCTTGCACAGCGTCAGAGAGCTGCTGATAGCTGTAGACACTAAGTCCTGTTTAGTATCGTTGTAGCCTGACGACTACAAAGTGACACAAAACAAGAAAGAGATACAAAAGGACCACAAAGACTCACAACAACCACAGAGAGATGCACAACGAGACACAAAGCAAGATGCAAAACGAAGAGACTCACAACATCTATGCGATGGGGGAAAACAGCCACAAAGAGACACAAAACAACAAAAAAAAGAGGATAAACAACTCTGAAGTCTGTGCATCTGGCTCCTGTAGGAGAGGTGGTGGGGCATTTTGCATGTCCGAGCCCAGCGGCCCATTGTCTCATCATCCACCAGTGATTAGTTCTAAAGCCGAATTAATGAAACCAACCCTGAGCCTAAAAAAATGCAAAGACGGGAAATGTTACTGAGAGAATGTTGAGAAGAGAGCTTCCTCTTGCTTTTGCTTGTCCTTAATTGACACACAAAAACACAGTCTCTCTCTCTCTCTCTCTCTCTCTCTTTTTCTCTCTCTCACACAAACGCACACACACTGTGTTTCCGTGTATTGCTCTCAACCAAACAATCAGAATTTAATCAGGAAGCCATTACCAAGTTGAGGACACGCTGAAATCTCCATTTCTAAAGTCTCCATTTTCTAAACTTCATACAAACTCTCGCTGACAGTGTGTTTCCTCCCTCTCGCTGCTCTCTAAGGAGAGAATCCCCACAGTTTTGACAGTATTTGTGCGAAAGGCATTTTAACGTGTTAATTAAGCACTCTGCAGCAACTGTAATTGCCGTATAGCTTAAAGGCTTTTTCTCTGAGAGCACTCACAGTAATGAACTGTTTGTGTGGTAACCACATGAGTGGCCTTGTTGTTTCTTCCGCTCTATCTACTTCTCTTCAAGTCAAGTATCACATGTCCAACCGATCAAGCACCAACCCTCCTCCACAACCTGCTTGGTCAGGTATCGACCTGCTGAACTCTGAACTCTTCCTCCCACCTCTCACGCCTGCATCAATTCATTAATTCTCCCATCTGCTTCTCATCCCTCGCCTCATTTTTTTTTCTTCTCTCTTTTTTTTTCTTAAATCACATTCAGTTGCAGAGACTTCTGCGCACCAAGTAGACTTCACATTCTCTCCGCTTAAGCAATGCAGGTGTGAGAGATAAAGGTGAGACCTGGTCAGAGCAGGGTCTGTTGCTCGACAACTGGAAGGTTGATCTGAGCCCTCACTTATTTGCTAAAGAAGGTGTCTGAGTCTCTTCAGATGTCCAACCTCTGCCCCTCAACGACAAGGAGTCAGTAGTGCATATACTGTATATGACAGCAATACTGTATGCATCGCATTCAATTCACACAACGCCTCTGGACTCGCATGTCTCCAAGCACCTGCACCGCCCAAGACATCTCACCGCCGTCTCAGCTCCTCCCTGTCATCTATAAGCGCTGGAGCAGGCGGTGCCTGGCAGGCGGACTGAGCAGACGCACAAAGTGATGAGAGTGTGCAGCTTGATGCTCTGAATGAATGGCATTTCTGGACACAGCATCCAGAAGGAAGCAAAGGAATACGACTCAGCTACTGTTGCCCGAAAGGTAAGAGAATAAATGTCTAGTGTAGAATTATTTGTGAAATCATTTTTTAACTAAATAATTTACGTCTGGAAGAAACTGAAACTTTCCCTCCCACCTCCTGGGCTGATTAATTATACATATACGGTATTATCTACTGTTTGTAGTTAACAGTGATGATATTAAGGCTGAATGACACGTTGATTTAAAGGAAAAGAATTAACTTTATCACTGAGAAGCGCTAAAAAACTGAATGAAACACCCGCCAGATGTGTCTTTTGACAGCATATTAAGTCAAATAACCCAAAGTAACTAGGAGTAATACAACTCATTTCTCTGTATCTCATAGGCAAATTGAATCTCAGTTAACCAGGAATTGATTTTTGGTGTGTTTAAGGAATCGTGCTCCAACACCTTCTCAGTTATCTATGAAATTGCTACAAGAGCAAAGTGTTTCAAGGAAAACAATCTCTCATTTTCTCCAAAGCTCTGCTGATCAACAGAGAAACTCCCTCTGATCTCGCTGAGAGTTTGAATTCCAGGTGTTTGCTCGACTCCGTTTCCATGGTACAGTATAATGAGGTGCACAATGAATGTGATTGTATGAGCAAGGAACTATAACTAGCAGTGGAGCTATAATCAAATATTTTCCTTTACTCTGATTATATTTTTTGAAGACTGCTAGGTTGCGGCGTGAATCTTACATTGGCACAATCAGTTTTTTTTTATGACAATCATATATGTATATATATATATACTCATATATATATATATATATATATATATGTGTATATATATATATATATATATACAGTACCAGTCAAAAGTTTGGACACACCACCTCATTCAATGTAACTGGTACTGTATATATATATATATATATATACAGTACCAGTCAAAAGTTTGGACACACTTTCTCATTCAATGTGACTGGTACTGTATATTTATATACATATAGATATACAGTACCAGTCACAAGTTTGGACACACCTTCTCATTCAATGTGACTGGTACTGTATATTTATATATATATGTATTTATTTTTTTAACAGCTAATTTATAAGGTAAATTTCATGTTATTACATTTCTTTTTTAATACGCAATTAAGTGTGACAATTAAATTAGATAGACTGATGCTATTACTTACGGTGTTCACAAATAAAATGTATTATGATTTTTTATTAAAACAGCAATTATTGATTTATAACATCAATGAAATATTCATCAATTAGTCACCCTGGCCTACTTGGGTCTTTGACTCGACACTCCTAAAGGCGCACAGTCGATGTTGAGTGAATACATCAAGCAGAAAACATACGTAGAATTTATTTCAAGTCGTCCTTCTGCCACGAACTTTATCTTGCGCAGGATTTTTAGACGGAAAGTTTTCAATAATGACCTCATTCCATCCCAGACTGCTGGATGCGGATGATTGATGTAACCAATTGGCAAGCTATCAGCCACGCTCTCCCACTGCTCTCAGAACAGATTGGTCGTTTCGGTCAGCATTTTGTTATTAGAGCGTGTGAGAGGGCATACACTTGACTGAATCAACCCACCTGCAATAATGAAAGAAAAAAACACAAGAATTGGACTATTGATTTCTGGATGGGTTCTATTGTTTTATGTGATTACCAATTGATTCCTTGTTCTGGTCTGCAGGAATGCACTCCAACTGGAATGTGTTCTGCTTTATCATTAGTTCACGGATATTGGGTATTTAAACCTGTGCCAGGCACATAAAAGGTTATCCGTGTATTATACCTTGGCCTGTCTCTCTCACGCCCAGATATCACCATGACCCAGAATTTCAACACCACTTGGGAGGGCTTGAACTCTTCCAATTCCTCGAGATTGCTGGAAAACCCTCTGACCCACCAGAACATCACCTATGTGGATTTCTACCTCCACAAGCCCTCTGTGGCTGCAGTCTTCACCGTCGCCTACCTGCTCATCTTCCTGGTGTGCATGGTGGGCAACGGGGTGGTGTGTTTCATCGTGCTGCGCAGCAAGAACATGCGCTCGGTCACCAACCTGTTTATTCTCAACCTCGCCATCAGTGACCTGCTGGTTGGCATCTTTTGCATGCCAACCACACTGGTGGACAACATCATCACAGGTCAGGATTTGTTTTTCTAGTTAAACTTGATTCCTCTTTGATATTATGCCTGAATCAAAGCTGGGTTATGAAAGGAGGGGGAAAAAAATCCAGTTTATGGCTTTGATTTGGAAATGATGAAATAATGGTGGTCAGCTTGCTCAAAAGTAAAAAAATAAATAAAATTAGGAATCCCATTAGGATTCGAATTATGAGTGTGATTTTCTTTATTGTTTTACCCTTTTTTCTCTTTTCTGCAGGATGGCCATTTGGCAGCGTAGTGTGTAAGCTAAGCGGTATGGTTCAAGGGATATCCGTGTCAGCCTCTGTGTTCACTCTGGTGGCAATAGCTGTTGACAGGTAAGGGCTGTAACAGCACTGCTGGTTATTATGTGCTTGCAAAAGACTTATTTTCCCTCATGCATTTCCTCCAATCCCCTTTGTGTCAGGTTCCGCTGCATTGTCTACCCTTTCAAGCAGAAGCTGACCATCGCTACCTCAAAGCTAATTATCGTCATCATATGGGTCCTCGCTGTATCCATAATGTGTCCCTCCGGGGTCATGCTGCAGGTCACAAAGGAACAGAGGGTGCGAATAGTAATTGGCAGTAACAACAACACCCGCCCGTTCTACTGGTGCCGGGAAAATTGGCCCAATCAGGAGATGCGTAAAATCTACACCACTGTCCTCTTTGCCAACATCTACCTTGCTCCTCTCAGCCTTATCGTCATCATGTACGCCCGCATTGGCGTCACCCTCTACAAGACTGCAATTCCTCAGATGAGGGGTACTGGAAGCGTGTCCGAGGAGGGCGGCGGCAACCACAAACCTAGCGTGGAGGGTCGTCACACAATTTCCAAGAGGAAGAATCGCGTGATAAAGATGCTGCTGGTTGTGGCCCTGCTCTTCATCTTATCTTGGCTCCCTCTGTGGACGCTGATGATGCTGAGCGACTACGCTAGCCTGACAGAGCACCAGTACCGTGTCATTAATATCTATGTATATCCCTTAGCTCACTGGTTGGCCTTCTTCAACAGCAGCGTCAACCCCATCATCTATGGGTTCTTCAATAAGAACTTTCGCAGGGGCTTTCAGGCTGCTTTCAAATTCCAGCTGTGCTCTGAGGGCATTAGGCGCCAGAGGACCTACTCCAATCGGATCCGAGGGAACGCTGTGCTCCCAGTCCAGCCTGCTGTCCTCAGTAGACAGAGCTCAGGAGTCAGGTCAGTGTTAGTGGGGAATGGGAAGTGCTCTTGTCAGGAAGGAGGTAGCCTGGCTTCTAGAAGTCATATCAAAGAGCAGGACCTGATCCTTGAGGACCTGGAAAAGGTGTCTCAGATTTAGAGGGACTGAAACTGTACAGCGCTTGGACACTTTCAAATGATCTGAGGCTCCTGGAGAATCATGTATCACATTTCAGTGAAAATTAGGACTCAGACATACCTGATCAAACTCCATGTACAGGCTATCTGTGAAGTGAATGTACTTGCAAGGACTGCAACGTTTGTCATCATGAATCCGTCTGAAGTATGTTTAGTGTAGTTCATAAAGCAAAGAACAAGATAGACAAAGCGAGTTAAAAGGCCTGGTAATTTTGGTTTAAAAGCTTAAATATTCTAAATCAGCAACAATCAAAGTTAAAGTTGGGGAAATATATCATTATGATTAAAATTGTAAAGTGCAGCTACTTTGTCTGAAATACACCAGGAGAGCAACTGGTGTATCTGTTTACAACGCAGCCAAACAAATTCACATTGTTTTAGTGCAAAAGTCAGTAGTCTGTTTTCATGCAGCACACAGTGCCAGTATCTTAACAAAAACCGGCCACAGTAAAGTTGGTTACCTTGCAGAAGAGTTAGAGATGTGCAGCCTGTCGCTTTGTTGTTTTGTAGTTGCATTTTTCATGAATGAAAATGGTGTATCGCTAACCTTGGTGACCAATACATTGTGTTCCCTGTGATTGCTTCACAATAAAAGCCACCCTGTGTTCGGCCAGTTGGAGGATTTTAATGTGAAGCAGCAGCAGAAGGTGGCACGAGATTATTTGTGTTGATTTCTTGGATTGTGGTTTTGTTGTTCACAGACTATAAACCTATCATACTGTGTTAACTCCAATTCCAAATTCCCTTTGCAGTTGATGTAATGCCTGTGAGATGCAACGAATGGCAAACTGGTGCAGTTCGATTAGGCTTTTATTCAGAGGTGCACCAAACATAACTCCAACTTCAGAAAGTTTTTAATGTTTCAGGAAAAATGAAAGCAGAGGAATCTCTCAGCATTGTTGTCAATTTAAGATACCGTGCAAGGAATAGCACACCTCTCAGGGGTGAAGTGCAAGGCAGTGTGATGAGAGACTCCTCCAGTCAAATAAGTGCACCTTCGAGTGCCTCGAGGCAATAGCGCCGAACCGATGGCTGTGACAAGCAATGGCAGGGGAAGAGGATCACAGGCTCATTCGGAAAGCCTCCTTGTGCCCTCCTGTTCCCTGCTTCCTCGCGAGGCACATTTAAATTTGAACTGTTAAAACACTGCCATGTCAAAGAGATGAAAGTTACATTTATTAGCATACTAGCACATATTAGCATTTATTAGTAGGATTCTGGAAAAGAAAAAGTGTGCAAAGTAGTACCTCACCTGCAGAGCAGATAAGATGATAAAATCGGTACTTCATTATATAAGGTGTTTAAATCACTATTAAAAATCCTTCAGGTCTCAACCAACAGTATACGTGAACCATACAGAATGTTCTGCTGTGAGCAGGCCACAGAATGATAGTGTAATTATGTTATTGCCATACCTATTACAAAGGTAATATCTGTGTCAAGAATGTACAGCATTGTTGTAAAATTAAAGTTATTTTCTGGATAATAGGGTGTGTGCCCTTTTTCCACATGCAATTATTTTTCAAACCTCATAGTTACCTCAACATGTTATTAATCAGTGCTGATGCTGGTAACATGTACAGCTAAGAGTGCTTATATTAAATAGATATTCATGATGATTGTACAATATTGAATTTCATGGAAATGTTTGTATTAACTCATTATCAGTACAGTATATGATGTGTTTTTGTGCCAAAATCTTAAAGGCATCCTGTGGAGTTTTGGGCTACTAGAGGTGCTATGGAGCATTCAAAAGAAGACTACAAACTAGCAAACATGATTATTTAAAATATGGTTAAAGAAAATTGTGTTTCCACATGTTTTATCAGGAACTTTATTAGACCTTAAGGATACACACGACGAAAAAACAAAATTCCATCTTTAAGGCCTTGAATGAAAAAACTTAATTTATTCATCACCTTTCATACATTGAATGCAGAAAAAAACATACACATACACAAGGAGGAAGGGAGAAAATTAATGTTTCCATCATCTTAAAATGACAAAAAATAATAAATCATAAAAAATAAAAACAGACAGTTGTCAGTTATAGGCAATATTAAAAAGACCCATTTGAGTTGTCATTTAAAAGTTAGTCAATGAGTCAGCAAGTGTACTATTTAAAGGCAGAGTGTTTCATATTTTTGGTCATGAAGGATAAAAGTAGCATCAGCAAAGGTTTTTGTGGTAACCTTGGGCGCAGTTAAAAGAGCAGCGTGGAGGATCTTAGGGTTTGTGGAGGATCATAAAACGATAGGGAATCTGTGGTATTAAAAGGGATAAGGCATTTTAGTGCCTTAAAATCTAAGAGGAAGACTGTAAAATCTATTTTATAAGACACAGGGAGCCAGTGTAGGTTACGTAAAACAGGAGTTACATGATCTCTCATTCAAGTTTTTGTTAAAACCACATTTTGATTTGTCTGTAACTCTGCAATGGCTGCTTATGGTGGGCCAGTACAATCCAGAATACTTACAGTCGTCAAGACAGCTAGAAAAAAAAATATGAATGAGCTTTTCTGCATCTTGCTGGCTCAGTACAGGTCTTACCTTCGCTATATTGCACAAATGACAAAAGGCAGTTTTAGACAATGAATTAAAATGAGCTTTAAAATAAAGGTCAGAATCTGAAATGACACTGTGTTGCGAGGCCAGATGTCTCAGTTTAGCAAGAACAGGATCCCTCTCATTTTTTGAGCCAGCTAGGAGGATCTCAGTTGTATCTTCAGCCTCAGGGATAGAACGAAAAGGAGAATAGCTCAATGATAGAGCCATGATATGTACACAGTGTAATCAATACTGGATCAGTACATTTCAGATTATTTAGATTATATTAGCTATACTTTTATTTTTGGTTCTTAGCTTATCGCCACATAGATACACTGGGCAGGCTTTTTTATCACCAGAAGAAGGATGTAAGGAAACATAAAACATGTCCTAAGAAGATAAAACTGAAAGTGCATGAATGCAATCCCATGTTTGGACCTGTTTGTCTTTATACACATGAATATATGTTCATAATATGTCAAATATATTTCAACCCCCCCTTTTTGGCTTATTACCTACTTTGATATTTGTATTTGAAAAAGATATGGTTAGACATATTTTACTGCCAATGTTCTTTGCTGCTTGTTCGCAAAATGAAAAGCCATTTTCTGACAGTTTGCTAATGAAAAAATAAAAAGGAGCAGTTGCAAGAATGAATGTTGTTGCTGTTGATTATTATTCTTACATCGCAGTAGCAATACAGAGAAGGAGTAAAGGTTATGTGAGAGAAAAAGTGTCTGAAAATATATGTTTATAAGATATTTGTCTCATTTCAGCCTCGACTGAGGCTGTCCTCATTACAAAAACATGACTTCGGGATTGATTTAAAAATTGATTTAGCAATGTAGAGCCTACTATATGGTATTTTTCTTCTATTATCTTGTGGTTTATATTCACCTGGGACTGTGCCTGCTGATTGGGCTTTGAACATTACATGTAAGATATGTGTGGTCTATACCGACACAAATAACTATGCTATATGAACTATCCTATATGCCTTATAGATATATTTCTAAGTAAAGGAGTATGTTGAGTCCTTTTGGGAGATATTTCTAGAAATCATACAAGATCACGAACCAACTCCGCCCACCAGGCTCCTGGTTGGAAAGGCCTGCTCAGAGAGGGATGTTGCGAGCAAGATTTATTTGGCAGGCCTTTATCATGTTTTCTGCAGCCACAGTGCACCTGTAGAGGTACACATCTGATACAGACAAGACAAAAATATACTGCCCCTACAGCTGGGTTAACTAGACTTGAGTGACAGAGGAGTAACAAGGGATCAGAGAGGGAAGAGAAGTTTAATGAAGAGCCAGCGGGGCTTCCTCTGGGCTGAAGTGGTCTCCTCTACTAGCAACTTTGAAATCCTTGGACGATTGGACAGATCGAGAAGAGGAGATGAGGTACTTTGAAGTGAGTTGCACTGAGGATGATGATCACCACTCGGAATATTACGCTACTTGTTCAACAAGAATACTACACTCAGTGGAGTGCAGGTGTGTCTGCAAGGACCACGGCTGTAATGTCTGATTGAATGGATAAAAATGCTCTCCTAGCTCTCCTCATACAGAGCACAAGGCACGCTCCGACGTAGTCAGAGCTCAGTTCAGTTTGTCATTTGCTCAGCGATTGTCGTACATGCAGCTGTCTTACCTTGTCGTGCAAATCAAGAGAGGACGAAATTGTAATCCGTAGCAGAAACAAGAGTACAGTTGTTGGTCACTTGTGTTCCCTACAGTCTATGATGGTATAAAACAATCAAAAGATTGAAAAATATGCTTTTTCAAAAGCGAATCACTGCAACCACAAATGGTCCTTGAGCACACAGGCATAAATGGGCACAAAAGAAATGAGGCTGACGGGTCCAGCAGGATACTGGACAGATGGACACAGAGATGCACACACATAAACTCACACACACACTAACATCATGATCTCCTGAAAGAGATGTTTTTTGTTTTACGTATTTGGAATTAGACTACCATGATGTTGTATGTTACAGCATTATGTAATGTTAAGGGATATATACATTTAGATTATACAGTTAAACGGCCTTGAAACAATGCTGAGCTTTGAGATGAGGACATATAACTCTCATTTCATTTTGACATTTTTGACTGAACAATGAGAATAAATAGATTATAAGTGTATGGGAGTAAATATTACTACAAACATCAGGTAAGTCTGTTGATGAGAGGATGAGATTTTATGCTCAGATGTTATGAGTACTTACACTTGACCAAAACCAAACCAAAACCAGTGCAATATTTAACTGTCATAATATCTTAATCTCATCGTCATGTAGTTTTAATATTATCTCATAAGTCACCTCATGGCATGTCATGTCTTGCCATCTCATATTATTTAATCTCATTCGATGCACACATCAAAACACCAGGGAAGTTTGTTGGTTCACTTGGCAAACACAGCTGCATTCAATCCTTCTTCCTCCTAAATTGGTTTGGACTTAATTATTTAGGAATCCAAAAAAACAAAAAATGTAAGTTTCTGAAGTACACTTCAAACATCTGCATTGGGTCAATAGCACCTACCGATCAAAATATTACCACTGTAGACTACAAAATTAATTGTCTCCAACAAGATCAGCTGTCCCCATATCACAAAGGTTATATGTGCACTGCATGTAGTCAGTGAAGCAGAGAACAACAACACCGGCAGAGGAAATACAATAATTTAATTATTGACTTTTACATTATGGTCATTATTCTTCAAGCAGCTGTATCCAATAATGGTACTCTTCTCTTGATGCTGTAGTTCTGTCTAACTAATTGTACATGTACTGTGACAGAATACAGTTGATGCAATTTAATGTATAATCCAACTTGTCAGCACTCTGACAGTCTGGGTTACTGACTTGGAAACTTGGTTTTCAATAGTTCAATCTCTTTCGACAGAGAAATATATATATATATATATATATATATATTTTTTTTTAATAGCTGGCAGTCATCCTCAGGGAAGGAATATTTGAAAAAGGAAAAATAAATGGAACATGTCATACAAATGATGAGAAATTCAAAATGGCCCACCTCGTCTGGCAAATGAAGCATAAAATTAAAAATAAATGTTGCTGTTGACATTTTCCTACCAAGACTGAGAGTGAAACAATAATGAGATCAAATGTGATCAACTGATATTAAAGGTGATTAGCAAAGGCCACCATGAACGATCTATTAAATTTGTGTCCTATGGGTAAAGAGAAAATGGATTGTCTGCTCAACAGATTAAAGTCACCTTCTGGGCATACTAATCTCCAAAAGCCATTAGTGCGTCTACCTTCAGCAATATCTCTATCCTCGCTCCTCCATTAGGTTTACGTGTCATTTTATGTGCGATTTTCATCAAGAAGACATACGTGCCACTTTGTTTCCCAGAGCTGTTTACTGTAAGAGCCCACGCCTTTTAGCTGCCCCACACTAAGCACTTTGTTAATCTCCAAACGACTGTGAGGAGCTTTTTACTTCTGACACTCTACATTTCATTAATACTGTAAATTGATTAATTTAGTTCCTCTTATTCTACCCGAGGAACATTACATATGTTGACAAAACAAGATGATAGACACTTTATATTAGATCTGTAACATTGGGGCGTGTTGATGAGTAACCCAATATTCTTACGAGCTTTCAAGTAATTGATGTTGCATGTTGAATATAGATATACAGAGAACAATTGAGAAAATAATATTATCACTGAGGAAAATAAAGACAATTTTTTATTGTTTATTTGGGTAATCCTTGTAAAGAAAGCATTTATTTGTCAAAATGCTAAGATGTTCAAGCCAATGCCTACTGCTTAGCAGGTATAATGGTCATCATGTTCACCACCATAGTTTATGCAAGCTAACATATGCTAATTAGCAGAGATGTTGACTCGAGCTACATGAACAATTTGATGACTTTAGACCCGACTTGACATAATCACAAAAGACTTGCAACTCGACTTGAAGACGAACACCAATGCCTTGTGACTTCACTTGGACTTGAGCCTTTTGAATACAAAATACTTGATACCTTCCCCCAAGCTCAAAGCTTAAAAAAATATGTCTACAGTGGTAAAGAAATATGTGTCACAAAGAAGTAATTTCTCTTAATTTCCTGAATCAACTAACGTTGGCGCTATACATTCCTGGCAAGTCGACATTTAATTCCCCGGATCCACTATTTTTATACCAATCAGACAGCATCCAATCAAGTTGCAGGAGAGAACCATAATTAACTAACAAAACTGAGCACCAGTTATACCAAAGATCATTTCGTTTGCATACAAAAACTAGGTGGTTGCAAAAAATAGAAATGTCAGTATGCAAAACGTGTGGGTAAAAAACTATAGACGGAGACTTAGATGGCATTACATTTGGTGAAGAGCGTATTATGACTTGTTTAGGACCTAGACTTCAAAGATTAGGACTTTGAACATGTCGTTCTTGACTTGGGACTTGAGGGCAAAGACTTGAGACTTACTTGGGACTTGCAAAACAATAACTTGGTCCCACCTCTGCTAATTAGCACTAAACTCAAAGTAAAACTGAGGCTGTTTTTGTAGGTCTTTGTAATAACTCAAGGGGCAACACCAAAGTCAATAGGATTCATCCTCTGGTAACCCTGAATGCCTGTCCAATATTTTCTTGCACTTCCATTCAGTAGATGTTGGGATATTGCCCTTGGTAATTGAAAAGTTTGAGCTGGTGGTGGCACTAAATGATTTACTACTTAATACATCCAACAACTATTGTGTTATTTCACTCAAAACCAGAAATGTCAACCTCAAGGTAAGAGAAAAAGTCAGGGGATCACCAACGTTATTAGGTCATCCTACTAATATCTGTCAAACAATATGGACCAAAGTGGTGGATTTACTAACCGACCTCTGTAGTGTGGATAGAGGTTAATCTCAATTTATACTGGAACATCTATGCTGCATAGCACCTTAAAGTACCTTAAAGAATACTTACTTTACTTTCATTTTGCCGTCCTCTTCCGTTGCTTCATACAACTTTTTTAACTGGATTCTTGACACTTTTTTTCCATTGCATTGGTCTTTGGTTTAGGTGGCCGATGTGACCCCTCCCCGTCTGTGTTGTTTGAGAACTATGGTTATTTTTAACCCGATTATTATAACTTTCACATTCTTCCAAAACACACCGACTATAAATTTGAGGCACCCATTGGGTTCAATTCAATTTACTGTGGTCCAAAATGTGTATTCACACATTTCATTATACAGATATATGTACTCACATAGTTACAGTGTGACAAGCAGGGAACCCTTGTGTGTTGGTACACTGAAAGATGCTCTGACCTCCAGATTCCAGAAAGCTCTGCAATAATAAGCTATGTCAGCTATGTCAAGTCTACAGGCTGGTGATTAAAACACTGGACTGGGTGTTTTTTTTGTCTATGGTTACACTGAACTGCTTGACATGAAATGCAACGTCAAATCCTCACCCAACTGTTCGTATCTTACGAAAGGTTTTCCTGCGATCAGTGCGCCTGTGCAAGCCCCTGCAATGTTTAGGCAACAGAACTTCTTAGTTAGGTCTAGGAAAAGGTCACGGTTTGGGTTAAACTAACAAAAAAATGGTACAAAAAGGGTGTTACTGAACTACGGAAGTTATGTGACTAAAAGGTAAATGTTTGGGTTGAAATGACTACAGAAGTGGCGTTACTAAGGTATGGAAGCACACAACAAATAAGTCAAAGTTGACCTGTAAAACATTTTAAGTTCCAGGATCATAAAATCACACAACTTGCAGGTTTATTATTTTTTCATGAGCATTTGTCTTTCTCTATGGTGAACCCTCAAATCTTTGCAAAAGTAAGTTCCCTAAAATGCAACACCTCCCACTCATCCCTGTCAACAGATGCCTTCCGTTGTCTCTGCATGTTGATACTTGACAGCGTTGTATCTTCAGACACACATTTTTTTTTTAAATCCAGTCACAACTGAAACAACAGCAGTTTAAAGCTCCAGTGAGATATATTTGTTATATTCAGAGAGACCAAATAGCTCCCTGAAGAGTGAAAGGTTTGCATTAACACAGAATCCCACAGAGGGTCAGCTCTGGCTGCGGCTCCCTGCAGCTTTTTCAGCCCATATAAATCCAAACGCCTGTCTACTTAATATAACACTGTTGGAAGCTGCTATCTAAAATACTAACAAACGTAAGCAGTTTGTATACTACCTTTACAGTGTGAAGCGGTGGAGAATCAAACTAAACAGGCGGCCGGTATGAAATGAATATCTGGCCAGGAAAATAGAAAGGCACATACCTGTGTATATGAGGTCTCACAGTTGACAATAAGCAAAAGACACGACATGAGGTTAAAGGAACTGCCTGCAGAGCTCAGAGACAGGATTTTGTTGAGGCAAGAGCACAGCGGCCTCAATAATTCTTAAATGGAAGAAATTTGGAGCGACCAGGTTTCTTCTTAGCGCTGACTGCCCAGCCAAACTGACCTCAGACTGGGTCAAAGGTTCACCTTCCAACAGGACAATGACTCTATAAGCACCGAGCCAAGATAAGCAGGGCTTAGGGATAACTCTGTGTCCTTGAGTGGCTCAGCAAGAGCCTGGACTTGAACCCAATCAAATAGCACTGGAGTGACCTGAAAATGTCTGTCCACTGACGGGCCCCCATCCACAGAGCTTGAAAGTCTGCAGAGAAAGGCACAAAATCCCCAAATCCAGGTGTATAAAGCTTGTCACATCAACCCCAAGAAGACCCTGTAATCGTGGTCAATGGTGCTTCATGTACTAAGTTAATAGTCTGAATACTTGTGTCAATGTGATCTTTTCAGTTTTTTTTCTTTATAATAAATTTGCAAAAAAATAAATAATCAAAAAACTGTAAACTGGGCCACTTCTTGGTAACAACCTGACATTTTGGTGGCATCAGAAGTGAAGTTATTGTAAATGCTTGCAAGTCACAGCGTGTGAATTGGTGACTGAACAGTACATCACTTGTGGCCCTTGTGACATATGACATAAAAGTCAGTTATGAGAGCGACAATCATCAAATGTCAATTACCAGTTGAGTGCATGAGCCCACAGGGCGAGGGTTCTCAAAGCTTGTCCAATTAATGGATGCTCATGTGTTTCATGGACCTGCATGTCCATGGCGGGATTAGTTGTGAAAGAAACTACACCAGCGTGCTATTAATGAGCTTGAAACACTGTATCGATACTGTGAGCAGGAAAACATATATGGGGCCTTTTGCATTTCTCAATTTTGTGCCTCTGTCTCCTCGCTCTTTCGGATTGTGACCCACAAATCGATCTCAGCGGTAAATTTTTTTGAAGGACTTCCCAATTCAAAAATACATATCTAAGATCGAGGGGCTCTAAGCGGGGATCAGCGGTGTATCCTTTGCGACGTTTCTTTTTGGCACCATTGACATATAGAGAGGCATGACACACAGCTGGAATACTCTCAAACCATGGCGCCACGCGGTTCTAACCGCATACCTTTACACGATTTTCCCCATGATATTAAAGCGACTTATTTATAGAAAAAGACCTAAGTACGTATATGACATCTGTACATTCTTGTCACGTTGTGAATTGACATAAGACAAAATATAAGTTGTGATGAACATTCTTATGCTCCTCTGACAGAGATCAGTGGGATAACAAAACAACGGACAGCTGATTCAATTGACGGCTAAAGCAAGGATGTCTCAATTGCTAACTGCAGGGCCCCAGGTCACACAGCGGTGGTGATCAAGAATACATATTAGGTGCTGTATCTTTGTATATATTTTTTTGTGTATAATTCTACTGAAATAATAGTTTTGAGTTACAGCCCAGAGTTTAGTGTGACCTTTAATCGGCAAGTGCTAAAAACACGTCATATTCTAATCAATTGCTGCATTGAACATAGAGAGCAAAAAGTGAAGAAATGGGTCGAAGCATAAATAAAAGGTGACACTTTTTCAGGTGCTTGAAGAAAACACTGTGGCAAACAGTAACACAGACACAGTCAAACAGTTCTATTGCACCACCTATTGGCACATAGTCAAAAATACATACTTCCCTGTTCTGGGTGTACACGACTACAAGTACTACAACAATGACTACTGCTACTACTACTCCTGATAATAATGATAATAATCACCAACCAGGGGGACTTTTGGTCAAATTTATTTTGCAAGTGTTTAAGTGATACATGTTTCCAGGGATTGTCCTTACAATGATATCTTCCAACCCCCCCTTCCCCCCTTAACAACCAAGAGAGTAAATTAAAAGAAATGTATTTTATTTTTTTCATTAATTTTCACACAAACTGTACAATATGTGGATATACTGTAGCACAAGGGATACAAATGTTCAACTGGAGTACCCTTGATTAGACCCAAACTTATTCCATCAAGAATCAGAAACAAAAGTATAATAACTGGTCTCTTTGACTTCATACTTCCACTATGGTGTTTATCAAAGATGTAACATCTCTAAAATCACATTCAGAGATTTTACAGTGCTCATTTGTTCTCAATCTATTCAAAAACACCTTCCCATGTGCTTCAATTGTCAAGCCCTGAACACTTCAACATTATCATCAACGGGTGCTACTCTGGAGCCAGCTTCAGGAGAGATTTACGTTATTATCCAAGACCTATGAAGGCCTTTTTATACAATCAAATATATTGGTTAAAAACAGTCAGAGAAAACTGGTGTTTTACATCATATTTGCAGACGCAACCACAAAGACTAAGGCAGATAAAAGGGAAATTATAATAAAAGACCAGCTAAATGAAAAAGAACAGCACTATGTGCAGCAAAGAAGTGTTTTGAGTGGCATGAGTCATCATAAAGAAAGACGCATTGTTCCATAAGTGGCTCTCTTTGAGGGGTCCTTCGGGTCTTGTTTTCCTTTCTTTCGCTGAGAAAATGAAGAAACCAATGTAAAGGGGTGCGGTAGAGAATAGACATGAACCAGAATACAAAAAAACAAAAAACGGAGGGGCCTTCGGCTCAACCTTCATCTTTTGTGGTGTTGTCCTCTAGATCCTCATCACTGTCTAAATCACTGTGGAGCCTCTTGGCCATGGTGTTTCTGCTTCTTCCCTCCTTATTCCCCTTTTTTAGCTGGACTGGTAATGGTTTCACTGGTTACAAAAACAAGAGTAAAGTTGAGTATAAATAGTAAACAGAGTATGTGTCCTCATCTTATTTTTGCTTTCATTTGGTCACTTATAAATAAATAAATAAATAAATAAAAACACAACCCCTCCTGATGTTTGCGTTTTTTTAACTCTCACCTGCTGATGGAACAAATTGGTCTTCAGCCCCGCCGCCATTATCGCTGTGACTGGTGCTAACCGTCTCTTTCTGTTCCTCGTCTGTGACAATTCGCTGTCTCGCGCTCTCGAAAACAGACTTAATGACAATTGAATCCTCATAGATCTGCAGCAGTAAACATAGACACAGATAAAGAGCTCAGGTTGTTCTTCTCGACATCAAGATCCAAACCCATTTACAACTACAATAATATAGAATGGAGACTCATTAAAAAAAAAAAAAAAAGAATTGTCGCTGAAAGGACGGAAATGAAAGATTTTCTTGGGGCTCACCTGAGATCCCTCCAGGTTATAGGTCTGAGCATTGTGACACAGGAGGAAGATATCCTTCTCCAGATCCCCCACACTTCTGTACTTATGATTACGCACACGTTCCTGTGAAGCAGAGGGTCAGTATCAAAACCTCAACATGACTACTGCAATAAATAATCCGCTATCAATTAAGCATTTAATAAGACGCAGTCCAAGAGAGGGTATTCTTCTCAAACACAATGTTATATTCTTTCTTTCTTGTAGTTCGATGAGAAGACCTGTACCACTCTCATGTACGAAAGTGGCATCAATTTTCTAACTCTCAGTAGGAAACCGAATACACGTTTCCCCAAACACTGAACTATTCCTTTAACCTTTTAACGATCTAGTCGAGTCTCAAGTTGTTTAGAGCGGACCACAAAGTGGAGCGCATGCTTGAAAGGGCCACGTTGGTACTTTTCAACGGAGACCCTATTTTTCCATGTTTTTGTGTCTAAGGGACTGCAACAATTTTTGAAATTGGTCCAGTATTGAGCGAGGACGCGGCAGAAGGCCGCCACTAAACGGAGCTGCAATGTAATCGCTCGGAGCAATTTCTCACCCTCAATCACCGGCCACGGAAAGGACTTGTATTTGCCACTAACAGGCTCAAATTGTTATCATAGCTGTCTCAAAACATTATGGAAAGAACCCCACAGAGAAATACGCCGTTTTTCTTGACCTTTCTCTCGATCCGGTCCGTTTTGTTATTGTGTCATGTGACTTGTTGGCTGATGACAACAGTGGAAGCGTGAGTGAGATTTGCGGAGAGGAGTGCCAGTGTTATCTAGTGTAGCTTATTGTTATCTGATTTTATATTTCTTATATTTAGCTGATTTTGACAATGTGGATGCGAAGCGTGATTTCCGAATGAGACTTGGTTATAGTCACAAAAAAGACTGAAGCGACCCCCTGACTTTTCCTCCAGCACCACCATGAGGTTAACATGTGTTGTTTTGTGTGTATTGGATGAATTGCCATGCCATTTGGTTCAGGCACCCACATCCCCTCAGGATGAACTGAATAACATACAGTACAAGTCACAATGTAATGTTGGTGTTTATAATTCAAGGACCAGTGTGCAGGAGTTGGCGGCATCTAGCGGTGAAGTTGCAAATTGCAACCAACTGAAACTTCTCCCGAACGCCAAGCGTGCTGGAGAGCTATGTTGCCCGACACGAAAAGGCGAATGACCCCAGAGCCAGTGTGTGGTTTGTCCGCAACGCAAGGGTTCTTTATTTCAGGTGACAATAGGTTCATTGGAGATGAACTGAGCCTCGCCTGGAAAGTGGACGAGAGCAGGCGGCAGCATCAGATGGTGTTGTAAAAAAAAAAACGGCGGTCAAGTCGGACAGTTTTCAGCGGCCTTCACAGAAAAAACAGGAAGTTAAATCCCGTTACATCAGATCTGTAGGCTACTTGTAGTTTGCATATCTAGTTCAGATTTTTTCATGTGTTTATAAATATATATATATGTATGTATAAATGTGTGTGTATCTGCATTGTATGCTATCCTTTGATTTTTTTGTCTGCCTGTGAAACACTTTAACACTCGCTTTGATATCTGCTGTATAAATAAGCTTTATTATTATCAATCTTAGAAGATATGTTTTTAGATTAAACCTTCATTGCACAACATGAGACTAACAGCCAACGATCGAGCATTAAATATAAAAGAAATAGGATTTTCTACAAAACGTGCTGTCAAATCTAAGAGCCAATCAGCTCTTTGATCCGGCGACAGCCAGGGGTTTCCCATCATGCCCTGGGACGTGGCTCTAAAAACTGCAGCCGCCTCGATCTCGTGAGGTTACCGTTGACCACGTGTACATGACGTCAGAGCAAGTCGGGATCAAGTCGGACACAAATCCAACCAGCATGCATTGTGCGGAGATCGCCGGTGATCGATTATGCCTCATACACTAAAGAAAACATATAATAAACTATTTCTGGCAGTAGATTCCCCAAAATGCTACTCACTGTTCCTTCAAACTCGGAAGATACTGATTTTTATAATCCAAAGTGGGTAATTCAAATATGGAGCCTCATCTCCATTAACTTGAGTTTCTCTCCGCAGATAAGATAACGGTGATATCCGTCTGTGAGTTGTGAGGGTGTTCAGCGACACGTACCCTGATCCTCCTGAAGTCGACCGGCTTTCGGATCAGCTCGTAGTACTCAGGTACCTCCTTCTTAGAGGGAAGCTGCACAAAGCCTTTGCTGATCTGTCGACCCAACCTGGAAGCACAATGTGATAGTTCGCGAAAAATCTCATTTCACCAAGAAACTGTTTGAATCAACATGTCTGTTAATGAGTGACATTCATGAAATTAGTAAATGTTGGCATGCTCAAAGCACCAATGTGCCTCAAGGGGACATATCATGCTCATTTTCTGGGCTGGTTTATTCTACTGAACCTGCAAGTGACATAGAAAGGGGAGCCTAATCTGAATGGTTTGTTGAGTCACGTGTCACAAAAAACTGACGGGGCCGTCTTATTTCACTGTTTGTGTGTATGAACTCCAGATACCCAAATGTGCACAAGCACACACAAAAAAGTGAGTTTTTCCCATGTCCCCTTTAAGTGCAGCCACACAGAGCAGTTAATGTGACGGTACACACTTATATTGCACTGCAAAGACTTTTTGCTCAGAGTATGAGTATTTTTTATAAATATTGGACATTTTGAGGTAACTTTCTGACAGCAAAACTCAGCTAGTAGTTGATGCATTTGGACCAACAATGAATGTAGTTGCATCACAGTGGCATGACACAGTCCACGAACAACTGAGCGCCCTCACCCGTCCTTGTAGTTGATAACCATATCTACCAGCGTGCTCAGTTTTCTGGTGAGCTCAGGTGGGTTTGGAGGCAGTTTCTCAGCAGGTGGGCGTCCTCGCTTCCTTTTGACCTTTTCGCCAGTTTCCTGGCCGGCCTGCAGTTCTTTCTCCCCATGATGATCACTTTTACGCTTCTTCAGACTGATGTCCTCTTCCATCTCCTCCAGGGAACCGTTCTGTCCTGCCTCAGGCTGCAGGAGGAGGGAGCCACATCAAACAAACTCAAACCAGCAGTGAAGCAAGGCGAATGGCACATTGTGACATCAAAATACGCAAACTGTATACATGGAATACACACAGGGCCTGTCACAAGCTCCCTGTGTTGTTCGGTTTATTCTTCAGAATTACAAGAAAAACCGGGGAATGGAAGGAAAGAAGGAGAGCTGTGGCCAATTCCCATGAAAAATTCTTCCATTCCCATTCATCTGAACTCTTCCTCATGTGACAGTTGGAATACTCAGAAACTGGTACAAACAGTAGGCCGACGTGTTTTCAAACACTTATTAAACAAAACCCTCAAGCACTTCAGACAACAATCTATAGAATACTAATCTAAAACCCAAATTCAACACTCACAGTCTCCAGCTCATTAGCAGCACCGGCGTTTAAGCTTTCAGAATTATAGAGCATGTTTTTGTGTTCAAGTGAAAGAGTGTTTATTTATTTATCACAATAGCATATGAATTTGCATGGACTGGAGCCGCTGTGCTATCGCTGCAAATTTAGGACAGATTATTTTATCCAGAGGCTTTGATGTCAGATGATTATCGAGGGCAAGGCAGCATTTTCTTTTAAATGCACAATGATTTTGAATACATTGGAATAAGCCATGTTATACCAAAGCGCAGAAACAAAAAATGCTAATAATGCACTAAATAATAACCCATATTTTCCTGTTTTTGCACAAGGACAAGATGTTGTGTTCGAGAAGGGTGCCTGCCTGCTGCATCCCGAGTTATTTTCAACCATTTCATCGCTCCTTTTTCCAATATCTGCTGCAACCACTGTATTTTCCACAAAGGCAATTAGAGGCCAGAAACATGAGTATGCATGCAGCAAGAGCAGCTCTAGCAGCAGCAGCAGCCCAGCTGGGGAGGAGAGGGAGGAAATTGAGAAAGCATGCCGTCCAATCCGAACATATTATTGATGCATCAATCACACAGGGCTCATACAGCACAACACCACCAGCATCCAAATCATATAATAAAGCATGCGCTTGCGAAAATGTATTTCTCAAGGACAAAGATGAAAGCATGCCGAAATATTGTATTTTGACACACACTGATCAGAGGAGGAACAGCACCATGCAGAATTCAAATAATTATCCAAGCAACACAAAAATAGAACTGATGGTGACAAACGCTGTAAAGAAAGAGAGAAAAAAGAAATAAAAATAAACATAAAAAAAAAAAAAAAAAAAACGCATGCTTGCACATCCGAACCCAAAATGCATGGCAGAGAATTGAGTTAGAGGAGACAACAACACTACAGAGGTAACAAAAGAAATCCTGTTCATCATCGCTCGGCTCAAATGAAGCCTTTAAAAGCCCCGCTGCTCTCTCTAAGGGGCTGCAATCGTTCCAGCGGAATATACTGGAGGGATGGAGGGTAATCCTCGACGATGTACAACCCAGCTGAGAGCTGCCTGGTTGACTGTACATGTGTGAGCGGACGGGTGTCAGTTTGTGTGTGTGTGTGTGTGTGTGTGTGTGTGTGTGTGCATGTGATGCTCCATGCCTGTGCTATCTCCTAACAAGCCTGCCTCTTTCCTGACTAATCTGGCAAAGATTCCCTCTCATCTGTTACAACACACACCTACACACACAAACACACACACCCCTCTCTCCCCCTGTTCTCACTCAAACACACGCGCGCAAACACACCACGCACGCACGCACACACTCGCTCTCTTTCCCATGGTGCGCGCACACACACGCGCGCACACACACACACACACACACACACATACACACACACACACACACACACAGTCGCACACACACACATTTTATCCATCTCTTCCTCTCATCCCATGCGATGTAGCCCGGCTGAATCCTGAGTCTGAGAAGAAAGACATGGAGGAGGATATTTACCTGACTGCAATCTGCAGGCTGGCTATCGGGATCGGCTGCAGCTGTGGGGGAGAGAATTAGCAAGCCAGCATAGCGGCGAGCTGCTAGTCTCTTCATCAGCTGATCACTCAGAAGCAGAGCCCAGAAGGGGGGAGAATAAAAGCGCTATGTTTTCATATACAAATCAATGGGCTGGGGGAAAATAGAAATGCCATACCCATCTCCTGTCTGCAGCTCTCCGAAGTCTTTTTCCTGACTCTGGAAGGCCCCGAGCTTGTCTCCCTCTGCATGTTTTTAATATCGACTGCTGCCAGACGGGGGGTTTTTCCCCTCTCTTCCCACCCCGCTGTCAAAGTTATCGGGTCCATTTTTATTTCATTTTTTTTATTATTTATTTTTGCATTGCATTCCAAAGGGAACGTGGTGATAACCAGCCTACTGCAGATATCTTGTAATTATTAGTCCAACCTGCAGCAACACAGGACAGTTCATACAGTGGGTGCACGGTGCAAGCGCGTAATGGCCACGAGGGACTCGGGGTCACGTTCCCCACCCATCCCCACCCCCCTACTATGTGTAATGACCAGATACGTCATGAGAGCCACCAAAAGTGCCACTAAGTCGGTTGCCTTGTAAAAACTGGGTCTGTAGGCTAGTTGTGACGTGTCACTAAACTGTGTCGGAGCATGTGTGGCTGATAAAAAAACATGCATGTGCTCGTGCACATCCAACATGTGGCCGATGGTTCAAGAGAAAAAAACGCACTGTTGGATCGTTTTTACACAACGAGCTCCAAAATAAACTTTGTGCCAGATGTGCGCGCATTTGGATACAAACAGCCGGGCTGACCGGTGAGACCAGTTGTATAGCTACTTCCAGCAGGAGCCAAGACCACCTGCTGATCCCGGTATGACAGAATAGGCCTACATAGTACCAAATCAACAACATTGATGACAAAAAATTCCAATAAATACATATACGTTTAAATATAGATACAGCCCTCCCCACTTTCAACCCCCAATTTCTCTCGCTTGTTTTTGTTTGGCCGCAGAATTCCAGCGGGGTGATTAATGAAAATAACATTGACTCAGATTACACTTCATTTATGTGCCAAGACAGCAAGGAAAAATATCTCAGCCACACTGTGAGCAGGACCAATTGCAGCAATAACAGAGGACTGTTTCTAGTTTGGGTTGATTTTCAAACACATCTGGTTTCTGTTAATCATTTCGTTTGTCCCCCCCCCTCCCCCCCCTCCCCACATATGCACAACATGCTGCTTTGTAGCAGCAAACAATGTCAGAACTCAAACCACAGAAAAACAGGATAGAAATAAAAGATTGCAATACATGTTCTTTAAAGCAGGTCAAAATCATAATGACAGAACGCTGTTCTTTTGTATGAGCCAGTTTAGTCAATCTTCCAGCAGGTGGCCATTTGTCATACTTAACTACTGCAGAATTACTTCTTACTTGTATAGCCTTACTGTGGCTACCATAAAGGTATGTATGCCACCATAAAATGCTTTAAGCAAAATGTTTAAATACATATGTATTGGACACGTGCAACTTTCTATTATAAATCTCCTGAAAACATAGTTTTAGGATTTTTCAGTTTAACATTAATATTCAGGGATGAAAATCCCAGTTAAAGTTTGGGGGAAAGAAATCCTTGGTTATTATGTATTAAGAGTTACCACCAGACCTCAGCTTGAATCATCTTGAGTCAGATGTTGCAAGGACATATGCAACATCCCCCTTTTCCAACTAAGCCCCATCCACTTCGATCCAGTGGGAGGAGCCCTGACAAAAACATGTGGAATAACCCAAACTGATGCCGCATGAAAAAATAAAGTGTTTTCGTGGCCTTTAAGTGACTCTGACTGTAAATCGTATGGTGACCACTTGCTACAGTTCATTCTGAAGCCTCTTCCAGACTTAAAAAATCTCTCTGACGTTCTGTTCGTATGTATTTTCAGAATGCCAGAACTTCATTCTCCAGTTGATCACGCTTTGAAAAAAGATCAAGCAAACCATTCATCAACTAAAATGTCGAGTGTCAACATGATTTCATCAACATCTTGTTTGATGACTAGATGAATTCTGGAATCAATTCTTATATCAATATAGCTTACTGTTTTGGAGGTTCTACAGCAGGGTTGGTGTTAGGGTTGTAGCTTACAAAGTATGTTGTGAGCAGTGGTATCGAAGAGTTAGGACCATCTGAATGGACATTTGTACATAAGGTTATAAGCTGTTTAGCGTGCTGCAGCTGACAAGATAATTAGCTGTCTAGTCCCAAACTGAAGTCAGCAATGCACTTCCATCTGCATGGGCGGAGAACTAATGGTATTTTGGTAGATATCAGATTTATTTTCTTCTCATTTACAGTAAGGTGTAATGGGATATGATGTGGAGGATATATGTGTGTTGTATTTCCATCTTAAAGAGGCCCATGTTTCGCAGCAGAGGAATAAGACCATTGTTTAACTGCAGGAACCCTAACATATACGCGAAGACACAGAGCACCACTTGCAGGCATGAAATAATAAATCATTATCCACCGGATGTCAAAACCATGTAGCATCTGTACTGTAAGCTGTCGTCCTCTGCCCACTGAAACAACTCTCTATGTTGATGATATTTTCTTGGCTCAGTGTAAAGGGGGATTTTGCTTGCATGCCCGTTTCATATGACATGTTTAAAAAAAACAAGGGAGCCCTTATTATGTTAGTTTTTGCTTTTGAAGATTGCTTATATGAAAATCTTTTCTCATACATAATGAAGTTTCTACTCACAGAGTACGCCAATGTAAAGTGACTGGGTCAGCTACCCCAGATGAAATGGATATCATTTCAGTATTATGTTCCCAAGAACCACTTGCTCAAACCCGCTGATTGTTTCCATGGCAACTGCACATTTTGATGGTGAACCTTGTATACCATTGTATTTTATTGCTGTTGCCGGGAAATGACTCAGAGTGCTCTCAGTCACACATGCAACAGCTCTCACTAATGGGGACACAGTAACACGCAAAACACCCGAGCACCACTTTTAAAACCTTTACCAAAAGCAAAGGGATGGACACACGAGCCATTAAGTCACTGCATGTTTCACTAACTTCGAAAATATCTTTATTATGGAAATATTTGCAAATACATAATAAAAGAATTACAGAGTAAATTCACACCAAAAACAATGGGGCTGTCTTCTTTTATGATTTCTTAACCTCATAACAAAAATCTAAATTATCACAGATATATGACAACATTAAACAGTGATAGTCTTTGTTTGAATGCTGATGCAGAACTGAATTACTGGCCCACATTTATTTCCAACATTGCCCCACAAACTCTCTTTTCTCTTACTAGGTCCTGTATGGAATATTAATTAACAACAGCCTGGACTGTACCAAGGCACATTCTGAATGTTTAATAAATTCTTTATGGCTCATTCAAAGCTGAAATTCAGTTTTAATTTGCAGGAGTGCAAAACATAGATGGAGCCAAATACACTTTGATCAGGCTGGGTTTTGCACTGTCAGGTCACAAAGCCGGCTAAAAATGAACCAGTCTTTTATATCAGTCTCCTGAAAAGATGTTTAGAATTAAAAGCATCTTGTATGCCCTATCCTTATGAAATAGTCGATAATAGCTCATGCACTGAAAAAAATAATGGCCAAACAAGTGGGGACAGGATGGCCAATACCATGAAAAAAAAAACACATATTCTAATAAACAAACTGAGTAACTGGTAAAGAGCGGTGAGTAGTTTCTGTGAAAGAACAGAGTGCCAGGCTGAAAACGGGGGAAAGAGGCGACCCACTGACGTTTCATCAGGCATTTTTGTTTTCAATTGGTTGAGTCACTTAGGAAGAGAAATGTGAGAAAACATTCATCCAAGACGCCCACTGAAACATGCTGAAATGGAAACTTGCTGTGAAATAAAAACAAGAAAAAAAGGCTCCATAAAAAATGCTTTTACTGACTTACTTGGAAGTGTCTTCGCTTCATTTGATCAGTAGCCAGCAGTAGAAATAAACTGGAAAATAACAATTTGGGGGTGACCTTACTCAGAAATGCATATAATATATGTATAACACACATTACATGTCTATTAAACATATACTGTAAAGGTATTAACTATTAAAGATTGTTTCAAATTCAACTGAAAAGACTGTTACACAGTCATGATGACAGGAGAGCGTTGTAGTCAGTGATGAGAGAAGTCGCTTTATTCACAATAATGAAGACACCACTTAAATGAGACGTTTGACATTTTGGGAACAATAGCCTATTTGCTCTCTTGCAGAGAGTTAAAGGAGATTGATACCAGCAACCGATTAGCTTAGCTTAGCATATAGACTGGAAACAGGGGGAAACAGCTAGCCTGGCTCTATCCAAAAGTCAAAAGGCATCCTCTACCAAGCACAAGTAAAGCTCACTAATAACACACACTATATCTAATGTGTTTGAGCTGTACAAAAAACAAGCTAGCCTCATGCTTAACAGACCTAAATGGCATCAATCTTCTTATCCAAGCAAGAAAGCAAAGATGTGTATTTCCCAAAATGTTGAAATATTTTTTTGCAGTACATGTCATCAACAACCCCCCCCCCCTCCCCGCCACTCCCCTCCCCCTCCAATGAATCCCAGAAACAGAAGCGCTGCAGTTGCTTGTAGCTGTAGTTTTAGTGGTAAAATGATCAAATGAACCATGTTTAAAATAAACTGTATATAATGCTTTATAATTATTATAGTGAAGCAGTACACAGATACAGCCAAAGTATCAACTTATAAATACAAGTAAATTCATATCTTTACATTACAATAAAAATAGAAATATATAAAGTTCATACTTTTAACATGTTCTGTTTTTTTCTAGAATAATTGACAGAATCAAGGCTATTTGTAGCTATTTATCATCTTCTTAAATTAATTTACATATTTACTCACAAATCTTAATGAGTTTAATGTTACTTTTTTGTACCATGTTGTCTTTTGCAGTTATAAAATAATGCATTTAAATATAATTTACAAAGACAATTAAAACGATGAAAGAAACTGAAGCGATAATATGTTCATAGAATAATAAAACATTCTGCCATGCATATATTACCTGCTGAATTACATTATAGTACACACTATGCAATGTTATGCAAATGCTTCCATCAGAATGCATGTCAGAGAATAGCCAATATTCAACTATAAGTTGGAATCTGACATTTGAAAAACCTCCCTCATTTGATGTGAAGGCTTCGATACTGAATCACCACATGAATATGGTTCAGGAAGCATCCATCCGTGTTTAGGTGCGTCACCTCATTCAAAGAGATTCCTGCCACCAGGGGAGGAGAGAGACTTGCCGCTGAGACGAGCAGCTGCCTGTGGAGACATATAAAGACAATTTAAAAAGTTTTTGTAGAACTACCTGCACATATAGTTTTGAATGCCAGTGTGAAAATGTCGACCCGCATACCCCCGTCTGTCCTTTGGAGAAGTTGGCATGTGCATAAAGGAGCACTGCAATGTCATTATGTCCTGCCTCCAGAGCAATAGACAAGGCTGTGCTTTCATCCTGTAAACACACACTCAGAGAGATTACGACTGCTGCTTATTGTACATTTACAGACAGAAAAAAATCATACTGTCCATGTATAATTACATGCAATTTCTGCGCCCTTTGTTTCCCTGACGTATTTAATGGAAATCTCTTATTCACTCTTTGCTTTCGTAAATTCTATATGCGAGACAAAGTTGGAACGCTTCAGCGTCACAGCTTGAAGCCGTCACGTTGCCAACACAGTAATGATTCACATACACTATCAGTCAGGGTGGCATCGCAGTCTGGCTGTGCCAGCAGCAGTCTGACAATGTCGGCGTGGCCGTGCTCGCTCGAACACATCAGCGCCGTGGAGCCCTCGTCGTCCTGGAGATTGACCTCCGCCCCCTGTGCCAGGAGCGCCTGCACCATGTCCATCCTGCCGTGGCTCACAGCCAGCATCAGAGCTGTCTGCCCAGCCTGGAAGGCAGGCGCCCAGCGCAGGAAATAGGGTTAATGATGCAGACTCCTCAAACTTTTCACATACAGAATGAATCAGACAGATCACACTACCATTGAAGATATGCACGCGCTAAAAAAAAAAAAAAAAGAAATTACAGAAACTTTGTATTTTATGGTTCTGCAATTTTCTAACAATGATCTAATCATTTTACTTTACTGACTGTGGGTAAAATAGAGACAATGATGAATTTGATTCAAATCTATAAAGGCAATTCAAATAAATATATTACCCACATCATATATCTTTATTTTTTGTACTTTTACATGTGCACAGAAAAAAAACTCTGACATTTAAACACCATATTTGACGTACAAATATGGTAACCCCAAAGAAATAAAATACATCTACTTATATGGTATAAAAAAAATCAAGAACAAGCTGTTTTAGTAGTGTACCCACGGCAACGACACAGTAGAGAAACCGCAGAACATCCCCCCCACTACCATTACCTTTGAACAGACTGACCTGGCTGGCCTTAGCATTGACGTCCCCTTTTGTGAAGAGCTGCTCCACAACTCTCATGTCCTCTGGACTTTCCACAGCAGCGAGTGCAGCCAGCATGATGGGCGTGTAACCCGCTTTGTTCTGTTGATTGACGTTACACACCTCTGTAGTAATGGCGGTCAATTAGCCAGGGAAGGAAAAGACAGAGGAGTGGAAAGCAGAACGATTTAAGGAAGAAAGAGGTTTAAATCTTCATTTGTTTTCGAAAAGAAAAGTCAAATAAAATGGCCCTGACATGGAACATTTTTAGAACTCTCAAAAGTGATGCTTTAATAGCACAGCAGCAGTGATCCAAACACATTTTAGCCTCGCTCAAAATGTCCTCAAATAACTGTGGCTTCATCGCTGCTGTGCTATTAAAAGTTAGCAACAGCTTGTGCTTTGACAAAGCTAAAATTCAACATAGTGTATATTCTAGCTTGACTCCGCAATGATAAGAATGAGCTGCTAAAACAATTATTGTTATTTTCTAATTCTCTCATATAGAGTACAGAGACATTTTGGAGTCAAACACGCTTTTTAGGACCAGGAGGTATTTCACCAAAGTTTTCATTTCAAGCACACATTAAACACATTAAGCAGCATTAGTCATGCTTTTATTTCCCATCAGGAACATAGCGAATGTAACATTTCTGTGACACAGTGGATTAGGCTCATTACTTTTCTGTTTCTGCTTCTATTCCACCTGGCCTCGACTTGTGGAAGCTATAGCAAAGCGTTTGGATTACAAATATGAAAAAATACTTTATATCCTCCATTAGGACACATATTCAATGTTTGCTTGTTATTTATATTTATTAAGGCCGCTGAATGGCCCTGATTTATATTTCTGAACATTTGATCTTTGATCCCTTTTAGACCTGTGTACAGCTGGAGAAACAATTCACTTATAAAAGGTGGATTTATAAAGTTCCTCTTTATTTCTAACCATCACCAATTATACCACCTGAACTACAGGATAGTGAAGATACAGGCACTGTCCAGGACTTTTTATTTTATTTTAACAACTACTTTCACAAGCTGGAATGAAGTGCACACACTTTTTATGTGTGGTGTGATTATTGTTTTGTCATAAAAACTTGGTCAGTACATTTTTATTTAAATTTTCAGTCAATAGAGTGGAACTGACTGTAGATTACACTTATTTTCTCGATACAAAAGGACCACATGATCAAAGTATCTCCCTCAATCACACAATTTAGCCTATTTGCCCCCTAGTGGCTATTACAGAGCATAGCAATGTCTACAGACGACACTGAACCAGAGCACAGAGCCAGAACGTTGAATATGGAAAGACCTCTAGTTTCCCTGTGAGTATTACTGTACCTGCATCAAGCAGTTTCTTGACAATGCCAAAGTTGGAGTGAGACACACTGTAGTGCAGAGCTGTGTTGCCATTGCCGTCGGCCATATTAGCTACATGCTGCAATACTTCAGGTGAAATGACCCGAAATGTGGACAGGTAATCCCCCATAGTGTCAGGAGCAGCTGACTTGTGGCTGGACACAGAGAACCACTCTTGCTGGAGTGTTTGTTGACAGTCATGCTGCAAGGGACAAAAAATAAATAAAAAGAAGAAATAAAAACATCAATGTGTTTGTTTACATTGATAAATGCCTTGCAAATTGCCATAATTCAGCATGAAAAGACATTTTGAGTTTGAATCCAAAGGAGCATTTTGTTATTACAAAGATGCAACTGAAAGAACTCACAAAGCAACAACTCACTATTAAAATGTCTCAAAGAATATCATAAAGAGAGAGGTTTAGGAATCTGTCTTCACATAATCCATGAAAATGTTGCGACATGTTTACAGTTTAGTTGTCAGTATATGGAATCTGTTTTGATTTTCCTATTCAATATACTTCTTTTTCTCTATTTATATCCCAAATTATTGTGAAAGTGAAGAGTCTCTATAACTTACAAATATCATTGTTTTCAAGTTGAGGATAAATGCAATGACAGAAAATTACAGGGCCGAAACATTCCTGTGCTTTTTCTATCCATTACCAAAGCCATTTATTTTTAAATAGCATACTTGAACACACCCGGCCTCAGAATTTCTCCACATCCATTCAGTGACATACCATTAAACGTGCACACACACACACACACACACACACACACGCATATATATCCACACAGTGGCTCTAATGCTGAATATAATGAACAAAACATACCAATTCCCCGCTGGATAAAGCCGTGCTATCACTCAGATGCATCTTTAAGGCTTGACAAGCTGAAAACATCGTTTCACTTGTCTTACCCCTGAAAGGGATAAAATGCAGGTTCAGAGCTGACAGAAATCTCAAAAGTTTGACTCACATTGTAAAATGTCAACATTGAAACCCTTCTGGACTACATTACCTCTGTGTATGTGATTTTGCAGAACCTTTTGATCCCTTGTTGGAGATACCTTTGCCCTTTCTTCCTTGCGTTCCATCCTGAGAAGCTTCCCTTGACTTTTTGCTTCCTCTCCTCTCCACTACCTCAGAGTTGGCCTTCTCACTGGTAGAGAGCTCGTAAGATGACGAGGGGTCCAATCTAGTGGCAAAACACAGGAGTGCATACACTGAGAATATGTTCGGATACTAAAGTCTTGTTGTGAAATAATAGTTCAGACATAAGTTGATTACCCTGTAGTCACCCTCAGAAACTTCATGCTTTTCCTGTTGCTGCTACAGCCTTGGTCACCATTTTGTTTCTTCATTACAGACCGCAGCACAGCGGCGTCAGTTGACCTGTCTGGAAGCAATCAATCAACAATCTCAACATATTACGCATTTTAAATACAACACAGCTAAAGAAACATATAGAAACCCACAAGGTCAATCTAGGCAGGAAGGGTATATTCATGATGCTTTATATATTCTTATAAAATCTCATTTAAAAAAAGAGAAGGGTTGCTCTGACACCAGCTCCTCCTACGAAGCCATTCAATTTTAGACCCTCAGCCACAAACTGGTATGTGGTATGAGACGCCCTCCAAAACCAAATATCATTCCAAACATTACAAGTGTATCCCTCTGAAAGCCAACATGCCGAGCCAAAGGCAGCCACTTCCTCTTAGCCTTACGTGAGTTTAAACTCCGCATGGTAGCGGTCTGGAAGTAAAATATTTTTAAACTTTACTTTCACACAGAGAGAACTATTACCCACCAAATGGTTAGAGTATTTCTCATGAAAATTTTTCTTTTATAATACATTGACACACACACATACATGTTTACCTTGCAGAGCTGCTGAGGATGTCTGTTGTTCCAACATCTGTATCATTCTTCTAACTTCTGAATCATTGCCACCTTGTTGGCAGATTCTTTGGTTTGCTTTGTCACACTTAGAAGAGTCAACGAAGAGCTGAGATGGGGACTGAAACTCTCTGCTGACTGCGACAAAGGAAAAATATATCAGTGACGTTTTTGAATGGTACCAGCATGGCATATTACATACAGTTTATTACATAATAAAAATCATAATCCACCATTAGAGGTACCTAAACGAGTTTTTGACCTGTATTGGCACTATGGAGCAATGTTTTGATCAGTGGGCCCCATTTTGTTTGCATGCACATGGGTGATGTGATACACATTCATGGTCAGCATTTCAATTATGCTAAGTAGGGTTGTCCTCCTCTAAAGAAATTCGTAGTCGACTAACACGCATACGATTGATTGATTAATCGATTAGTTGATTCAATCGACAGATCTCTAAAACTGAGCTCTCCACAAAGAATCATAAAAAAACATCACTTTTAACATTGTGTTTACCAGATATGTGTTTTGGAAATAAGTCATTCAGGATGATTAAAAGCATAAAAAAGACTAATCCACGAAAAAGATCGTTGTTGACAAAGACCAAAATGACGACTAAGAGGAGGCAGCCATGGTGTTAATTGGCTATTCCACTGGCTGAGAACTGCTAGCCGTAAGATGCCAATAAACAAAGCATTGTACCAACAAATGAACTAAAAAAGACGACTGCTAGCCAACGTAAACTTGGATGTGTATAAGCTACATGTAAATGTATCTGCTTATTTTCAATAAAACTCCACAGGGTACCTTTAACACTAACTAAATCGACAGTGTTACCTGGTTCCTGAGAATCTAAACAGTGGACTTCTGTTCCTCCTCGTGCTGCAGCTTTGTTATTGCAGGACAGCTTGGAGCTGGCACTTCCTCGGCTACTGTGCTGCTGGACAAACCCTCCCCTCTGCTGAGCGTGTGGGTCTTCTGTGAGCAGGTCCCCATGCTCCCTAAGGAGCCAATGCATCTTCTCTATGTAATGGTTCAGCTCGGGGTCCCACTTGGACTGTGAAGATTGCTGGATCGTCTGGCCAGGTGTACTGGATGAAGCTGACAAATCCCGTATCTTCCCCTCCCCTACACCGATGCTCCTTGTCTTAATGGGGTCAGGGAGATGGGAGGGTCCAGAGGCCATATTTCGAGTTTTCAACCCAATCAGGAAATTCTCATTAATGTTCGTGAATCCAACGCTAGCGTCTCGAGTTACCTTGGCGACTGTCCCTGGTGTTTGTTTTAAGGCACTTCCTGGCAGATTTGCAGTTCCTACACCAATCGTGCGGGTCTCTGGGGTGCATTTAGCATCTTTGACCCTGTTGCCTACTGACACTGTCCTAGTAACAGTCTGAGTGGTGTTGGTGTGCTTGTCTTGGGTATTTAGGACAGTATTAGTGCTGGAGTCTGTATTGAAGGCATGTCTGGTGTTGGTAAAGCGAGACACTGAACTGGATACAGTGTTGGTACGCTGAGAAGCTGTCTGGGGTGAAGCCATGATTCCCAGATCCACTCCTCGGACTTGATCTGTGGCAATACCTTGAGAAACCATATCCTTTGCCTCGCAGATGATCACATCAACAGAACAGTCCCCACAACCCACCGAATGATACTTAATCTTTCTTTTCTTAGACCCCAGATTCTCCACTGGTACCTCTGTGTTGGTTTCTGCATCACATAACTTTATCTCCATCCCAACTCCTTGTGTGTTTGTTAAGACTTGAATCCCCACACCCTTCTCCATGGTCTCCACTCGCTCCCTGACCTCCCAGTGGCTCATTGGTACATCTGGTCCTGTGCAAACATTCTTCAGCTCAGGCCTGCAACAAGATACTCCCACAGTCTTCACCTCTGTTGCCTCCCCTGTGCTGGCATCTCGGAGCTCTGTGTGATTACCAACTCCCTGGCTTGTGGTGTGAGGCCTTGCCTCAGTTCCTGTGCTCACAGTGGATGGTCTAGCAAAAGAGGCTTTATCAGCTCGGTTCCTCGCTCCTGCAGCCTGAAGCTCCAGTTTGAGACGGCTCATCTCTGTCTGGAGAGCGGATTCTTTACACTCGGCTTCTAAGTGACAAATTCTCTCCTTCAAGGCACCAATTATTAGCTGTTGGGCATCAATCTCTGCTTCACGTTCTGTGTAAATTCCAAGATTAACTTCAGACACTTCTGTACCAATTGACCTCATCTCTACCTGATCAGTGTACACATATTTGTCTTCTTTTGAGGGTTTAGACACGGCTGCATCTATATCTTTATCAGTTCCAACTGCTACTGATTTGATAGCCTTGTCATGCAGAAGGTTTTGGTCTTTTCCATGCCACTCTTGCAAATGTCTGCCCTTGATGGTTGTTCCCAATGCCTGCATCTCTTCAGTCAGTTGCCTGAACTCCTTGAGGTTGGTGCAGTCACTTCTCATTATGCCCTCTAGTCCTTCCTCCATATTCACCTTGTTCTCAATGTACGATTTTTCCACGCTACATGCTCTCTTCCAGATCACATCATCGTTGTCACTATGGTTCTTGAGCTGGGAGACCAGTTGCCTCTTTTCCTCCTGAAGGACTGAGATTTTTACCTGGAGGATAGGTATGACTGTGACCTGCTCCTCCAGCTCCTTCAGCCTCTGCAGAGCTACCACCATCTGGTCACGGACATGCTGAAGGTGCGTGGGGCCGAGACTTGTAACTGAGTTGGTTCTACCAGAGCTCTGTGGGCTCAGCCTGAGGCATCCTGTGCTGCCTCTACTGCCCAGGGACGAGCTAAGGTGGACATGCACATCACTTCCTGAGCCAGTAGGCTTGTTCCCATTGTTGTTCTGATTATATGCGCCCAGGCCAGTGAAGGGGGAGAGCGACCCATGGGAGCTTACCCCTCCAAAGCTGGCCAGTCGACGACGGGGATGGGGCTGTGGTGGAGGCTGCCTCGTCACCTCCTGATCCAAATGTTTGAGGGTCTCTATTAAGGTCTTTTCCACCATGGGGCTTTGTCTTTGTAAAGCAGAAGATCTTGCAGCAGGCTGAGGCTTCGACTCAACCTGAGAGGTTGCTGGTCCTTCATTCCTGGAGGGTTTGTTATCCAATGAGGAACCATGTGGTGGAGGAAGAGGAGGTCGACCTCTGGTTGTAGAAGACATGCCCAGTAGTCTTGTATCATCACTGCTTGAAGATGACAAGGATTCTGCTGAATGCCACTGGCTGGACGAAATGCCACTCTGTGTGTTCTCCTCATTATTGATGGCCACCCTGGACCTCCTCCTAAGGCTTAGCCGCTTAATGGTGGTGCTGTGTTGGGAATTATTCTCACACTTGAGGTAGTCCACGTCCGACTGGTAACTGTAGTCAATCCCCAGGTAGTTAGGAACGGACTCTTCAGTGTTTTGACCTGTTAGACCAACAGTGGGGAAACCATATTTTATTACTTTTGCCTGAGTAAAAATATGTCCTCACAAAATGTTCCTTATCACATGTGATAAAAAAATAAGTTAAGAAAATATCCTCCTTAAAACTTACAAAACTAGACATTAAATTTAGAATAGCAAACCAATCAAGTTGATATTGAGGATATAAATTGTTTTAACTCTCCATAACAAACAAAAAACATCACAAACAAAAACAACAATGTCAAATGGAAACTTAAATGCTTCATACAGCTTCATGCTCTATACTTTCTGCCCTTAGTTTCTTTTTTCTTTCCTTACCTTAGGTTTACGCTCTCATAAGCGACCGTTTCTATTCGAGTCTAGAGCCTTCCTTTATATCACCTCGAAAGGTTTTTGACTATAACCTCTTTTAGGCTGTCCCACAAGGAGAGGAGGGACAGAGGAGGATTTAGCAGTTGTGTAGACACTGTTTTCAGTAGTCTCTTCTCCCCAAATGGTATGTCTCTCTACATAGACTGAACCCACTCTATAATTACTATGCAACTCTCCCTCAAAATGCCTCACCAAACACTTGGCAGGTTTTCTCAACCACAGTCATCTTCCAAGTATTCCAGCCATTCAGTGAACACATAAAAATCAACAAAAATCGTTTTTATTTATCATATGCCTGGCATAATAAAAACTGTAATTCATGAAACAGTAATACCTTTATTTAAACTGTAAATGTTTTCACCTTCTAGTTGAGAACAATCTGTGTTTAAAGTAGAAGATGGAGATATTCCATTACAACCTCTATAACGAAAGGCGTAACATATTTTGTGCATTACACATAAAACATTTCCAGTTATGAAATCCACATCAAGAAAAAAATAAGCATTTAAGCTATTTTGAAAGTAAAAGTAATAGTTACCTGACACATTTCTCAAGATGTAACTGCCTTGAGCCATGAATATGATTGACAACGGAGCAATTCCTTTATATCCAGTTGGAACTTTGAATAAATCTGTAAAGAAAAGAAAAAAATGTAGCAACTATAATTCACTTCTTGATAATTAGCTTCTACTGTTCATATATTGTCCTACTGCATCACTCATTCTCTCTCTCTCTCTCCCTCTCTCCCATCCCAGGTCCAGCAGTCAATAACAGCTGACCTTACAATGCTTACATACAGGAAATGCAATACCAGGCCATGACATATTATAGTTAATTCTGCAAAAAGTACAGTGAGCAAAAGGCTAAGCCTCAGTGCACAACAGTGACTCACCGGATTACAATGCCGTATCACTTTCTCATCAGTAAGCAGCACCTTCTGTTCTCAGCACACGGGGGTTTTAAGGAGAGCAGAGAATGCACATAGTTCTGTCAGCGTCTTGTTCGGTACTTATTCCCCCCTCATAGACAGTCGGTCAAGTGAATAGTCTAGTAGTGTGAGATAGGGAAGGAGAAATAAATTTGTTCCAGCAGCAAAAGCATCATGACTCAACAGAGAAAAGAACATTTAATGTACAGACAAGGAGAGTATAAGAAAAATATGGTAATAGAGCTAAAATGGCACAGAGTGTAAAGAACTATAGAATTATGTAAACATCAACATCAACAGTCTCCTTAACTGTCTCAACCTGAATCATTAACATGTAACATTTTGCATGTATGTGTCAAATATATATATATATATATATATATATATATATATATATATATGTAATTTTTATTTATTTTTTAACATCAGACTCAAGCTGTCTCAACACTGAGATTTTCATCTGAAGCCTGAGTGAACACATGACAACTAACCTCAGGCAATAAGTTTAGCAATCTCTACTTTCGGCCGCAGTGACCAAAAGTACTATTTTCTGCTGCTCTCAGATGAATGTTACAGAGTGACTTGGGAATACTCATTGTAGGGAAGCAGAGTCAAGTTTTCAGTTAAATAGACAAAAAAAAAAGTGCTTGAAAAACAGAATTAGAACGAACAGATAAAGTTTGTTTTTTGTTGTTGTTCTTTTTTCCCCACTATGATGACACCTCCCTACCACTAGGGGTCTGTGTCCTGTTTGCTGTTTCTTTTCTGTGTTTCAGGACGTTGAGCTTCAGCTAATGAGCCACACCTGCGCCTGGTGTGGTTCCAGCTTTAAATTCTCTCAACCTGAACATTGATGACCTCTTCCTTGGTTGCTGATTTGTTTTAATTTGTTTCAGACATTTCCACACAGCTGCACATGCTGACATCCCTGATTACTGACTCTCCATGTTTGTTTAGTTTATGTATTCTTTAAATAAATGTGCTTATTTATTACTTTGAACTCATCTGGTCTTCCATTCATGTTTGAGCCGGGTTATAACACCATGGAAATTGCTTTTTAGACCATCACTACTACTGTATCACTATTTGACAAGTCTTTTTTTTAGTGAGGTTCAAAACACCCGTGTTACTGTTACTGGTATGCGGTATCATAAAGTCAAATAGTCTAGAAGGTTCAGCTAAATGTTTTATTTTCAGACTTTCCTCTAATCCAATATTTGCTTTCCCCCCGCCCCCTTGTAAATTAGTAGATAATTAAAACTCTAAAAATGTTAAAATAATAAATGGAAAAAAACTGGTCATAACCATAACTGGTGTCCATGTGGCCTACAACTTCCAGAAAAGAGGTCAAGTAGGAATTGTTTTGTTTTAAGGGCTCACAAGAGGAGTGGTTGGGACGGATGTTTTTCGTTGGGTTTTTTTTTTGGCATAGACCAAATGTTTTCTCCCTTTTCTCTATTTTGTTGCCAGGTGGTCAGCCAGCCCTCATTATCATTTCCCTTCATCATTGTCCTCAACTTTTGACACCCACAGCACCTCCTGCAACAGGTATGTACTCCTGGGAAATAAGATATTCTCCAGTTAAAGATGAAACTATTGCAAAATGTCTCACAAATTGTCCATCGGCCACCAACCACAGTGTGTTTAGAAGGGCTGGATGCTGCTTAATGAAGCACTCGTACGTCCACTAACGTTAGCTAGCTTGCAATGTGATGGGATGACTCACCTGTGCAAGGAGAAGGTAACAACAAGATGGGGCTGATGAAGTAAAAAACAAAAAGTGTGTCAAATTGCGAGTTGGGGAAAGGTTGAACAGCATTGTTTGGACATTGATGCTGGAGCGAGCTAGGCTTTTCTCCTTTCGCCTCTTTTTTTTTTTATTTCGTATTTGTCTGTGAAACGAAATAAGTTTTCACGCTGCAGCAGTGGGAGAGCTACTGCGCATGTGCGGAGAGCTGTCACCATGCAAGGCAGCTGCTCCTGGGAGTCAGGTGATGAATAGTCCTCGGTGAAATATTGATGATGTCCTTTCCTCTGTGACTACATGTTTTTTTTTTTTTGTTTGTCTGTGACAACTTTCTGCAGGCTTCCCACCAGAAGAAGCGCTGGTTAAGTTGCATATTTTGACCAATAATAATCCTGAATCATATTTCTCTCAACACACAATTATTGTGTATATTTACTGTCAAAGGCTAAGCAAACATAATTATTATGTTGATGTGTGTAGTCATTTTTCAATACTTGTTTTTTTCTAGTGGCATAATTGGGAGACTCAATGAGCCAAATAAAACTACACTTAGTTGCAATATTCTGCAAGGATTTAACTGTAGTATTCCACAAATTTAAATAAATTCTAGTATCAAATGACAAAAATAAGTTGGTCGGAAGGTTTATGGAAGAAGGAAGTGACTGCCTCTTTTAATATGCAGAGAAGTACAAAAATGAAATTGGCTCAATCTCCACCCTAAACCCTCAAACCCTGACCCCTCAGGGATTTACTGACGTCACCTGTTAAGTGTAAGTTGAGTGTGAGAGCCTGTGAGGGCTTGACATGGTGTAAATAGGAATGGGACAGCACTTTGCTGCAACATACCACGTTACCATGACAACGTCAAAAGAATATTGTGTACACTTGTGGGTATTTATTTTATACTGTTTACTCCCTGATTTGACAAGATGAGAAAATAATATATTTACTCGTTTTTGTCAAAAACCGCTTCAATAACAAAACGAAATGTTTGATGAATAAGTATTTTTAACATATATATAATCTCTGCTTGCATTCCTCTGATCTCATGTGTTTCCATGTCCCATCTTTAATCCTTAATGTTGTGGTAAATGTAATTCATCGGGCTGAACACCCACGTGCCGTCCTCTTTGTTTACCTTTTTTTTTTTTTTCTTTTTTTTTTACGGCTCCATGCTTCCAATGGTAACGGCGTGTTTAGCTATGAATTGTGGGTAATTCCCTTGGGGCAAAGTCGGCATATCATGCTGACTTGCGGTAAGGGTTCATAAAGGGCTCAACATGTCTGCCAGAGAGCCTCAAGCCCTCAACGGTTTGACAATGGGACGACCCTAAACCCTCACGGACTTCGCGGGAGCGCGCCTCAAAGTCCGTGAGGGTGGAGAATGAGATTGGGCCATTGATTCAGGGCACAGCAGAGTTACCAGCAGGAAACGGCCTGCTGCTCCTGAGAGCTGACTCTTTGCCCTGACTTAATTTATATTCAACAGCTTGTAAGTTGCACAGCGACATCGTGTGGACACAGTGGAGAAATGCATGTTTGCACTCTACACTATACCAGCAATGACAAATTAGTTATTGTAAAGTTTGAGTGGAATAACCAGGAAATAAAGTACATTTTTAGTGTAACGTCTGTCGTTTGCAGACTAATTACATATGTTTTATTTATATTATTTCTGAAGTGTGTGTGTATGGTGAAACCAAAATCGGTTGTGTAGTCTTTTTGTTGCTCTCTCATTTTTCTGCGTCTGCAGCTACATTGTTATCATTAACCTGAAAAGGCTGCGAGTGGTGTGTGATTAACGTCATACTTTACCTCGTGTTGGAGGCTAGTATCATGTCGTGTATCTTGTTCAGTTCAAAGTTCACCTTTCCGTTGTGAAACAGGTCTCTGGCACTTTTCATGGAAGCTTACGTTGTAAGTCAAATGGACCACGTGTTGTCCTTTTACCTCTCCATGTTTGTGTCAGACGGCCCATAAACTAATTACATGCACGCAGAGACACTGAGATGGAGACAACATGCACTTTGACTGTTTCCGTCAATATTACCTTGCAAATACTGTTTTATTAGCACACGTCTTATTAATGGTGCTGTGTACAATCAGGTAGGGTCGGCAAGGACAATGAGTCCCATGATTTGAACTTTACACCTCTTCTTCAGGATCATGCAGGGAAGGAATGTCGTAGCAGCAGTTATCGTGTATCCAGACGAGTGCTAGTTAGACATATCTGGTACCAGCTGTGCACCAGTTTGTTCCAAAAAGGGAATTATTGCAGGGAAAATGTATGAATGTTAATGACTGTATTAGAAATTAGCTAAATGAATCTCGTTCATGTTGGCACTAAACTAATGCAAATAAAAATAGACAGAGAGCATTTGTTGATGTGGTGTAAGTAATAGGAATGTGTCTAGGTGATGATATAGTGCTGTATAAACATTGCTTCGGTTCAAAGCTTCTGGAATAAGTATGCACTTCTGCACCATGAACACAACAAGATCCAATTGTGTTGGGACAAAGTGTTGTTTTAAGTGTAACATCACTCAATTTTGACTTAATGAAGCAAATTTTATTCATACGAAATGTTGCTGACAAACTTCTACTTTGCAGGACCTTAAACAGAACAGTACAGACTGAAAAGAAACAACAACACAAAAGCTCTACTCAAGGTGAACAGAATCGAGCTGAGACCATTGTTACTTCTAAAACAAACCACTATCTTTTGAACTTTGCTCTTTTTAACCCACAGTTAAAGAAGTGATCGAACCAACCCCTCACGGTGTGGAAGGAGCCTTTTTGATTGGTCGGAAGAGTTGCACACCCCCGTCCCTTCCCCTATCTCAGTTCTAAGGTCCACGTTTTTTAACTTGGTGTCCACGCTCACCTATTGCACTTGCGGCATTAGGTCCCAGTCCCAATCCCAAGCCTGACAGCAACATGTCTGACAAAGGAACCTTCGACACCGATGTGCAGACCCTCACCCGGTTTGTTCTGGAGGAGGGCAGGAAGGCCCAGGGAACAGGTGAGCTCACGAACTTGATCAACTCCATCTGCACCGCCGTCAAAGCCATTTCAACTGCTGTCAGGAAGGCTGGGATCGCTAACCTGTGAGTATTTCTTTCTTTTTTTTTAATCGAAGGAAACATGCATGCATGCATGCATGCATGCATGCATCTGAATATGAATGCTGTTCAATTCTCAGTGGCTGTATTAATGAGGAGGGGAGCTGTAGTTTATACCCTATTAGACATCTATAAATCTTTAAATAATACTATTAATAATACTATTGATGACTTTCGTTTGCTTTTATTACATTTCTTTTAGCAAGTTTCTATTCCAGTCCATTAGTTTTTCAGTGTTAAATGTGTTTGAAATATGAATTGACATCTGGGTCGAGTGTTTGTTTTAGTTGCATGCAGTTTTAACTCCAGGCCCGGCCAAAGGTAAACTCTGTGCATGTTGTGTATATTCCCCCAGGGCAGAGGTCAAGGAGATAATGGGCTTTTCAGACCTTTTTCTCAGGGGTTTTAACAAGAACAACAAAACATTTCAGCGGCGTTCCTCTCAGTTTACAAGGGATTAAAACACTTCCTCCGCTGTGTTTTTGAAGCTGCATCCGAATGGACCGCTTTTATTCCGGTTCTGATCACTCCGGTCTCCTCCTCTTTCCCCTCTCGGAAGATATGGCATCGCTGGAAGCACCAACGTGACGGGGGACCAGGTGAAGAAACTGGACATCCTGTCCAATGACCTGGTCATCAACATGCTCAAGTCCTCCTTCTCCTCCTGTGTGCTGGTGTCGGAGGAAGACGAGAGGGCCATCATTGTGGAACCAGAGAAGCGGGTACTTGCATCGGTGTACACTGTACACATGCATGTCTGTGCAAATATGTGTACCTTTTTTTGTTTGTTTTTTACGTCGATTTTCTAAAGTTCTTCTCTGGTATTGTTGTGATTTTGAGATTGTTATTATTTGCCCTCGACACACAGGGAAAGTACATAGTGTGCTTTGATCCACTGGACGGTTCCTCAAACATCGACTGTCTTGTTTCGATTGGAACAATTTTCGCCATCTACAAAAAGGTTAGCGATGACACTGCATGCCGATTCAAAACACTGACGTTCTTATGAGCCAGTTGTTTTCTATGGCATTCAGGTATGTTTTTAGGTGAATGTTCCCTGAATCTATATTTTGTATTTCATATTCATCAGCATCTGTAGAATAAAAGGGTAGGGTCCAGAGGTGGACTGTAATTCAATACATTTAACTATTTACAAGTACAATTTTGAAGACTGGTACATATACTTCATATCTTTCCATTTTAATGCTACTTTGTACTTCTAATCCACTATATCTCAGTGAGAAATACTGTGGCTCCATTACATTTATCCGACAGCTTTAGTTACTAATTACCTTGCTGATTAAGATTTTGCATGCAAATCATGCAATTATATCCATTTAATAAATAAAATCATCACTTTACATTGTTGTGTGGCTACTTTTACTCAAGTAAACAATCGTAATGTGTTTTCCACTACCCAGTGCACTAATCTTATTTACTGTGAATGAGATATTAGCTTTTGTAAAAAATAAATACAATTTAAAAAGTCCAAAGGTACCCAGGGCCTGAATCCATAGAAATAGGTCATATGTTTACAATGTCCTCCAGTACTAAATCCTCCTGCCCTGTATCTTTGTCAGAGACAACAGCATTTTAACTTTTGCCGTGTCAACAGTCATATTGGTTTCCATAAGGCTTCTCTCTGTTTCTGTGACACTTTCTTTTTTGTGCTGCTCCATAGACCACAGATGATGAGCCATCTGAGAAGGATGCTCTGCAGCCGGGAAGAAACCTGGTAGCAGCTGGCTACGCTCTGTATGGCAGTGCCACCATGATGGTCCTGTCCACTGGTCAAGGAGTCAACTGCTTCATGCTTGACCCTGTAAGACCAAGGTTTTTCTGTCATAGATGGCACCAATATATACACACACAAAGAAAAAAAAGAAAAAAGAAAAATTATATATATTTTTGTGTGTATATACTGTTTTATTACTATGATTCCTTTTTGCTCCATAGTTCAGTTGGTGTATGTCTTCATTATATGTTTTTCATGATCTCCTTGCATTTCTCTTTCAGGCAATTGGTGAGTTCATCTTGGTGGATCGAGATGTGAAGATTAAGAAAAAGGGAAAAATCTACAGTTTGAATGAGGGATATGCGAAGCATTTTTATCCAGACGTGACCGAGTACTTGCAAAAGAAGAAATACCCAGAGGTAATGGCGGCAAGTCACTCTTAGGGTCACTGTTGCCTTTTAAACATTACTACTTTGCAAAGGCCTAATGTGGAATTGGCTTCCCAAGTGGCCATTATTACATCCATACTGCATATTTTTCATTCTGAATATGAAGGTGACCTACTGACTCCTAAATTCATGAAAATAAATTCTGCATTACATGTTTGTCTCCAGGATGGTTCTGCTCCATATGGCAGTCGATATGTTGGTTCAATGGTAGCTGATGTTCATCGTACTTTGGTGTATGGAGGAATCTTTTTATATCCTGCTAATGCCACGAGTCCTAAGGGCAAGGTGAGTAGGAGGAGCGTATAGAAATGGACAAAAACAAATGTGTTTCATTTAGGAGTATGTTCACAACATCTATATGTCAAGTTGCAGTAAAAATTCACACAAGTGATTTGTTTTCTCACTCTTATGTCTGCTTCTCGACAGCTGAGGCTGTTGTATGAATGCAACCCCATGGCCTTCATCATAGAGCAGGCAGGAGGCTTGGCCACCACAGGATCCATGAATGTTCTGGACATCAAGCCCACCAACATCCACGAGCGAGTTCCCGTGGTCCTGGGATCCCCTGATGACGTGAAGGAGTACCTTTCCATCTGTAAGAAGCATAACAAATGAGGTATTCAACTCCGTCATGTATCCACCTTACCCAGGATGTATATAATGTCCATCAATGAGCAAACTGTCTGGAATAATGTATAATTCTATTATTGAATTCAGCAGGTTTGTGCCGAGCAACCTAAAACAGGACTTGCCGCACAACCAAGAGGCTCAATCTGGACATTCATTAAGTGCTGTCTGCTCATTCCCTCAACTGCACTGATGAAGGAACCGGGAACCTCACTGAGCCTTTTGGTCTAACTCACACTATGCTAATTCCATCTTGCTGCTGTAAGTGTTATTTGTAGACACCCTGTATTTTTTAAATAAAGGCGGATGACAAGATGCTCATGTTCTTCTCTGAGTTGCAAAAGGTCCTGTAAAGCATGGCTCTATGTAAGGACAGAGGTGACTCTGTGTTTTCTTGTTAGCCTCTTATGATTTCTGGCATCAGCAGCACACCCTGACAGGCCTTAGTAGAGCCAGAAATGTGTCAGCTTTGCTACTCCACCAATGAGCCATAAAGACAAACTGAGACGAACAAAAAGATCAAACGGCATGCTAACACGAAAGCCTCATCCAATCAACAAAGTTTATTTAGGAAAGCAGACTTTTTGGTCCGTAGGACAACGAGGCCTACGAAGTTATCACACAGTCAGTATTTTTATTTTTTCTACCGTATAGCTTTCGGCAAAGGAAAAAGTAATAGATTAAAAGTCTGATATGAAACTTTCTAAGCTTTTAATAATTCCACAGAACAATAATAACAGTTGTGTGGATCTCTGGCTGCTGATGTCACTTGGAAACTTGGCATTGAAGCAAAAAGCTCCTCTGAGAACATAATGGAAATCTTTTTTTTTTTTTTTAAACTTGCATCGTGGCAATCTAAAGCCTCTTGAATATTGCATGTGAGTCATACAAAAGTAAAATTATATGAATTGATAGCAGATGTTTGATCAGAGACTGAAGGCTTAGGGTTCGCAAAAGAACCTTTTGTTTGGAGAAAATATAAGATAATTTATGTAGCTCCAGCGTGTTGGATGGAATCCATATTGTCTGGTATTCACTAAAAACTTAACCGCTTCCTCTTTTTTATGTGCGTTTGTCGGTGTCAGCATTCAAGGGCCTCAGTGCCCATGAGACACACAAACACTTACACATTACAGGCACAGTTGTTTATTTCCATTTTGTTCAGACTGTGTATGATTATAGGTTACTGAGTCAATATTTAGATTTAGCAGGAAAGGCAAAACCCAGCCTGTTTATTTTCCCCTTGCTACTGTGTCTGTGTGTGTTAGTGTGTGTAATGTATGTGTGCTCATGTTAAAGGACAAAATGAGATAACATGTTGGTTTGAATATTTGCTATAGAAATAAGTATTCAAAATAGGTGGTACAATGTACGCATTATTGTTGAATCTAGTCTGTTGAATTTACTTCTGCTGCATCCCTGTCTGTTAATTTTTCTCAGACAAAAGCACAACAATGTCAAATTAAATTCATAAAACTAGGAAGCAGAATGTTTAATCAAATCATCGTGTCATGACTACTTCTGCCAACTGAATTATTCATTTTTATGAACAACAAACACTATAAAACAATAAGTCCGATCTTTGCGAGACTGTTTTGTCCGTCTTCTTTCTGTCTCACCATGGCAGGTCAGTACCTGCTGTCTTCTGTTGTGGCCCTTCCTTGTCTGTCTGATATCCAGCCCCCGTGTCCAGACAGGCTCTGTTTACTTTACACTCTGATGAAGGGCGTTATAGCAGTGCGTCTGTGGTGTGTCTCCGTAGCTGACAGCTTACTCAGCAACCTCCACCCCCTCCATGCAGCGCATCTCAGTTCAGCTGGTGCTTGATGAACAGAAAGTCACAAAGACATCAGAGCCTCGAATTTATGTGGGAGCATGTTCTTTTAAGCCCCGCTGGCTCTGTCCGAATGGAATTATCTCAGCAACTAAAGGACGGATTGTTATGCAAGTTTGTTCCGACAGTCGTGGTCTCCAGAGGATCAATTGGCCTACTGACTGTGATGATCCTGTGACTTTTTCCTCTAGCGCCACCATGAGGTTGACATTTGTGGTTTTTAGTGAAATATCTCAACTCTGTACAAAAGTATAGAAAAGGTGACCCACCATCAAAGCAAACAATGCCTGTAGAGCTTTACATTTTATTAAAATATAATTGCTGACACATTTTGCTGTTTTGGTTTGTGTGTGACATTTTGGTTTAGTGTTGCCCATTAGTATCAGCGGTACTTTGATTTTTAACGCAAGCAAACGGTAGCATGTAAACATGAAAATGTCATTGTGAGCATATGCTGCTTTGTTTTAAAAAAAGATAAAAAAGAAAAGATTTATCTATTTGTGCTTTAATGTGAAAATATTAATGGTGTTCTCTTTGCCAGGATTTTTAATCACAATGGGATATACTAAAATAAAAAAATTAATAAAGCTCAAAGCATAGACTGTACATAAGAAGGGGACCTATTGACCGTTATGTCACCCATTGATTTGTCGTTTCCATCTATATTTTTGGCAGTCGCCATCTTGGCTTTTTGCAACCACAAATGACACGAGAGGGTGGAGCTAAGTACAACCGAACGCTGAACAAGACATTTTAAGATGACCAAAAAGGTTACAATTAACTTTCATATCCTGATAACACACTGTGAAAGGGTTTAAATTGTAAAACGAAAACACGCATAATCTCACAAAGTTGCTAGCACGAGTGTAGGCCCTTAATTTCCGAATAAATTCCTTTATTAGATAGCAGACAGTCGAGGGTTAAAAGGCAATGAGGGGAGACAGAGATTGGGAAAGACATGCAACGAAGGTCCCCAACAGTAGCTCATGAGCAAAAGATAAATCTATATATGTATTCAGCCGGAGACTTCCACTATAAACAAGATTCTGTCTGCCAGGTTGTGTACCATAAGAAGGTTTTATAACTTCAGTCATCAGACTACACATTAGACCCACCATCCCACGTCTTGTTTAACTCATCAGCATGGCTTTTCTCAGCACAGTGACAGTAGGCAGACTCTGAGAGCCTATGTTTAAATTCAACATAAACTCTGTATCCCAGACCACCCTGACTGGAGCTAACTGCTAATCCAAATACTGCCTCAACCTTCGCCCAGAAAGACCCATATTTGTACCTGACTTCATGCATCCCCAATGCCGCCCACCCCCTGCCCCACAAAACACTCTTTCTCAAAGTTTCCTTGGTAGATTCACATCACAAGACTGCATTTTTAATATTTCCACATCCAAAATCCAAAATTCAAACCGACAACTGAGTGAGTCTAGTAGTCAAAGCTTTTATTCTCACTCAACTCTCATTTAAGACTAGAACCCAAACTGATTCTACTGAAGCCAAGTTGGATGGGAGAAACCATCATAGGGCAAAGAAGTGAAATATTTTGTCCAAAGTTATGTTACTAGGCAACATTAACGCTTGCAGTGCACTGAGCTGGTTCTGTTACTTCTCTCTATTTTACATTTGATATAACTTGTTTCATTCATAATGTATCAAATATAGTTGGCTAGTAACCAGGATATTTCGTGGTATTTGTCTATGGAAGTAGGGAAAAAGACCAGATTATCTTGATTTGTTCTATGGTGTCATGGATCGGGACAGTTGGACCAGACCACCGCTGGTGCTGCGCCTTTCACAGGGTGGTGTGTTTGGATTAAAAGCATGTGGTTACTGTCACAGTGACAGCATCATCTGGGCTCTGACCACCAGAATCTTTTCCACTTGTAGGATATGTGTCTTTTAAAGTTTAGGAACGATAACTGTAATATATATATGGAAGGAATTTAACCTCTACATGGAAATATAGTATGCTCTTGGGTATCTTTGCATTTGTTTGGATGTTTTTGCATGAGGGCAGTGTTACCCTTCCCATGTAATCCAACGCTGCAGTAATTGTGTATCTTGGGTTGCTTTTACAGTAAGCTGGAATGATTATATACGCCTTTGTCAACTGCATCAGCAATTGTTAACCAAAATGTAACAAATCAGGCCACAAGCTTCTAAGTTCTAAGAATACTTTTTCTAAGAATACTTTTTAAAGCTGGCAGAAAGATAATCTAGGACCAATGGCCCTTGCTTTTCAAACAGCGTCTTCTTTTCTGCTCAAACATTGTGATTACTCGGGCAAATGTCAGGGAAGTCCTGGGTCACATCTCATTTTCGGTCTCCTGAAACAGCAGCTACGCCTTAAAGATTATGCTCAAAGTGCGCTCCGCGCTGGCGGGATGCCAGACGGACTTAGTTACAGAATGTGCCTTGGAAATGAAAGACAATCTTGAATCCTGCTTCTCCAGCTCTGTCGTATAGGACTCTGCTGTGTGCGCACGAGCATGCCGAGTAATAATCCCATCATGATCCCTTCTAGTTCAGGCTAAAGTATCTCATATCGTTTAAGAAAACATAACCTCTTTCTATGCTGGCTTGAAGGAATAGTACAAAATGTTGGGAAATCGACTGGAAGTAAAATGAGAAGATTGAAATAACTATTTGTCCTTAAATTATAAGGTGACACAGGACAGTCAGCAGCCAGTTAGCTGAGCTTAGCACAAATAATGTCATCTTGTCTGAAGGAAAGAAAAACCCACCTATAGGTGCAACTCAAGTTCACTATTTCTATTTCTTGGCCGCCACTAGTAATTTCCTGGAGTATCCACTGGTTTCCTGGCAACCCCTCAGAGCCAAGAAATATAGCAGCACATAATCAGCACTTTGGTTTTTGAACATGATAATAAGCAAGTCAAATAAGGTGTTAGTGAACTTTAGAAGTTGTTATGAGGTATTTTGTTCCCATTTCACGGAGCCCGACTGTTTCCCCCTTTTACCAGACTTTGTGCTAAGCTAGCTAACAGGCAGCTAGCTGTAGCCCATTGACTGTCCATATGAAGTTGACGTAGTCTCGGTGACGTCACCCATTGCTTTGTGAACTTCGGTTTTAAAGCCTAAAGATCAGCATTTTGGCCTTCGCCATCTTGGTTTTTGGCTGTCGCCATCTTTCTTTTTTGCAAACCGAAATGACACGAGAGGGTGGAGCTACAAACGTACAAACTAATGCTTTTAGGCAACCAAAATGTTACATTTAACTTTCATTAACTGAAAACTCACAGTGAAAGGGTTAAAGTTCAAAGACAAAACCACAGACAACTCCCAGACCGGACATTGCAGTGGTGTCGACCTGTCAATCACGAGGTAGCCCCGCCTAAAGCATACCCGGCTTTATGGTCTATTTGACTCTAAATTGGACCATAATTTACTAAATGAATATCATGCTGTATTGAAGAAGACTTGAAACTAGAGATTGAGTCCATAAACTCATGTTTACAATTTTTACTGAGGTAATAAATCCAGTGAGAAGTAGTCATTTTCTCATATAGACTTCCATACAATCAGACTTCTATTTGCCATCAGAGGAGTCGCCCCCTGCTGGCCATGAGAAAGAAAGCAAGTTTAAGGCACTTCTGCATTAGCTTCACTTTACAGACCCGGAGGTTGTCGCCTGCTGTAGCCTCATTTTTTACAGATATTAAAGTGTCATCGATCTTCTCATCAATCGCCAACACTTGACATTATGGTTGGCATAAGAAGTCATTACACTGTCACATGGAGATTTATTAGGCCACAGCAAAGAAATAAAAGATTGTGCCTGATCAAGCTGTCTGTGTTCATTTACATCAACATAATGTAGCGCTGATTAAAACTCATTCACGGGAGTCGATGATAGAGCCTCTTGAGTTCAGGCTCTAAATCGCTTTCTCAGAGACAAAACATCAGCCATTCAACACATAAAATGTACTTCTTTTATCACCTTCAACTCTTGTAATGAGGATGCTTGGTTGTCATATTCTTCCTTTCAGGGTTCTTGTTAAGGCCTTGATCTCGTGAACAAGGACTTCTTTGTTTCGAGGTCGCGGTGGCATATCTGTCTCTGAGGGGCGATTTCCTCTTGTAGAGAAACGTGATCAGAGTTTGGAGAGGACAAGTCGGGTTTCATACAAAGCCTAAATGCCTCTGTTTGCCCTTTTCCTTCTGTAATAGCTCCTCTTTTTTTACACACAGATAGCCTCTTTACCTCTGGGGAATTTTGTGTGGCTTTATTATCTTCCCCTCTTTGAAGAGAAATGGCTCTGTTATCTCATCATTACCAGACCACTGTCACCAAATATCTCTATACTGTAGGGCTAAGCAACCCTGGAGAGTTTCCATTGTTCCTCATAGCACAGATTTTACTGCGAGTGTCATCAATCTACTACAGCACCCACTATCGAATAACATCCTTTGTGATGGCAAAGCCAGCGTCTACCTCTGTGTCTGTTTAACTATCTCTTCCAATCTATTTAACAGCCTCATCTGCTTTCCTGCAAAATCCTTGAGTGAAACAATATCAACCCGGACATGAAGCTTTCTGCAATGTAATCCAGCTTTACTCCCTGTCGTGGTGTTAATCTGCTCTGTAAAACAAGTCTAAGGCATCTATAAAGCCTTGCTGATAGGAAATCAACAAAACAATTGATCTGTTCATCGTCGCATCACAATCTTTTGGCTTCAAAGATTACAGGTTTCTGAGTACTCTTGGCTACTTCCCAGCCACAGTGACCCATGTTTGAACTCGTTGGCTCTGTTCTCTTTTGTGAGTCAGATGTTTTTCCTGCGTGTCTTCCCCCAGAGGGATGCATTCTCAGAACATGTGGTGCCATCCTAAAACAACTCTGGTGTGATGACAGTATGAGGTGTGACAACACCTCATACTGGGAGAGAAACAACAACACTGGGAGAGAAAACGATGCTGGTCAGCTAAATGCTAATGACATTCATGATGTGAATGTCAACCAAATTTCATGGCGATCCATAGAATAGATGGGAAAGACGGGATCCCCGAAGTCATTCGAAAGCATTGCCCTGGAACAAAGAGTGTCCGTAGGAGATTTTGTGGCAATTTATCTTGTAGATATTGAGATATTTGACTTGATCAGTGAAAACCTTGACCTGTTGAAAAGTCAGGGAATTACCAAAGTCGGTAGGATTCATCCTCTGGGTACCATACATATCTGTTCCAAATGACATGATAATCCATCCGATAGTTGCTGATACATTTCGCAACAAAAACAAATGAAGGAGCCGAGTGGTTACGGTGCATGCCATGTAACCGCAGAGCCCCACAAAAACAAAAACAATTGTTGCTGAGCAATCAGCAAAATTACTAGGATTCATCCTCCGGGGATCATGAATGTCTACACACACTCTGACCCAGTCGCAGTGCACCGACAGACCGACATTGTGCGGCCGTTTGTGGCTGAACTCACTTTGATCCAGGTGATTTGATCCGTCTTGTCTATATATTTTTTCAGGCACATACCAGAAAATCAAAATCACTGCAGCGGCGTGTTGTTGACTTGATTCAAGACGACACTGACTGCAGATAAATTTCATGACTCTATGCAAGGGATTTACTTGTTGTCAGCAAAAAGCATACAAACTCCATTTCTTTCGTGTGAAAAGAATGAAGACAAAATAGCAGCATGTCTAAGACAGACATCTGAGAAGTTTCCATGAGCCACAGAGAAATGAAAAAATGCGGGCAGAAAAACACTTGGCAGCTTTTTAATATCGACTCCTTTTCCCCCCCCCCCCTCTCTCTCTCTCTCTCTCTCTCTCTCTCTCTCTCTCTCTCTCTCTCTCTCTCTCTCTCTCTCTCTACGGGCTTGAAAGCACTTGAATACAAAGTTCAGTGAATTGTTCTGGCATTGCAGCTTGTGTGTAATGACTTCTGACAGCAGTGGAGACGAACTGAAGAGCATGTCTGTCTCTGCATGAGTATTTACAAATCTGCTCTTGGGAACCGCATTCCAATTCTGGAAACACTATTATATGCACGTCGCCGTGAACAACCGCATGTAGGCCTACAGGACGCATATCCAGAGGTACTCGTTTGAAATAAATTTAGGACAAGAATGCAAAGGGCACTGGCCGCATATTTCCCTCAGAACAATCTGAGAAGTTTGGTGTACGAGTGAAGGATCTCGGGGATGTATAAGAGTAACTTAAGAGGCACAGTTTGGGGGAGAGCAGCTGCCTGCTCCATCATACAGAGCTACTGGCTCCACTCAATCCGGCCGTTGTTCTCATCTGGCCGCCATCCAACACCAATGGGATTTTGCTTCTGCTATGTATTATGAACTCCTTCTTAAAAGTGAAACGCAACTGCGGCCCTGGGTGTGTTCTTTAGTTTTGCTAAAAAAAAACAGGCCTTGTGCATCGGAGTGTGTGGCTGCACAAAGGGTAAAAGTAACGCGTACTTTGCACAGAAGTAAAAAAACAAAACAAAAAAACACTAGTTGAATAGTCGCGTCCTCGTGAGCGACACAGCGCCCATATCTATCTCTGTTAAGAGCCATCTTTGGCCCGAGCAGTCTGGGCTGATGTCAGGCTCTTTGTACTTCATGCAGACCCTTGGAGCAGTCCGCCATTTGAGCTTTCTCTAACCTCCACTTTGATGTCGCTCTAAACTGAGTCTGCAGTCCTCCTGTTGCTCTGGTATGCCAGCTGGAGGAGGTGGTGGAGGGGGAGTTGTTTTGGGTTGTTTGGCTAAGAAACTCTTCTGCACTTGTCTTGACTCTTGTCTAATCTCTCTAATTGGAATCGGGAAGGGAGGGGTGGTGGTGGAGGGGGGTGGGTGAGGGGGGGGGTCTGAGGGCCCCCTGAGAGCTGCCAGATCTTTGTGGTCATCGTGGGGTGATGTGACGGGGGTCAGGCGAACAGAGCTATCCGAACGACTGAGTGGTTTTCTTTTCGACGCTCTGTTCTGTCGGCCCCGGGGCCCCAAAAGACACACTCTGTTTTCACTCCGAGTGGCTTCATGCTCGGTGTTTGTTGACACGGCTGAAGTTGTTATTCCTCTTCACACTCTTTTTTTCTTTTCTCCTTGTGTTAAGTGTTATTGTAAGGAAAAAGGAAATACCCTTAACCAAAAGGTAAAGTATGGCGTCATTAGGATTTTCACACCGCTGCTCACACTTGCGCAGAATAGGCAGTAAAAAAAACAACCAAATGTATTTTTATTTATTTTACTTTTCTCGTGTGAAGGCCTCTGGTGCTTTCCCAGCTCCTTATCTGGAAACCATAGGGCTTAAACCTCCAAGCTGGCATGTCTTTTTTTGGTGTTCGCGGGTATACGCTGTGTCATGCAATCAAGGCTTGTTACGTTTCATGGTGGAAAAGTGTAAGACAGGAGCTGCATGTGTTGTAACAGCTGTCGTCTCCTCCTGCGGGGAGGCAACACAATCCCTGTGTTTTCCAGAGAAGCTGTGCCTCATTACGTACGACGGCTCTCAATATAGGTGTGAGGAATCATTCAAGAATGAGACCACGGCAGTTAAACTGATCTACCTCTCACCACTGTGAGAAAGGCAGTGGTGGAAAGTAACAGCACATCTACAGAAGATACTTCAGTACAGCTTATAGGTGCTTTACTGGAGGATTTCTATTGTCTGCTACTTTATACTTCCACTCCATTTTACTATACACTATTGAACATAATAAATTATTAATACAAAATATAGATTAAGATAAGACTTGTTTACCGGCTGCAAAATTAAAATGGTGTAGGCCTACACATTAAAGAATCTATATCCTAACTATAGACCAATAATAATATATACAGCCATAATGCATAATAGCCACTTTAACTTTTGGTGCTTTAAGTACATTTGGATACTTATAATTCTATGTATGTATGTATTTACGTAAGGAACATTTTACTTGTGGAGTATTTTTTACACCGTGGTATTACTAATTTTAGCCTAAAAGATCTTATACTTCTTCCACCTCCATCAACAGTTATAAACTCCTAGATGGACTCAAAATAGTAGCACCAACTGTAATGTGTGTTCTCATAAAACACAAATGGGTTAATACATTTACGTTTTAGTTATTTTCTTTAATAAGGTAATAAAATAAAGTTAAATTGCTAAACTTTTCTTCACTTCCGTTTAAAAACCGCGGCTTGCGTCACAGCCCGCGTGTGACGCCGGGATCTGAACAGTTTACCGGACCAATGGGAGCGGGTCGTCGCAGTAACCTAATGAGCCCATCACCACACAGCCTTCATCACAAAGCTGCTGCAGCTCCAGTGGATGCGGGTCGGAGGTGGAAGCGGATGAGTGACTTTAGGAACAAGGATCTATCGCGGTACCTTTTTTTTTTTTTTTTTTTTTTTTGGAAAAAGTTTTTGAAATAAGTTTAGAATACCCGTAACTCGTCTTTGTGGCTGCCGGACGTCACGTGAAGTCTCCTAAACCGGACAGGGACTGGCGAGAAGTGGAAGACGTTTCCCGCAACTCCTGAACACTTTTTCGACCGCAACGCGATCGGCTTGTTATGGTCCCCCTTCACGAGCTTTGCTTTGTGTCGCCTCGTTGACTTCCAAGTCTCCAGCTGTGACAGGATATGAAACCATCTCGGAGTAACGTTGTTTTGACGCAGCGCGATGGAACCGCAGAAGCCCACATGAAGTCCAACTTTCTGAAAAGTCTTTCTTCCTGGAAATGGCAAGTCGTGCCATATTGATGGGTCGGACGGCGGGTTTGATAAGCGGCGTGTTGATCCTCGTCATCGGTCTGTGCGTCGCGTCTCCGAACCACAGCCGTCGGCTGGTCTGCTGGAAAGCCATCCTGAAGTGCCACGGAGAGCCGGAGTGCCATTACGCGTACGACCAGTACCTCTATGCCTGCGCGTCCGTCCTCAGCGGGGACCGTAGGAAGTGTCCCAGCCACTGCATATCCTCTCTCATCCAGCTCAACCTAACCCAAAGCGGCCCGGCTCTGGAGGACTGCGACTGCGTCCTGGACCCGGTCTGCAGGGCCACCAAGCAGGCCATCGAGCCGTGCCTGCCGCGCACCAGCACCGTGGGCTGCACCGAGGCCCGGCGGCAGTGCGAGCTGGACCAGCCGTGCAGCTCCGCCATGAGGGACTATTTGTTCCACTGCCGGAAGCTGTTCGGAGGGGAGCGGTGCTCGGACGGCTGCCGCCGAGTGATCGCCAACATGCGCTCCATTCCGAAGGCGCAGCAGCTGGACACTTGCGAGTGCGACGGCACGGAGAGGAACATATGCGAGTACATCAAAGTCAGCATGAAGACGTTCTGCTCGGACTCCAGCGATAGGTTCGCGGGCAGCGGCTTCTCGGACGCCGAGGACGACTCCGAGGACGATTACGTGGACCAGGAGGATTATCGATACGTGGAAAACTCGAGTGACTCCCCACCTTGTCAGACTGTCCGAAATGTCCTGACCACCATTTTGGTTTTAACCAAATTTATCTGAAAAAAAAGGGCTGCTGCCATCAAGGAGGCAGCTAGAAAGTCAGATAGACTCTTTGTGGAATCAAATATCATCTAGAACCTGTCTGCTTTCTTGTAATCAGCCATTTTTTTTTGTTGTCCTAAAAACTAACATGTGGGGCTTTTTAAATTAAACACTAAACTTTCTGATCTGCACAAGTTCATATCCAATTCAGGACACTCACATGTTATATTTCCTCATCTGATAATGCCGAAGGAGCCTTTTTGTTTTTGTTTTTGTATGCCAGCTATGTAAAGATAGATTGTACAGTATATTGTATAAAATTTATTTTTGTCAGAATATATCTTTATGAGTGATAACAGATTTGCACTGTATGAATAGATGAGTCCCACTCTGTCACTGCATTAGGGCCACACGGGAAGGAGAACTGATCAAAAGTGCCTAAAAGTCTTAAAACTGGCCCAATTCACCAGGATGGGACCATATCAGCTGTGAAAGCAGAGCAGTTTTCTTTTATCAGCTGTACAGCGCCCCCCCCCCCCCCCTCCCCTCCCTCCACAACCCCTTCATTAAAGGCCAAAAGTTGACGTAAGCCCCTGACATGTGTCTAAATCCCCGGGCAGATGCAAGAGTGATACACTTGACCTTGTACACATGGATGTTTGCGTAAGGTTTAAAGTAAAACTGTTCAAACAGGCGAGAGGAAGGTGAATCCCCTTCTCCCGGGGATTTGCAGCACAAATGGAGCCACGGAGCAGTTGGGTCAGTTTGTTTATCCTCACCCCGTGTGTTTGTTAGAAGTCTTCACAAAAGACCCTCTGAGGAAAATACAAGATGTCTGTGTGCGGGTGGGTGGAGATATTAGGTGCCCAACACACTCCTCTGAATGTACATGCACATTAAATAAAGGCGAGTTTTAAAATGATTTATTTGGAAGCGGTGTGGCTCTGTCTTTACATTTTAATCCCTTTTTTTTGTTGTTGTATAGTTCCAGGCTTTACATATTGATTAAAAGTGTGCAAAGAAATGTTGCTACCGTAATCTCTGTTCTTTTTTTGTTCAATGTAAGTACCTCAGATTACATAAATAATTTGAAAAAGTCAAAATCTGATGTTTTTCATGATTATTACTACTACTTTCTGTTGTATATTTGAAGGTATCGCCAGATGGATCTGGCACCAACTCTTTTCTGAAGGCATTTAACACAATTATTCACCGGGAGTCACTGAAAGTAGCAATTTCAGAAACATTTCATTGTGGTTTTAACACTTTGCACTTAGAGGCCTTTGCCAAAATTATTCCTTTCCAGTCACAGCTTCTCTGGTATTCTGGGCGTTTACTTGATCAATTATGAGATGCATTATTTAAGTATTAAGTGGCAGTAATACTCAGAGTACACTTTGGGCCTTAACACAATGACAAAATAGTATTTTACCTGCTTTAAAGTATTTGTAAATCACCTTCAACTGACGTTTTGCTTTCTAAATCAACAGTTTGAAAGCTCAGTAGGCTCACCATAATTACTTTTAATCTGTACAGTTGTTCTAACGTGCAGAACATTTCTTGACGGTGGTTGCAGAGAAAAATGTACTTTTATACAACACAAATGTGCTTCTAGTTTTTTTTAGAAGACATGTCACAATCTGATTTTAGGATTTTTTATTTACAGTGATGGTGCCGGGTACATGCGTCTGTTTACATGCCCGGGACTCATGTTATGAGACGGTCAGCTCTCTATACTTACAAAAAAAGCCAGTGTCCTCCTCCTACACTTGTGATAATGGCTCTTGAAACTATTGATGGCAGCCATGTTGCTTTTCAAGGCAAAGAGATGGGCCCTCCAGCCCATTGATTGGAAGAGAAGTCGAGTGGCACCTCTATTATGGAGATGCAAAATACACAATGGTGCAGCGGCACAATGTGGGGGCACTTCATTCACTCTGTCACCTCTTTCAGGGAGTGGGGGAGCTTGAGGGGACAGCTATCCCAGAGGAAGACAGAGGAGTTATGTGAGAAAGTTCAGCTTTATTACTCGGTCGAACTCCAGCTGATACATTCATTTGCGCAACAGTTAGTTCTCTGACAATTAGACGTGGTCTTTGATAACCTCTCACTGAAGCTATGAGGATAACTTTATCATAGTTTTAAACTCTTGATTATACAATATGACTTAAATCTAAAAAACAAAAAAACATAAGCTATCATTAGGCTTTAAACAGTCTTAGAAAAAAAGATGACAATGGCAGCGATTTGTTAAAAAAAATACCAACAAAGTGATATGGTGGAGGCATTTCAGGGCCTTTTGTTATGAGAAGCAAAAGCCTGCCACTGTCACTTTAAGAGAGAAGGCCTCTGCTCCAACCATTAATAATTGTAATGCCTTCTTTATCATTGTTGAGGATAATGAAGGGAACGTTTCCTATGGGGGCCCCAAACCATACTTTTCCCTGAAATGTTTTCAATTAACTTTAGGCACTAGAGAAAAATAGGAATGTTGTGTCTTTCTTTCCCATGCCGAAACAGAAAGGCTTTTGGTGCAGAGACCAGAACATCATTAAAATTGCCTTATCATAACTCAAACTGCTGCTTGGCCGACCTCCCCTCGGCCCCGCCCTGAACCCCTCCTCCTCTAGGATACACTAAGGAAAAGCAAACAGGCAGTCTTACTTCAGCTGGATTTTACGTATTCTCTTTATTTGCCATTGACGTAATATTCAAATCATTATTTCCCCCAAATATGTCAGTATACTATCACACTGAATGGCCATCTAAATGAAAACAAAAGTTTTTGGAAAGAGAATTTACTTGGGTCTATTCTTCACTGTTAAGTTTAGTTAGTGCAGCAGCAATGCAATAACTCCCTCACTCTTAAAATCCCAGTGGAACTTTGCAAAGTATTTTTTCAAGACTGACTTTCCTGTTGAACCTATTTTGAAACTGCCAGTCATGGAATAAAGAGAACTGCTTTTAATTCAGTTGCACTCAGGTCAGATTCTTGAGATCCCAAAGTGAGATGGAGTAAAGAAAACAGAAAAGGACGGTGTGACTTACAGGAACAGTGTGTAGGATTTAGGGGGGAATTTATTAGAAGAAAATAAATATAATATTCTGTTTATAACTGTTTTCGTGGTATAGAATCACCTGAAACTAAGAACTGTTGTGTTTTTGTCAGCAAAGGATGAGCCCTTCACATCTACATATTTCACAAAGTCCGCCATGTTTCTACAGGAGCCCAGAACAGACAAACCAAACACTGGCTCTGGAAAGGGCCTTCCACGTTTTCACTTGACCTGAAGGCCACCGTAGTTCAGTTGTGAATCTGCTAAAACTTGATTCACCAAACGCAAAACCGTAGTACCACGTCGTCACCACGGTTTAGCACTCGACGACTCGTGTTACCGTATCTTCGGAGAGGGACGGCTGAGCGGATGGGTATTCAGCTGGCTGCAATCTGCAACCTCACCGCTAGATGGCACTAAATCCTACACACTGTCCCTTACAGAATTGAAAATCGTAGTCGGGTTTCTGCAAATCTAAGTTCAAACTGCAACTCTCCTTTTTTTGAACCAGCAGAAACTGTCACGCAGCTGAGTGAAGCATCTTACTCGATCAGATACTACGGATGCAACATTTGCTTTCATGCAAATAGCAGAGTAACAATCAAATAAACACTGCAGGAGTTGTGACATATGCCGTTAAGCTTTGTTTCAGTATCTTGTTTGAGCACAGCCAAAGAAAAGCAATTTGATTACTTCCCCTTAGTCTCATCGAACTTGTCATAAACATCTTCCTCTTTAATCAATCGTTTAATTTAATCGTCTAGCAATCAAAAATATAACTGATCAACTATTTGATGTATATGAAAAAAGGAAAAATAATCGTTTGTAGCAGCTCTACAAGATGTTAACTTAGAAAACACACTCAGCTGTAAAATACAAACAAACACATTCCCATATATTTGGCCCTTTGATACCAAATGTCTTGAAGCGAGACTAACTTTTGCTGAACAGCAACCACTGTGACCGCAAGAGCCACTGACACCGAGTTTACCATCATTTTCCCGATGGGACCATTGAAATGTGATGCACATATAATCTATTAGGAGTAGAGAGTTACCATAAAGTCAACAAACTGTCAGTTACACAGTAGCGAGCAACAGTCAATTATGAGCTAACATTAGCCACCATAAGCTACTGGTCCTACTAACCCAAGTCAGGCTGTAGCAGCAACACTTTTGAGTGTATTGAATTAAGCAAGGGTGAGTTTTATTGCTTGTTAATACAACTTTTATTTTCTAAAAGGGGGATTATGTTCTTACATACTCGCATTTCAAAACTTTAACATATCGAGAGATTTGGTTTACAGTTCAGTTTTGACTAACAATAAACAAACTTTGCTGAAAAGCAAACTGAGAAAACCCCAGTGACCCACAATAATTGGAAGTTTCGGGAGGGGGGGGGTGGACTTGAGGAAGGCAGCACCCTGAGCTTTTAGAGAGGTGGGAAAGGTGGAGGAGGGGTTGATTTATGATTGAGGGGCTCATGGGGGAAGGGAATGGTATGGGAGAGGGGCTGCACTGGGTTGAATGTCAGGGATTTTAAGCCTCTCTGAATAATGATGCACAGAGGGAATATTTAATCAACCAATCGGATAGGTTTTCTCTATCCGCCGTAGCTGGAGGAATTGTCCTTTAGTTGCCTCCCCTGATTCCCTCCTGCAGCCAAAGAGCACTAGTGGTGCAAAGGAGTGAGAGAAGAACAGGAGGGGAGGTAGGGAGGGGGGTGGGGGGGGGACTCGACAAAACATAGCTGACAAGGGGCATAACTTCATTTCCACGGTGCTGGGACAGCTGTGTGGAGTAATCTGCCGTAGCAGCCCTCTAAAACTTCAATGCCTTTTAGTGACCCAGGGAAGTGGGGAGGGGGCACCTCCAACTGTGTCCAGGCGTTTAGGAGTGCGAGGGGGCTCCTTTCACACCCTTCTAAGGGCTTTTGTTAAAAAAATATCCCTTACCTCTTCTCCATTGAAGGCGAGGACTATGTGTTTATGATTCGAGACGACAATGGTTCGCATTTTGAAAGCAACCTTAAATTCACTTTCTCGCTATAGTGGGAAACACGTTGCAGAGTAAATAACTCTCGGTTTAAGTTGTTATGAAGTAAAATGAGCTGCTCTGTTTGCCGACCTATTTTTTTCCTCTGGACCTGCTTAAGCTTTGAAAAGGATGTGGAACATGCTTTTAATGTCATCGGGCTGTACGTTTTGCAGTTGGCCATGAAGATGTTTTTCCCCCAGCACATTAATTGCAAAAATAATCTTGTAAGAATTGAGTTTGAGATTTCCCAGATGGCAAATGTGTTTCTTCCACATAATGAAGTACATTTGACAAATAACCTATTACACGCAAGTGTCATACGTTTCTGTTTTGGAGGTCTTCTTCATTTAAGATTGCTACTCCAGTTTTTTAGTATGAATAAATATTAGTAAAAAGAGAATTGGGCAGTCTATCGATGAAGAGGGGTTCATTATTTTGTGCTAACTGTTCTGTTGAAGGCTGAAGAAAGAACAAAACATTTTAGACTAAGATAATGGCTTGAGGCCGGGTTGCTGTCCGGAGTGAATGGGGTCTCCCTGGAGCTCAATAAGGTCCCAAAGTTTTACTCCATTATGCTGACATCCTAAAGGCCAGGGGGTACCACCCCCAGTGGTTACCTCTCAAGTATGCATTCATCACCCCCCACTACACACACACACACACACAGACACACACACACATACTCTCACACAATCTTTTGGACTTAAACTCCTCTTTATTTAAGTGATGACAGGAGGCAGTATTCACAGAAAGCTTACTGAGGGAGGTAACAAAAAAATGTGAGATCCAAAGCTGCTCAGGTCATTTTTAAACAAATTCACAAAGTCCTAAACTACATCCAGGACTTATGTGCTCTGTTTCCTTTATTCAAAACTGCAAAGGGTTTTTAATAACATCTATTACTCAATATCAGTCCAGTGTTTGACACCTTTAATCACGATCTGCAGGATTGAGAACAAGTGCCCAGTGGTTTTACTTCAGTTTCCTCCAAGAGAAGCAGAAAATAAACACTTTTTATGAGCAAATGTTCCTTTTTTTCAGGTCTGTGCACATTCCTAAATATTGTGCAAGGCCGTAGCGGTACGCTCGCTGCTGTTTGTTTAACAAGGCCTCCTCTGGCACGAGGATCTCCAGTCATGCCTGCAGTGTTGCCGCTAAATGACTAAATCCATGAGCAAACATGGAAATCAAAGGCTCTTAAGCTAAGCAAATATGACAGTCATCCTTTTTGGCCGTTGTAAAAGCAAATCCACGAGCATGAAAGCAAGAACCTAGGGGTAATGATTTTTATGGACCCTTTTCTCAGCAGACATTTTATTATGTATACCTGTGCTTTTCCTACTGTGACACCTCTAAGGACCTATTATTTGCTATTTGTCTCTCCATGTAAATCCAGCACATGCACACATGAAAAATATAGACTGTATTTTCATCTTAATCTTTAAGTTCTTGCTGTCATTAGACTTGTTTTTAATAACTTGAAGGATTTGTCCCCTCATATGTCAGCCATCACAGAGATTGAATTAATTTAAAGCAGATATACATGGTTTGTATTAGATTTTCTTTTTGATGTATTATGGTGCTGCTTTTGTTTCCACTTGAAGAGTTTCAAAGTCACTGAAGCAACTTCAACAAAAAAACTCCAACTCCTGTTCCCACATAGCACCTGATGGAAAATCATCATAACATTTATGAGTTCATGAACATGTGTGTACACGGTTTCAGGAACTGTAAATATAAATGCAACACACATATAGTGTCTCTCTTTATGTCATGTTTATGTCCAACGCCTTCAATTCTAGTTGTTCTCTCTCTCCACCCTGCTTCTACTCATCTGGTTCTCATTTGCACAGCACAGCCAGCTGGAATGTGTTCATGCCTTTTAAAGATGAGTTATTAGCCCATTAATACATACTTTGGCCAACACTATTTTAACTCAACAAATATGTTGCTTGCGGTCAAGTCCTTCTGGATCTAAAAGTTAGACCGATTCATGATTAAAGATGCAATGTGTAAGATTTCGCCAGAATCTTTGTTTAAAACGCTCAAAGAATTAACGTTGATAATGTTGTTTAATTTTTTTTAATGAGAAGGTTGAATGAGAGGTTACATTGTTGATGTTATATCAAAGACATTTAGGTATTGTGTGCTGACATGAGCATGCTAATTCAGCTAGCCCCTGCCTCTCCGTCCTCATGGCAACGTAGTCTCCTGATGAATAGGGGAGGACGGAAAGAAAATACGAGTTGTCATTTTTTCTCTTTTCTGCCACTTTGGATTTATTCCAATATATAAAGTATCATCATGTACAGACCGTACAGCGCCCGGTTAATGGCACAGTAAACACTATATAGGCCGACGCTGCGTTTGGCGATTTTAACACATCAGTGTTATTTTTACCAGCTCTCAGACTTTCAGCAGTGTGGTTGAATTTTGAGTTTTTTTTATTTTTCCTGCTGTCAGTTAGTAGTTGGCTTCATTTCTTTTCCATTACTCATGATTGTAAATTTAAATTGTAAGGACCCAGAAGAGGTGAAATGCTGCCCGCTATTTCTTGGGAGCATGTGGTTGCATCTTACACGTTGCACCTTTAAACATGACATGCTGTTTTCTACTGTCCAGGGGGTTTCGGGGGCAGTAAAAGACGGCATCAACTTTGGAATGAGAGGTTTTTGAGGAATTCCCTTTAATTTTTATGAAATTGCAAAATGAAAAGAACTTACAGGGTTCAGTCACTTGAATCAGCACTGGTGTTGATATAATGCAAACATCAAAGTGTAGAGTATACAGCTGAGGACTGTGGCAACACATCTTTACTTAAATTATACACCTTATGCCTGATACTTGTTTTGTAGCAGTGACATTTTTTTAATTATTTATGCTAAATCCATAGGTGGACATATATACAGTCGATATTTTATACTCAAACTTCATCCATTTAAAATCACATCTCCACATGAAAAAACTGCATTATCTATTACTGACCTCAAGATGGCTCTGTTCTCCTAACAAATGTGTAAAGACAAACATGTTGATGACATTAAACCCTTCGAGTTCTATCTTTCACACAAAAGGGTGTGTGTGTGTGTGTGTGTGTGTGTGTGTGTGTGTGTGTGTGTGTGTGTGTGTGTGTGTGTGTGTGTGTCAGAGATGTAATGCATCCTCCTAGCAGTGATCTTCACTGTTGGCGTCTCCTCTGCACACAGCTCCTGGGAGCCCATCTGTGTTACAGCTGCGTGTCCTGGTGCGTTTCGCTCCGCTGCAGCTGGACCAGCTGGACCAGCAGGACCAGTTACCTTCCTGATTAACTACAGGTCTTGTACCTGCAAAACATTGTCAACAATGAGTTAAAGTGATAAGAATGGCCTTGATGGTATGTTGGGATTCTCCATTTTTTGATGTATGTGTTTACTCTTACCTGGGTTTTTAGCTTTATCACTCTTGAAATTCTGGCAGGCCTGGCCTTCATACAGGTGAGGGCACAGGCACAAACACTTCCCATCCAGCAGAGCAAGAGTGCCTCCGTTTTGACAAGGCTTACACTTGCACACGCTGTACTCTGCCACATAGTCTTCAGTGGCCCGCTTCAGGTTGAATATCCTGGAGTTAGCGTCTGGCATGTGCAATGGAATTAACATATAGATGGGCTCTGGCTGTCAGGGAAAAATAAATAACAAACAGTGCACCATTTCACTTGCCGGAATATGATAACAGAAAAATTATATTTCATCTCATATCTTATAACAATGGCTACAGCTACACTAGTGGCTCTGTGAAGCTGTACTTGAGCTAAATGCTAATGCCAGCATGCTCTAAATGACAATGCTAATATGCTGATGATCAGCAGGTATAGTTCTGACCATGTTCACCACCTTTATTTAGTGTGTTAGTATGTTAGCATTTCATAATTAACAGTGAAGATAAAGTAAAGCTGAGGGTGCTTACAGTGTTAGCAGTTTTGCAGATATTTGGTTATAAACCAAAGTATTGAACAAATAAACATTTTGACCATACTGATGGACCAAATGTAATGGCAACATATCCAATAGATTTGTTGAAACATTTCACTAAAAACATCAAATGTGAACCTCATGGAGGCGCGAGACGAAAAAAGTCAGTCACCAAAGTCATTAGGATTCACCCAGTGTACAACACTACATGTTATACAAGATCTGTACCAAGTCTGGACCAAAGTGGTGGACTGACATTGCCATGCCGCTTTACAATGTCATCATAGCGTGACACCTATAAAGATGTAGCTTCACCAATCTGTCATAGCTACCTCACTGTAGAGCAGTGCAGGGGCGTCCGTGATGGTCCGGGCCCAGTTCTGATACGTTGCGATGTCCATCACTCCGTCCTTATCCAATTTAGCCTGCATAGCAACAGCACTTTCTAGAGTACCTCCTTTGACTGATGTCAATACCTGGTCCACCGTTGCTTTCCCGTGAATATTATCTGTGCAGCAACAGGGGGAACTCTTTCAGTGACTTTACACACTTGATACATTACTGTAAACCGTATTACTCCTACTTATCTCAGTATCTGTGCACAAAGTACTCATAAGGTTTGGTTTTAGAGGTTTTGATTGAATTTTTTTGCAAGTCCATCTTAGTGTAATCTTCCATAGTTCAGGCTGGTCTCATCTGACATTCGAGCTAAACCTACGAAAAAAACAATGCGCCGAAATTCTTAGGTCTCCCACGTTCCCCGTGTGAAACAAGAAGTCAACGTTCATTTATTTGTCACGTAACTTGCATACTTCCATAGTTATTTGAACTCGAACAACGATCTTTGCCTCAACCTAACTAAATATTTCACGGCCTTTACCTCAACCTAACATGTAGTTTTGTTGCCTCAACCTAACTGTTGTTTCCTGTGAAAATGGAAGTTCATTTTGAAAAGACGGAAATTGACACATGTTGCTGGTATTCGTGAGAAAACGCATGAAAAATGAGGAGTAACTTTTTGTAGGATATCATAAGAACTGTTGTGTGAGGATACGTTGCTTAGTAACGATCTTTTATGCACAAAACTTTCTCTTATCTACGCTGAGCTGGGGTGGTGGGATACGTCTTGGTATTTTCATTGCCGGGAAAAAACAACTTCACAAAACCAACATGTGACAACCAAGAGAAAGATACTGAATTTGGCCTATTTTTGATTGCTGAAGCCTCATGTTAGCTTTGTCTGAACTTTTTAATGAAATTGCACGTGTCTTACAGTGCAGTCGTGCTACAAAGGAATCTTTTCATGGCCAGGAAGTGCTAGAGGATTGATCCCGGCAACCAATAACTCGTCCGACGTACATATGGCATGTGAGTATTGTATTGTATTAAGATAGACTTGAAAAATCTGCACCTAGCTTTCTAGTGGGATCAGGTAAAACAGGGAAAGCACACCTTCGCTTTTGTCTGTCACATCATCGCATTCATCACGTTTCACGTGTCCCTCGGGCGAATTCGAGCCTCCAAAGTTTGCTGTGATGCCTATTTTGATGCAGTTCTGAATCGTTCTCTCCGTCAGATCTGCAAGAATCAGGAAATACAGTGGATGAGAGCAACTCCAGAGCAAGTAGTTTGAAAAGAGACTGGGGAACACGTACTTTTCGCCTTGATGGTGTCCTGGTTGAGAACGTAGATCAACTCATATTCGCCGCCGGTCCTCCCGTTTTTGGTGTAGTGAGTTCCGTAGTCCTCCAGGAAGGCAAAATAAATCCCCTTCTCATACTGCACAGGCAAAGATTTGACATGCTGCAGGAATTCTTCGGCCATTTTAAGTTCAATAGAGCGCATCCTGTAGGTGCTCAGCTGTACTGTGCCCTTCACCCGCATGTAGCTGTTGTTCTGAGTGTGCAGGAGAGAAGTATTAGTAAGTACAGATTCAGATGGCCTGGATTTGTTTGAGACGAACACCATGTTGTTGTTGTTATTTACCTTAATTTTGGAGATTTCTGAGACCTTTTTAATCATTGTTTTCTTCTCGTATTCAAAGTTTAAATCTATCTTCGAAGAAGCGTCGGACGACTCAGACATGGACGGCTCACTTGTCTTGAACTTGAAGGAAAGTCCGGCATCAACTTTAACGCTCATCTCCTTCAGTATTTCTCTCAGGAGGCTGTGTGTGTCTTCATAGATTTCTCTGGAGGTGGTTTCTTCCACTTTAGTCTGGAAAGACAAGTAGCATTAAGGGAAGACGGAAGTTTCTGCATTCTCACCGGCGTACTGTATGTCCGTCATCATTTCACACCCACACATAGTAAACACATCCTCGGTACAACATTGATGAATGGTTTCGGCTGACCTCATAGTTGAGCACACCAACGTTAAAGGGAAGCCTGTCGTACTTCATGGTGTATGGATTCCTCACTCGTGTACACCTCCCATTGAAGAAATCATTGTTGAAGGGATTAATTCGAGGATCTGCACCCAAGATGTTGATTCTGGTGCAAAGACACAAATGGCACTTATAAGACAATGTACAGTATTATGCTTACTAAGCTAAAATTCAAAGGTTTGAAGAATATTTTTTTTGGGGGGGGGGGCTGGCTAGCTGTTTCCCACTTCTTCCAATCTTTATGCTACGCTGATTCTCCCCTGGCTCTAGCTTCATCTTCAGACATGAGAGTGGTGTTGCTGTTCTCATTTAACTCGGCAAGTGAGTGACTAAGCGCAGTTCCCAAAATGTCAGAGTATTCTTCGCACTATTATTCAAGTGCAAAACAAATCATTTTTTATTGTTAAAAAAACTCAGATAAACTAAGAAAGCATTTCCTCTGAATATATTGCCTTGATTAATATTTGTCACAGATATGGTCACAATGGGCTGATGTGCCGTCCTGATATCACTGAACTTCACTGTGACACAGCCTCTATTCCATATTTTGACTCTTTGATCCGAACTGAATTGTCTCTTTAATAACTCCCTCTCACCCGTATCCTGCTGTCCTGCCTTGTTCGTTGTTTTCCAGGACAACCGAACCACAGGGTCTATGAAGAGGATCACAGTCTTCATCTGATCCATCCTCACAGTCAAAGTCCCCGTTGCACTCTAATCTCTTCTTGGTGCAAGAACCTGCGTAAAGACGGGAGTCAAGCTGATGAGGCGCTAATGAACAGAGAGGTACTGTAGGTGACTAAGGCTACATCCACACTACTACGTTTCATATTTTAAAAACCTCAAAAAACTGAGGCAAACCCTACCGACTCCGTGTCTGTTTGAAAACGCCAAGGTTGCATTTCAGTGTGGACGGGCAGAAACGGGTACCTTTGAAAACAATGACGCAGACACCTGCATTTGCTAATTGATTGGGTCTTAGCAGTCACGACGCGTCCTTTCCTGATTCCTCACGCTACCGGGGGAAAACAAACAATGACAGCCTTCATTACAAGTGGTTAATTTAACATGTATAACGGATTACAGGTGTTGCTGATCTTGTTTTCTATACTAGCAGCTATTGTGCAGTTAAATTCTGCATTTTATAATGCCACTACTGCCGACATGCGGAGGAAGCGAGGCGTTATTGGAGCGATTAGCGAGTGGCGTGTCCAGCGGCGTTATCTGAAGGACGTTTGAGGTCACGGTTTGCGGCTTTGAGGAGGGCGACGGACACAAAACGGAGGACTTTCATTTTCTTTTCAATGTGTATTTTGTGAAGTTCACAAATAAACTGTAAACGAACAAAAGCATAGATGCTCTACAGTACGACCGGGACTTCCGGCCATCCGGCAGAGCTACGAGTGTGAGAACAGACGACAACGAAACCGAGAGGAAACGAGTAAGAGACGTGTGTTGACCAAATTTATTGACCCATAAAAAAAAATGTGATTTATAAGTGTTCATTGTTAAGTAAATTTGGTGTGTGTATAAGTGTGGCTGTAGTCTCAGAAGAAGCTGAAGTACCTGATTCGCAGCGGAACTCTGTGTCGGAGCACACAGTGGGAGGCGGCCGCACGCATCGAGCGGTCGTTTGACAGAACTCCCTGTCCCCCAGTGATCCCAGGCAGACCCCGCCACCAAACTGGGCAAACACTTCCACACTTCGAGAACGCCTCTGAGGATCACACATGAAATCACACTTTATTGAGCATCAAAGGCAGAGAGCAGAGAAACAGTGAAGTTGAGAAAACAAGTTTTAAGGTTAAGTTAAAAAAAAAATTAGGTTAAAAAAAAAAAAAGGTTCTGTTTGTTTGTTTGGTTGCTCCTTTGTCTTTCTATTTTTTTTTCTGTTGGTCTCTGCCCTATGTAAAGCGTATTTGAGTACTTAGAAAAGCGCTATTAAATTAAAGTATTATTATTATTATTATGAAGTCTCCTTGCCAAACTGTGCAACAGATATATTAGTTGGAAAAACCTCAATTTTATTACTTTTAGGCCGACTGTCACGGACCTTACAAAAAACCTTAAAATAACATTTAGATACCATCTTTATGGATTTACAGTCTAATTTAATAAATATAGTGTGATGGAAGTTACCACTTTTGTTTTTATCAATTATGATTAGATTTAGCTGCTTTATTACATTTTTTTACATTCTCAATTACAAGTTGTTGAAGCATCAACATTTTCGATTTTTCAAATAGATATAATAGGATCAAATGAGTAAATAATTGTTTTCCCTGTTAGCTAATAATTGTTTTCCCTGTTAGCTAAAGCTTGTAAAGTCAATAAGCTTTAGCTAAGGCTATGTCCCCAACAAGCCGGAGTCCGTTTGGTTTTTATTTCTGTTTTCTAGATCTTACAAATTTACAACCTGTACTTCCTGCAGTTCATTACATGCTAGCCAGTACTGTATTGTGATTAGACTAAGTTGAATATTGAGTTTTGTAGTCACTGACTACAGTTTTCATGGACTCACTCTGACATTTGTGCAAGCGTCACAAGAGCTCCACTCTGACCAGTTGGTCCAAACACAGTCTACTGGCGGTGGATCAGGAAGTCCCACTGCCCTGAAATGCACATATTAAGTGATGCAACTTTTTTAAAGCACCAAATCCTAAGTAAGTGAATAAAAACAAGATCCTTGCTGTTGTGTAAATGAAATAAGCAATATACATACATTCCATTTCCAAGAAGCGTCACAGTGAGACACAGGCCACAGAAGCCCAGCTGGAGAGCAACTTTGGTCCTCATGATGACCCCTTGAAGAGACAAATGGTGCTGTGTGTCTGTCCGTATTAAGTATTTTAAGCTGCCTCTCTGTCAATGATTGTTCAACTGCAAAAGGACCATGTTGTTGTCGTCAAAGTCAATAGTTTGGATTTCAGGTAAGGCCGTATTGATTCAGAGCTCGGAAACTCCAAGTATCAAAGTTTAAAGTGTTTGTTTGAATTAAAAAATCGTATCATCCAGTCAGTATATTTTGTTCTTCACAGTGGGAGCAAAGCCTCTCCAAAAACACAAGTAAGATGATTCATTTCTTCTTCCCAAACTCTTATGTTACTGTTAACTGTTCTTATGATGTGCTTATCCATTGGTAGAAATACAGCATGATTGACGAAAAGCCAATAAAACAAATAAACTCACACTCAGTTAGATGTGCACAACTCTATAACAGATACTTTTGGCAAACATACTGTATATTTAAGTTTTTTGTTGGCTGTGATTCAATTTTGATACTTGCAGCAAAACAAATATGACAGAAAACTAATCAAACTACTTAAAAATTAATAAACAAAGGTGTCAGATTTGGAATCATATTGAAGTTGTGGAACAAATAAATATAAATGGCAGCACTCAGTGGGTCTTTAGTTTTCATATTTAGCATTCCATCCAGTTCAGTTAATGATATATTTGAGAAGTTATTTATTATTTTAATTATTAATTCAGTTGCTTAGAATGAATACATGAATGTTAAAACAAATATTGATGGTCATGGTCATTACAATACCTGGAAGTACATCATATTGTAAATGTGTTCATGTGTTTTTGGTCATTGGTCATTTGCGGGAAGCTGGAAACTATCCCAGCATGCACTGGGTGAAACAGTTGGCACAGCACACGAAAGATGAAAAAAATAGTAATATGGCTGTGTCAAGTCTGGCCTTTCTTTTAGTGCATCCAGTACACACCGTTGTTTATGCACAAGGCCAAATGTAATTTATTCATCTTAGGTTTTTGTATTTTGAGAATGCTTGTACTAATAGGCGACAATTTGTTAATTTCTGCTTTTCCAGTTTTATGCAATCATTCAGACAGGTTCACAGAAAGCAGAGCAAATATTGAAAGAGGCTGACGTCCATGGTACATTTAGGTCACCATCTGAGATTGGGAAACTGAATGGCAAAACTAGCATTAGATTCTGGCTGCATAGTTTCTAAAGTGTAACTCTTTGTCCACAAGATGGCAACATGGAGCAGATACTGTGTCCTTGTCTGAGGTTCACACACTGATTATTTACAGGCCAATGGTACACACCAACATGGAGACTATAACAATTTATTCGAAATTCACTTGCACTAACTTCTTTCTCTGACAAGTCAAACACTGTTTCCTTTAATAAATAATATCAAAACAAGCTTTGCACAGTGCACAGGAAGCTTTAGACGGTTGCACCTAATGACCTGTCATGTGATCTGAGTGGCTTCTGCTGAGTCTGCAGTACTTTGTTCTACAAAAGGAGGGAGTGCAGTGTGTATGGATGACAAAAAAAAAAAAAGGGAAAATAGATCACTTCTCAGTGTAGACAGATGAAAGCAGCAGGGGATTTGAAAGTGGACTTATTAGGTTTTTGATCAAATTAGCTAATCATTCACGATCCGGTGAATCATTATTCATGAACACGGAGGTTGGGCAGCAAATCATCTGCTCTTATCCATCTGAAAGAGGAAAACTGATAAATTCTGTGGTATTCAGCATGCTGGCAGGTTCTTTCTGCTGACTTGAATAAACACACTTGTACTGTTCCCTGATGTGTCCAAAGTCAATCTGGGGGCTGCCCTGTCCCAGTTCTTTCCGTGTATCTGCAAGCAGAGCTGGGGTAGTCTGGGGGCTATGTGGTCACGGCACGCTGGAGAGGCACAAATATGTGCTGAGGTCACCACTTTTACAACGTTCGGCAGTTTCCTCTTAGCTTTCTCAGGAAACCAGAGGGTAGGTAAGGTGCTTGGCCAATATTTCTCCTGAGTAGAAAGACTTCCTGTTTTGTTTTGGGGTGTGTGTGTGTGTGTGTGTGGGGGGGAGGGAGGGGGGGGGTGGAACTGTGTGGAAACACTTGTGGAACAGCCTATTGCCTGGCTTTACTGTAATTTATACACAACATAGACTTTGTCATCATGTGCGGCAGAATGTGATGACGTTGCTTACTGCATCGCCGCTTGCCCCACTGATTAATGCTGTATTTTTAGACTGAAATGGTCAAGAGCAGTGAAGTCAGTTGGGAGTTAAAAGAACAGAGTCGGACAGAAGAGGATAAAATCTAGGACTACCTCAATTATGGACTGGAGATAAGTGGCTATCTTAGGTTCTGGTTGTGGTGGCAGCCGGTTCCAGGATTCACGCCCTAAATGCTGCATGTTTGGATAGTGGCCTTCCTGTAATATACGGAGGGAAGGACACTTCCCATTAGTTCGTCTCTGTCAGCATTCTATCACAAAAATAAACCATCTAATGTGCATGTGCTGACTTGTGCCATCTGTAGTCTGTTTCTGGAAAACAAACTCCCAGCCTTTTCCTTTTTCCCACCAGAGGTGGTTTTATATCAGTAGTGTCCAACATATCCTCCTGTACACAAGTGTGCGGTTGCATTGGGTGGGCCGCCGATCTGAACTGACAATGAATCACATTTAGAAGAAACGGGAAGCATAGTTTTAACCTAACGTCATCAGACAATGATGCAGAACCAGAGAGACACGTCATTGACGAGAAAAGGTTACATTTACTCTCCCTGATTTCAGCATATGCAGTGTGTGCATATTGTTGCTATGATATATTGTATATAAAAAGGCACACAGCGCAATATAAATGGCAAATGTAAAATGCCAGATGTGATGCAGCGACATTAAAAGAGATACATGTGTTTCTTTCTGGGGTTCTGCATATCTAAACAAGAGTCTGGTGATATTAAATGTTTAATCAGAGGTTATGAAAAGGATCATTCCAGTGGTTGGTGGCTGAAGGGGAAACAGACTCTCAGCTAGTCAGTTATCTGGCTTGTGAGGAGCTCATCTCCCAAAAAGCCGCCTCTGTCAGCAGAACACAGGATACAAAGGCAGGAAGCGCGTCCTTCCTCTGTCCCTTTATCTGTCATTGCTCAGCTCGCAATGCAACACACAGAATACCGTACGTCTCTTTAACATCAAGCAAAATAATATGTTTTTTTTTAGGTGTCAGAACTCCATAAGTATACATACTACATACGACTAGTATCTGGGTTGAAGTTATAGGTGCAGATGTTACATCTGGCTGTGCTCTTGTGGTGGTTGGTTGACCGTAATAATAGTTATGATCAGGAGTGCTCTCGTGTGTCTCCAAGATGGCCACGGGATGAGTATTCATCAGCATTGCTGTTTAATCAATAAACTCTAGCATACTGCCAAGCAAGACCACCTAAACCAAGACCAAGTCTTGAGCAAGACCAGAGTATATCGAGACAGCGACAAGACCAGGACCAGACCGGTGTGAATCCCCCTGCATGACAACAAAATGTGGCCCATGCAAACATTTGTCCCTCCTCACATTGATCTGAAAGATCCACATTCCCATAAAAAAAATAAAAAAACACACCCACAAAAAAATATGTGTACCATATGTGTGTATGTATAAGTGTACCATGAGAAATGTCTCAAAAGACCTTGCAGAGGTGAATTTTATGAGCGGGGATTTTTCCTTTTTTTTTTTATGAGCTATCACGGTAATGATGTTAAGAAATAAATCAGACAAGGCTTGAAATAGAGTCCTTTGAGACGAGATGGATTCCTAGACGAGACCTTCAACAAGTGGTTGTGAGAACGGTCTTGGGTACTAAAACAACGCTGCCATGTGCCAACAGTAACATTATCATGAGCCAGTGGGGCTGTTCGGCCATCAGCTGAGCCTTCATTGCACTGCAGAGAAACAGACGACATGGCATCAGCTGTGGGATGTTTATCTGGTGTTTAAGTCCCCATCAGTCATTTGCAAATTGTCTGATATGTAAAAATAAAATTCATGTTAGTTGATACGGCTCCCTGGGAAAAAAAACACAATTGTTTGACAGAAGTGAAACCCACCAGTCCACACAACCACATTTACATCATCTCAGTGCCGATCTCAGTGTTCAGGTATATGTTGTATATATATGTGATGTTTGATTTTCTTTTCCCAATAATTTGTTTCTATGTCTTTGTTTTCCTGTTGAAGAAGGTCTTTGTCTTTTTAATGCTGGCTATCCCTGCTTATACTAACAACCTGGTTCTTCACTTAATTATCCCAAACAAACACGTATTAATGCTTCCCGCCAACATGGAACAAAACACTTCCTGTGCGACTTGAGGATTTTCTCTCTGGGAATGTCACAACTGGCACTCAGTGCTTCGAACAGTAAATATAAAAACTGTCATTACACGGCTGGATCACCGTATGGTATCGAAAAGCAAAATAGACATTCATGCTGAGGAAGTCGATGTCCCATTTTTCAGCCATCGGTTGACTGTAATTGCAATAACACACAGTGCATGGCAAAGGAAATGGAGTGCCTGCTGGTCTTTCAAAAAAATGTGCTGTGTTAGCAACAGTGGAGCAGTGCTCTCTGGTTGGGACTCTCCTTTCCCCTCACTCCTTCAACATTTAATCATACGATGCAAACTGTTGAGATGATGTGAGTGAGCTTTTTAATTTGAAAGTCATCCAATGCTGAGGACCCACATTGTCGACAGAGGAATGGGGGTTATGTTCACGGTTTCACGTCAATGTTCGAGGCAACTTCTGACACACATGTTGAGGAACAAGGAGCCCTTGCTTCATCTCAGCCGTTGCCATTTTCCATCAGAGTGAAATCTCTGCTGTTTTTATGCAGCTTGTAGCTGTGCCTATTTGTAGACATTACCTAAAGTCTCGGGAGCAGGGACTTACTTGGGAGGTCAAAATACTGGAACATTAAAGCTCCAATGACTTATTTTTTGGCCGGCAGCAGAAACAAGCTGTTAAGACAACATTAAGATATCACCTTTTTAAAAGGAACAGTGTGCATTAAGTGGCGTCTGTTGGCAGAAATGGAACCAAACGCTAACAAGAAAGTTTTCTTTAGCGTACAATCTCCTGATCGTTGTATTTTCGTTACCTTGGAATGGGACTTTTTTTAATCTACATACAGAACGGTACTCTTCACACAGCCGTCCTCCATGTTTATACAGTGGCCCAGAAGGGACAAACCAAAAACCAGCTCTGGATAGATAGGGCCATTCTTGGTTTCGCATCGGCCACAGAAGTTCTCCGACACGCTTTGCACGCGGGAGCAATTTCAGTTGGTTGCAATCTGCAACCTCAGCCACCAAATCCTGCACGCTGCACCGTTTAAGTTGATGCAGCACACTTGTTTTACACATTGAGCCGACAATGGAGCAACACTAGCACTCACAACCACCAATATTCACTCGTAACTTCTAACTAATATATCTGTTTTGGTCTCCGCCAACTCAGGTCGCTGTGTTTCCTTCGACTCCCGTTTGGTGCCGCGCAGATAGCTTGTGTTTTAGGGCCTTTTTTTGTGTGTGTTGAAAACAGCTGCCCGCTGCGGCTGAAAATGACGCCATGAGAGCGCTGATAATTAACCGAAACAGGAGCAGTACAGTTGTAGGCCCGAAAGAAAACCAAAACAACGAGCTGAAAGAAGCTACAAAGCTTCCACGGAGCTGACAATCTGTGTGGTAATTATGTGGGTTCATAAAGCAACCCCCCTTTCACATCACACATAGTCATTTGATCTGTTTTTATTCGAAAACAAATCTGTATTATTGCTGCTTTATATTTGTGATGTCAAATCTCTTCACACATTTTTTTTTTTCTTTTTTTTTTCTTTGTATAAGACAAAAGCCACTCTGTCTCGATGATGACACCCTAACGTTTTCCAACATTATGGACGCAGCTAATTATTATTATTATTTTATTTTTTTTTCATGACCCACTTAACTGCGTCGTGACGGATGGTTATATTCTCCTCCACGTGAAGAGCCCGCCCCTCTCGCCTCGGACGAGATCTGCTGCGAGTTACGTCTGTCAGTCAGCGCGCGAGGGGTTAAACGGGTGAGTTTGCAGCAGTCTCTCCTTTCTGTCCACGGCGCTCAGCGGAAAACATCTGACTCCTTGCTCGTTTTTCCGAGAGCTGTGTTTGGTTTTTCACTCTTTTTTTTTTTTTTTTTTTTTTTTTTTTTTCTTGTGTGTGTGTTGGGTTTGCTGCTGCTGTGCTGGAGCCGCGGAGGCATCACGGGGGGAAACAAAAAGTCACTGTTTTGTCGACAGCGGGGGTATCAACAGCTCACTGCGCGCATTCTAACAGGTAGGTCCTCGCGTCGGGAACATTTTCCATCCATGCATTAATTAAGGCTCCGGCGAAGGGTTTACAGGTAGTCCGCGTCAAAGTAATGTCGGCTATTTGGGGCGCTCGCCTTTTGGGAGCCGCAATAATAAGCAGCTGCGGGGTTTGTGAGGGCTGCTCTTCAGACTGAACCAGGTTTGGTCTCCACTAGCTGTACTCTCCTACACATCACCGCGGGAGGTAAAACTTCATTCCATGTTTTCGTTTGTGCTCATTTCCTTTCCCGTCTCAACTGTTGGGAGAACAAACAATGTGAATCACTTTCGTGCCCCCCTTGTTTTGAGCTCTCTTTCCAGAACAGCTCCTTTTTTTTCTTTCTTTCTTTCTTTCTTTCTTTCTTTTTTTTTCAACCTTGAGACAATATTTAATTTGTTTGTTTTTTTAAAAAAAATTGTTATGTGGCCTCTCCACGTACCTGTACATCTCACATCCTAGTTTCAGTGCCAGGCAACTTTTCTCTTGGTATGGAAGTGTTTGCATGGCCTTTGTGTCCACAGTGGGCCTGTGGTATTTCACCATCTCATTCACTTACAGACTGAGTCATTCCCTGATTTCCTCCAGATGTGCAGTAGTTTACGTTTCCTGACGGCCCAGGATTGTGACATCGCTGCCCTTGCGCTGCAGTTATTCTGCTGACGAATATGAAATCACACTTGTGTTCTGTGTTATTTGTGTCGTGACACCGGCGGACGCTGTTTGAAAAAAACAACAACCCAGCTCTTCTCCTTATCGTTTATCTGGTAGTATTTAAGTAAGTTGTTAAAATGTAATCCTTTAACTCGAATCTGCAATGAACTGCTGACATTTCACCTTTTTTTTTTATTTTTTTATTAGCCTTTCCTCCAGCTCGCGGGACTCTGACACCACTGTTTACTGGACATGTGCAATCATGTGTCACACTCGCGTAAACGGAGCGTCCACCCATGGCATCAACAAGTCTTTAGGCCTATGTCTCGTTTTCTCCTCCACTTCCTCGCACGTCTGTGTGTGTGTGTGTGTGTGCGTGCGTGTGTCTGATTGCAGTTGCAGGAATTTAAATGTCACCTGGACGAGCCAAAGCACGAGGCCTCAGTGGGGCCTGCTTGTTTCCTTGACTTCTCAAAAGTGCTGCTGGTGGATGAAGTGAAGTTTTTATTGTTTTACAGCTGCATGGTGCAGCAGCTCTTGTGTGAGTCATCCCTCATTCCAACAGCCATTTGAGTATTTTTCTTGAATAGGAAAACATTCTAAAATAGTTTGATTTTCCAAATTTAGCACAAGTCTTCATTTACAGAACCTCTGTCTACTTGTGCCAATCTCCCATATGGTCTGATGTGCTTCGTAGAGATGTACCAGTTTGCACTCAATGACTCGAAAGTTCGCATCTCTTATCTCATCCGGTATGGCTCTCATTTCCTTTATTAATCAGACTAGATTACCTGCCTGATTTGATTTCATCATAAACACCACCTCCTCGATAGGGACTGTTTTTGTGCTTCCTTACTGTCTTTTGATGTAAACACTCTGGATTTGCATTTTGGATTGTTCCTCATTTTTTTTAAATCTTTTTTTTTTTGAGCATTCATTTCACCCTGATTGACACATTTTAAGACAGCTTGACATCGTTGCGGGTGAACGATCACTCCAAAGGCTCCCATTTCCGTTTGTTGTTGCTTAGTTGGGCATCACGAGATCCTGCGCTCTGCTAGCGTAACATTAACCCCGGGGTAATTGCTCAACCTTTGCCCACTTTCAACCTTTGGTCCCCCGTCCTACAGTACTCGCAGCCTCAGAGTGCAGCCGGTGTTCCCTCTGGTGCTGGTCCTAAAAGGTATGTGCTCTACGTTCTACACACAGAGGTCTTGCATTGGTCTAGCAGAACGTCCGGCTGAATGCAGCGGATTGTTGCCACTTTTGTTGCTTTTTGTTTGAGTCATTTAAGTGATAAGGGGCGACGCCAGAAGTGTGTTCCACCTCACGTAGTTGAGGAGCTGCGATCCACTGTGATGTCGTTTCTGCCTCATGTGACATTGCCTCGGGTCTCCTGCACGGTAGGAGCAGAGGCATTCGACTGTCCAGCGTGTTGGCGGGCCAGATGATGTTGGTTGCCACATGCAAATGGGACTAGCCACAGTTGGCTCAGCACGCTGTTTTTATTTGATGGCATTTTTAAGGGTCTGTCCATCTGTGCAGTTATAGCGGTACTTAATTATTCTCTCCCTCCCTAGTTAAATATCAAATTCGATGGCAGGAGAACAATATATTTGTTGAGAAGTGACAGTCAGCAGGACCTTCTTTATCTTGTGCACGATTCATTCACTTAACAGGGCTGAACAACTGGCAGCATGTTTTAAAGCTGGGTTAAAGTGTGTGTTTTCTGGGTGCTCGTCCTCATGAGGCCGTGATGTTTTGTGGATCATATGTCTTGCTATGCCTCTCTCCATCTCAAGGGTGTTCCTGCGGTTGTAAATGTTTACAGTGTATTGTTAACAGATTTGATTGTTTATGATGTACAAAACCTCCTTAGTGGTACAAAAAGTATTTTAATTGTATCCCTTTTTACTGTCCAATATTCAGTTTGCAGTTTCACCAAGAAAGAGTGCGTGCTAACGTTTTATCACCTTCTCCTTTTTTCATTTTGGTCTCTCTTGCCACATGCACTTCACTTTTTCTGCTCCAGATAAATAAGAAGAAAAGCATGTGTGGCTGTTGAGAGTCCTCTGTTCGGTTGACCTCGCTGCCCCTGGACACGGAGCTGCCACCTGCTTTGCCCCCCCCCCCCTCCCTCCCCGACTGTCCGCTCGCCAGTGAGGCTCGCCCCGCACCATGTCTGCAGCGGTGGAGACCAGCGTGCCCGTCGCTGTCAATCCCAGCGTCGCATCCACAACCTCGACCAGCACCCCTCCCACCTCCCCGACGACGGCCACGTCCAAGGTCCCGTTCAAGAAAGAGAAGAAGAAAGGTGACGATCATGCTGTGATCAAGACGTCAATTTCTTTTGTGGTCTCCTATTGTAGAAATCATAGTTTTACTTTATTTTTTTTTTTTTTTTACAGTCCTAGAGAAGACTGATGAGTACCTGCTGGGCAGGTTTCAAGGTGATGGCGTGAGGTATAAGGCCAAGCTGATTGGCATCGATGATGTCCAAGAGCCCAGAGGAGACAAGATGTCCCAGGACTCCATGATGAAACTTAAGGTGCAGCATAGGACTTTGGACTGAGCCCTGCTATTTTTTATAATTCATTGAAAAATATTAAGGGGACGGCATTTTAAAAATGGTACGTCTTTTTTAATTAAGTCATCTGTGTGGTGGATACACGTTTGCATCATCTGCATCCCACTGCAGAGGGCGACACTGTGCACAAACCTTTGCAGATAGAGTGCTCTATCCAGGACTGGCTGGTTTTGTAGGCCACACCAGACGTTAGCATCGCGCTGGTTCCCTCGACAAAATGCCAATTACATTTTTCCATTGAGTTTGTTATTATTGCAGAAGTTAAGCTCTGTGACAAACGTTGGGCTATAAAATAACTACACCCCATTAAAACCTAACCAAAAAAACCATTGACCTTGAGACGAAGGAACCAGCAGTGCCAAAATGACTAATTTACAGGTTTTAGGACTCATTCCTGCAGCGCTCTATTGGTTTTAAATCACAAGTCATGTTTTGTTTTCTTCCAAAAGATAGAAAAACAGAACCGCATGTATTATTTATTTGACACCAGGGCATGGCAGTCGCTGCTCGGTCCCAAGGCAGACACAAACAGAGGATCTGGGTCAACATTTCCATGTCGGGCATCAAGATCGTCGATGAGAAATCGGGAGTGAGTCCTGCCATTTCATTCCGTTCTATTGCTGTTGTTTACGTGGTCGTGTTTGGTCCGCTAACGGAGCCTTTGTCCTTTTTTTTTATTTTTAATACCTCAGGTGATTGAACATGAGCACGTGGTGAGTAAGATCTCCTTCATCGCCAGAGACGTAACGGACAACAGGGCATTTGGATACGTGTGCGGAGCAGAAGGGCAACATCAGTTCTTCGCCATCAAGACGGCACAACAGGTAGCGCTCGCAAAGACACGGGCACTCAAGCCGGCGCAAGAACTGCACAACAACCGAGTCAATGTCGATGTCTCTCTGTCCCCTTACAGGCAGAGCCCCTGGTCATTGATCTGAAGGATCTCTTCCAGGTCATCTTCAACCTGAGGAAGAAAGAGGCAGAGGCCTCACAGAAGGTAACGGGGTTCAGAAGCATTTTTTTTTTTTTTTTTTTTTTTTTTTTTCTTCTTTTTTCTTTTCAAAAGTTAGACAGTGAGAACATTTTCTTCCCGAAAGAAAAGCATTTTGTGGTCATCCGGGAGGCGAGGTGCAAACTGTTATGCACCTCCTGCATTTCAACACTGCCTCTCTGTGTTCTTTCAATGAATCACATCCTGAGACATTCCAATGAAATGATGTGAAATGACACGTGCCTCCCCAGTGAATTAAGAAAATAAGTATAGTCATTAACAGTCTACCTCTGTTTCCAGGGGGAAAATGGCAGCACTGTAGTTGAGGTAAGCACTTGGAAGCGCTTGTGTTTCCTTCAAACGGTTCCTCTGACTCCGCCCCTAACCCTTGTGCTTGTTTTTCAGAATGGAAGCGATGCCCTGCTCGGTATGGACGGCAAAGTAAAAGCTGCTCAAGTACGTCTTTCTCTACATCAAATAACACGCCTATGATTTATAGGAGCTGGATAAATACAGTATGTTTCTGTTTTTTTCATCCAGCCGTTGCAGCAGCTTGACCTTTTTGGAGACATGTCGACCCCTCCAGACATCCAGTCTCCAAATGTAAGTGTGCGGCCATAAAATGTTCCCTTCATCTGGGCAACATAGTGGAATTACGCGTAGTCAATGAATGGTATCTGGGTATTTACAGCCTTATACTTACGAGTGTGTACTTTTTAGGCTTCCTGCTAATTGTAGTGAGACTTTTATCCATATTTTTTAACATGGTAATTGGATAAGAAAATCATAGAATAATATTAATAGTTTGCCACATACTGCCTCTTGTAAGAAATATGTTTCTAAGATCTGATTTATAAAACAATTGCTCCACTGAATAACATCAGCACCTCCCAGATCATTCCATGTGTATTTACTCAATTCTCAAAAGGTCACAATCTTATTGGTAGTGAGTGTATTGGCTTTTTATTAATATAAATTGTAGATTTTGGACTTTAAAAGGATCTTTTGAGAATTGAGTTAATGCCTCGTATGTACCAATCTAATTGTTGTTTGTCAAACCCTTTAAAGCTGCGACAAGTAGAATCCATGAAAGAGACATTTTCATTGGCTTTGGTGACACCTGCAGTCTTATACCGGTAGTGTTTTAAATCACTGTTGCTGGGCCAGTTCACGAGGTTTCAGGTCAAAGAGCTATTGCTGACTTCAACATTTTAAATACATGGCTGTTGTCCAAGGCAAGTGAGCATTTAGTACCAACTTCACCTGTCAAGTTGGAATATGGCCTCTAGACTTTGCTTTACCATGGAATTTAATATGCCAGTGATATTTCTGAGGTCAATATTCTACAGGTAGCAGCTTTAAATTGTCTTTTCACACCATGTGATTCATTTTTCATTTTGTTAACGCGTGTGTTTTTCTCCTTCTGCAGAACTGACTCATAAATCAATTTTTTTTCTCTCTCTCTCTCTCTCCCACTGTCCCTCTCATGTTAACCAGGTCTCTAATGATATTCTCTTGCTGGACTTTTCCGCTGAAGTTGACAGCAATCAGAATTGCATAAAGGGAAACTTCTTTGTAACTTCCTGTGCCCCTGACCGTAGGGCATCTCCCCAGACAGAGAATCCCTTTTCCTCGACATTTGGCTACTTTCCAACCCCAGACAGTGACCCTTTCAGAGATGACCCCCTTTCCAAATCACCCGCTTGGTCGGAACCTGATAATTCACAGATCTCAATCGCCGCCACTAATCACCTAAACAGCACTGCTGGCAACGCGTGTAAGACAATTATTAACGGTGGTTTGAGTGGAGACTCCGAACACCTCAGTGGGCAGATGAACGGCTTATCCAGTAAGACCATGATCCTCGCTCTCAGTAACGGACAGTGGCCACTAGGGGGCACAATAACGCAGGGCAACACAATTACCATGATGGACGGGAATGAATCGGGGACAGCCAAAAACCCATTTTTTGACTCGCCTTTGAACACCACCCCTGTGCCTAATGGCATAACGCATCACCCACAAGCCCCAGTGACTCATAGCAAGGATTCAGTTGTCATATGCCCACCTCCGCAGAGCTCTAAGGCTGGACGAGGTCGAAGGAGCGCAAAGGTGAAATTCCATAGCTAGATGACATCATTGTAGAGTTGCATGTGTGATGCCTAAAAATGGGGTTAATGCACATTTCCCAGAGCATATTTGGGTTGCTAACATCTCCCTTTCTCAGCGTTTGGGTGTTATGCATTGGTGTCTGACAGGATATGCCACAAGACGGTTAAGATGACATGCAAGGCCTGTAATTTAGAATTTTATTTAAGGGTTGGAGCTGCTCCGTCTTCATGCATGCACTGGTGGTCACTTGCTTCTCTAACTGGCTTGAATAAATGACACTTTTGACAATGGACTGTACCTTTTTTATCTTTGCTCTAAATCTATTTTTCTAACGTTCACGCTTCAGTGATAAAAGCACTGGTAAGTGGCAAAGCATGCATATCAGTCAATGTTAATGTCATACTGTAGTATTTATGAATGATGTATAAAACTTTGTGAATGAGGTGCAGCTATGTATGTATGTATGTATGTATGTATGTATGTATGTATGTATGTATTGTGTATATGATATTTATTTTCTGTGAATAGTCCACAGCCAGTGACCTGTTTGGAGCAGAGCTATTTTCTTCTCCGGCTCTCTCTGAAGGGTCGTCTTCCTCGGGGGACCTTTTCAACAGTACACCTGCGAACTCCACTCCCTCCTCCATAGCTGCTCTGGGTAATACACCGGAGGGGAACTTTGTGTCTCGTCTGGATGTTACAATGTTTTTTTGTGTCTTTTTATATTCCATTCCCATGAAACTTTCCCATTCCTTTTTTTTTATTTTTTATTTTTTTCTTCTCTATATTCAGGGAATCTTCAGTTAGGTCCAGCTACTACAAGTATGCCCTCTGCAGGCATGTGGGGAGCCTCCATGGCTCCACCTTCAATGTTCAATATGCCAGCTCCAGGGCCCGCCTACCCACAGCCATCTGCCTTTGGTGGCCTACCCATACCACCAACAGTCTGGGGTGCGCAGGGGCCTTCTCCGTTTGTTGCCGCGCCTCTATCTCCGCCCCACCTCCAGTGGGGCCAGCCTCCACCAGCTGGGCCAGTTGGTGCTCCCGGTTGGGGTCAGCCCGTCATGACCAATCCTTTCCAGCAGGGCGCGTTCCCCGCAATGGGTGACCAGCACGGTCCGTCACGCCCCCCTCCTCGGCCGCCCGTTAAGGAGGCACCTCCGAAGGTGGAGAACAGCGCCTTCACCGCTTTGGACCCTCTTGGCGATCGAGAGAAGAAGACTGGAAAGGACATGTTCAAGGACTTCCAGATTGCCAAGCCTCCGGCCATCCCAGCGAGGAAAGGGGAGCTAGTGTCCAACTCTGCTCCCGGAAGCGACGAAGCCGGGGCATTCGATCAGTACTTTAACAGCAAAGTGGGCCTGGTTCAGGATAACGCAGATCATGATGACTTTGATATCGTTCAAATGTCAGCTACTGTTAACGGTAAACCAACCAACATTTTGCAACTTGACATGTACACGTGACTGTGAGACTCGTCACTGATTGTGTCCTCCGTTTTTAATGTGCCCGTCTCGATGTTCCTAAACCAGCGCCTGCTCTAGCTGCAGCTCCGAGCTTTAACCCCGGCCTCCTCGATGCCTTCTCTTCCGCTCCCATCGCAAACAACTCTGCACTCCAGGGACCCAATCAGGACATGTTTGATCAAGCATTTGGGGCCCCAGATTCCAGTCTGTTTGGAGCACCGCCTGCAGCCATGGTACAGAAATTTATACAGATGCATATTTAAACAATATCAGCATCCCAGAAATCATTTGTAATGTGTGGCCTTTTTTTCTCTCCCCTCAACCTTACAGCAGACTGCTGCAGTTGGTCAGTCTTCAACAGCTGCTTTTGGAGATCCTTTCGGAAATCCCTTTGCTTGACCATAACTTTGTGCATAAGTAAGTATATGTTCATGTTTGATTATTCCTTAACTTGCATCATCTACACAGGATAAACACTATATTCACTTTTTTTTCTGTTCTCTCTGCCCTCACAGTTGAAATGGAGCAAATAGAAATCTTCACATCGAATAACATCTTTGGGACAAGCTGCTACAACGTGCGCGAGACAATCCAAATTATGAACTTTTCTAACTCTTGTCCCTGACCCACCCTTTTTGTTTTCTTTTTTTTTTTTTACACCACCTTTTGATGTTTTTTTCCTATCCAATCAGTAGTTTCCTTATTTGTAAAGACCACTGATCTAAGAAGTAAATGTTATGTCCTGATCTGCTGAAGAAAGAAATGTGGTGTGTGTGTGTGAGAGAAAGTGTGTCCAAAGAGGTTCACTGCTGATGCTGTCTGTTAAATAAATAAATAAAATAATTCAATCATAATGCTGCTGTGTGTTGTCAAGTCCATTGCCTTCTTCAGACCCTGAAGGTTCAACAGTCAAACAGATATAGATGTTTCTATAAGCTATGTCTGATTACTAAAGCTCCATATCATTAAACAATATATAAAACAATGTTTAATAGCCACCTAATCGAGTGTATAAACCTAAAAAACGAAGTATTGAGATATTCAGATACAATGCAACAGTGAAAAATGTTCTCTATTACAAGTGAAACTACCATCAGCTAAATCTATTTCTAGTATCAAAAGTAAAAGTAATCATTAAAACTGAGAATAACCCCAGTGTGTTATTGCTGTTTTTGTATTTATATTGCATTAAATATGACTGATTAATGAATACATATATGTATATATACATGTATGTATGTATGTATGTATATATACATATGTGTGTATATATAAAAGCCTACTGCAAACTGTACAATGCAATACAATGCTCACACATTCCCTGAGAAAAATACTGGCTCGAATGTGAGGTCTTGCCTCATCCACCTCTTTGCAGCAACCTGACTACATTTCCCACAACCCCCTGTTTCGCACGAAAATCTCGCGTCATGAAAAACATGGCAGATTAGTGTGTTCATGGGGTCCGCTACTTGCCACCCGTCGTCGATAAAAGAAGGCTTATTTCTCCCAACAAACGACATATTGTCGAGCAGGTACGTTGTTAACAGATACATAACACATGTAGACGTGATGAAATCATAAATGTACTTGTCTCAGGTTCACAGCATTAACGATAGGACGGTGCAAGTCAGGAAGACATGGGCACTACTAGTGTTGTCATGCGAGTTTGAGCTTTGTGCACTTTTTGACTTGTTTTGACCATTATTTACGATTTTCTTCCCCCTGTTTTGCATCGGTTTGAATACACTTTATTAGCTTATTTAACTTCTGGTGGTATTTCCTGTCTTTACGGCCAGACTCGAGGCTTCTCCAGTGTCAACGTGACTAGTGCTGTCAGTTGAAAGAATAACGTTAGCTTAGGTCTGCACAACAGTCGGGTTCACAAAAGAAGCTATTTTTGCTCGTGCTGCAGCAATTAGTGATGGTGTGGCGCATCAAGTACTATGTCGCTGTACTTTGCGTTGCACTTAACATATTCATTGTCAAATATACTCATTATTAAAACAGGAGTCTGCGGTTACCATTACCTCAAGATAATGCAAATTGCAACTAGAAAAAAAGCAATGATGCTGTAATACTGCCCAACAAAGTGATAATGATGAAATAGGGAGAAGTGTTTGCAAACATTCAGTGATCTGAATACTTGGTAATGAGCAGTGATACTTGTGCTGATATGATTGCATGTGTTTGTATTCTAAGGGCCGAGCATATGATTGAATAATTATATCATTTAGGTTTTAAAGGTAAGAATTTGGCACCTTGCATTATGATATGAAAACTGAGCCAATGCAATCGTAATTACTGTCAAACTGCATTCTGGGAGAAGGTTTATGTGTGTGTATTTTTGTGCTTTCTGTCCTGTATTTATAATTGAAGAAAAATGATTAAATTACTGATGCAGTCATATCTGCTAACGTGTGTCAGTTGTTGTATGTAAAGCACTTAGCCTGGGTCATACCCCTGTTTTCTACAATACCTCGGGTTCACAATCTCTGAGTTAAGTTCTTAAGTCATATTTCACTTTGAGCTGGTTGTCAGGTTTCGCTGTTGTAATACTGTAATACTGATGCACCTTCCTGTGTGTTTTCAGGGCAAAATGTTTCGTCGTTCAAGATTTAGTGTTCGGCCCAATGTCGGTACGACGGGTAAAGCGCCTCAGGAAGCCCCTTCGGCAAATCCGGAGGCCAGTGAGACCCCCAAAGACGTTGGTGAGAGCAGCACTGCTGCTGCAGTGACAGACAACCAGTCTGTTGTGATCCCATCAGAAAAACCTACAGCCCCGGGGTGAGTGTCGAGCATTAAATAGCATGATTACTACTTGTGTTATGTATAATAAATATATAACTGTTCTCACTACTGTTTAGGGATGGTAATGAGCAAAATGTTGAAGGTACCAGCTCCTCAGCAGCAGTCCAAAGAAGGAAGCGGTTTTCCATCAAGCCCAAAGTGGCCCCAGGCCGCCCCTCCTCAGTGGCTCGAATGCAGAAATCCCCCGCCAAGGCTGTCTCTGAAACTCCTATCGAAGTCCCCGTCTCAGACCTTGACAAGCCAACTACGTCCAGCCAAACTGGGACTTCAGTCGCCCCTCAGAGACTCCAGTCCCCAAGGAGACGGAGGGCTTCAGAAGACAGCAAGCAGCCCAAAGTGCAAGACAGTTCAGAACCTTCGGCTGACTCTGCAACAAATCTGCCAGCGGACAGTGGCAAGGGACTAGAAAGCACGTCAGACAGTCAAGTGAAAGGCGTTCCTTCCAGACTACCAGATAAAGTCCCCCTCTCTCTACCAGACAGAGAAGCTCTCGAGTTATCAGAGAAAGCCAAGACTCTAGTATCGTCTAAGAGTGGGGTTTCTATCTCACCACCAGCGTTCTCCTTGAGTCGACTCCTGAACGACCCATCAGACTTGCAGAGGATTGCGAAGGCCCAAAAACTCAGAGAGTTGCTCAAACAGGAGATGCATAAAGAAAAGGTGAGCTCAGATTATTCACAAGTGTACCTCTCCTCATTCTCTTCACTCTTTAGGTTTAGTAACATATTGATAAGACATATACTGTCAGATGTATCTTAGGTCGTTACATTAAAGGAGTGTTATCATTTCATGTTGCAGAAACTCAAGAAAGCAAACACGCGTGTAAAGGAATATAACTTAGATCCTGCCAAAATGACCATGAGGGACCTTATCCGTTATCTACCACAGTCTAACCCCATGACGTAAGTGTCTCTGTTGTAACTTAGTCAATGCTATCTCCACGTAGCTTTTTTGTGGTTCCTTTTTTATCTTATGTGACTATAATTATATTTTTTGTTTCCAGATCGAGCTTAGAAGAATCAGCTCAAGAGAATGAGACTGTGATCCCACCGTCTCCAGTAAGAGAAGCGTAAGTTCATGCCATCATATTTCTAAAATCTCATTGCATTATAGTTTTTTTGATGTACATATGATCATACAAACGATACATACAGCATTAAATTATTTCTGACTTTCCTTATTCGTATCCATACAAATGGGGAAAAGAGATATGATGTTATTATGTCGGTTCAATACAGCATGGTTTTGTTAAAAAAGAAAATTGAGGTGTCATTTGAACTCTAAAAATAAGTTCAAATCATTTAATAACTGCAAGAACCATTAAAAGCTGCAGTGTTTCACTTTGATGGAAATTCAAGTTATTCATACAAATTAATGTTTTTTGTTTGTTTATCTTGACGAAATGAATGTGGTAAATGATTGAATGGTTTGAATAATGCAAATTTGTCATCAATATCTCTGTCATCAGCCATTATGTGGACAATAATGAGACATACATTTAGCGTGAATAACAACCCCCTTCGTTCTGCCTGATGTTTTAAATGTAATCCCTGCAGGTCACCAGAGAAAGCGCAGGAACCTGAGGTCCTCCTTAAGATAGGAAGCCCGAGGGAGGTGGAATTGGGGGAGGGGAATGGGGAGGGAGATGGGGATGGGGATGGGGGGGAAGAGGAAGAGGAGGAGCAGGATGACAGCATGATGGTTCCTCAGGTCAAAGTAGCCGAGGATGGCTCGCTGATCATTGATGAAGAGAGGTCAGTGGACTTCTATAAGTTGTAAAAATGAATGCTCTCGTGTTTATCTACTTCCCGTAGCTCGACTATTATAGATACAATGTTGTACCACTTTAGTATTTTATTACCTTCATAGGAACTGACTAACAATGTCTAGAAAACATCTAGAGATGTGCTTTTTCTTCTAAATATAAACATTGCTACATTATTGTTTTACAATGGAGATGCTGGAACCACTTGTGGGCTTAATCATGATCTCTCGAACTGTGTTTCAGCTTGACAGTGGAAGTCCTGCGAGCCAAAGGGCCAAATCCAGCACAGGATCGAGACCCCATATTTGAGCGAGGCTCCACTACAACTTACTCAAGCTTCAGGAAGGGGACCTATACAAAACCCTGGTCCAGTGAAGGTTTAGACAAATGAATTATGACACATATAACACACATTTTGCTCCGATGCCTTGTTCATATTGTTTTTTTTAACATCCTGGTTGTTTGCTGTTTCCCAACAGAGACAGACATGTTCTTCCTGGCAATTAGCATGGTGGGGACAGACTTTTCCATGATTTGTCAACTGTTTCCTCTCCGAGCTCGATCAGAGATAAAGGTTAGTGATGAATACAGACATACATATATGTATAGAATATGATATGAAGAAGCAACGCATTGCTTCACTAAATACACAATGAAATGCTTGTCTGTATTCATTGTATTCATTTTAAACTTTCAGAATAAATTTAAAAAAGAAGAGCGAGAGAATTCCTGGAGGGTTGACAAAGCTTTCCGTAAGTACTCAGCAGGATGTTATGTTTTATATAATGCTAAGTGAGTAATGGTCTTTGTGCCATTTCTGTGTATATTTTGATTCAACATGTATTGTCAATTATTTTGTAGGAGAGAGGCGCAAACTGGACATTGAATATTTTTCTAAGTTGCTAGAGAAGATTCTGGAAGTTCAGAAAAACAGAAAGAAACTCAAGTCACTCGCTGGGAAGAACTCACCCAAGAAGACCACGAGAAAGGCAACGGGTAACTATGTCCTTCCATGCGTAATACTCAGTGAGTTGTGTGTTGCTGCTTCATAACGTATTATTCCAGGGTACAGATTTAACAACTGCTCTTCTTGAGTTTGTCTCAGTTCAACAGTCCTCATGTGTTTTTAATTCCTTCCGCAGGCAAAAAAGCTGGAAGGAAGCTGAGTGTTGTGGAGGAGGAAGATGAGGAAGAGGAGAAGGCAATTGCTGACTTGGAGGGGGAGGGAGAGAAGGAGAACGAGGACCTCTGTAATGAGGGAGGAGCTGATGCTGCTAAGCCGAAGAAGAAACGTAAAAGGAAGAACAGAGAGGATGCCTTGACTGAGGAACCGAATGACAAGAAAAACAAAATGGGTGAAAAGAGCAAGGAAAAGGGTACAGGAGCATTCAGTTAATTTATCAAACATTTCTTGTGGAAAATTGGTGGATTTATTAAAGTAGGTTCATAAATATTTTAGAGAGAATTATTGCATAAGATCCAAAGGAGAGTGATATTTAAACTTGTTGCTTTTGTGTACTCAGATGAGGCCTACATACCTGGAGACGCTGAGGCAGCACTTCCTGACGACTGTCCAACACCAGACATGTAATTAAACTTAAAGAAAATCTTTTTTAAAGAGTGAATATTTAGCATCCTCGTTTGACAATAACATTCCCTATTTTGTCCTAATATTCAGGTCTGAAAAGACTGAGAGCGTGAATGAAGCCATGGATGCCAAAATCAAGCCAGCTAAACTCTCACGAGGCAGAGCCCCAAAACCACTACTGCCTTTGGGCCGGAAGTGGGGGAAAAAGCCCCCACCAGCCTCCACAAAGACCAACAACACTGCGTCAGATAAAGAGGATGAGGGTGTAATTGACGGAGGTGCTAAAGACCAGGTTATTATTATTTCTATTACAGTTTAAAGTCATCAGATATTTCTTAACATTGTTACTTTGGCTCACTGAAAGTTTCGCAAACTTTTCAGGTAAATAAAGATGCCTCGGCCTTAAGTCAAGCTGATGAGAAGAAGTCAACCAATGATGACTCTGAAGAAGAGGATACCCCCGTTCAGCCTCCGAGGCCTACCAGGTACAATATTTCATGTTTTCATGGCATGATTTTAAACACTGCAGGCAGAAACGTTCCTATTCTCCCCAAAAATGCTGAGGATATAATAGGATAGGAGCGTTTCATCAGTGTGTGATTGTGTTTTATAGGTCTGGGAGAGTGCCTAAACCCGTCCAGCTCCTGAATTACCCTGCCAAAGAGGCTGCATCTGAAGCAACTCCTGCCTCACCTGAAGGGTCCACTGCTGCTGCGGCCAGGCCTCAAGCCAAATGCAACGCCAAGAGGGGAAGATCATCAAAGCTGCAAACATCCCAAGAGTCCAAAAAACCTAAACTAGTCACCCTCAGGGCTTCTCAGTTAGAATACAGTGATGATGAGGATGAAAAGCAGCGAGAAGACGACGATATGGAGGAGGAAGAGCGCCCTGTATGCAGCTCCAGTAAGGACAGCACCGCCCCTGTCTTTGTGCCTGCCAGCCTGCGCTCCCCACAACCTGTGATTCAAGAAGTGGAAGAGACAATGGAGGAGGTATGTGAAACTGTTTCCTATCGTGTCTTGCACAGACTCACACATCCATTCATTTTTATTTTTTTTACATAATTCTTATAACAAGCATTCTTTGTGTTTTTTTTGCATTAGTTTTTCTTTGTGCATGGTTTTCCATTCCATAATTCAAACCCTCACTCTGACCCCCATCCTACACGTAGCTTGATATCTTGGCCAATATCCCTGATGTGTTGGGCATCTCCCAAGATGCACTGTGCCTCGATGCCTCTTGCGAGCAGGCACAAAATGAAACAGACACAGCTGAACCCAGTGAACATCAGTTGGACCTGCTTGTTGTAAGTGTAAAATGCCGAAAATATAGTACAAGGGAACTTAAATCATTAACCCCAGTTACACTGATATAATATAATTGTTTTATATACATAAACATGTTTTTTCACGCTTTAAATTACAAAAAGATTGACTAAAGATCGTGTAGTGAAAACAATGTTGCTTGCTGTATGCATGCGTGAGCTCAAAGCAACCTTTTTGGTGTCCAGATGTAAACGACTGACAAAAGACATAGACAGAAAATTACAAAGAAGTGTTACTGGGGGTTCTGTAATACAAGTTTTCCATATACAGCACTAGTCTGGCTTATAGGGGAAGTTTTTGATGTGACTTACAATATATTTGTTTCCCTTACAGGATGTTATAGACTTCCTTTCTTCAGACCACACAGAAGGTATGTTGAAGAGATATTCTGAATAGCTCCCAGTGCCATATATATTGATATGGTCTCAAAGTCTCATACATTTTTTTTTTTCTTTTTGTTTTAGTATCTGAGAACGAGAGCTACAATGAGGCTGCTCAAACCCTGTTGACCATCAGCAACCTGGCTCACCTCCCTCAGTCAGCACAGAATCAAATAGCCATAAAAGATCATATAAAAGGTTTGAGACACAGGCCAAAATTAGTGCATTCATTTTATATTAAATTACAGTGAATTTAAAATGTGCCAATATGTTTAATTGCAGGGACAACTTCAGATAATGTGAATGAAACCAGCCAACACCTGGAAGAAGAGATCGCATCAAAGCCGGCTGTACTTGAGGAAAACAGTGCCGCTCCTCTCAAGTCTGCAACTTCTGATCATGGAGTAATAGAAACCTCAGAAACTGTTCCCATTGTGGAGCTACTAAACAGCACAACAGACAATGATGGCATTTCCGTTATTGAATCCATTGATCAGAGGACGGATTCTCTGCAATTTCAAAGTCCAGAGAGCTCAAAGACGAATTCTCCACAGACCAAGAAAGGACGCTCATCCAAGGTGAAACCAAAACCTAACCTAGGCCAGGCCTCAAGGACTGCTCAGTCAAAGCTCCAACCAGGGACATCAACAGTAAGGAGAGCTGAGAACCTTGCTCAAACCACAGAGACACTATCAGCTGCAGAGGAAACCCCTAAGATAGCAGACTGCAGTAAAACAATGTTAAAAGATGACATTTTTCATATTGAAGTCAAACATACAGAAGAGCCATCTGGCAGTCAGAAGAGGTCTGTTGGTGAAGTACAATCCCATGCAGCAACATCTGATCAGAGTGCATCAGAAAACCAGAGTCACTACTTTTCTGAAGACCAGTTGGAACCCAGTGTGGAACAGGCCAACGGAGACTCGAGGTCAACATCTGGGTCTACAGATGAAGGACGGATGTCTCATGTTGGGACAATTGAGAGTATTTGTAATAATCCGGTAACGTCAGACACAGCAGTCACAGAATCCCAGACTGGACAAGGGTCAAACATACACTCGGCCCCAGCCCAAGAGAGCAGCGACCATCCTGCCCCATGTGTTACACCTGTAGATGAGTTACCTGTCAGTCAGAAAGAAAAGGGTGAAGTGGGATCTACTCAGCCGACCAGGAAGAGTCGATTCCAGAAAGTCAAACCCAAACTCAACTTGGCACAGACATCAAGGACCATGCGTTCTAAACCTCAAAGCACAAAAGACACCGTAGAGAAACACTCCAACCCAACTCCAAACCCCAAATTCCATGAAAAACCAGGTCAAAGTTGTTGTCCTGCTTCAGATTTGATACCATCATTGGATTTAGGGACTACTCTCACACCCACAGAGGAACTGTCTACAACTGAGGAGAAAAAGACAGATGCTGGAGTTGTTGGTCAGGTAGAATCCGACAAAGCAACATCACATCAGAGTGCCTCAGAAAACCAGAATCTTTCTGGAGCCCAGTTTGAACCCAGTAGGGAACAGGCCACCAAAGACACAAGGCCAACATCTGAGTCCACAGATAAGGCACTGATGTCTCATGTTGGTACAGCTGAGAGAAGCTGTAATAATCTGCTGACATCAGACACAGCAGTCACAGAATCCCAGACTGGACAAGGGTCAAACATACACTCGGCCCCAGCCCAAGAGAGCAGCGACCATCCTGCCCCATGTGTTACACCTGTAGATGAGTTACCTGTCAGTCAGAAAGAAAAGGGTGAAGTGGGATCTACTCAGCCGACCAGGAAGAGTCGATTCCAGAAAGTCAAACCCAAACTCAACTTGGCACAGATATCAAGGACCATACGTTCTAAACCTCAAAGCACAAAAGACACCGTAGAGAAACACTCCAACCCAACTCCAAACCCCAAATTCCCTGAAAAAACAATAGCAGAGGTTAAAGCAGAGCCAACATGCACCACCTCTCCTGAAAAAACAAGTAGTTGTCCGGATCCTGCTTCTGATTTGATACCACTGGTGAATTTAGGGACTACTCTCACACCCACAGAAGAACTGTCTACAACTGAGGAGGAAAAGGCCGATGCTGGAGAACAGGCCACAAGAGATACCTTGCCCATATTGGAGTCCTTAGATGAGAAACTGATAGCTGAGAGTAGCTGTAATGATCCACAGTTGACATCTGACTTAGCAGTCACAGAATCCCTCGGACAAGGTTCAAACATAGGGTCAAACATGGTCTCAAACATAGGCTCAGCCCCAGAGAGCAGCGACCACCCTGCTTCATGTGTCACACATGTAGAGGAGTTACCTGTCACTCAGAAAGAAGAGAGTGAAGTTGCGTCTACTGGCCGATGTCTGAGAGTTCGATTACAAAAAGTCGAACCCAAAACCAACTTACCACAGACGTCGAGAACTGCGAGGTCTAAACCTCATACCACAAAAGACCCTGTCACACCCATGCAGCATGCGGAGACACCCTCCAGCCAGACTTCAAGATCTGAATCCACTGATGACACAATAGCAATGGTAGAAGCACAGCCATCTTGCAGTGCCACCCCTCCTGAAAAACCAAGCCAAATTCAAAGCACGAGCACTGCTTCAGTGTCGGAACCGTCAGGGGAATTATGCTCTACGCATAAAACCACAGAGGAAATGTCTTCAACTGAGGAGGAAAGGACAGATGTTGGACTTGACTCAAACTCAAAGGGCTCAGAACAAAATGTTCATCAAAGAAGGCAGCGCTTTTCCAAGGTCAAACCCAATTTAGGATCGTCCCCTAGAACGACACGAGCAAAGCTGCAGTCCAATGATATCAGTAAACCCCCAGAACAGGGCCACATGGACACCTCTTTAACCTCAGCACAACAGCCTGTGGACAATAACGATGCACAAACAGAACAGGACCTCACGGGGACAGACTACAAGCAGACTACACGTACGGTACTTTTCAGCTCAACAAAGTTAGGACCTGCTGAGTCAGAGAAGTCACAAGACGGCACAAAAGATAAGAGTATCTCCTCCGGTATTGTCGCCATAGCAACCTCTTGGGGTACTGAGAATCAGTCTGTGTCTACAGACTTAGTTCTTCAAAATAAGAGTCTAAAAAAACTCTCGGTTAAAGGGGAGTCCATAGGGCACAAAACGGCAAATAATGACCAGGTGGAGGCAGGTCCAGATATTCCAGATCTTCCCATATTAGTGTCGGATGTTCGTTCTTTACAAAATGTCTCAACAAAGTCAACGACTGAATCTATACTCCCTACTAGTGCACAGTCCACAGCCGATTCAAAAGAAAGCACTCAGCAGCCACTCGCAGAGGATGACTGTGAGGCACAGAGTCGAGCTGCAGTCCAACAATGTTCTGAAACGAATCAAACAGCTGCGCAAAGGTAAGACATTAACCATATCGCCCTGATTCTGTCCTCAAAAAGACATAAGACCATGTAAATACTGTTGTCATGTCTCATTTACAGCCTAATGTTTTAAATGAGTTATTAGTTTGTCTTGTAACAGAGTGTGTTTTTCCACTTAAAGCAGTGATGGTAATCAGTCAGAGCCAACCAACTCTTCCTCAACAACAGCATCACAGACTCGTAGAGGCCGGCTCATTAAACTCAAACCCCAACTGGTTGGCAGCAAGCGACCTCCACAACCCCGACAGGTTAAAAATACAAAACAAGCAGAAACAGGTTTGACTCCTTTTTAAAATGAAAGTTCCCTTACCTCAGGGAATCTCAGAATCACTGCCATCCATGACCCCACAGTGCCTGTGTTGATCACTAATGGCTCTTCTTTTGCACAGATTTTGGCGCTTGCTCAGAAGGTGTGGATGCCTCAGTTTGCCACGAACGTGTGTCTGAACTCCGACCGGGCATCCCAGACCCAGCAGAGGGAGCTGTTGTACAATGCAGTAGCCGAAACCCCCCTCCAAATGTTGCTGGATCCTCTCTGGGTTGTTTGACACAAGTTCCTGACGACTGTACTCAGGTAAGATATTATTCAGTATTTGCAGGATTGTCTCTTGTGAGCATTACATGTGTGATTTGGAGTTAAGCTTGTTAATGGTTGGCCGTGGCCAGATATGTACATGTTCACGGGGGCGACTGTGGATCAGTGGTAAGCGGGGTCATCCTTCATTCAGAGGATCGGCAGTTCGATCCCCATGTCCCACGTCGATGTGTCCTTGGGCAAGACAGATTGCTCCCGTAGCTGTGCCTACGGTGTGTGAATGTTGTATGAATGTTAGCTACTCCTGATGGGCAGGTGGCAGCTTAACCCTCCCATCAGTGTATGAATGGGTGTGAATGGGTGAATGATGTCATGTAGTGTTAAAGCGTTTTAAGTGGTCGGAAGACTAGAAAAGTGCTGTACAACTACAGGTCCATTTATAACATATAACACATGTCACCTAACCACCAAGTTGATATTGAATGGCAGTGATTCTGATAATTGTACCCCAGGTGGCGTTTCCGCAGTTGCCAGTGGGTGTGTGAAAAGACTGAGTCAGCTTTAACAAGAGAACACTACAGTTAAATAAAATTAATGGATAAGTGGTTGGAATGTCAAACATCAGGCACTCCCAAGTGGTACGTCTTGACGAGGTTGGGAACACCTGCTGTTTAGTGCCAACAACACTAGTACATTAAGTCATCTAGTGCAAAGGCAGTTTCACAAACATTTGAATGAAATTTTCAGACATAAAATGCACACTAGTCTCTCATCATCTCTCTACGAATTTACTGCGAACCCAACAGCAAGATAGGCATTTGTCGTAGTTTCTTCTTGTTTAGTTTTTTTGGTTAATTACTGTCAGCCAGTTTCGCCATCCACTTTGAGAACAACTGGACTAAGGGTGGGATATAATAGTAGAGAAGATCTAATTTAAGGATTAATCTTAAAATGTGTCTCTCTCATTTCGCTCCCTTCACAATTCCAGGATGCGTCAACGTCAAATGCAGGAGGGACCCAAAATCATCCAAGTCTCCCAATACTTCCAGACAGTAAGTCGGATCTCAGTTGATTTTGTCCTGTGAGTTGTTTACAGTATATGCACCGTGGTTTTTAGGTCAAACTTCTCTCACTTTCAGTCTCAGTGCTGTCGCAGCATGGGCCTTTAGATCCAGACGAACCGTTCTTCATCCTCTCTCTGACTGAGATCCCAGTCTGCTCATTAAGCCAGCCGGTGGACAGTGTGCTTGGACCCCTCCCGTATGTTCCTGTAACCGATGCATCAATAGAGCAACAGAGGTCAGTGCCTGCCTTTTTATCAGAGGGTCATCCCCCTCCATGCATGTGTGACTCTGTCTGGTTCTACAACTTTCCTCGCTCCTCATCAGCGTTCCTGGAGAGCGTTCGACAGCGGCAGGAGACGGGCCTCCCTCTCATGTCACTGTGCCTGCGTCCATGGAGGAGAGTGGTGAGACGGGCCTCGTCCGTGTACAGGATATTGGGCCCGACCCAGCTGAGTGTATGGTAAGTGAAGGCTGTAAGGAACCACATGTAGCGGCAATCTGATAAAATGTCTGTATTTATATTTACATTTTCTTTGTCTCCTCAGACACAACAGGGTTGGATCGTGGAGAATCCTGTGGAGCCACATGGTAGAGTGATTGTGTTACACTGTCATTTATGTAAACTAATGATTAATGTCATAATGCTAATAGTAAGTGTGGATTGTTTGTGTTTGTGCAACAGAGAGTGCTACAGTCCATCCATCTAAATTACCAGAGAGTCTAGAGAATAATGATGAGACTGAAATTCCCCCTTCAAAACCCAGTGGACCGATGGGCACTAGAAGAAGAGGTATGTAGTACATGAATACTTACTCATCACATGCACTCTCAGCAAATTGAGCCGCTCTTTTTCATCATGTTCCCATTTCTCTTGTGATCAGTCAAAGAGCAGGTTAAGCCCAAGACTACAAAGAGGAAACAAGCCAGCAAGACCCTTGTTGCCAAGGAAGCGGGGTCAATCCCCATCCAAACAAACACCGCCGAGCACTCAGAGCTTCCTGGGCCCTCTCTGCAGCCAGAAGCCTTTGATGATGTTGTCACTGAGCCACAGAAAGGAAGCGGTGATCATGTAGATGTTGAAACGGAGACTCTGACTCGGGGGACTAGAAGTCGGAATAGGTGAGGAGAACCGGTGAAAGAAATCCTTTTGTTGAAATGTGAAGAGTTCCCCCAGTTTTCATGTTGGGGTATCTCTGAAGTGTAATCAAGCAGGGTTCCCACGCACCCTGGAAAACCTGGAAAACATTTGACCAATTTCCCTGTCAGTGAAAAGTCATGGAAAATTATTTTATTGCTCTCCTATTTTCCTTTTAGCTGAGAATGAACTACTAGGCTATCTGTCATATCTCCCCAAAAACGGATTACATTGCTACCTGAAAGTTATGTAATGTATGTCAGGATTATATTAACGTCCATATTAAGCCTTTTGCCTTTTTTTTTAATGTATTTTCTCTGACTTGTTTGGAAAGGTAGAGGTGAGCAGAAGAACACTCAGTTCGATGTAATCTGCAACCTCACCACTAGATGCTTTTAAATCCTACATCATACCCCACCTCCTGTTTAACTGATGCCATTAGTTGGTCAAATCTTGATTGTAGGTTACGGATTAAACGGTTCATTATTTCCGTCCCTAGTTCACGTCAATGGTTAATATAATTCTTGGTAAATGAAGAGTGAGAACCCTGTTAAATGTTAATTCATTCTTATTTTTCCAATTCCCTGACAGAAAACCCAAAGGCTTCCTTTCCGTAAATCCGGAGACCGGCGACGCTGCGCCTGCAAGCGATTCTCCGCCTGGCAAAGCCGCCTCCAAGGGCCCGAAGCTCAGAACGCCATGTGCAGCTGAAAAAAGATCTACCCGAGCATCTGTAGCCTCAACGTCGCACGCCGTCACTCCCACACGCAGGGCGACACGGGCCAAAGAAGAACCGCACTCCACATCCTCCACCGCATCCCCAAAACAAAGGGAGGTGGGCGTGGAACAGACCTCTGGGCACAGCCGACTCTGCTCTGTCACATCTCCTAACTCTTCTCTGTGTCCGGCTGAGGTAAGGAGGGAACAAGTGGAAGTCATATTCCCCCACGGAGAGTTGAACGCTGATGATTCTTTGTGCTTCTTTGTTGTAGGTTTCAGCTTCTCAGAAAAGTGTCTCCGTGGGGAGCAGCTCTATCGAGGAGGAGCCCACCAGCGTGTCTCGGTACTTCTTAAGTGACATTTTTACAGATGTGGAGGATGAATGACAGCTGTAGAGAGGTGGAGTGAGAGGAGGAACCCGCGGGTGGCTCGCCTTTTTTAAATTGTAAAGTTATGTCTGTCTTTAGGTTAATTTCTGACCCAAATACTGTTTTGTTTTGTTGTTGTTGCTGTCAGTTGTAATTAAGTGAAGCTAGAGTGACTATACTTCCACAAGCACTTTGAATATATTTGGTAGTTTCAATTTACTGAAATGCCTTTCTTCTTCTTTTTTTTTTTAATAAACACACAATGTACACATTAATAACCAAAACACTGGGAAATCACTTGATTTCAAGGAGGTGGCAGCATTTCCCCAATTATTCATTATGTTTCAATCCTCAGATCCCCATATTTGGTTATTAAATACGTGTGAAAATGTAGATATTGTATAATAGCAAATAGGTTTTTTTGCTCTTTTTCTTTTCCATATCTGTTCCGTATTAATACAGACAGCAACACCAGTCTCAGGAAAACATAAATGGATGACTATAGGTATTTTTGTGCTAATTTGTAATCATCCATTCTAATCTGAAACAAAGTTTTGTTTGTGTTTGACTGAAAACAATGTCTTAAAATTGGCTTTTATTAAGAACATAATTTAATTTATTAATATTGCTTCATTATTTCTAAATGCATCCCACACAGAGCAGAGGAAGTCAAACTTTATTTCAAGAAAATGTCCTGTCAGCCAGCTTTCATTGAGACATCTTGTTGTCCCGTATATATGTATATATATATATGTGTATATATATATATATATATATATATATATATATATATATATATATATATATATATATATATATATATATATATATATATATATATATATATGTATATGTATATATATATATATATATATATATATATATATATATATATATATATATATGTATATTTATATATATATGTATATATATATATATATGTATATATATATGTATATTTATATATATATATATATATATATATATATGTATATTTATATATATATATATATATATGTGTGTATATTTATATATATATATATATATATATATATATATATATATATGTGTATATTTATATATATATATATATATATGTATATATATATATTATATATATGTATATATGTGTATATTTATATATATATATATATATATATGTATATATGTATATATATATATATATATATATATATATATATATATATATATATATATATACATATTATTATGTTTGATACTTGAATCATGTGTTATCTTCCTTCAATGTTTTATTAGTTTATTAAGGGTAACACATGGAAGTCTGTAAGATCTGAATAAAACGTATTCTTCCACCACCGCTTGATTCAGTCTTTCATCGCTACTTTGCTAGTTGTTATGCCGCGGCGGCGCCGGTAGCTGCGGCTGGCGGGATTATATCTCCGGGTTGTCCGTCTGTCCGATTCTATATTCGGGATTGTGATAACTCGGGAACGCCTGAAGTGAATTTTTTATATATATATATATATATATATATATATATATATATATATATATATATAGCACCATTTTGGAGGTCAAAGGTCAAGGTCACTGCGACCTCATGTCCATCCCATTCTCGTGAGCGCGATATAATCAGGAACGCCTTCGAGGGGATTTCTTCAAATGTGGCGCAAACTTCCACCTGGACTCAAAGATGAACTGATCGGGTGTAGGTGGTAAAAGGTTAAAGGTCTTTGTAGAGTTACATTATTTTATTACAACTGACTTGTTTTACGAGCCTAAAGAAATGAATGTGTTTTGAGATGCTGTAAATATTATTCTAAAGATTATATAGTATCCTCGTGAATCAGCGTATTTAGGAATGCATTGTTGCATGTGACACAGCTGACGGAATAAAAGGCTTGAGCCTCTAATCCCTTACACTGCAGCCTGTTGTAGTGAGCTTTAAGACTGTTTGGATCTCTGTTGGGTGACTGCCCGTCCGCAGGTCCACTCAGTCGGTCAGCTGTGAGATTAGTTGCTCCACTCACTTAACTGCAGCAGACCTCTGAGGCCCTGCAGAGAAGGACCATGAGCGATAACACCCAGGTAAGTGAGAGAAGTTTTTTATTTTTTATTTACAGTATTGAGAGTACTTTAAAAAAAAAAAAAAAAACATATATATATATTTTACAGGTAATTGTCATTTTACATGGTAGTACCTGCAGATCAAAAATCTTGAATGATTTGTGGTTCGTCAACAGATGTCCTTTGACTTTATGTATTGTGTTTCTGTGAAAAAAATGTAGTTGATGACAATGAATCAACAGTTTCCATTATTCTCTTTATACTTTTTGAAAGGTATTGTAGTATGGCGCAAATAAACCATTTCAGTTTTTTTGTAATTATTTGGGATCAGAGGAAATTCACAACTTCTGACCATGGCTAAGGCTCAGAAAACAGGTCAGAATTATGCAGCAACCTTCTGATGCCTAAAGCTGTACTTCACCTCACACATGTGGCATGTGAAAGTATGGTAAACCTCCAAAAACTGTCTGATTAATCAACCCGTAACACTAGGCTGTGTTCATTATATTTATGATGGGAAAATTGAGTGTTGCCATAGAAGAATCACCTGACGTACATCAACTCACTGATTCGTTCATTCAGAGGACCACATTGTATAAGTGTATGGCTAATAACAAATCTAGCGTAATCACATCTACATGGCTATTTCTACAGGCTCTTAATCGTCATGACAACACATAATGTGCACATAAAACGGCACTATCAAAAAGAGACTCCTATTAACATTTTTTCTTCTTTTTTTTTTAATCATTCGGAAACATGCTTGTAGTTTTCCCATTGCTCCATACATGGAATTGTTTGTTTCTTTTTACTAATCAAAGAATAACTACATCTGTTGTTGCCGACAAAGACACAGGGTTATTATAGTCTATTGTGGGCAACTAAATACACTAATTACAAATATGCCTCAGAGGGCTTTACAATCTGTACACATACGACATCCTCTGTTCCGGACCTCTCATCGGTTCAGGAAAAACGTCCCCAAAAAAAACTTAATGGGGAGAAAAAGGGAAGAAACCTTCGGGAGAGCAACAGAGGAGGATCCTCTATCAGGGTGGACAGAAGTACAATAGAGGTCATGTGTACAGAATGAACAGCATAACAGAGTTACAACACATTCAATGCATATGACAGAAATTATTCATATAATGAGAGTAGTAGTCATGATGAAAAAGTTACGACCAAAAATAGTGGATATAGTAGAATAACAATGATAACAGAAGCAGTAATGGTATTGGCAATACTAAATGTAATGCAACTAGAAATAACAATGATAATAGCAGTAGCTGTTGGGCAGGACCAGGCTCCAGATAAAACCACGATCCACGTTAACCTGTGAGGAGAGAAAGCACAAAGACTCCGGAGAAGGAGTAGAGTTAGTAATGTGCATTGATGGGACATGAGTTCATACAGAAGGAGATGGAGAAGAGGAGAGAGGAGCTCAGTGTATCCTAAGATGTCCCCTAGCAGTCTAAGCCTATAGCAGCATGCGCCTTGTCATTTGTTCACCTGAAATGAGTTAAGTCTTGGGTCTCTGACAGCTGGACTACATCCAGGGATTAATGTGATGAACTAATTTAACACCGTCACCCAATGGGCTCGGGGCTCTTACGTAACGGGCCTGGGTCAGTGTGTGATCAGCAGGGTGTTTTGAAAATTACAAGGCCGATACCAGTGACCACAACCCGATATACTGTGGTAGTCATGTGTGTTACTGCCTGTATAACAGCTGGGAATTGGAATTATTATTCACACTCATAACTCACATCATCAAATAACCACTCTACACCCTGCCAGCAGCGCCCCCACGAGGCTGCGCTTAGGCCCCGTGGTGCTTTGGGCTAAATGGTTACGTCTTCATGCTAACATGCTCACAAAGTACAGCTGAGGCTGATGGGAACGTAATTAGTTTTGCAGATGTTCAGTCGTAAACCAAAGTATTGGCCAAGTTACAGTTACAGTTTTTGACCTGATGATGGCGTGTAGGAGATCTCCAAAGTGATTAAAATTCATCCTTGGGCAAACATGAATGTTTGTACCACATTTCATTGGCCAGTCCATCCAACAGTTGTCAATGTATTTCTCTAAAAACAACATGGTAAAGTTCAAGGATTCAATCTTTAGGATACGTTGTCTGGGAACCATAACAATTTAGCACAAATCCATCGAGATGTTGAGCTATTTCAGTGGATAAATGAAGAGCTGCTGGTTGTGTTAGATAGAAAATCAGGGCATCACTAAATGAATTAGGCTTCATCCATCTGGGGACCATGAAGTCTGTACAGAGTTGCGTGGCAATCCATCCAATAGTTGTTGAGAGATTTCAGTCTGACTCTTGTGTTCATGGACGTCAGATAGTTGTCAGTACCGGCCTCCAAGAATTCTCAGCTGTATTTTAGTCAAAAGAATAGGAATATTGATAGTTTTTTTTTTTTTCTTCACTTATCTCGGACAGGACGAAGAGGTGCTGAAGCAGATCGAGAGGGAGGTGCGAATGCGGGAGGGGGCCAGCAAGCTCCTGGCAGCTTGTTCCAGGAGAGAGCAGGCCCTGGAGGCCTCCAAGAGCCTGCTCACCTGCAATGCCCGCATCCTGGCCTTGCTCAGCCAACTACAGAAGATGAGGAAAGCTCAAATCCTTCAGAGAGTGGGACGCAGGTCAGATGGAGTGCAAGGATATATTGTATGTGTGGATAAATAGACGGATGATAGATCTACCATCAGTGCAGAGGGATACGAGACTGTTATGCAGTTGTATTGCGGAGCAGAAGCGTTTGTGGATATTGCCTTTGCCTCCTAGCCGCCACTAGAGGTCAGACAAGTTCATTTCTTCAATCCTTCGAGTCCCTAAATGCCAAAACAAGCCTTTGTTTCGATGTGTGGATTTACCTGTTTAATGAATGTGTTTACAAAGTGAATGTGAACGTAAAATTACACATGTTAAAGTATGTAATATTGGACATGGTGAACACTTAATATGTATCTTAGTGAGGTTGCATAACAGATGTGTTGCTTCTACTCTGTCATTTGTTCTGTATTTGTACTGGAATGCTACTGTGGATACCACACTGTACAGTATGCATTTATGGTATGTGTAGATCGTTGAGCAAGTGATCTGCTTATTTTACTGCAGGGCATCTGAAGATGTTGTGCCATGTTTGGGGAAAATATCCCTTTCAGGTGCGTGTTAACAAAATATCTTGTCAAACATTTTGTAAAAAATAAAAACTGAATACCTAACTTCATAATGTTCCCTCTGTAGAAATGCGAATCCCACTGATGTGGAAAGACTCAGAGTACTTCAAAAACAAAGGAGGTAAGTCAGGATGTTGTTGTCAAGGGAACCGATTGCACACATCTGAATGACTAAAGCTTTGTTGACCTCCCCATAAGGTCCTTTTTACGGATATCGTCTTGGTAAAGGTTTCTAAAAGTGCACCGAAAAGACCTGCATGAATCTATATCATTAGAGGAAATAAATCAAGACCTTTAGAATCAGTTGCAGTTTTCACTCTATGCTTTTTTTTCTTGCAGAGCTCCAACGCTGTGCTGTTTTCTGCCTGCTCCAGTGTGGCACAGACATCCATGACACTGATCTGGTGATGGTGGACAGGACTTTAACTGACATTTGTTTTGAAGGCACCACCATATTGTAAGTCATTTGTTTTGACAGTTTTTAAGAGGTCCAGTTTTGGTTTAATCCCACATAAAAGACATTCCACTTGTCCCTGTGCGAATGTGTTGAAGCAGCAACGAGGTTGGTCCGGGGTTTCAGCTCCGCGTCGAGCTGTACAGCAGTTGTGCGGTGGAGGACTTTTCCCCGGGAGCTGTAGGACCCAGGAGGGGGAGCTGCCTGGGGGGCTCAGTGGGATGCTCCTCGGGGAAAAAGATCCGTGCTGCGTTTGAGTCTGCAGCCGTCTGTGGATCCAGTGGAGGAAATGCGGGACCTGGAAGTGTGTCGCCGCCTTTATCCCCTGACCTGTCAGCACTGTGAGGATGACAGTTCTCCCTGAAACGCACACACTCTAGGGAATATATTATTGGAACTGAGTGCCACTTTGATTTTGCCCAATGCTTTTCTCTCTGAAGGGGGCCTAAGTATAACCTGCTGGCTCACACAACCCTGAGAATCGAACACGTCCAGGAAGGTTTCAAGACGCATGATTTGTCTCTCGCAGCAACAGGTGAGTTCCACATCCTCTCTTCTTCTTGTTTCCTCTCCTCTTTTTGTCTCCTCCTCTCCTCCTGAAAATGAATCCCTAATTATTTTGTTTTTCCAGAGGATAATCCATTCTGGTTGCCTCTGTATGGCAATATGTGCTGCCGCCTAGTAGCTCAGCCTCTGTGCATGATCCATACAATCATAAGTGGCCAGCTCGAGGTTAAGGTGACTTTATTTTAATATATTGTCCTGCCTTGTGATCCTTTTGATATTATATCCACGTTAGTAATCACTGTATCAAACAATTCCCTTCTCTCTTCTAGCTCAGAGACGACCTCAATTACTGTGGAAATGTCTATGGCGTCCTCAGGGGCCAAAGTCTTCTCTGCTATCAGAATCAAGAAGACCTGGAGTCTGAGGACAAGCCACTACTAGTAATCCCCATCAAAAAGGTTGGTTTGAAATTTTCTTTTTTTTTTTTTTTTTATTTGCTGTTTATTTTGCAGGGACAATGCACACTAGATAAACCAGATCATCAGAATAATTTGATGTGAAAGTTATGGAGTTTTTATTATTTCATTATAAATATAGCAAGTGTGTTTTTTTTCTTTTTCTGTCAGGATACCGTCTGCATGTCAGAGAGAGATCCGGTCCATTGCCAGAGTATGTATATCAGCACACAGTGTCAAGGAGAGGATGTAACCTATACGCTGACCATGCACGCACTCGAAGACACGCAGCGCTGGACCGAGGCCATCAGCCATCACGTCTATAACATGAGTGAGGCCTTGAATAACAAAACTGAACTGAAGCAAACCCCAGCCCCAAAGAATTTGGTGGGAATATAGGCCACCGGCCAAGAAAGAAGTGTTTGCTGAAGTGTTAGTGTTAATTAAAAAAGTGCTTTGCAATGCCCTGACATTGATCTGTACTGCCTAGAACAGCATGGAAATCAACACATTTTCTACATATTAAAACTGTGGCAGGACAAATTTGAATATGGCAGACTGCCACAAGCCAGATAATTAATGAGAGACAGCGCACATGTGCTCTTTTTGGTTTCTGGCCTGATTCTCCACCAAATGACTTTGGAACTTGTATCACGAGTTATGCAAACGGCAGCAACAAAACAATGCGGTAAATAATATGGCCGGCATCTTAACTTAAAAAATGTGACATCAGGGATGCATCATCTTTGACTATGTTTGAGCACCAAGCATCATCGATGGAAACAGAGTCCGGCTCCCCTCGTCCCACCGGAGTCCTGGGCTCTGTGCTGCGTTCCGACCGTCAAGTGCAGTTTGATCCGGGATGCCAAAATACAGCCAGGTCTGTGTAAAGATGTGGGCACAACAGCCATCGACCTCCCGTTGCTGGGTTAGCCTGAATTCTCCTGCGACCGGACATTAGCCAGGAGCATATTGGTTAGATCCTAGCTTAGCTTCCATCTCTGTGTCCTCCTGATGCTGCTTTTAGTGGCGTTTGGCTCTGGCTGAGACATAACCTCTCTTGTTTGTGTAACGCATACTAAAACTTTATGATTATTCCTCTCAGTTTGAATACAGTTTGATCTTAAAACCAAAGGGTCAATAAGTGGTTTTGGTTTCGTGTCAGACTATTTCTCGGTTGGGAGCATTGAATGGTGACTGGAGACTTTTCGCCCCCATGAGGTTGCCAGGGAAACTGACTCTCCCCATTTGACACTTCTTTTATATGGTTTAAACAAACGAGATACAATGCGATTTTTCTGTCACCTTTGGACAGAGCCAGGCTGTTTTCCCCCTGTTTCCAGTCTTTATGGTAAGAAAAGCTAATTGGCTGCTGGCTGCAGCTTCATATTTAGCAATAGACATGACAGTGGGATCTATCTTCTCATCTAATTCTCAGCAAGCAACTGAACACGTGCATTTCTGTCGAACTATTGTCACTATTCCACTGTGATCTGCAAGCACGAGGCAGCACGTTAATGTCGTGATGAACAAACTGCACTTGATTTACAGTCTTGACTCAAACTCCGCCAAGAGTCTCAACACGGAAATGGTTGGAAGGGATCTTTATCATGCTTGGCATATTTATTTTTAGGACTTAAAGTATGCCTGTTCATACCTGCAAGACGGCATTCTTTTATGACATGTTCGTGGCATCAGTGAATGATGCATGAAACGTTTTATGAAACGTGTCACAAAAAAAAAGATGTGTCTGATGTCTGAGTAAGATCAAGTGTACTTGTCAATACTTCCAAACAGTATGTTTAGACGGTTGAAAATGTATATTTATATATCTATATATCTATAGATCTGTCGGTCTAGTTACATAGTTTGGTGACATACTTGTGTGGTATGAACTAAGTGACGTCTCTACAAGTTATTTAGTTCGTTAGTTATTTATATTTAAAGTTTCAAATTAGGTGGAGTGGTGGTTTTGATTATGGTGACACCCGAACATAATAACAATGTTCCAGCCAGAACAAACTTTACAGAGCCTAGTTTTGGTATTGAGACATTCAGAAGTCTTCAAATGTTGAGTCATACAGTGGATGAGTTCTGTTTTTTTTTCATGTACAAGCAGTGAGTTGCAGTGAGTTGCCTCCGAGCACCACCATTAGACAATGTGGCAGTGGTTTCATTTAAGTGTTACTTTTGCCACATACTTGATTCAACTTTCACAAATGTTTTTCGTAAATTACTTTTTATTTTTTTTTATTTTATAAAGAGCAGCTTTACATATTGGCTGATAATTGCGTGTAACTGATACAGTCCCTGGCTGGCTTCCCAGCCACCTGTGGCACTACAGCATGCATGAATAGTCCGATTAATGAGGGATTGGCAGACATACTAAAGATTAGTATTAGCAACTTGTGGGTCGTGAGAACCAGCTGTAAACAGAACAATGACATATAAACTCTGTAGTTAATGTGGCAAATTTGTTCGTATACACTTTCCTATTTACACATCCGACAGATGGTGCTGTTGCCGAAAATTTCCGATGAACTGTGAGAATGAACCAAAAAACAAAACAAAACAAAAGGTGCACGCTGTAAAAAACTGACATCCTTTACACATAGATGTGATTGTTGATAACATTTCTTATTAAAGACTCTTTAATTACAAGAACGTAGCTTTTTCTACCCATTATAATTGAACACTTGATTTATAACAACCCCATCATCACGATATAGTCATTGTTATCTCTGCCAGGTGTACACCTGGGGAGAGAGTGTGTGTGTGTGTGTGTGTGTGTGTGTGTGTGTGTGTGTGTGTGTGATGTCTCTCTGTCCCTCCGCAGCTAATCTCGCGTACTACTCGACCCATCAGACCAAAGTTTTCTGTGCCATCATTTATTTACTGCATGGACCTCGTGGTGGGGGTGATTCATTTTTGTAAAACCTATTTCAATATTTAAATTCAACAGGTGTGTGTGTGGTTGAGCGAGAGAGACAGTGCAGACTCAGGGCAGACAGGTGTTGTCGATCAGAGCAGAGGGAGAGGTCAGCGATGAAGTTGTCCAGTTGCAGTAAATGTACAGTAAAGGTTACAGTTTGCCCACGAATCAACACCTTTTAATTGGGCTTCAACCTCACATTTACACAAAATAGAGCACACAACGCTCTGATACGCTTGTGGTCTAGACGGTGATTAGACAATCATGGTTGGCATTTGTCCAATCAAACCTGACAGCCGTGTTATTCCCGGCACACCTGGCAGAGAGCTGCACTCTACTGAGCGCACCTCTCTGGTTTTATAATGTGCTGACATATACATATCAGGTACAAGTTGCACTTACATTGGAATAAATATGTACATTAGAAAATAAATTGCAAATGCCTATTTTTTGGATTAGAAGCTATGAGAAGAGTCAAATACATGAAAAGGCCATGGGCTCCCAACGGGGCCAATAACTACTCAAAACCGCCTCTGTGGACCACATTTTCTGCCATGGTGACACACTCACTCACGCACGCACACACGCACGCACGCACGCACGCACGCACGCACAGACACACACACACAGACTCGCAGGGCAAGGCAATGCACGTTTCAACAACAAAGCAATTCAAAGTGCTTCACATAAAAACATTAAAAGCATCAAAACATAATGCAAAGGAAAAGAAGATTTAAAAACAATTAAGAACATTCATTTAAACATTAAAAACAGTCAGTAAAACATTAAAAAGCTAAACATAAAAGTTGCAGTGCAGTTTAAGATATAAAATACAGTAGTGAAATGCAGAAATTGATTAAGATCCTTGAATCTGGTTCAATTAAAGACAACAGCAAACAGAAGAGTCTTCAATCTGCATTTAAAGGAGCTGAGAGTCTCTGAGGGTCTCTGCAGACCTGCAGCTTTCAGGGACCTTGTTCCAGATATGTGGAGCAGAAAAACTGAACGCTGCTTCTCCATGTTTAGTTCTGACTCTTGGAACAGAAAGTAGACCAGTCCCAGATGACCTAAGGGGTCGGGATGGTTCATAAGGTAGCAGCATATCAGAAATGTATTTAGACCCTAAACCATGCAATTAGCAATTAGTTGTCATTGCGGATACTCATGGCCGATACAATGAAATTGATAGCGGCTTCAGACAGTTGGTGGTAACTGAAGCGCATCAATGGCATATCAAATCCCGAATACGGTTTCCCTCGGTTATGTTTAAATTCCTAGCCTGAAGTCTTGAGTGATGCCTCTGCATTTTGGAGGTCAGAACTTGTAGCTTGGGGCTTAAAAATGTCATTTTTCTTTTTCTCTCTTGTTCTGTGTTCTTAGCGCAAAGGCAACATTTATGCTTCGCCACACGGATGGTTTGCAATCGGATGCATAAAATGTCCAAATGCACTCTTTCTGCTAAACTTCTTTCGTGAATTTCCCTGGAGAGAGGTCGGACAGAGGTTGCACGTTTACTGTGCGATCGGCGGCCGCAACCCATTCTTTCTTTGTCCGTGAACCTTTACACTGTGGAATACTGTTTTTTTTTTTAATACATTTACCTCACGTCCTCACAGACACAAAAAAATCTTAGCATTTCTCTAAGTCTCAGAAAACCTGAACCAAGGGTATGCCCCTTACCTACTTCTTTATGCCTCAGTGTGTTTCAGCGTATTAAGATATGGAACAAATCTTCTTTAATAAGGAAGTTTTTGCAGGGAGCAATTATATTTTGTGTTAAAGTCCAAAATCCTTTTTGTTGCCTCTTGTTGAACAGAGAGAACAGGCTTCAGAATGTGTCCGTCAAAGTAATATTGTGTGAATAATTAGTGAATGTGTGATGTGTGCCACACCTTGGTTTGACCAAAGGGTCTCTTTGTTTGTCAGCAATCTTTTGTTTACCGTTCAACTGCCTCACATTTATCATTTCCCTCTGGAAAGAAATTATCTGTGTATCCCAAATTCAGCCTGGTATGTGGTATGACAGATGTGGCAAGTATGGTAGCTATGTATAGTATCTATATGTGTTATCCCATACCCTTAGACTGGAGGCAGAGTATTGAGATACTGCCAAAATGTTAATATGATTTCACAGAAAGATTAATTGCAAAGAGGTAAGCTGATGTTAAAGTAACTGACAAAAGATTTGCCGATATCATGCTTTGAAAATCACTGCATATACTATTTGTTGCAGGCCAGTGGAAGCAGTGTTGTGATCAACTTATGAAGATTGAAACGCAGAGCTCCAAGAAAGTCATTCCTGTGAAGCAGGGATCGCTCTACCATGAAATAGGTAGTGTGACACAAACAGACACACTGCAACACCAGTCCTTCATTTGTTTTTATAAATGTTTTTATGTATTAAAATCCGTTAGCACACTCTTGAATCTTGCATTGTGAGTCCAATATTTCCATTTCTTTAAATAATGTTTTTCCCACCACTAACCCTTGAGGTAAATATCTATCTCTTGAGCTGCTAAATGCTCCACTCGGTTCACCAGCTAGTCACTAACTTTGTCCGTCTGCTGTTTGTTGCTGGGCAGGTAGTATACTGTGGAGTTGTGGAGTTGCTTGCTCTTGCCTAAAACTAAACTGCGGCAAGCAGTGGGAGTGAACCAGGCCTTAAAACCAAAACAATGAGGTGAAATACTGCCAGGAAGGCATTACAGAATTGACGAAATGTGATCCGTCACCAGGAGCGGCCACTTTCACATACAAGCAGTCATGCCATTCATTTTTAACGGCAAGTTTGAGGCATCTGACAATTGATTTCCATATCATGTGGAAAAGAAAGGAAACCAACGGCTGCCTCGCACAGCAGGGGAAATGTGCCAACAACTTGTAGCTAATAAGCTAAAATTTGCACGCTGTACATTCCCATGAATAGATCAGACTGTCTTGGCCTATAAATCTTACTCTCCGTGTCAACAATAAAGAGGCACATGGAATGCAATGTCTTATTTATACACCTTGACGCCAGGCCTAGAAGCAGACAAACGTGTTTGAGTCAATAGCGAGATCTACAAGATAAATAATGCTGCCCAACAAAGACCTGGGACAATGAGCCACACTCTTGGTGTCAATAGAGCATTGTTGGCACCACCTGCTGACACAAACATCAGTCGGAAGAGGCAACCAACATAGGTAAATGATGAATTGGTTTTAAATAGAATTACAATCATCAAGACAGGCTGCAAGAGAATCTGATAAGAAACTCCCCTTTTATTAACCACAAAAGAATGTTTCCAGTGAAAAAGAGAGGTGTTTAAAAGATTTGACCTGTAGTTTTATAGCTTTAAAATGGAACATTTAAGTGAATCCTCTTGTCTTTTTTTTCTTCCTCGTCTTTTTCAGTAACACCCTCCTCTCCCGGAGAGGGTCTTGTGGTTCCGGATTTATCCGTTGAGATCCGCACTTTGCTCTCTTCCTACTACAAGGAAAGGTAGGCTCTCATGCCTCAACAGACACGCCCTCTGCCATTCACATTTTTACCATGTTTTGGCATGAATTTGCCAATATGATTTACTTCATCCTGGATGTATATGAAATATACAATCCTCGAATGGTCCCCGTGACACCACGATTCTCTTGTTTGTTGTGACAGTCCAACATGGCTTGCAATGTAACTGGTAACAATGCAACATCGGGACACGCTACTGACTCCGATGCATGAAAACAAAGCTGTCACCAGACACTGACTGCCTTCAAGACAATTTGACTTTAATGGCAAATACTCAAAAGTTGTAAGTCTGCACGTAATGCACCTGGGTGTCGGATGCCACAGATGTTATTGTGCGGGAGTGTGCAGAAATTGGTCAAGATGTCCAGGAGAACAGATTGTACTGGAGATCCTGATAGTTGATATATACTAAGTAACAAGCTAAGAAGATGAAAAATATTACGCATTGCTGGTGTTGTGTAACTTTGAATGTCTCGTGTGTGTGTGTGTGTGTGTGTGTGTGTGTGTGTGTGTGTGTGTGTGTGTGTGTGTGTGTGTGTGTGTGTGTGTGTGTGTGTGTGTGTGTTTTTCCTGCACTCTGGAATGTTTGTTTTGCTCTCTGTATTTTAGGCACCACCATATTATACTTGCAGTGATAGGTTAGACACCAGTTAGATGAGTCTGATTCTCGAACTGTCACAGGTTAGAGTTCGATATAATCATTCTCATTTCCTTGAATAAAATAAAAGAAAAAAGATTTGCAACCAGTGATGAATTAATAATTACGCCTTGAAATGTACCCTGCAGAGATAATACAAGTGTTGCATTCATTTTTACCTATTACGGTGTTTATGATCATTTTTGAGATTACAAGCGGCCTAATCATGTCACATTATATGAAGCTATAAAACCGTGGTGTAAAACGCGATGTTAACTAGGCACGGTGCTTTTGTTAATCAGTTTGATTAGTCAAACGATTGGGCAAACGCTCAAACAACAAATGTAAAATGTGAGATACACTTCCGCTTGCCTGGAGGGGAAGGCCGCTCATCAGCGTAATAATGACTTTGTAAAAGTAATCTGTCAAAAGAAATTCTGGTAAGTAAAAGGATAACATCCTCATACCAACCAATGTCTAGATGAGAGATTGGCAACCTCATGGATCCAACTGTGGTTTTAATAGATATGCATCATTTCAACTGTCAGGAAAGGTGTGTGTGTGACCCGTGAGAAACATTCCGTTTTTGATATACCTGCTTTGCTTGAATAATTCTTATACCAACAATTACATACTGAAGTAGATTGGAACTGGTAGAGGCTTATTTGATGCTATTTAAGAACTGCGTTTTTTGTTTTGTTTTAACATTGTACTACAGTTTTCTGCGTTTCTCTTTTTCTGCAGTTATTGATGACCTTTCCACGGCCGCAGTGGAGGAGTGAGACACCGTTCTGATTTCATTCGTTTCATGGTCAAGGAAACGGACGGGGGCATGAAAAATGGTGCTATTTCAAAATTTGCAGGGAACAAGCTTACTGTTTATGTCAGATATGTTTTTCATTCTTCTGTTTACCCGACCAACAACATTCATGAAATAAAAAAAGAAGTAGTGAAAAGTGTGTCTGAAATACCAACCCAAAACTGACTGTAAATGCAGAGAAGCCTCACTGTACCATCGTTTAACAACGTTGTAGATTTTGTTCATGTAAAGAGAGACCAGTACACGTACTGTGTGGCCTCCTAAAAATTATTCAGGTGAGCATTAATCAGTTCTGAAAAAAAAAAATCCACCTGCTTTCTCTCTGAGACTATTGAACGGTCATGTAGGGACAAGTGCTAGGCAACGCATAAATACAAATATTTAATGATTTCAGTTGCTGTTCAAGGTTTGTTCACATCAATGTCACTATAAAAACTATATTTTCAATAATTATCAATTAAACTGTTGTCTTCTTTAATAAGGAGGCGTGCGTATTAAAACCACAGAAGCAGTTTGGCATGCTTGCACCTTTCAGCTGAGTCATGCACCCATCACGATGTTGACCATTTCAAGGCCACGCCTCCTGGAAGCCTGACTCACAGATACCTCTTCTAAAACTGAAACACTAGCACGCTGCTCCGGTTCTGGTTTAGTCCAATAGTTCAGTAAATCAGGCGCATTCCGTATAGACGGATTGCAAAAAGCAAATCAATAAATCAAGTTCAATATGCTGCAATTTGAGTTTTCAACATCACAAATGCAGAACAGTTGAAAGGGTTTGAACACTTTCAAAATACACTGTGATTTCAGTCACACTTTATTTTATGGTACACTAATAATAAAACATAATAAGATGTACTTTGTATCAAATTAAAAAGTAAACAAACACAGTTATACCTTAATTAGACATCATACACTTACATGTAATCAAATAATAATAATCCAAAATATACTCTACTTTGACACGATTATACCAAATGATTATCTAATTAGAAACCAAGTAGACGATCCTAATACACAATTAGACACCATTTTACTAGATCATAGTCTAATAACAAGTCAAATGCAATAATCGGTTCCAAAGTATTCTACAGTTGGATGTCTAAATTTGATGAATTTAGTGCCATATTATATCTGGCATGCCAATAGTCAGACAAATCACTGAGCACTCTGAATCCAATGAATGTATTTTGCCTTTATTCAACATAATTTCACTTTCTTACAGGGTCACTTGTTGCTCTCTGGAAGAAAACTGTACTAAAGTCAATTGTCTTGTGTGTTTAAAATGACTAATAAATCCGTAAATGTTCAGAGAATGACTCTGTTTTAGTTATAGTATTTTGAACTTGAGCCAGTAATTCTGGTCCGGTTGTGTCTAAGAATGTTAATATATGTTCTCATACTGGAACTACAATCCTTAAAGTGCATAAATTCCAATGGAATACAACACCTATGGCTGTTCCCCTTTTTGCTAGACAATATTTGCGCCATTGCTAAAATCCTGAGGGCTTTGAAGTCATAAATAAAGGCCTGATGCTGTAAATTCTGCCCAGTGACTTGTAGAACTAAAAAGCCCTCGGCAAAGTGTAACTCATTGTTCCTTGTTTTGGGAACCAAATAGCACCAGAAATGGACTCCCCCCACCCGCCTCCTCAAAGAGGCCTCTGAGTTAAGCAATAACCTGCTGTGAGACAACAGTATAAAATACTTGCCTAAACAGGTTCACACTGGCATATACTTTGACACCTCAGTGATGCATTTAAAGCAATAAAGAGCAGTTAAACAGCGGAACAAAACAAACCCAGTAGCAAAGTTGAATTAACTTGTAAAGTTGTGACTCATTCAACATGGCTCCCTTTGTTAATGGCTTACCATTCAAATTAAAAAAAATGTCAGGGTAATGCGTCATATTAGTTGTAACAGGACTCTTGTGATGAGCAATTTGCATGCAATAATCGGTGTCTATAGATACAATGATGGGAGTGTCTATTTCCATGTTTTGGGTTCACACCTGATGATGCCACATATTACGCATTGAATTCAAAAATAGAAATTATGACAATAACACAATAGGCTGCACTTGCAGGTATGACAAACAAATACAAAGAAAGCTTCTTAAAGCGCAATGGAGGTATCCTGTGTGTTGAAGGAACACATAACCTTTACATATTTAATTGCCCAGGTGTGCAAACCCCCTCCTAAGTAAAGTTTGAGGCCATTACCTCTGAGCAAGGTGTAATTAGTCTTTTCGATATAAGTGTAGCAATTAACGCCTCTTGCTTATGCAACTTAACAAAAGATTAAAAAGCTTTATTAAAAGTAATTTGATCAGAATTGTGTAAAAACACCTTGTGTGACGTGAAGACAACAGGGTCACGCAATCAACAAATGAGCCATGAAATTTCAGTTGTATATATTTGAATTTATTCAAATTTACATTATAAGTAAAGTATTAAATGTATTATACAAGCAATATTCAGTACAGAAAAACAATTCTATGCTCCTGATGGAAGTAACTATTATTCATCAGATTATAATTCTTGTTTATTTCACACTTGTATATGGAGTGACAACTAAATGCTATTATATACACCAAACAGAACTTCAGTAAGATACTGTATATGAAAGAGCAATGTAACGTGGGTAAGCTTGAATGTGGTGTTGGAGTGTAATTATCTGAACTGATCTTCACAAGGTGCTTGAGATGATTTTCTTCAGCTTCATCACTTCCTCGGTGGTGAGGTGCAACAGAGAATTGGAGCTGGAATTCAACATTAGCACAGCCGAGGAACCCATGTCTGACCTGTCCTTCCTCCCCAGGACGCTGTCTTCATTATAGGATGTTGGGGCTGCAATGTCTTGCTGAACTCTGCGGGGACTAGAGTCAATGTTCACTGGGATGTGGGAGGCCTGGGTCTCTTTGTCATAGACATCCCAGAAATTAAGGGATTTGCAGTTATTAATATCAAACGGATAGATATCTTGGCTGACTGCACTTTTCAGAATACCGCCTGAAGGCAAAGGCTTGTAGGTGGTGAAATGATTTTGGTTTGTGTTGTGATGATTAAAAGTAGGATAGGTGGTTGGTACGGGGCTTGGCGAATTCTTTCGCGTCAGCCTTAGGTCCTCAGGGGCGGAGCTCTGCTGGCAGGGATTCATGGGAAATGTCAGGTTGGTGGGGAGGAAGTCTGAGTCAGAACAATATCTTTGTTCAGAGTGTGCCTCCCGAGGAGGAAGAGTGTTTAGCTGCTTCGCTCCAAGCATCGCGGCTGAGGACCCACACTGCCGGAGCCAGTTGTTAAAGACAGACAGCGGTACCTCAATTTCCATCTTTCCTCCGTTCTCTCTCGAGAAGCTATGGGGCAGTATGTGACTGAAGCTGAGCTCTCTTACTTCTGGACTCCCTTCTCTTTCTTCTTTTGCCTGGATACTTAAGTCTGTTCTTGGAGAGCCGGGTTTTTGTGGCATCGTGGTGGCGCCTTCGTCTGTTCTCAGTGTCGCAGCATATGAGGGGCTGCTTGAGGCTGTTATAGCTTTGACGTCGATGACATGCGCCTCGCTAGCTTTCACGGGATGCGAATACGACGTGTCTCCTAAACCTGCTTCGCCATCTTGTGTCTCACACCCATCATCTCTCACCACCTGCTGGTGATGGGGAGTGTACAGAGGGGAGGGTTTATTCAGGAACTTTGGGCTCTTGCTGGATGAAGGTGGGGTGAACGATGAGGCGGGGATGCCCTTGGTTTCCTGCCGCGAATCTTTGACGCTGAGGTTCAAAGGCTCCGTCAATCCAGATGTGGTCTTGTACTGTTCAGCCAGGAAGCGCAACTGCTCCAGCGGCTCCTTTGACCTGTCTGTTGGGTGTAGATGAGATGGAGGGAAAGAGAACCAGGGTTTGGGGGCGGGGGGGCTATGTGATGGCAACACGGAGGAGGAGATAGGGACATGCGGGGACAGAACTGCGTGGCTGGGGTGAAAGTAGTGAGCATAGTGGGGCGACAGCGGGAAGACGGTATCGCGTAGGTCTGGCTGGAGGTTCTGAGGGTTCTGTTGGAAAGATAAGTGGCCAGTCAGTAGTTGAAGGAATAGTTGAACATTTGGGAAATATCCTTATTCACCTTCTTTGTAGGCACTTAGCTTTGTGGACTTCAGAGGTGCTGGTACGCAGATCTGTTACCTTTGAGAGCCTAGCTAGCTGGTTCACCCCGTTCTCAGTCTTAATGATAAGCTAGGCTAATCAGATGCTGGCATCAGCTACATATTTAGCGAATAAGCATATTTTCCAGCATGTCAAACTTTTGCTTTAATGTTTTGTTCAATGCACTATATGTATATATATATATATATATATATATATATATATATATATATATATAAAAGGTTAGGTTTATGAAAAACATCATGGTTGAGCTTAAAATAGGTATGGAAACTTATGTTTAGGCAACAAAACCACCTAGCTATGTTTTGGCAAAAAAGGATCCACAAAAGGATACTAATCAACTATCTATTGGCATGTTTTCGTGCCACCGACAACTAATTTTAACACATTTCGTGCCCACCGCCACGGGACAGGTTGTAACCATTTGACGGATTTCTGTGAGACAGGGCTGAACTTCAACTATGTTTTTTTTTTGTTGCATCTCAACCAGATTATTCACCAGAGTAAAATGATTATTATCATAAAGGAATCATATCATACCAGTTAACAACAGCCACTTCAAGAAGCAATTATTTACTACTTATTGTGATGAAGAATATTTAATTATCTAATTAATCATAATTGTATCTGCCTGAGTATTTGTTTGCGCAACAGAGCTGTGTCACGGGTATCGCGTTTGAGTGTGAAACACTACCAACCTGGATCTGAGGTATCGATAGCAGCTTGCGTTTATGTGGCCGCTGGCCGTCCTCATGCTCTTTGCTGTAGTTGGCATAGTGGAAGTGCTTGAGCTGATTGCGAGGCAACACGTTCACCAATATGCCCGTCAGGTGGCATTCGTAGGGCAGAAGTAGCCTGCACAAATAAAACAGGGATCAGATTAATCCTTTAAGAAAACATACCACTCACTCTCAGCCTGACAAACGCTCTGGCGTTGGTGGACTCACTTCTCGTAGTGTCTGCGGGTGCAGGTGGCTGCACTCGTGCTTCGAGGGTTTCCTCCGAGTGTGTTGTACACTTGTTTCCACAGCTGCTGGGCAGTCACCTGGAAGAGTGCAGGGCAATTTAGTTGCTTTTACTGTTGTGACTTCCAAATTAACAATACTGTTTTAAGTAGTATTAGAGTGAGTATTAACTAGTATTAGTTATTGATCAAATACAAATTTCTAAATTGAATCAACTTATACTGTGATAATATTAACAATACTACTAATATTAATTACATTTTAAATATTTGATTACCTGGTGGTAGCCGCCGTAGCCTTTGACAATCTTGAACATCACAAATAGATCAACTGAAAAAAGGGAAAGATACACAAAACTTAATACACTTGACGTGACTTGTAACATATTATGCAAGTTATTTTCTCAATTGATTGATTGGTTTGTTTGTTCTATAAAATATCAGAAAACAATGATTGAGTCCAAGGTGACGTCTTCAGTCAGTACACCCAAAGATATTTAATTACAACGACAGCAAGTTAGCTAGAAGAAATGTATACATAATATATAATCATTATACCATATATTTGTATGATATAGAATGTCGAAATAATTAGTTTGGAGCATTAAACAAGTGAAATGCATAAAAAGAAGAAAAGAAACTTGCGACTCAAAATAGGATCAAATGAACAATATAATAAGTACTTTGTTTGAAGCCCAGATTTGGGATTCTCTCTATTGGTGTATCTCTCTTCTTCATGAACGTGTAGAGATCTTTAAGGAACTGTTCCTCTGTCATCTCCTCCATGGGCTTTTTGGTTCTCTCCTCTTGGATCTCTGCCTGCGCCATTTCCATGTGTGTCTGAGAACACAAACAAAACACAAAGTATGATCTTCTGATTGCACTGATTATCAGGAAAAATGTTTAATATTTAAGTATTTTTGAAATGATCATATCACAGTTGTGTTGTTGACTAAATCTAAAATATGATGTGCGGCGCTACTTGACAAAACACGCCCCAAGACCTGACATTCTCCGGTAACAATGCCTCACTGTTTCATGGTCACTTCACTTTGACTGATGATTGACAAACACGTTTTCTTTTTTTTTTCTTTATCATATATCAAGATTTTATCCCATGTTTGTACTTGTCTCAGTAGAGTCCACCCTGTCCCTTGAGACAACATACCATTGATATGAAACTCAAACATGGCATCAATGCCCTCTTTCATTCCCTAGTTTCCATTGTTAGTAAAACTGCTGTGAGTTACTGACACGTCAATATACATTAGCTCATACTTGGAATATACTATATGTCCCATTCAAAATAGAATTTAGCTTTTTCCAGTTTTGGTTCAGTTATTGTATTTCTTTTTATAATTTACTATAATTATATTAGTATTATCGTGTTCATGTTTTTTAAACATGTTTTTTAAACATGTGGATATATGGTCATTATTTTCAAAATAACTGCACACGCTGCTCTACCCGGATTTCTTTGCAGGACAAGAGTAAGAAGAGCGAGTAAAATGCATCTTCAATAAAGAAATTACACAACAACAGCTTGTTCCTTCACAACAGAAGTGACCAGAGATGGAAAATACAAGACAGCATATCTTGACACCAACTTCTGTTTGAATTCTAGTTTTAGCAAAAATATCAATTAAATAAAATCGTAGAGCAACTACATTCTGGATTCTATCTGAAATGTTCCTCACCTGTGTTTCCATTGGGAGAATAGGGATGGATTATATTATCGCATTGCCCCGATGTTCCCTGCGCTGTCGTAAAAGAGAGCAGAAATCACTGCAGCCAGTTCGTAATGTCACGCGACGTCAGTCACACACCTGTCCCGAGTATCTGTGTGACAATGTGGGTAACTGACAAGAGGGGGTGTTTACTCTCACAGCTTCCTGCTGAGATCACTATCGTCAGACCAGTTCAACCTGTTCTCGAGCACATCTCCAAAAACGGTACGTCAGAATATTCAACACGAATTGGCAGGATTGAGAGGAAATATGTTCAGATGAGTCAAGTTTGAATATTTCTTGGTTTACAACCACTGTAAGACAAATCAGAGGCCCTAAAATGCATCAGACGCTACTCATCATTTCATCATTACGAGATGAGTAATAACAATGTCAATAACTTATGAGAAATTATTTCTTTCACTAAAAACACTACAGCAGTGTCACTGCTGTCACAATTTAGCATTGTAAAGTTGTGTGCATTATAATATTGCATTAGAATCTCTACATATACATTTTTGGCTTGTATGTTAACACTGGCAACATAATAAGCCAACTAATTATCAATGTGGAAACCGGAAATATGAGATTTAGTTTGATGTGTAATTATACACACATTGCGTAAAGGTGATGTGCCTGTCTTTACCGTTTGAATGCAGCATACAGCTTCCAATTGTCATAATTAGCTCCGTTTTGTTATTTTCAGTCATGACGGGGGTTTTCAGGCATCCATTTATAGATAATTGCCTCAACCTTTAGTGTCCTGTTTTATTGGCATAATTAGGCAAACCCTTTTCTTTGAAAAGAAATATTGGCCATCGTTATCCTTTCCATTATCCAAACCACTTATCCTATTTAGGGTCGCTGGAGCCGATCCCAGCTGACATTGGGGCGAAGGCAGGGTACACCCTGGACAGGTTACCAGTTCATCACAGGGCACATATAGAGACAGACAATCATTCACACTCACATCTACAGGCAATTTAGAGTCCAATTAACCTGAGCTGCATGTCTTGGGACTGTGGGAAGAAGCCAGAGAACCCAGAGGGAACCCACGCAAACTGCACACAAACTGGGAACTGAACCCGGGAGCCGAACCCGGGCCCCTCTTGCTGTGAAGTGACAGTGCTAGCCACTACACCACCGTGCAGCCCACTCATTGTCCTGTCAATGTTAATCATACTTCAGAATTTAGCCAAACTTTACACCGCCTAAATGGTACAAAAAGCAACCCACATTGACAAATTATTTCCTTACCCAATTAAATAAAAAGTAGTCCAACTAGGTGGTAAACTGCCATCTATCAACGCTGTTAGTAAACATTCAGATTAAACTAAATTAAAAAACGCACGAGGGCGTTACCTCAGATAATGAATAAGAGGAGGCGGAAACTATAATTATTGTTAAATGGTGATTGCGCCCTCTCATCTCAGAATAGCTTTGATTAGAGTATGATCCGTACGCGATGTTGTTCTGGGTGTTTTTCTGGGTGTGGCACTGTCCATATCAGAAAACAGCACATGATTTAACCGTACGCTCATTGTTTTGAACCTGCAAGAATACCAGCGTAGAAACCGGAAATGCATATTGAATGAGGGAAAGTTGTTGTTGTTGAATAGTAATCCTCCTCAGCTCTCGATGCCTGCAATTCTATGTTGTGAGTCACCCTGCAGTGCTATCAGTTCTGTTTCGTTGGATTTCCGCTGATCACAACACAAATATACACGATGAAACGGCATAGCAACACATTTACTTCTCTGTGTTTAGTAGGAGTTAGAGTGAAACAAACACAGGACTTTCAACCAGGAATCTGGTGTCCCAAACAGTTGTTGAGTTATTTTTATTTGTGAACGTTACAACCCGGCTCAAAGGCTGCGACATAAATGGGCTTCCAGACGAGTTCAAAGCAATGAATAAGCACATTTATTGAAAGGATAACATAAACTAAACAAACATGGAGAGTCAGTAATCAGTGATCTCAGCGTGTGTGGATGTGTGGAAATGTGTGAAACAAACCCTTAGTGGAAGGGAGGGGTCGTCACAGTGGTGTTTGTGACATTTCTTTTTGTACTTAATGTACGTTGTTTAAATTGTACTTAATTTAAGGTCAAACATGATGTGTTTCCTCAACCTAACGAAGGGGCTTTGTGCCTAAACCTAAGCAAGTGTGATGTTTGAATTCAGAAACATTGACCTTGTTTCCACTGCTTTTTCGCAACGTAATATTCGCATTCTGTGTGAAAGTACTCATGACAAAAGCAACCGTTGAAAGCAACCGGAAAATGAATCGAACAAAAAAAAAAATACATAAAATGGCGTGCAAAGGCCATAAGAATATATGAAGGATCAAAAGGACTCAGCGGTATGTGTAAAATTTGGCCATGCATTTATCTTCAGTAGACACGACTACGGTTACACCGTCTTTACAGGTCTCCCTGAAGAAATCTTTCGACGGCTGCATATAAATCAAAACGCTGCTGCTCGAGTCCTCGCTGAGAACAAGAATGTTTCACCTCAGTTTAGGTCGTTACGCTGTCAAAACAGAACATGGAGAAACAGCGTTCAGCTTTTATGAAACCGTATATATATTTGGAAGAAACTCTCTTTTAAATGAGGTGGGAGACTTTCCTGTTTAATGCTGCCCTTTATTAAAGCAAATAACTGTATGGACTGTATGATGCCATGTTTCAGGATCACAATACACACTCCTGCTGGAGACAATGCTCAACGAAACATCTTTGTCTTAAAAACAGGTTTAACAGTTCCTGGAAGTTTCCTCTTCAATTCCAGATAAATAAAGGTAATCTGCTGAGTGACTAATGGTCTATGTATGTTACAATTACCTTGCTAATACTCCATGGCATTGTACTGTAGCCACATTGCTGTGTGGAAACTAATGAGGTCAGTTCATGTTAGCATTTATGATACGGCAAAGTGGTCTTTCAAAACGCCTCATTGTTTACTTAAAGTGTTTCAGAACGGAATGTCCTTTTCACAAAAAGTTCTTCCTAGGGTCTGTAATCCCACTCCATAATCACTCCTGTGAGACAATATGTATTGGTTTTCTAAAGGAATGAGAGCATTCAGGTTTACTTTCCTGGTTCCGCCCAAGAAGGACTAACAAGGGTTAGTAACACTTTATTTGACTCAGATAACTTAAGAGGAATAGTCAAAGCATATATATTTTGGTGTCACAACGTATGATTTGTGTACTGCACACATTAATCCATCAATGCCACGCAGTAGATTACTTTAATTGATACATGTTCAGCAGCAGGTGTGCTCAATTACATGAATAATGGTTGGCCCTGGAACTGGCACATCAATGTTAAATAATTGCACCAGTGCCTTCCCTGTAATGACACGTCAACGGGTCTGCAGTGAAATTAGGCCAGTTGCCATTTTATAGACATGTCTGGTGCGGAAAAGACAAATCTAGAAGATTGCCATCCATTTATAATGGTACTTCATCAATATGAAAAGGGGTCAAAATGTAAATGTGGGGCGTTGGAAGCGATATGAGAGCTGTATGATTATCACAAACTGTATAGACCCACAAAAAAAAGATGTTTGGTACAAAAGACAAATTGGTAGAATAAAAAACAAAAACATGGCAGCTGTTTAACCCTAAAAGAGTGCATGATAAACAGTAGTAAGATATCAAAAAGTCTAAATCTAATGGATTGAGTTCAGAGATCTATGTAATCTGTGCATGTATCACGAACATAAATATTTGAGTAGTTGTTAAATATTTGGAGTTTCATTTTCACTGGTGCTCAGTGTTGCTGTATTTTAGTTTTGAGCTTTATTTTATCTTTATATTCACAGTGATAACATATAAAACCAAATATTGAAGTCAGCTGTGATAAAATAGAATAAAAAATACAGACATCCTGTCCTATAACAGATCAATCAAGCAACTTACAAAGCAGTAGCTGTCTGACCACCGCCCAGATAGAAGGTTTTTAAAATGACTAACACCATGTAATAAGCAAATTGCTAATTGATTTGACCAACCTTAAATGATGCAGTGACTGTATGTACTGTAAATCATTGTTGAACAGTTGTTGCACGCACAACAAATTGCCGTCTCCTTAGAAACATATATTATCCCAAGCTCAGCAAATGAAATGTTAAATCACAACTCAAGGTTTTGGTGACCAATCAACCAAAAGATGTCATTCGAAATGAACAACATTTTACTGAAAAGTAAATTATTATGTAATTGGCAATAAAACATTTTAACAGATTGCCTCTTCAATCTCACCTGAACTACATAACAAAACCTTTTTTCCACTAAAGGTCAAAGGGCACCGCCCTTTTAGCTAAAGGACAGGTTCACTATTTTTCGGACAGAAGCACTAAAAGGTCACCTTTTGCATCGTATCTCGACGCACACATAGTCTTAATTCTACCGTCTACCGTCCGTTGCTTTGAGCGTCTAATAATGACGTTGACATTGGAGTTGGATGAAAGGCCAGAGTGAGAACAGGTTGGTTATGGTGAGTGAAACACTGTCCCTTTTTCTCCATTCCTCCAACTGTCAAACAAAGAAAGCTGTAATCATTCTTGACAGATGGAAAGCTGTTTGATTATCTATACATACAGTACATTTCTTTATTATGCAGTTATGTCCTGATGGAAAAAAACTTCTTTATGCATTTTAAAACTTTACTGCACATATGATTTTAGTTTAAACACTGAACAACATGTACAGCTTAAGGGCTATACAACCGTTTTTTTTTCCCTTTATGAATTTCAAATGATTTCTTTCTTATTATTTAGTTTTTTATGGAATCTGTTTACATTGTTAGCAATGCTTCTAATGTATTATGTGCATTAAAACGTCTGTTTTCATTATTTGATAAGATTTCCAATTAGTTAACTTATTCCCAAAAGCCTTTTTGAATATTTTCTGTCTCTCCATTTATGCTGATTTATGCCTTGTCCTGCAACTAGTGTCTTATTATTCCAATATTCAATGCACTCTATTAAATCACTTTGCATTATGCATTATGGATTGAAATGGGTATAAATTGTATTGTTTATCAGCTCAAACATATGTAAAGTATACTATCTTTCATGCATCAGATTGCTCATCACGTATTCAGATGACTATCATATTCATCTACGACATACCAATGACTGGAGATTCCATCTACGTGCAAAAGGTTGAATCTTTCGCCTTCATCTACTTTAACGTGACAAACCGCATTGAAAAGAAAAGAAAAAATATCCCAGATTCCTCTTTCACACGAAATGTGTAACTCGCCCTCAGCAGGCCTGTTCGTTTGACAAATTATGTTTTGTACTGTGACTGGAGAGCATGTTTGTTTTCAGAATAGTAATTCTTGGATTTGTCACATGAACAGAAAGAGAAATGGGATAATTAAGCATCTGGACAGCTTTATTGATGTTCACACGCAGGCGTCTTAAAATCCGGTTATTTTATCTTACAAAGGCTGAGAGCAGCAACTAAGAAGGTTTGAAGTTTTTAGGTTGTCATGCTTTCATTTTATATTTTTTTTTATATTTTTCAAAAATCATTGTGTGACGATGACCCCTGCCCTTTCCTGTCAATTTTCTGTCATTTGCCATGTTTTCCAGATAGCTGATGGCAGGGGAACGTTAGGGCCAACCTGGGACACCTGGTCCCAGTGTTACCAGTCAATAGAGACCTGGCTGCTCTTTCTTTGTCCGCTTCGATGTGCCGGCTCCGGCTGCGGTTCTCTGCTTCTCCTTTTGTTTGGTTTTGTTATGTTGCCTTAGTCCGACTTTATGTTTTTGTCTTGCACCACTGCAACACTTGCACACACATATTTTACATTCATGCACCACACACACTGCTGACACCACTGATTGTTTTTGTCGTCTCATAAATACGTTTCTAATCGTAGTCCAGGGAAGTCCGCGTAGGGAAGAGGATGCTAACAATCCCCAATAGGACATTCGCCGACATTTTCAACATTGTGACTGTTTCACTTATAAAAGGATTCACAACTTCAATAAACTGAACTTGATTCAGCAAACTACAGTTTCATTTGTTTTACAAATCGTCTAAGACTTATAAAGTCTTAAGGTTTTTCTCACTTGTTTACCATGGAAAAGGTTTAAGTGTTGCTATTATAACAGAATACAAAAGAAATAATATTATCCGCTAAGATATGTTTGAAAGTTTCGGTAGCAACACATAAGTTCATTTATTGGGGACCTTAAGGTCAACTGCATCACATTTAGTTGTTCCCTGTATTAAAGGAAGTAATCTTCAGTATCACATTATCTCCTCTCAGACATAGCTGTCTGAGGTGTGGCCCCAGTATGTCTTTTTTGTTTGACATACTAATCAGGTTTTCATTGTTTCACTCGTCACAATGAATGATGACACTCGTTACAATGGATTACTGCAATTTGAAATGCAGGCATGCAAGTGTGGGTGGGATATTGAAAGAAGAAAAGTCACGCTCAACAGTGGTGTGTCTAAAGGGGTGTGTAATATATTTTGCTCTGTAATGCTCCAACATCACTGTCGCTTGAAATATACAACAGGTGCTAGACATTTTTTAACACGATTTATTTCTGATAGCATTTTCTGATTTCCCATGCAACCCCCCGACTTCTTGGTCCCCCCCTGCGCCACCTCATTTACAAAATCCTATGATTGCTCAAGCACATTACATTATCAGATGACAACCCAGTGTAACATGTCCTGGAATAGCACAATGGTGTTTTCTATGCTATGTTGATATTGGCATTCACGTGACAGATGAATGTAAAACCTTGGCTGCGTACAGAAGTGCTGTGCAGAGAACACAGTCTGTCTTATTGGTTTAGAAAAACAGACGTTGAGCTGCTGATGTTAACAAAAGGTGTTGAGAGAGTTGCCACTGGTGATCTTTTATAATAGAGAAATTAGTCTCAATAATGCTGACAAATTAATATTTCAGGAGCCACAAATTAAACAATAATGATTAATGTCTTGTGAGTAATTTAAGATGTTCACAAGTGCATCTTTTATTCCACAAACCATTTCGAACAAATGCAAAATAGTTTTACAACTACAAATCAACCAAGTTCATTAATTCAATAAGATTTGCTGTTGAAAACTTCCTGTTCATGACATTTTTTTTAAGTTTTATTATACCTTGTCTCCTCACTTTTACGTCTTGAGACCCGGAAAGTGCTCCATCTTGAGAGACTTCCCAAAGCATCTCAAGCAGCTAGTAGCGAGGATTGAGGAGGCTTGCCAGAGGGGCTATAAGCGAGTGTACGCCGGTGTATCCTTTGCGGAAGTGTTTTCGGCCCCTGGATATGTGTTGTCCCCATCTTTAAATAGCATCCATTCAAATATCATGACACAATTTCATTCGATCAACCAAAGAAGCCTAGAAGACATTATACAACATCTGAAATCATCCTCCTGCTGCTTAGATATTCTACCGACACACTTTTCCAAAAATATTTCACACTGCATGCCCACTGATCTTTTACAAATTGTAAACACATCCCTTCTCTCAGGTGTTTTCCCACAAGCCCTAAAAACTGCAGTTATTAAACCACTCCTAAAGAAGGCTAGTTTAGACTCCGCAATAATGAAAAATTATAGGCCAATATCAAACCTCCCATTTTTAAGTAAAATAATTGAAAAGTAGTTTTTCAACAGCTGAACAACTTCTTAGTCGTAAATAACTGTTTTGATGTTTTCCAGTCCGGCTTTCGACAGCACCACAGTACTGAAACTGCTCTTGTTAAGGTTTTCAACAACATTCACTTAAACACAGACAGTGGCAGAATCTCAGTCTTAGTATTACTGGATCTCAGTGCTGCATTCGACACGGTCGACCATGACATACTCCTAAACAGACTAAAGGTCTGGGTAGGACTCTCTGGCGCAGCACTTCACTGGTTTGAATCCTACTTGAAAGGCCGAGAATACTTTGTGTCTGTAGCTAATTACACATCAGAGCTGACTAGGTTGACGTGGTGTTCCCCAAGGTTCAATACTGGGGCCTCTTCTGTTCAACATCTACATCAACAAAGTGTGTTATCATAATTATGCAGACGACACGCAAATCTACATAACTATATCACCAGAGGACCATAATCCCATACAAGGGCTGAATAAATGCATTGAACAAATCAACAACTGGATGTGCCAGAATTTTCTTCAATTAAATAAAGATAAAACAGAAGTAATTGTTTTTGGTACCACAGATGAATGATTGAAAATCAGCGCTCAGCTTCAATCACCGATGTTAAAAACCACAAACAAAGCCAGAAATCTAGGTGTAGTTATGGATTCAGACCTCAACCTGAACAGCCATATCAAGACAATTACAAAATATCTATCACCTGAAGAGTATAGCAAGGATTAGAGGACTTATGTCTCAACAGGATTTGGAAAAACTTGTCCACGCTTTTATCTTCAGTAGACTCGACTACTGTAACGGTGTGTTTACAGGTCTCTGTAAAAAGTCAATCAGAAAGCTGCATTTGGCAATTTTATGCATCCGATTGCAAACCATCCGTGTGGCGAAGCATAAATGTTGCCTTTGCGCTAAGAACACAGAACAAGAGAGAAAAATAAAAAAGGACATTTTCAAACCCCAAGCTACAAGTTCTGACCTCCGAAATGCAGAGGCATTACTCAAGACTTCAGGCCAGGAATTTTAACATAACCGAGGGAAACCGTATTCGGGATTTGATATGCCATTGATGCGCTTCAGTTACCACCGACTGTCTGAAGACGCTATCAATTTCATTGTATCGGCCACGAGTATCCGCAATGACAACTAATTGCCCGCCAGTCTTGGAGTCACACAGTTGGGTTACTCGTTTATATTAGCTTGTTTAACAACACTGAAACATCTGAACCCATGTAGGACATATTTACCGACTGCGACAACAACGCTGGTATTGTTTTCACCTCGTGTAGACTCGACTGCTGTAACGGTGTGTTTACAGGTGTCTGTAAAAAGTCAATCAGAAAGCTGCAGCTGATTCAGAACGCTGCAGCTTGAGGCCTCACTAAGAAGAACAAAAAAGTCGATCACGTCACTCCAGTTCTGTGTGATCTTTGGACTGGCTTCCTGTCCAACAAAGAATCTTTAAAATCCTGCTGTTGGTTTATAAAGCACTGCATGGTTTAGGGTCTAAATACATTTCTGATATGCTGCTACCTTATGAACCATCCCGACCCCTTAGGTCATCTGGGACTGGTCTACTTTCTGTTCCAAGAGTCAGAACTAAACATGGAGAAGCAGCGTTCAGTTTTTCTGCTCCACATATCTGGAACAAGGTCCCTGAAAGCTGCAGGTCTGCAGAGACCCTCAGAGACTCTCAGCTCCTTTAAATGCAGATTGAAGACTCTTCTGTTTGCTGTTGCCTTTAATTGAACCAGATTCAGTGATCTTAATCAATTTCTGCATTTCACTACTGTATTTTTATTCTTAAACTGCACTGCAACTTTTATGTTTAGCTTTTTAATGTTCTTAATTGTTTTTAAATCTTTTCTTTTGCATTATGTTTTGATGCTTTTAATGGTTTTATGTGAAGCACTTTGAATTGCCTTGTTGTTGAAATGTGCTATACAAATAAACTTGCCTGGCCTTGCCTTGCCTTTTGTTAGCTTAGAAAAAGCCATGTTTATCTACGTGGGGAGCGGGTCCTCTTCCACGTAGTCCACCATCCTGCGCCACCATGTTTCTACAGCGGCCCAGAAGGGACAAACTGAACACTGAGCCTTTCATGTGTTTACGTTATCTGAAGGTAGGGATGGGTACCGAAACCCAGTATCAAACGGGCACTGATATTATTATTAGATCCGAGAATTGATAAACCCGGTAAGTTAAGACGCACGAAAGGTCGGCCAAAAGCAAACCAGTTAAACCTGAAGCCGTCTGTCTGGAGTCTTACTGCTGATCTTAGTTTGTTATTATAAACTTATCTGCTGGCTGAGACAAAGCCGCTCTGGGGACAGGAGGACTGACTTGATTGTCGACTAATCAATAAGGATGTATTATAAAAAGACCACAGGCGAGGAGCTGTTTACAACAACAATGGAAGCCAACATCGCAGCGAGAGGCCTGCTTTCAAAAACATGTATTAGCAATTGATTTTAACTGTGATTCATGCTTTCTTTTTTGTCTCCATGAATGTTTGATATGTTTATGGACTCTATTCTATTTAGAATATGCCCTGTTTCTGATTTTCAGAGCAAAATGCAACCTTTGGAAATGCATCGATGTATAGACTGATTGTACAATGTGGAGATAAATAATATATTACAGTTTCTTTTTCAGCAGCTACACATAAAAACATATGCTCAAGTCTCCAAAACTCTAAACACATTTTCTGCTTTGTAATTTAACGCGACACTTTTTGCAACACCCTGCACATGGTTCTCTACATATGTCCCAGGGATCTAACATAAAGGCACTTGTTTCCCATTTCAATAAACTGCCATTCAAAATGCCACACCCATGGACTAATTGGCAGAGAGACACTTGCAAAATGCAACCTTGGTAAATGCATGAATGCATTGACTGATTTCTACAATGTGGAGAGATATGATGAAATCCAACCCTTAAACCCAGACATCATTAGAAAAGCAGAACAATTGAAAGTGTTTTGGATTGAGCGCAGCAGTGTGTTACTGGTTCAAAAAGAATCAGATTGTATGAACCATGTGAGTGCCATCAGGTGACCAAAACTTAGGTTTTTATAAATATTTGTTTAGCTTTGAATGAATAATGTGTCATTCTTGCAAAAGACCTCAGGTGTTCTGTTACTCATGTGTGTGGATGTGTGTCCATAATGTGTAAGGTGCAAGATATTTTTACTGTGTCTTACACTTACTGCCTCTCTGAATGAAAATAAATAAATAACTGAATTACTCATTGGAATCGTCTAAGTGAGTCTGACACAGAAACGGAAAAGCACGCTGGGTAATCCCCTAAAATGCATGCAGCATGCAGTTTCCTGGTGCGTGCGTAGTGTTTGGTGTTTAGAATAGTATCCCTTTTAAAGGACCTTGTTGTTGCAGACTGAAAATATGTATTTGGTCAATCTGTTGCAATGTGAGACAGTGGAGGGGGAAGTGCATCAAGGAACTGAAATTCATATCAAATGAGGACAAGGAGACAATGTGCCTTTTTTTTTTTCTTCTTTACTATGCTGTCATTTAGTCTGTGTATGCAACCATTGCTGTCAGATACTGTGATGACGCTGTTACCCAGGAATGTAATATGTTTTATGCCACAGTAAAAAGTTGTAAACAAATGTTTGTTTGGACAACAATTGAACGTTCTGGTTATTATAATTTGGTCAACACACTGGGAAAGCCACGCCAGGTTGCAATGTTGCACTGCATTGGTCAAAATACAGTAAATGTTGAGCTTCATGGTACTTCAGGCCTTCTAACCTACCAGAGGTTTTACTTGTGTGAATTCCTGACAATACTACTCAGTGGTTAAAGTGTTGAAGGAGCATTACTTCACCACACAGTGGAGCTGTGGCTCAAGGTTTCCTATTGCTTTGCCTGCCCTGAAATGCCATGTTTGACATGACACGGAAGGTAAGGCTGAATATGACATTTCATATTCTGCGTGTTTAATCTTAAATGAAAACCTGCTACCCATATGTGTACGTGTTTGTATTTTTATTCAATATTGTGGCGTGTACATGTTGCCAGTGATCTGAGGTAGGCAACAAACAAATGTGTCAACCATGGAGAGGGTTCTTAGCTTCTTATTACTCTTGCAGTTCATGTTGCTGAATTTCTTTTCTGGCCATAGATAACATTTTTCATTTCTGCTGTGTTTCTACCCCGGCATCCATAGAAGACTTACTCTAATGCATAGGAAATGAAAAGCAAATTCAGATTGTCTCTGTAGTTATGCCTCTTTTTTTTTTAAATCAACAGACCCTGTCATATTTGTAATGGAACTTTTATTTGAAAGACAGTTGAACCTCACTTTAGTTCTATGGTGACATCTATAAAAACAAAAGCAAAATACTGCTGCTCTGCATCTCTTACTCTGCGAGTCAGCGGGCAGGTAAATTATAATTTCAGAGGCAAATGCTTAGATTGACAATAGATATGTTTCGTGAACTGCTGCAAAGGTCATGCCAAAGAGGGACTCCAAATGTCAAACACCCGTCTCTGAAGTTTAAGCCTTTGTAAGATCTGACGTATTGATATTCTCTTCCAGACACCAAAAATGTCATTACTGATATTTTGATGCAGAATATGCATTTGCTTCGCCGATGGTAATTGAGCATTGATGGACGTCGGTGGAAGATATGAACTTCAGATGTGCACCTGCATGAGCGTGTGTGTGTGTGTGTGTGTGTGTGTGTGTGTGTGTGTACTGTGTTGTATAATGTTCGGGGAAGCGTTATTTTGAGCAAATATCCCTGACCTTTTTTGCCCCTAGTACCCTTTCAAACCAAGATCGAATTTCTAACAGTGATAACCACCTGAGGCACTATAAACCAAAAGGGGCATATCTTTGTTTGGAGGACATTTATAATGTAGCAAATGTCACTGTTTGCATGACAGGGACTCTCAAAGGCAAGGCTTTGAAAATATATATATCAATCTTTTTCTTTTTGTAGAAAATGTTATCTCTAGGGGCTTGCATTAATGAGGTAATGGTAATGTCATCCATACAATACAAAATGACTAAACACAGATAAATAGGTGCTGACCATGTTATGTCAATGTTAAACCCTTTCTTCTGATGACATCAACCTAAGCCAGGTACCAGCTGAAACAAAAATATTTAATTGAGCCTGGGAAACAAGAGTAGCAATCATGTTTGTAGGAGGTCTGTGCTGTTGAAGTTTCAAATCAAGGTTTTTGACCATAAGTTTAGGGCGTGTCCAACTACACTTGCTAGATCAATGGAGCACAATCTGGGCACAAAGCATGATGCAAGGAGGATGGGCTTTGTATTTAGACTCTAAACTAATCTCAAGTGTGTTTTGGGTGTCACAAGAATTGAGCAAGGTGCACCTGGTGCATTGCTATTTAAATGGCAGATTTGGCGAATTAGAGAAGCCAAAATGTTTTTTGAAGGCTAAACAAAAACAATATGGATTGAAGCAGAATATTTTGTTCGGAAAAACATGTTGCAGATTTTGGAATTGATTACATCTATCTTTTTTCAATAAATGTATATATTTAAATATTTATCAAATACAACGCTCTGGAATTTTTGGAAATGTTTGGATCGTACATGTCTGAAACAATCCTATGCATCTGCCACTGGAAAGTTATTCTACAAATAGTATTTACTAATATCTTGATAGCAAATTAGTGTTGCCTGATTTTTACCTGCAGCAAAGCAGAAATACTGAGTTTCAACACAATCAATAGACAAGCCAAAAAAAACAACAGAATTTAAATATTAATTAAGAATTGAGCTTCGAACAACCCTATCTCCTGAAAATTACGTTCCCCCAGAACTAATACGCATTTTCAATTACGTTTGACAGAAAACGTATTTGCTCCCTCATTACGTTTGTGTTTGACGTATATATAATACGTTTCTAATCAACGTATTTTTGCCGTTTGTTTTCTTGCTTTGCTTTCCTACAGTACGTTTCTCATCAACGTATCTTTGCCGTTTGCCCCCCCACCCCCCTCACCACACAACTCCATCACTGGGGATTCCCAAGTGACGTCATACGTAATTAGGTCAATGGTCACGTGAGGGACGTACGTAGGGACACGCCCATTAGCGTTGTTTACGTTATCCTGCTAGCAATTAATTTTCGACCAAATCCATTGGACTAATTATTGTACTGGTTAAAGGTTATTTAATCACAGGTTTTTTTTTGGCGTTTCACGTCCAATCATTATTTTAATTCTACATTCTCATGCCATCACGACACTATCGCACTATGCAGATATATTTATTTGTGTGGCATGTTTAATCGGGAATATTTTCCTGTAGGACAGGAAGTACGTCACTTCACCTCGTTTTCTCCGTCGTCGCTCTTTTACGTACCAGACAAAGCATGGCTCAACGAACCAGAGAGAACAGCGACCCCACGTGTGTCTACGTTGAAATTACATCTTCATTCTTGAAAACAGGTGTCAAAGTTCAGACTGTCAGGTTTTTTCTGAAATATTTTAAATCCACCAGTATTCAATTTAAAAAATGTTAGAACAGCTTAAGAAAAACTTTTCCAAGTGTTAAATAGGGGTTTTATTGCTAGATTGCAGATTGCAAGATTAATATGACTTATATCTGAAGCACATGTTTCTGAAGATGTGTCGTAAATTCACTCTTCAATATAGCATAAACGTGAACTCTCTATCAAGATCAGAGCTAAAGAAAATCTATTTGATCAATTCATAAAATGTACATCAACAACAGCACTGTGTGTCAATTTTTTTTATTCAGAAATAAAAAAGAATACATTGAATTAAATTCTGAACACAGATTTAGAACATTTAATGTGTTTAACATTCATAAGGTGCACTGCAATGCGTATTAGTTCTGGGGGAACGTAATTTTCAGGAGACAGGGTTGGCTTCAAAGCCTCCAACTATTTGGTTCAGACCTAGAATTGTCTTATATTGATGAGTTTACTGATTAGGAGGGCACTCTGTTTAACTATTTGCTGTCCATTGATGGAGATCCTGAATCAATGTTGCCGTATCATATTGTGAAGGGAGGGAAGGGACAGGTAAGTGGTCCTTGGCCAGTGGACCCTACACACAGACAGCATTTTGCATCCATGGCAGATCGTGGTAAGTGGTGACAGCAGAGCAGAGTTCCCTGGAGCCTTCAGTTGTCCTGGATGGAACTGTCAGAGGTCTTTTCGAGTAATAATATAGAACTGGGCGAAAAATACCACATGTCTGCGGTTTACCTACTGTTCGCAATCGAAAAATCCAAGAAACAGTTGTCAACAATCAAAAGATAATCAGGCCTTTTTCTGCCACATATCGTACCTCTCAGTGGTGAATCTACGTAGATTTTACACAGTAACTGTAAATATTGCAAAAGACCCTTGCAAGTGAGACTAATAGACAAGATCACAATGTTACATGTTTTTATTTTTAATTAGACAAACACCAGGAAACACTTGCAACAATATTTCAAGTCGTTGGAACACATAAAGACAAGTTTGAAAAATCAGACACAAATTTGGGTATTTGGGTAAGAAGAGAATGTACAGCTTTAGCCCAGGAGCCCTGCAGTGGTGGCGTTATGTGAAAATGTAATTCGACTAGATATCTTCATGATTATTGATTGATGGCTGAAGCTATCAAAAAGCTGATTTTAGTTTAACAGACATGTGGAAACAAAAATTGTTTTCCTCAACAGCAAAAAATATAATTGTTGGGCAAGAATGTCATCTACTGCAACATAATCGCCAAATTCAGCAATGATCATGCATCTTCGTTGGTTGTCATAGTGGAAAGTTTTAACCTTTCCTCCTTCTGCTTCTCTTTGACTTCTCCTTCTAAATGGTATCCAATCATCAGCTGGTAAATCAGCACACCCACCACTGCACCCAAGAAGGGTGCACAGATGGGCACAAAGAACCAGTAGGTGTTTGCTCTGGAAGGGAATAAATGGAAAACAAACTGTTATGCATGATATCATTTTATATTTTTTATTCAATTCACCTATACCATAGCAGGCCTAAATAAAATATGAGTGCATAGCAGAAGTTACATAGATGCAGTGTTACGGGCCAAAGAGCATATAAACCATGTCAATATTGACAAATTCTAATTTAAATATATTTAAAGGGGCAGTGCACCCATTTTACACATTAACTTTGGTTTTCTCGTCACGAGGAGAAATACTGCCTGTCTTCTGTGGCCCTTGAGGGAGTCTGCATTACAAAATGGAGGTGTAGAGTTTGGGAGAAGCAGGAAGGGTCGAAAGATGCTATGGAGTGGCATTATGAGAAATATAGTGTGCAGTGTTTTTGGTGCTTTAATCTAGGGGCCAAAAGTCAGGACATCTTGGCCTCTGCTGCTTTGATATTGATTTAAATACTAAATTGCTACAACGTTTCCAGTTTCACTTGTGCTGTAAAATTCTGCCACCACAAATCAATTCTGCATGCCATTGTTCATATCAGCCACAAAACAAAAGAAAAAGCTTGATTAAGAAACACAATTAATTTCTAAATTTTTACTGTGTGTTTTGGTGGGAATTGTTTAATGTTTCAGCCAAACTGCACCTACCTCGTTGTGAAAAGTGAAACTTAAAATTGTGATTTGAAACAAAACTACTTCAGTTTTTTGGGCAAGAAAAAAAACCTTGTTTGTTACATAATTAACATACATGGAATTGTTGAAGTACATACGTTACATAACAAAAGTACGGTAATAACTCATTATTGGCTTTTGGTTTCTCACAGAACATGACATGAGCAGCAGTCCCCTAGGTGAAAGTCCTGTGTTTGTTTGACACATCCATCTACCACAACCTCCATTCTATGTGGACTATGTCACTATATATACCACCCACCTTGACTTCCTCCTTTACTCCCATCACACGGCCACTAGAGGTTGGCGACATCTTATTGTATTCGTATAGATCATAGGTGTCAAACTCAAGGCCCGCGGGCCGAATCCGGCCTGCCACGTCATTTTATGTGGCTCGCGAGAGCTCGAAAAGGAATATATGATTGTCTTAAAATTAAAGTCTATGCTGCTTTACAATGTACAGTGACCATAAACTACATCTCCCACAATGCATGTTGATTTTGTGACCCGCAAATGAACCGCTTCCTGCCGCTAGAAAGCAGTGTTTCCATATCGGTGTTTTCCTAAAGCAATTTGAGTTGAAAAAGATCAACAAATAATCCCAAAATATCCAAGAAGAGAAAGATTGATGCAGAGGGAAGGCGATTACATGTTTGTGCTTCAAGGAGAAGAAACGGTCTGTGTTATGAGGTGTGTCGGTGATGAAGGAACACAATGTACGTTGGGATTTTGACACCAAACGGCAAGTATGCTAAATTTAGCCTCCAAGAAAAACATAAAGTTGTCCAAGAATTCGCGCTAGACGCACTGGAGAGGGGGCGTGTCTTATCTCCATGGAAATAGTTAATTTCCGCCATCCACCATTAAAGAAATAACCACTATTTCTGCTTTGTACGTGTTGTGGAAGTCCCACAAACATTGGAACATCATACGCCCTCGTGTCTGGGTTCATAATATTATCCGTCGCCGCACACAGCTTCTCCAGGAACTGCGTCTGGAGGACTGCCGCTTCCAGACTATCAACTTCTCCTCTATAGTTTCTGATTCAACAGCGGCATGACGTCAGTGATGACAGGTGGAGCTTCCCAACGCTGATTGGCTTTACAGACACAGTGTAATGTCAATTGTTCGCTTCATTCTCGCTGCCCGGTGAAAATGTGCGTTATTCACATCCATTCGTGTCTGTGCATTGATTGTGTTTGTAATCTACTCGCGCGAAAAATACACAACACGTTTGGTGTGAAACGCAGCATAAAGCTATGTGAGCAGGTGAGCCATGTAAAGGTGTGTGAGCAGGTGTGTCATGTAAAGGTGTGTGAGCAGGTGTGTCATGTAAAGGTGTGTGAGCAGGTGTGTCATGTAAAGGTGTGTGAGCAGGTGTGTCATGTAAAGGTGTGTGAGCAGGTGTGTCATGTAAAGGTGAGAGAACATGTGAGCCATGTAAAGGTATGAGAGCAGGTGAGCCCCAGACAACATGTTTTTAGCAGCTCACAATTATTTGTTGTAGAGTTATGTCCCTCTCAACTGTGACAAAAAAAGCTTTGAACAAAGTTAATGTAATATTGTCTGTTATTTTCTTTAAAAGTTTGATCTTTGATAGATTAATGTGGGTTTCTTAAACCTAAATTAAAAGGATGTATGTTACAATAGAAAAGAAATTTGCTTACATACATTTATACATTTATATAAATGCATGTACTATATTTGTACACTTGAATAAACAATAATCAAATGCAGAGACAGTTATTTAACAATATGTTAGGGAGTAGTTACATTTATATAGTCTTACAGTTACAACCGGCCCTTTGAGGGCAGCCATAATGCTGATGTGGCCCAGGGAGAAAATGAGTTTGACACCCCTGTGAATAGATAACGGCCTTCTGAATACTAGTAGGTGTTGCAGGCCCCTTCTAACCCATATCTATGTGGCTGATAACCATTGATAGCGCCGCTGGATGCACCGTGATATCCCTGCAGTTCAATACTGTGCTATACTCACGTGAAAACCTCTCCACCCCAGCCCGCGAGAGCCGTGAAGATGCGCGGTCCCAGGTCCCTGGCTGGGTTGACGGCATAGCCGGAGTTGAAGCCCATTGACAGGCCGATGACCAACACCACAAGGCCAACAGTGAAGGGCTCCAGACCTCGAGGGACTGGATTGTTGTGGGGATCAACTATGGCCAGGATGCACACGATCAATGCAGCTGTTCCAATAATCTGAGGAAAAGTACAGGTAGAATGATCTATTCGTGCTTTTAGTTTACATTCATTTGATGAACCGTTATTATTTATATTAATGAGACAAAATAGTCCTGCTGATGCATGAACAATCAAGAGTCTTTAAATCTATTTAAAACAGCTTATTTCTATTCCTTCAACTGAGTTGCCAGAATAACATTTTGTTATTGTACATTTCTGCAAACCAAGGGTACATTAAAACTTGACGTTTCCGAACCAAAAAAAGGTTTCATGTCAACATTTCTAGACATGTATTTATCAACATTGTAGTGTTTTAACTGCTTGTTGCGCTTTTGGTGTTTCAAAACTAATTTACAAACAAAACATTTTGGTTAGGTGTAGTTAATGTTTAGTTATCATGGTTAGGATTTTTATTTTACTTTATTTTCGAGTTCAACACAGGAAAGCGGTCTCCTAGATGAAAGTCTAGTGTTTGTCCCAACCAACCGCCTCCTTGTACAGATGATTTGAAGCGTATTTGTGATAAGATACGTCAAAAAGTAAAGTAATCTTTAAGAAAATAGTTTCCCTCAAAACCTCTCGAAGTTGGCGAGCTGTCAAACTGGAAACTTCTCTTGAAGGGAAATAAATGTGAAATCTGGCAATCTTGTCAACCTTTCCATCAGAAAACAGCACATAGCTCCCACTGTCCACTTAAAGTATCCCGACATCATTGGACAAAAGCACCACAAGGAGAGCTGAGGGGAACACAAGGTGTTTTCTTCAATTAGCAGGGTTGCATCATCACCACGGGTCTGGACTTGACAGTTGATATTGTATAGAATAGATGGCTCCATATGCTGTGACATGTCAGGATCTGGTTAAAACCAGACCACCCTGGCCAGCACACGTACTGCAGTTCTTGTGAGATTGCTTTGCCGCACAGAGGAAGTGCTGTGTCTGAGCCAACGGGGGTCTTGAAAGGGTAAACTGACAAAGTCAACAGCTAGCATGCAGCTTTTCACGGTCTTCCCGTCTGTTAGGGCACAGATAATACCATCACATTGCGGTGGCGAAAGCTCCTTGTGTGTTGTCAATAGTTTGTTTACTTGCGTTTCTGTCTGCTCAGTCAACCTAGAAAACTACTCACACCTGTTGTAGGGATATAAGCTCTATTTGAGATGAATACCTGCAGCCGTCAGCAGCATTGTTCAGATTTTTTATGCACAGTGCGTCATTTTACCTTCATTAATTATTTGAATCTTCCGACAGAGTGGGATCTAATTCACCTTTCTTTTCCCGCACGCTTACAAGCTGTTCCACACAGATTCCAAGTTTAGACAATCATTTGAAATGGACAGTGACACCGTCCTGCTCATTACGCCGTGTGCTGCTCTGGAAGGGTTAAAGAGGATGACAGGCGCTGATGTTTTGGGATTGGCTATTAGGCCACTGCTGGAATGTCACATTCCAATGCAATATTTCCAAGCAATAAGCGTTTGGGGCTCCAGCAGTAGAGCCATGCAAGTCCCACGCCCTGATATGTCCACGGTGCACTTTGTCTTCAATAAACGGGACTCAGCCATGTTTTTCAATCATTCGTCTCTTGGAAGACGAGGTCTATTCAGCTCCACCAGACATGCGTCACTGTGACTTCAAGTATCTATTTAAGTCTGTGATTATGTTCTTTTTTTACTTAAACATATATAATAAAGGCCGTTTTCTAACCCAACAGAGACTAGTCGCTGAGCTACGGTACCCGTACAGTACTTTAACTGGAGTGGATGGCCTCTGAGCGGGAGCATGCTGCTTAAGATGCGGCCACCGCATTCAGTGAGTAGAGGTGAAGAAACTTAAGAAATCAAGCCACTGTTACCTGATCAAAGACTCCGTTAACCAGAGTGAGATGTTTGGATGGATATGTGGCAAAAATCCCAGCCGTGGCATTCGTCCCCACCACAATCAGCTCCCCGTGGCTAAAGTCCCATAATGCATCTGGTGGGAAGAATGTACAAATCACTTTGTGTACCACCGAGTAGACAACCAGCTTGATTTGTCCGAGGAGTATAGTGGTGTGGCCTGCTTTAATCTGATTCTTTCATTTCAGTTTCATGTACCAATATACATGCCGAATACGATCGCTGCACCCAGAAAGGCTCCGAGAGTCTGGAAGAAAAAGAACAGCGGGAACTTCCTCCAAGGCTCTCTCCCAAGTAAACACAGAGAGAAGGTCACCGCTGGGTTCAGATGACCACCTAAAGATGAGGAAAAATACAGAAACATTGGGGTACTTTCATACAAAGCTATGATCAGATTCAACACAGGAAAACAAAAACACATGGAGGCTGTATCTCCACTGCATACAGCATACACCGCTCCCCCCCCTTTTTTTCTCAGTGACAGAAGAGAGCTGTAGGCCTCTACTGTAGGCCGACATTCGGTGAGTGTGGTCTCAGTAAAGTCTTGTTTGGATGGAAGGTCTCTGTGACACAGATTAAATTGGAGGGATGAAAAGATTCAGAAAAAGTATCCCTCTTTCTAACCTTGAAGGGGGAAATAACTGCTCTGATGGCACACTCGTGTGGGCGCCTCGCTTCTATTCACACCTTAATCGTGTCAGGGTAGGAGCTATCTAATTATAAGAGCTTATTTTCTCAGCTGCAATGTGTGTTAGAGGGGGACAGCCTCATTATAAAGGCATTGGAGAAGTGAGTATGAGTGAACTGCGGAACCCTTTGTAGTGCTGCTGCTTTTGACAGAGGATACTGTGATTGAGGATCGACTCTCTCACTTTCCTTTCAATTACAGACCACATTAGTTTTCAAGTTCAGGGGTAAGTGCCCCCTCCCTCTATGTGTGTCTCTTCTAAACTTTGCATTCCTCCGTCCACTGCCTCCCGTTCTGCTTCCCCTGCTGCCTCTAGCTGTCATTCTTCAGGCAAACACATCAGTGGGGTAAATACTGCGTTTCAGATAACTGCCAGTTTACCCTTTGCTGATATTTAGTGTCTGTCAAGCCATCAATAATAATGGCTCCCTGTTATGCTGATGGCAGATGGAGGAAAAAGCAGGGTCTTGCGGAAATCCTCTGTGAATGACAGGTACTTCATGACAGTGATGCTAATGACTGTAGCTCCACTGTGTGTGATTTTCTTGATGAAGATAAAGTTTTCCTCCCTTTTTTGCTGAGTCAACCCTTTGTTGATGTTGGCTTTACAGCCTCATTGTTGCTGCTGATGTATGTATAAATATATATTAATAATGAAAGTTGCAAAATCAACAACCTTTTACTATGTTTTCTTTTAGTCTAACCTCATTAAAATGTATAGAAAAGGCATTGAAGGGGCAAATCTTTTCTGCACAAACTGGGCTTGCACATTTAATGAACGTGACAAAATACATGATTGACCACAACACATTGTTATTACACCACATACGGAACATGTTTTATATGTTAGTATGGGCTATGTAAGAACACATTTATTTTGTGTGCCTAAAAGACATTTGCTGACAGAGTTTCTAATAAGTAAATCAAAAGAGACTTATTTATAGTCTTTAATAATGTGGGAGGACCAGTAAGCCCTTGAACTACACTGCAGTATATCCTCACCTGAGATCTGCCCACTCACAAGGATGCCCAATGTTGCAGCAAAACCAAAAGCAAAGTTGACGGTGAGGAACGTGCCATGGGAGCCTCTGCTCAGCACCAGCTGGGCTACTGCACCACAACCAAACATCTGGATAGAGGAGGGGGCGACACATCAGACAATCCACCTGGAATTACTTACTGAACACATCTACCCGTAATGCGTTTTTACCATTTCCAAACCATACACTTTTTTTTCCCTTTTCAGAGATCCAACCTACAAATATGCAGTGAAGTTTAAAAAACACACACACACACACACACACACACACGCACACACCCTGAGATTAAGTTCCTTTTGTAGACAGACAGTAGTAAAACACCTTCAAAGAGAGAAATAAAGCCCCACAGTGGCCTGACCCTGGGGCAGGTGTCTCGCTGAGTCTTGCTTTTGGTCGCATCCAGGGTGTGTCTCTCTGACCTCCGAGGTCATGTGTATGTTATGGACGGGCTTGATGTGGCACCATTGATGCCGACAACAATCTGACTCCACCCGCCGAGCCCTTCCTCCACGGAGGGCCAGCTCTGACCACCGGGGGGCAGGGGAGGGGGGGGGGGCACGCTGCCAGCGGAGTGAAAGGTCTCCTTGAATTAACAGATCAGTCACAGCTGGGCAGCAGAATAACAAACGGCCCGACATTTCACCGTCGGTGCTCTTTCCTGATATTTGTGTTGGTCCGTGGGTTACCGTGAGAAGCAGAGGGACTCCGGGTTGTTTTGCACGGGCTAAAAAACATTTTGCCTTCATTTTTAAAAGAGTCTCGTGGCTTTTACCTCGTGTGTTGGAACAGGTTTCCGTGGCGACTGCAGCTGCTGTATGAAGTCTTGTATCATAAGCAAATAATATGGATATAAGATAAGATGATTTTGTGTGTAATATAAGTACAAGGAAGTAACGGGAGATAATTAGTGAAGGTGCTAAAGTTCTTATGAATATGGTTGACATTATCTATGAAAGCAGCAATTTAATGAGAAGAGAGCAGCAGTTAAGCTTTCTTTACCTTTTAGCACTGGTTTAAAAGTCGCCTTTGAACATCAAATCAGTCTTACAGAAGACATTTCTGAACCGAAAAAAAATTAACTACTAAACTCTTGCCAGACATCACAAAACCCTCACCTCTTTCTCCACACACACACACACACACACACACACACACACACACACACACACACACACACACACACACACGTTGGACGAGAAGACAGAATCCCTCTGGGAATTTTCAAAAGGTCTTTTCTCTTGTTGAAGCTGGTGGAAATCTTCAGAATATATATATATTTATATATATATATATATATATATATATATATATATATATATCCTAGTGACAAAACATGTTGCAACCTGTTAACCATTTATTATGATGTGCTTTGCTCACCATCTCACATCTTTAATTGTCGGTCAGATTCATTTGGATGGTTGGATCACACAAATGGCAAGCACTGACTCCACAATGAACGCTCACTACATATCTGTGATATTTCGCAGACATATTCAGTAATACTATAATGCGCTGATTTTCATTTTATTATATCACTATATGCTCTGCACTGAAATTAATACATGTTTTACTTTTTCATTCATTTCATTTCATTGCATGGTAGCAGAAAACATCTGAAACACATATATTCAATTTTACATTGAAGTAATAACTACTTTATACCGAGTACATTACACATCTGGAAATTTAGTCTCTTGTCCTTGTTTACAATGATCCACTCAGCACTCTGCAACACACTCTTTACTCACCACCAGAATAAAGGTCCCCAGGCACTCTGCCAGGGCCTGGCGGAAGAGTGCATGTCGGATCTGAAAGGTCCCTGCCAGTTTCTCCAAAATATCACTCCGTTTTCCCATGATGCAGTTATTACGAGAGTATCTTGAGGTAGGCTCTGTGGTCTGACAGCCAATGTGAGTCAGTGGCTGTGCATCAGCTTTTAGGGGTCTCCCTTGGATCCCTCCCTTTGGACTGGCTGCCACTCCTAAACACATTTACACCCATTTCTTCCTCGCAGGTTTTCTGGCTGCTGAACTCTTGCTCTGACTTACTTTCAGCATTTCTCTCTCCCCAGAGCAGCCAAACACGAGAAACAAAGCTATAACGTTGCACATTTACTCTCGTAGCTAACTAATGGTTGTTTTTCACCGTTTCCTGGCCTACTTTAAAATTACACCCAATTAAAATGCAAGTCCGTCTGTACATAATTGTGCACATTTATCAAGCAAAGGACTTCATCCTGAGGGACGTGAGATGACGAAGGCCCTCTCCCAAACCGATCCCTCTTCACTATAGCACCACACAAGACACTTGACATCACAGAGGAACGTGTAAACAGTCAGGTAAACTGTGGGACGCACACAACACACTCCCCCGTGAGTAGGAAACATCCGTCACCGTGGATACTGATAGATGCCGTGCTCAAGCAGCCGTTAGAGCTACTGTGTTATGTCTCACTGTTAATAAACTAAATCCTCTCTTCCTGAAAGCAGTTCGACCTAAATTAGCTCTAAACTGAGCGGTCAATGTTGGCTTGAAACGTTACACTGTACCTAATATGATAATATACATATGAAGGATCATTGTGAGTCAATTATTTTTTGGACTGGACAAGTGCCGTTGTTTTACACACTCATTGTTTCACTAAATGCAAAACATTTTTAAAACAATGAGTCCTTCATTCTTCTGTACTTGCTGTCATTTCCCTTTTCCCCAATTCATGTCATGCCGGCCTTAAACCTTTAGCGACTTTTCAAGAGATTTTTCACTTTGATCGCACTTAGATTTAGACAACGAAACAGGTCATTTCAGTTGAGGAAAAACATCATGATTGGGCATATAAAGTGAACAACTTTCCATAATGTTGTAAGAGTAGTGGAGGTCATTTGGAGAATAGCAGAGCCAATGCATAGAGTGTGTGTGTGTGTGTGTGTGTGTGTGCGTGTGTGCGCAAGGTTTCTCGTGTCTTGTTTTCCGACTGCTGAGTGGAGTGACGGGGGAGCAAGTCCCGACTATCGACTCCGGCCCTGGAGACCAAAACAAGGGTGTCTCCTCTGTGTTTTCTGACCACGGGCGGGAAGCCGAAGCAGGAAAAGTTAACAATAAGTTTGGAAGTACGTCAAAAACATCACGAACCAGGTGTTAAAAACCGTTGTTCATGTCCCAAAGGGTTGTTGAGTTATTTTGAAGTTACATCCAGCTGTTTGTTTACATCTTTACACTCCCGGAGCATTTTCTCTGAGCGTCTCATAATGACATTGCAGTTACTTGTGCTTTGCTATTCAATGCCCTGGGATTCAGAACGGGCTGAATTAAATCATGGTTTTTCCAGTGATCTTGATCATTTTGGTGGAAGATGGTCATAAAACTCACGTTAGTCTTTTTTCATCTTGACATAAAATGAGGTTTAACATTATCATACGTTTGAACATTGTCGACAACCAATAGTTGTTCTCTCTCCAGACCATCACACGAATATAAAGGTGAGTGTATTATATTACATTAACTCCCACTCCTGCAGCGAGCGGCGTCCTCCAGCCGGCCCCACACCGACTGAGCGGAGCTTGTTGTCACAAGAGCCGTTCACCGCGATTACTCTGAGCAGCGTGCGCGGCAATGAATTACAATATCATATGTTTGAATATATTTCCCACTTAGGTTGTCACCAGTTGCGTTTTAGAAGTAAAGTTGCTGAGAGGGGGTGAAAAACCGGGTAGACTGTAAACATAGAGGTCAACGTCTCAGTTCTCTTGGACTGTGGAAAAGAAAGGAGAAGCTGGCAGAGTTACGGCCCAGAATGCCTCTTGTTGTGTCACTGCACACTCGAGGGCAGCTGTGGCCAAAAGCTGCTACTCTTTCTGCTCCATTGTTCAACAGTTTTTTTTCTTCTTCTTGTAAATCTCCACCAGGAGCAGGATGTGAAATAATCTCAAAAGAAATCCACTTTTAAGACTTTTCAAAGTCTTTTCAAAGTGTAGCGTGTCGTGGGCATTAGCTGAATGTTACGATTCCCTTGAGTAGATTAGAGGAATATTCAGATCACCTGTTGTGCGGGGCGTGGGGCCCGGCTCCTGATTAAAAATTGAGAGCAGCTTTGTGCATTTCACCTCTCGGCCAATCGGAGTGGTACAACGCCCTTTCTTTAGTGCTTAAGAGAGGTCAGGAACTGCACACTCAGGGTGTTCGGATCCTCCCTTCTCCTAATGCGAACCTCATTGCAGCAGATGTTTCCAGAAAGGAAACTCTGCCCTTTACACCCTTTTGAGACTTTGTTGCTGTCTTAACTTCTCTGATTGCTGTGATGACACCGGTCAGGGCAAATCATCAGGCTTTTCTAGGGATGGGCGGATGAAGCCTTGTGAAGCATTGAGGCTTTCTTTCTGTTTGTACCGAAAAGGATTCGGAGCTTCAAGGTTTCACTTTTGTTAAGGTTGAATGGAAAAAGCTCCTAAAAGCAAACTGTTTCATGCCATTATTTTATAACTAATTTATGATCAGTGTGCCTAAACCATGTTTATAATTACAGTGTGTTAAAAGGAATTCATAATTACCGTATGCTTAAATTGTATTATAGTTACCGTGTGTAGATTATGCCACGGCAGTTAGATACAATGTATTGCGCAATCGCGGGAGGTCCTTTGAAACCGGAAGCAGACTGGCGCAAGGTCGCGGCAGGATGACGCACTAAAACTGCGACGACACGGGACGGTGAAAGGACCCCGCCGTATGGCGGGAGTGGGGCAACGCGGAGACAGGCGGACGAGGACTTGAAAGGAGGATAAAAGGACGCGCGGATCGACGTGACGGGACTTCTGGGGCGCACAGACTGCGGCGCAGATCGCTGCGCCAGACGTCGGCGCGGTGTGACGCGTGCATGTTGGCGCGAACCGGAGGTCACTGGAGTCACGCAGCAGGACGAGAGAGGAGAGGACCTGTTGCACAATCCTGTTTCATGAGACATTTTTCTTTTTCATATCGTGTAATTGCTTTGATTCAAAGTAAATACTTTTTTACTTAAACATCGAACCACTGTTTGGCTTTGTTTATTAGCGGGTTCCTCATTGGGGCTCGGCCTCTTTGTCGTGCGCCTTGAGTTATACGTTCTTCAAAGCAAGTTTGGTATTCCTCACACTTTGAAGAACAGTGACATCTGGTGGCAGACTGGAACTAAAGCAGCCGTTTAATAGTGTGACCGAAGCACGAGCACAACACCTCAATGTTTCAATCTCACATTTCTGCATTAAAAGTCAATTAAAGCTGCGTGTTCATTCATTTAATGTTGTATACAACTGTTATCGATGTTTCTTCTGTCGTTTTTTACATTGCAATGAAACTAAATGCTGGTCAAACGTGTCAAACCAATGAAACGCTTCGTGAAGCACCAGTGACGTTCGACGCTTCGGAGGTCATCAGTCACGTGACAGTTGTCATTTGATACAAGCTCCGACACTTGGCGGTTCAGTAGACTGACACAAGCTTCGGAGCTCTGTATCGTTTGCCCATCTATAGGCTTTTCCCAACATAGTCAACAGCTTCTTCCCCCAAAATGTCCCAGTTTTTTATGTTTACCCCACTGTCTGTTTTATCAGTTGTGCTGCTGCATGCAAAGAGTCACTTGAGGTATTATGAGTTCAGGCTGAAGACTAGAAGCAGCCCGAGGCTACATTAGCTGCAACAACCAAAACCCATTTCTCTGATCAAACTGTCAGCGGTTGAGAAGCATTGTGGGTAATGCGGGTTTTGACAAGGAAGAGGGATGTATGAAATAACGACAGACGATATCTCTGATTCCGCTACATCAATATAGATTTTTTAAACCGTCCATCCATCTTGAGTCTGACAGTGTTATGGAAGTGAAAAGCTAAATCAGTGCAGTACAGTTTATATTGTGCTCACATAGCACAAATTCTCAATAAAGATGTGCTCAAATTACCACAAATTAAACAAGACACAAAGTGAACATGGAAGCATATATATTCTGCGGTGTGCACTGCAGTTAATGAGCGTTTGGAGGCAACAGATCATATACACAGAGACGACTGGAAGTGGTGGGGTCAATAAGCATCCAATTGCAAATAATCCGCCCATGTATCATGGTTATCTGTGGAGGAAGTCAGTGCTGGTGATGATGAAGGTTGAGCTTGACCTTGCTACTAATTTGTCTGATTTTACACGATTAAAGTGTTGAACCTTCAGTTATAAAATTACCTTGTCAGTTTTAATCTACGAAGAAAGCAGGAATCGAGCACAAAGAAGTGTTTACTCAAAGAGGTTTCACCTTGCTGTAACATTCTGTCTGTGTGTGTGTGTGTGTGTGTGTGTGTGTGTGTGTGTGTGTGTGCACTTGCATTTATTCAAGCAGGCTAATGCAAGTGTTATCATTATCTCGGAGTGCACCGCAATTAGGATGTTCACATCTCGTGCTTCGCTCAGCGTATTAGTGCGATGGGAATGGCCAGGGGAGAGAACGTTGATGGTTTATCTTCGAGGTTAGTTAAAATCGGACTGACTTGCTGTTTTTGGTACAATGCAGAAACCGACCTCCATGATAATCTCAATTAACATATTTGTTCAAATACTGATTTATTTAGAGATGAAGCGATTTATCTAAGATTCTTTTTTTCCTGACCACTGTTTTCACAAAGTGTTCTCTCGTGAGACTGCTGCCTTTTTTTATTTCTGCTTTTTGTGTATCTTATGTTCTGGACTCACCTTGCTGAAGAAGGAAGGAATAAGGGGCATATGAATATTTCCCTAAAATGAGTACTTTAGATTTTCAACAACCAAAGCAAAAAGATATACCCCCGGTAGAACTTCAGTGAAGTAAAACACTGAACACCTGCAGGACACGTTGGTGAGGATGATAATATTTATGAAAATCCACTTTTTGTGGAGTAACATTTGATAATTTGCATCAAATAACTAGAGACCATCTTGTGATGAGATCGCACCCGTCCCCGACTTCCAGTGCCCTTGCTCGGACATCTTCCATCTTCAAACTAACCCCTTCATGTTAAACGAACTGTAGACCAGTCGGCTTAGTGATGTCAAATCGGGCCAGAGTGTAATGTTGCTCAGAGACGGCAACGCCCATCTTCAACATGTATCGCCTTCATTTTGATCTGAACTACACATGTGTATCATTTTTCGGAATTGCATCTTGTACGGTTGCGACGCTATCACGGTCACAAAATCAGAAATATAAACACCTGGCAAAGAACTCTGAGGTAGTCCCTGCTACAGTGGGTGTACAAGCACCACATTTTGCCATACGGACCCACCCACACACACACACACACACACAGACACACACACACACACACACACACACACACACACACACACACATACTCACAAGGTGAAAACAATAGCTGAAAAATGAATACGTGTATATTCAAAGTGCAAGTTATTTTCATGGAAGAGGGTCCTTTTATTCTTGAGCAGGCAGGCTCACTCACAAGAATAATCAGCCGAACACACACACACACACACACACACACACACACACACACACACACACACACACACACACACACACACACACACACACACACACACACACACACACACACACACACACACACACACACACACACACACACACACACACACACACACACACACACACACACACACTATCCTCCATCAGGACACATAAGACACAACATGTCCCAACCAGCAGGCTGTCACTTCTACTAAAATGCTGGGTTTGTTTAGCTGGAGCCTCATGCGCGCAAGATAAATTGATTTTTAAAACACGAATCACAGCGATACTCACTCTGGTTACCCCAGTGATGCTTCTGTCATACTGATTACAATTGTTTGTCTCCCCGTTATTGACCTTCCGCCACCAACCACAGTGAGGGCAGGGTTAATCTTGTTTGTGCACTTTAAAAAATTAAACACTAATGCTGATTTATATTTTATAACCCTGAGCTGGATTCATAATGCATTACGTCGAGTTCCGTGGACAAAATCAAAGATCACATATTGCTCTTTGTAAGACAACAGTTACTGTGTTGCAGGAGTGGGTGGCGCTGCATGGTTATGTTGACGAGTTGGAAGAGACAAAGATGAATAGGTATGTGCTTATTATCTACATTGACATGATTATGCATGGTGTCCTCCAGCGCTTCGCCTGAGTAAAATTACTTTCCATTATCAGTGGATCGTATGAAAATTCACGGCTAATGCTAGAAGGTGCTCAGTGTGTGTGGACACAGTCAGGAGAGTGGCACTGCATTAGAATAACATCAATGTGAAGCTTACATGCCCGAATCGAGCTAATCAGTATTCCTACTGTCATATAAGTGTGGCACTCAGAATCTAAAATATACAGGTATCTGGTAATATCCCCAATCAGCCATGTCTATATACGCTGCAGTCACACTCCTATGGAATTTCAGAGAAATATGGAAATGCACCTGTCCGCAACGGTAAACTATGAACGAGCACAGGCTGGAAAAAGGGATATCAACTGTACTTTTCAGATTCGTAAAAAAGTTATTTCAGCAAATTGTTGTTTGCGTTTCCATAGTGGTCCAAATACATTATTAGGCAAGATTAGGCAAATTAGTCGAAAAAAAGCAACATGAGACGAAGCTGCTGGTGGTCGCGGGGGTAAACGCACCCTGCAGCGTGCTGTTCAGTGTTCCCGCCAGTTTCATGTAAACTAACACGGTGAAAAACATAAACTTCGGGTTTTGTCCCGCTGCGAGGACATTTACTGCTGCATATTATTTACTGATTAAAGTTGGATGTGAAGAATGAAATGCAGAGGAAGATAATGAAACTAGGGCTGTCACAGAGAATACATTTCCCCTGCAGTGATAATGATTGGCTCAACAACGCGATATGTGGTATTATTGCCTTTTTCTTCTTCTTTTCTGTCATATATTCGGATTTTAGCGTTCTGCAGATGATATGGAATGATCACACTGAATATCCGTAAAAGTAAAAGAAGAGAACTTGCTCTGGATGAAGGGAAGGCTGAAGCAGGAGAGGACGGACTCAGCGCTTTATGTGTATTCATTTATCCTCCAGTTATTGTTCAGCACTTTTAGTCTTCATGTAAAATGTGATGGCTGGACCTTGTGGTATCCACCTCTCCTCCGTTGTGATTGGACGGCTGGGTAGAAAGGTAACCGTGACGAAAAAAAACACCTAACATGCTTCAAAACAGCTTCTCGATTCCCTCAGTTGGCTTGTCAACAGAGATATTAGAATATTGAGGAGTTTTTCTCCACAGTAAATCATCTAAGAAAAAAAAGTCATCATTAAATGAGTAATGAGGAAGCCGACAGCAAAGCCTTACTTTTCTTTTAATATTATCAAACAAACAGAAATTCTCTCCCCTCGTCCTTAAATGGTCCTAAATCGATCGTATACTCCCTTGTTTTATGAATGAAGCGACACACGAGTTGAAGCAGTAGCGCTGTGTGTTAGACCAATCAGTGACGGTCATCCCTGCCAACCCCTCTAACAAGGTTCCTGTACTTCTAGGGGCGTAGTACTCACTGCTCAGGGTCTTTTATGGGGGTAAAATGTTCCCTGCTGTCCAGCACAATGAGTTCCTCTCAAGGTTTCTAGTCCATGAGGAAAGTTCGGTCAAAAAGGGGTTTAATGTGATCTATGGGGCTTTTATCTTGCCGCTATCTTCTTTCATATAGAAAAGGGGTTCAGTATTACATGCGAAGAAATGGCTTAAAGCATTGGTAATCTTCTTCAAATCATTTTTATTCTTTTTTAAATTCTCTTTTCAGTCTAACAGCAATCAATTAATTGAATGCTCTGACAAAAAAAAGGGAAATAAATCTGGACTCTACGGCTGCCGCTGGCCTGTAATAAGCACGTCCAATTATTTCACTCTGACCAAAATTATAGGAAAAAAAGGTTTTCAAAAAGTGAAGTAGCTTGATGATCCTTGATGCAGCCACTGACCAGTGTACGCCATTATCTCCAGACTTGGTGATTTAGATATTTTCAAATAAACTGAAGACTTCCTTTATGGGTTGAGAATTTGTACCTCTTACCAAATAAATAGTGCTGTTTTTCTGAGGTCATGAAAAGTAACGTTATTCACAAGACAATGGTGAAAAACTGCGAGTCAAAAAGCAACTGGAAGAGGGATGAAAGAAGATTTTTATTTAAAAAAAATTTAAAGTAAAATTTCCTCTGGCTGACGCTGTTTGCAAAAACATGCATGCTGGGATCCATCCCATGGATATACAGAACAGTAATGTCTCACTAAGCTTTCAGCATGGCTGAATAAATAAAACACTGGAGTGCCATGCCACGCTCTCTGTTGAGAAAAAGTATATTTCACTCAGCATTGCTTCCGTGCCGTTTGTCATTAACACTTTCTCCGCCTCTCCTGACTCTTCATTATGAAGCTCTAAATGGACTAGCAGTAATGTTTTCACTGGAGTGTTTTATATGAAGGTACAAGAAGTAAGCGGCACATTCACATGTTCCCTGATCATCATTGCTGCCTATCCAACATAGAAGATATTACGTTATATTTATTTGAACTAATAGGAGCAACCGCAGAGAGTTGAATAGACTTGGATATGATGATGTGAAGACTATGAGGGTCTACAGTATGTTGGTGTTGAATCATGGGCCATGTAACACCTGCCAGAAGCACTACTATATGTGGTGCAGGTAAGTGACCAACTAATTTCCATTACTCTCCCACCTGCTGCATGTTACAGTACGCATGTATAATGCAGACAATGATTTGCAATTCATGCAGAATGCAATGCAATCTGAGTATAGCCGAAGCAATGCCTTTGCTGTACACATATAAAGCAAGTTCGGCATGTTAGAATCATGTGGGAGGTGAATTATTATGGTCAGCACAGTAAAAAAAAACAACATTCCAATAGCATTTTCAACATGCTGCATCAGTGCATATTTGCTATATAGCAACTTTCAGAAATGCAAAGCAGCATTATACTTATGAGCAGAGTGCGTACTGACCTTTTTTTTTACAATATGCTGATGTCATTCAGTCTCTATTCAGAAAAAGAGAAACATCCAGAATGGGGTAAAGCCCTTGTTTCTCCAGCACTTCTGTTTTTTTTTGTGTGGAATGAGCAGGAGGAAGGGAAACGTCATACCATCTACTGTAGTGGCAGTTACTACTTGTAATCCATTGCAATATTTACGTGATTATTTAAAGCTGATGTAATCTATATTTCTACAATATCTACACAAACCAACTGAACACTACATGCTCGGCAGCAAACAGCAGAAAAAGTCAGAGACAAAAGCTGGTGAACACAGCTGAGCATTTAGCTGCTAAAAAGCCTGTATAATTCCCTCAGGAATTGGTAGGGACCAAAAACGGAGCTAAAAGATTGGACTTAAATTTGTGGCTAACGTGTTCGACATTAAAGGTGACGATGCAGTGTTGTGTTAACAGCTTGTTTCTGCTCCCATCAATTGGCCAAAAACATAGTTAATGCAATTTTAACAGATACAATCCTTATGTCATTAGAGTATATTTTCTCTCTAGTCATATACAGTACCAGTCAAAAGTTTTGACTGGTACTGTACGCTGGGAGGGCGCAGCAACCACGTAGCCAGAAATATTAATTTAGGGGGGCCAATGTATGCAAGAACCAGAGTGATCTAAGGGGGTCCGAAAGTAAGTCCCCCCCGAGATTTTTTTTTTGACATAAAGGCCCAAATTCTGTGACCTTCTGATGAGTTTGCCAACCTGAATGTAAACATGTTGTAACAGAGAATTAGGCCTTTTGTGCATTGTAGCCCACACTGTCAGTAAATAGAAATTAATATTCAAAACCACACCTCTTCTTGACTGTTTAGAACTTCTGTAATTAGGAATCATTAGACCTTGTTTATTTTTTAATTATTTATTGACACCGAGGATGTCCCCAGTCTGCGCAATCAATGAAATTCTTCATGTGTTTTGTCATCAATTATTTTGCTAATATTTGTCATTCACTGAACAGGACTCTCCGCTCTCTACTGCAAGGGCACAAACTATCAGCTGAGCGTCAGCGCGCACACACACACAAACACACACACACACACACACACACACACACACACACACACACACACACACACACACACACACACACACTTGCGTAGAGCATGAGGGGAGGCTTGTTTCTCTATCATCATACTAGCTTTGATTTTAAGTGTAGCCTAGTGGTCGTAAAATATACACGCACAGCGAGTCGCAGCTATTCTATTTGAATCGAGGCCTCATCTGTTTTTTGTTTTTTTTGCCTATTTTTTTAATCGGCCCTTGGGGATGAATAAATGGATTTCCATCTATTTAAGTCGTTTTGCCTCGGAATTTAAAATACTGTACTGTAGGGGCAGTGGACAATAGAGAGCTGTGAGAGCGAAGGTAACGCAGCTTCTGGGAGTTTCCACTTTAGATGACAAAAGAAGAAACAGTTTGTCCGCCAGCCAGCTCTCTGTGCCACTGATGACACATTTTAACAGACACCTGGCTGCAACTACAAAGGGAAGATGGAACAGAAGAGCAGAGCTGTGTCCGTTTTCTTTTCTTCTTTCTTTATCCTGGAAAGGAGAAAAGTCCTCTTGTGGTCAATTAAAGGACATTACATTAGGCATCATGCATGATTTATTATCTAATGTATATGCAGAAACAATGTTTTATTGAAGGTTTTCCACTTTGCTTTTGTTGCTGAATCATTTACTTCGATATGACAGAAAAGCTATTGTCGCAAACTATTATTAAATGGACTTGTGAGTACATTCATGTGTATTTTTATTTTCTTAATGTTTAATGTTTTACCACATACTAATGAAGCTCTATAGCGAAAGTTCAGTCAGGAAGACTTATTTTGCAAGCGGAGGCCTGAAGTTTATTTTTCATTCATCCAGCCATTCACTAATCTCACACTTAATTTCTTCACTCATAGTTCCCTGCTGTCATTGTTTGGGGCTGTCAATCATGATATCAGCTGTTCTCCTCTATCCAATAGCACAGTAACATTCCTTCATAGTTAGCCTATCGTCCTGCTGCTGTCTCTTTTTGAATAAGATTCTCGCCCATCACTGCAGAATCATCAGCCAACGCCACCAATGTCTGCACTCTGGATAATAAATCTCCCCGAAGAGTAGAAGCGCCAAAGACTTTCTGTCAAGGCTTTTATCATCACATATCATCCTACTATACTAAACAATTATCTTTACTTCATTCACTCGTCTACCGATTGAAATAAAAATAGGCACATGTTGACTGACCACATCTTTAATTACCATCAGTGAGACAGAACAACAGAATTAATGGTATCTGAGTGATCTTTTTTCTTTTTTTCTCCTACAGAAGGCTTTCACTATGTGACATTTTAAAGTGAGTTTTGTAAAAACAACCATTAAAATCCATGTAGGAAACACATCTTTGAAAATAAACACATTTTACAATGTTTTTTTTTTTCAAATGAAAAGGTACGAGTTACATCCAATTATTTTGACTAAATCCCCCTTCAGAATAACTCAATTATTCAGTGTATAATAATAATAAGCCACCTTTTAAACTCCCAGAAACCCTGCGTGCCTGAAAGTTGCTCCTGCAGTCATACAGAGACCTGTGAAACGGCAAAAAGCTTCGGCACATCTTAATGAATACCAGGTAACGGTGACGACATTTCCAGGCTGCAAAGCATGCTGGGGCAGTGCACTGGGCAGCCAAATGACACGTCAAGCCACTTTGTTGCCTAAAAGGATCAACAGCTACTTGTCGGCCTGCCACTTGCACAGCAGCTTTGCCTCCTGGCAGACTATGCTTATTGCTTAGAAGTCTTTATGCTGTCTAGAAGCGACTGCATATAACAATGTTTGGCTGTTTGCAAGGCTCAGTGTCATCTTGGTGCTTAGCCGAGTGTCCCGCCATATTGTTTCGCTGCTTGGCAGGCGTCTCAAACATTCACACAAGCCTTGAAGCTATGTTTTTATTCTTTTCTCTGAAGGATATTGTGATTTTGTTGTCCAGTAGGCTGGCATGCTATACTTTACCACTAACATCGTCGAGTAGCCTTGGGGTTGACTGGAAATTGCCTCAAAAGCTAAAGAACATTTATAAAACTCATGGGCAACCATGAGAGAAACATGACCAAATGACAACATTATAGACACTGTTCATTGACCTGAATTATATCAACACTGATACATTTCATTTTATAAACCTGCATATTTCCAGTGATGGGAGTTAAAATGTAAATGTTGAAAGGAATTGTTTGACATTTCACATTCGCTCACATGGCTTTTCCTACAATAGTTACACTGATGACACCCAACTAATCCTCTCGTTTCCCCAATCTGAAACACAAGTAGCAGCATGAATCTCTGCCTGTCTGACTGACATCTCTCAGTGGATGTCCGCACACCACCTGAAAATGAATCTTGACAAAACGGAACTACTTTTCCTTCCAGGGAAAGGCTCTCCCACCCACGACCTGACTATCACCTTCGACAACTCCGTGTTGGCCCCGACTCTGACTGCTAGGAACCTCGGTGTGACACTCGACAGTCAACTCTCCCTCACTGCCAACATCGCTGCAACAACACGTTCCTGTCGGTACGTGCTGCACAACATCAGGAGAATCCGTCCTCTTCTCACCCAGAAGGTGGCGCAGGTTCTGGTACAGGCTCTGGTCGTCTCACGCCTGGACTACTGTAACTCCCTCCTGGCAGGTCTACCTGCTAGTGCCATCCGACCTCTGCAGCTCATCCAGAATGAAGCAGCTCGACTGGTCTTTAACTTCCTAAATTCACCCACACTACTCCGCTCACTTCACTGGTTACCGGTGGCTGCTCGCATCTCTTTCAAAACATTGGTACTTGCGTACCATGCTGTGAACAGATCTGGTCCAGTCTACATCCAGGACATGGTCAAACCTTACACCCCACCCCGTTCACTCAGCTCTGCATCTGCCAATCGGCTTGTAGCTCCGTCACTGCGAGCTAACCGCTCAACAACATCACGACTGTTTGCTGTCCTGGCTCCTAAGTAGTGGAATGAGCTCCTCAATGACATCAGGACAGCAGAAAGTCTCTACATCTTCTGCCGCAAACTAAAAACATATCTCTTCCGACTATACCTGGAATAAAAGAAAAAAGTAGCACTTAAATGGCACTTACTTATAGCACTTGGTAGTTTGGCTTTCTTGAGAAAATTGTACTTTCTTGATTCTTGTTCTGGGTTTGAACTCTCATGGTTGAATGCAATTTTTGTAAGTCGCTTTGGGTAAAAGCGTCAGCTAAATGAAATGTAATTTCAACATAAAAGTAAAAAAAAAAAATTCTTTCGAAATGTCCTTACGAATAATTCCCAAATACTGTGTCTGCACATTGAAAAGTATCATTTTTCAGAATTTTATGATTAAGAAATTCCATCCTTATCTTCTTTTGAAATAAGAATATACATTATACTTTTCCTATACTTCTAAAAAGCAACAACACTGTGGATGCAAACTCTACCCCAGCATTGGACATTATTTTTTGATAACTGCACATCTTGTCCTAGATTAAATTCTGATCGCTTCCTATCAGTAATAAACGTTGTGCCCACCACACGCTAGTCCAGTCTACATTTTATTTCATTAGAATTCTTCCAATACTTCTACATACGGAAACTTTTAGAGGTAAATCGAGTGAATGATTCTCTTTGAAGAGCTTGCCAGCTGTTAGCCAACAACATGGGGGCCCGAGAATGACCTCTTTCTGAACCCCATCCAAATAATGTTACTGCACTGCTGAGCCTCTGTGTGTCAGAGCTTTGTGCGCCTTCTAATGATCAAACACAGCCTGAACATGTCGCTGCACTGACTGAAGTCATTTAGAGGTTTTATTCTCTCTAACCTGTGGAATCAACTGAGGCAGAAAGGCAGAACACTGGATAGATGCTCTTCTGCAGAGGAAAGCGACTGTCTGACAGCCAGTGTTTAATATGTCCATGTCAATCCATCACTGTCAGCCATCACTGTCACGGGCGTTACCTGGGGCGGGTGATAGAAAACAACAAAAATGTGTTGGGAGCATCACTTTGCAAACATAGCTCAGGTTAGAATCACGGTAAGGATTCGGAAACATTTTCATCAATATTAGTTTTATTTTGGATATTTTATTGGTGTCCTTTTACCCAAATCTAAAATTGAATTGAGGGAAATATCACATAATGAATTTTTTATTTTGCCCTGTCGTCTGCATTCCGCTTTATGATTCTCTTCAATGTGTTTCTATTTTTTTCAACTAAAATGACTCAACTTAGTCAAAGAGGATTTTAGTTTCATTTGAGTTAATTTTTTGTTTATTAATGGCAAGACCCGGAGTTCTAAGAAGGAAAAAGATAAAGTAAAAGTGATCCAAAGTCAATGCCTGTGCATTAAAGACTATCCGCCATGGCTCCATTATGTGCAGTTTCAAATGCTATTACTGAGACTAAACTGAGAGGGGTGCAAATGAAAACCCATATTGTGTTAAACTGACCTCAGCCAACATGTGGATAGATTATAAGCTTTTACCTTGTGAGAAATCACATTATACGACCCATCAGGGTTTGATAGAGCTTTCAGCTCTGACGCTGTCTGAGGGGACGGTGTCGGGGAAAGTGCAGTGAGATGAGCCACCTTTCACCTGAGGCATCTTTAAAGCAAGGTGAAGACAGTAATGTCTCCAATGATGGTTTTAGGTCTGTCAGATTTAAAACGATCCATCAACGTAAACTGCGTGATAAAAGTCTATTCAATGTAGACTTACAGCAAAATAACAAATCATCTGCTATTTTAGGTTTAGCCGTGCTGGGTTACAAGTAAACAGGTTTTTTTTCTCAAAGAGTCTTTAACTTGACGAATGTTCAAAGAAAGATAAAGAGTCACGGCCACTTCAACAGTACACATTTAATTAGAATGACAAGATCCATAATTAGACGTGATTAAAACGTACAACCAGTGCCATCCTCCATTCCAAGGTAATCAAAACAAAGGAATCTTCTATATGTGGCAAAGTATATACGGTTCTTGTTATGCCACATCCAAGCAGTTTTGAATGGAAAATGCTGTGGGCAATGGTGTTCTTAATTCTGATCCCAGTAATTCAATTCTAGATGAAACGCAACCACAAGGCTCCAGACCAGAGAGTGAAGGAGAGCATATGTACCTGTCAGATGTGTCGGACAGGGTGGTAATGGCAGAGTTTGACAGAGTTACTATAAAAGGGCCGTGCCAGTAAGAGCAGGATGAAAAGAAAGCTGGATGCTGTGGACAATGGTATTCTTCAAGGTACATCATGGGACTTATGCCGAATTATATTAAAAGGTTTCTTTCGGAGACAGCTGCATCATCGGAACTCTCTGCCGAGCTTGCACATTCATAGTGTGCGATTTAGGAGAAGGATGGCCTTTGCCTTGAGCACAACGATACAGTTTTACTGCGATTGCTTACACATTTTGTTGTGGAAGTTGGCTCATTATATCAGAACTCAAACCGCAAGCCAAACAAGACGCAGCACAATGAGACACAGCACTTGGAGATAAACATCTCCCTTCAATGTCACAATGAATCTCTGCAATCAAAAGCTATAGCGATCCATTTTCAAAGTTGCTTCTTTGCAGCAAAATGATGCGCACATACGCCATTTGAATGACTCTTTCAAAGCTGCAACAACAAACCGATGTACTGTTTTGCTATCGCAGCTTTTTACAACAAGAAAACACAAAAAAAGGTGGGATTGCAGTCCGGTAATTAATACATGTTACACCTCTCTCTCTCTCTCTCTCTCTCTCTCTCTCTCTCTCTCTCTCTCCAAAGTTTTGACAAAAAGGTTTGTCTGATGCCTATTTGGAGTGCAATGGCTCAGACTGAGTTTGTGTTCAATTAGCGCGCAAGTGTTTTTATGTGTGTGTGGGCATTGCCAATTTCAGATATGGTTTGCATTTCGAAAAGAAGTGTTTTCCCAGTGATTGCAAGAGATTTCTTGAACGGTGTCTAATAAAAGAAACTGTGGGTCGTGTTTTTTCAAGAACTGTTTTGCAGAATTGGAGACAAAGTGCAACGCAGAAAATGTGTTTTGTAGTTTTGACACCTTTTGATTAACGGTTACAAAAGTGAAGGTTTTGATGCCTTTGTGTAAGAATTCGCTCTTAGTGTGTAAGAAATCACAAAAACCAGTAATATTGCGTCCATTATTTGAACACCTATCAACAATAACACTTCCACGACATTCGCTGTAAATGTATTTCAGGATGATAGAAAGGACCCAGGCAGAGACAGAAAGGGAAGACATGAAGACAGGAAGCAAGTAAGGATATTCAGATTGAGAGGGAAGACATGGACAGAGAGGCAGCAACATCAGAGTTCACCAGAGTCGACGGAATACAGAATTTGATTTTTTCGCTGCGGTTACCAAATCTAACAGATCCAGCCCATGTTCACCACGACAATATCAATTACAATGAGGCCTTCGTCAAATTATCCCCAAAAAAGAAAAGAGACCCCTGGTTAGAGTATTCTCCTCAGAATGGTGCCATGTACCACTCCCAGCTTTTTATGAACGACAAAGTATAAGAGCAGGTCTGCATGGAAGTCTGTGGGGTTAAACATGTCGAGGCAGGCCAAAGCCAGAATAAAGGAGCAGCGCAGCAGTGAATCTCACTTGATCAGGTGGAATGAATTTAGAAGACAGGCATTGGCCATGGCTTTGCTTGGAGCTGATTCTCAGATGCAGCGGAGCTGCAGGAGAAATACCTTGAATACAATCAGAAAGGTTCTCCCTGATGCCGTGCAATACCTGAAGGATCTGAGGAAGTGTGAGCCACAAATGCTGTTTCATTTTGAATTCTTCCTCTGGAAATTGCAACACCAGTATTCCTGGAAACATCAATCGCTTGCAAAGCTCTCCAGCAGGAAGACCTGGACTTGGCAGCTGCATACTTTGTGGTTGATGGTGGCCTGAGGCGAGTCGATGGGCTGAGGCCCGATGACCAATTCACAGAGATTTCCCACAAAGCCACAATACAAAGACACATCCTTGCCACAAAACACTACAGTGCTTCAAGGCCAACTGAATTCAGACAGTGGCACCAAGGTTTTGCAAGTTTTTTCATACAAATTTGTTTTTTTCCTAGTAAATTTGCCACATCAATCGCAGAGAATACTTTTTTTTTCTCATACATTTTTATTTTTATTTGAAAATGACTCCCATGTAGCGGACTCTGCTGTCTGAGGGACAGAGGTGGAAAATAAAAAAAGCACGCCAGCTGCACATTGTAACAGAGGGCACTTCATTACGTTATCTCCACTGGAGGAGCATCCAAGTTATTTGTTCGAAACCCCCGTGCCCCCCTCCCCGCTTCCCTCCCCTTGAGTCCACCAGTGTCACCTCAGCTCCGAAGTGTTTCAGTTTGTTCCTACGACGGCCTGAATACAGTCTTATTAATGGTATTGGTAGTGGACACGGAATTTTCTAAACGTTACCCAGCTATTCTCGTATCGTAGGTACGTTCAAGAGTGTGTGTGTGTGTGTGTGTGTGTGTGTGTGTGTGTCAAATAATGTGTAGACACACAAATGTTCTGTGCGACACAACCACCCGAGACAAACTTAGATGGGCTTCTTAGTTTCTTTCTAAGTTTTCCACAGACTAACCCACCTAAGTACTTCACCTTATGGGATACACTGGAACACGCTTGCTCACGTTTTCTGTTGCCAACCATCCCTGCTGTGGCATCTCTGCAGTGATGCAAGCTCCTAAGTAAAAAACGTCTTCAAAGAGCATCTGCCCGCTGCTACCCCGCTGTGTCGGGCCTAAGCTGTGTTCATTAACAAAAGTCACACTCTTCTCAAAGAACTGAGGAATTGACAAAAGAAAAGTAATTCTCTTCTTATCAGCGGCTCACGCAACAGTTTTCTTCTTCATTTCGAAAAAGAGTAGAAAATAACTGGAAAGAGGTTGGTTGTTACTATTTTTGTGTGATGTGTCGGCGGATGTTTGACACATCTTGAAGAGCAACATACGCCGCCGCATTCAAATGCTTAAAAAAACCTGTTTTGTTTTGCAACACATTACACCCTGAAAACACTAGTGGCATCTGCTTGCACACAATGCAATGAAAATGGGACGCATATTGCAGATGAATTTTCTTTTCTTTTTTTTCTCATTCTTCGAGTCACACAGACTAATGATGTAACCGCAGGTCTGTCCTTCTTTGCAGATGGCAGTCTTAGTTTACTGTTATGGAGCTCTCAGTCATTAAAGTCTGCTGCAAATCATCGTGTTGTTTGCCATAAAAAAGTGTCACAGGAAACATCAGAGCCGTTTAAGTAGTGGAAGCGTGCCAAATAGTTCACTCAAAAGGAAAGCATCAGACTCAAACATGCATTACATTGCTGGCGTTTTTGGCAGCGCACTGAAATATTGCGCCAATAGACTCCCAGAAATGATAAATGTGTGATGATGGGGAGGAGGATTAGAATGAAAAATGTTTGTACACAACATCTTTGCGTGGATAATTGTCAGCTGAACAAAAAGCCCAAACAGCAGATGTTTCATTCCCGAGATGGAAAGCCTCATGGCGATGATAATGATGGTAAACCCAGAAGAACAGAAAGAAAACACACACTGCATCTATTCTGAAGGGGTTGAGCTTCTTCTAGTCTCCGTGGCGGGGGTAATAGAGGCCGGTTAGCATGCTCGCTAAAGTACCATAACAAGAAGCGAATGGTTCATTCAGGAGACAGGTGTTTGCAAACTGTCACGGAGAAGATATTCAGTCACTAAACATGAGATCAACATCAGCCGTCACAGTCACACAAATGGCTGCTTCCTGCATATCAATGATCTCTGAAGCTCTTGAAGAAAGCTGGTGTGTCTGGTTCAGTGGCCTCTCTGCTTCATGTGACACGTAAGCATATTGAACATTAATTTGTGACTTACCTACGCTCTGCAAGGAAAGGGAAAAAACTGGTCTGGTCTTTTTAATTACTTAATGCTTTTCAAGTGTCATGGGTGGAGGAACGTTTTTTTATTTTTAGTGTGCTGGCGTGTGTCAATGGTCCAGGGATGTTTATTTAATACCTGTCAGTCGCTGCCCAGAGGCATACATTAGAAAACCAAGTATTTTCAATAAAACCGTTTTGACATAAGAACCGAAACACAGGAGTTAAAAGCTGAACCGAATGAAATTAATAAATTAGATGGAGAGTAAAATGGTTTCAGGTCTCTAAAGACCCGAGTAGTCCATTTACAGTAAGTGTTACTGTAAGTAGGCAGGACAATGATGATTTGACAGCTCTCTCCTTGCAATCAGACATGGATCCTGCCATCTCATAAATGACTAATAATAGATCGCTGAATGATATCTTCGAACCGCAGCCCTGCTATACACCCATTAGCTCTTCCTTTACCTGCCAATGCCAAGCCAGCGGTAGTTCAAGAATAATGTTTTAATTTTATCTCTAGGAATTGCAATGTAGGTTTGTCTGTCAGTTTAAAGTTTAGCAGAACAGGCCTACATCAAATAAGCCTGTGGTCGGTAGAAGGCATGCAGCCAAGCCTGCAAATCATGTAAGTTTTTCAAGTCAGTTTTCAAAATAAATGTATTCCAAAGTTGAAATTAATTTACACCTCATCTCCAAGTAACATTACTGGTGAAGTTTGTATGTAAAACCTTACGCTGTAGTTGGCTTAACTCTGTGACAGCCTGTCTCTCTTCTTTCTTCTACGTCGGTGTATTTTCAGCCACCTTGAGCTCTTGTGCTAGTTGCACATATTTTAATTAAGTAATTTATATACAAAATTGGTACCTTTTTTCTATGCCAATGATTCTTATCGCAAAAACAGTCCAATTATCAAATATCAGAGCTTGTAGCCACATGCAGTTACAGTGAAATGATTCCCGTCTGCAGAGAGTTGGTGGTGCGTGGAGCACATAAAGGGTGTCCGCTCTATCTCGTTTATTTTGGATGCAGTCACTGCATTGCAGTGGGACACGCTCACAATCGGGAACATGCACTAGAAGTACACGTGGTCGGCCCGGTCAACAAAGCAAGAAAATCTGGGTTTACAACAAACACAAAGGGAAAGCGAGTGGACATTACTCCGCCATATCTTCAGCACACAGGGGTTTGCTGCTATATTAATGCTCTGAATACCAAATCCAGCACTTTTTTTAATGATGTTTTATTTCATCCATCTCCTGTGTGTTCTCTGCGGCGCAGAAGGCGTACATGGGCACAGTGGAGGGAGAAAAGTTAAATGAGCCTGAGCCCGAATCGACTCAGCTGCAAAACTTTATGGGCGTGTTGGAGTTGTGATATCATTAGCGCAATTTCTTTGGTGAATCGGACCTGGAGACGGGTCCAAATGAGGCGCAATTCATGGTGCTATATCAGCGACCACAATCTATTCTGAGTGGAGTCATCCATCGGCATTTTAAAACAAAAACGTATTAGTATGGATGTTATCAAACATGGATTTTGTTGTGTAACTGGTAAAAGTTCTTCTTCTACTTGTTTCTACGATTACACTTCATTTGGACATTTACTCTAGGCTGATTGGAACTTGTGGCTGCTGTTTAACAGAAGTTAAATCTCTCAAGGGTTTCTAATGAAAACTCCACCTGGTACATTTTGCTATGAGCAGCTAATGTAGCCTCCAGCTGCCAGCCTCAAGCAGAGATTAAGAGCAGGCTACTGTGGTTTGGTTAGCTCACTTCTTTCTAACTCCACACTCCCACCTTTTTTTATTCATTTCAAATTTATCAAATTTCATGCAGCTCCATTTGGATCAGCTGAAGGCTTTATATGACTCTTTCACATATGCAGTAGAGCACCATAAGACCCGTAAACAGACTTTGATTTAAAAATCGGTGAAGCTCCCCTTTAACTAATGCCATCCAACTGCCAGAGTTACCTGGAGTAACTGTTGCACCATTCAATATCAGGCTTCCATCTTTCTAGTTTTCCGTATTATCCCTATTTAAGCTGGTTTCCACCTCAACCCTCAAAGCTAGATAAACCTTAAGTACGTCAGCACTCCATCGAGGTAAAAAGCGACAAGCCAAATCGTGGTGCTGCAACATTTGGAATATGGGATGCACATGTGAAGAATCTGAAGGGAAAATCAAAAGGGTACCTGACAGTGATGAAAACACAGTCAGACAATTGCTCAGAGACAAAAGCTCCAGGTGCCATTGGCAGAATAAAAGGACACAAATCTCTCCGTCCTTACGTAAGCACTCATGGAAAAACAATGTTTTTCTTTCCCTAGTCTTCAACAGCTCTGTGAAAACACACAAACTCTGCGATGTTTGATTTATTGGTGGGGAACCAAGCTGACGAGCAGGGGCTGAAAATGGCGTGGTGCGTCGGAAAGTGGGTAGAGTGAAAGAACAGAATGTGTGAAATGAACAGTAATTAATGTTGAATAAGGAAGGCTAGAAGAAAAGGCCAGCACGTTCCTCTCTCATCCCGCCTGGCACTAATGGGAATATGATTGCATTCTGTCTTTTTCTCTCCTCATGAGGCTTCTTTGTCTAATTCAATCAATACTTCAGGGCATTCAGTGCACTCTGAGTGGATGCTCTGAATGAGCTGAATCAAAGGAAAGCGATTCAGACAGCAAACGCAACCAGTTTGACCTGCGGTCTAATTTAGTGAAAAGCCTGAAAACGCTGGAACACTTTAGACTCAGAAAGCACGGCAATCCTTTCAAAAACAAGAGTCACACGAAGTTTTGGACAACAGTGTGTCCGGGAAGAATATAATCTTCAACAGCAAAACTGTAACCCCCTGCTAAGCACAGTAATACGTTTTGAGATTCAGAAGTGGATCTCACATTATATTAAGCTGTGAAAGAAGTTGACATTTTCTGTGTGATGGAAGAGAATTTTATGTGTCCTTCCCCGAGAAGGCAGAGCAACGCGATCCACCGAGGGCAGCCGATGTCAGCTGCTACAGCGCTTTTCGGCAACCTTTTGAACCTCGCCTGACTCCAATTAACTTGCCAAGCCATGTAACACAAAATGTAGACAGGAATGAATGACGGCTGACCAAAGGTCCAACCGAGACCATCTAAGAGATTACATCTTTAATATATTGTTAAACGGTATGGGCATAGCACAGTGAAATGAATATCCATATATATGCATTGCTTGAGGGATCAAATGTTAAAATTAAAACAAACCCTAATAATATTCATACCCGAAAGTGAACGTTTGAGCAGTTGCATCTCATGGTAGAAATACATGAAATAAAATAAAACTAAAGCAGAAGCAATAACCTTTGTGTGAATCCTTTATTGTATGCGTGATACTACTTTTGAAAGTATGCACGCCTTTAAACGCAAGCAGTATAATACGCATGCTGTTTTAATGTTTGCATTCTGTGTTTCTTTCATTCCCCCCCCGTGTAACACACATCTGGAGACACACCCTTAATTCGACATTTCTACTGCTTTATATGCAATATCTGCCACCTACAGTGCTGTGGTAATTATATATTGCCACCATTTGAGCAAGTGCCCAACCCACCTCAAATGTCAACGATCCTTGCTCATGTTTTCTCTCTCGTCTCTTTATTTAACATTGTGAGCAGACAGACAACCAGCAGGACATTGGCATTCTTACACAATTATGCTTTCAGCATGTAAAATGTTAATGTCAATCAAATGCAATATGAAAAGTAAATCAATTTATGAAATACAAAAAAAAGAGCTTTCTAAACATAATAAATAAAAAACAACATCAAATCAGTGACCCTGACTGTGAAAACCACAGAATGCCAAGTGGCACACAAACACTTTTATGTTACAAGCCTGACGAGCAGTACGTCAAACTGCATAATGGCTCGAGGACCATTTAGCATGATTTTGCTTCTAAAGTGGAATTGACAATTATATGATCAGTTTTGAATGCCAGAGACACAGCCCTTGCTGTTAAATGGACATTCAATATTTCTCATGTTGCTGTAATCTGTCCTGTGTGGTTCAACCCCAACCTCAATGCAGATGGACCAAACATCCTCACTCATGCACATCACTCCGCTGTTCTCCAGCCCTCCCTCCCTCCACAGTAATTGAGTTTTTCTTTGCACTTCATCTATGAAATTGCTATAGTTTGCCTCCTCTATATTCTTTAATTTCTTCCAGATGTTTCATCAACTTTAAGTTTTTTCTTTTACAAAAGCCATGTGGCTCGAGGATTTACATGCTGCAACAGGACTTTTTAGAGGTACAAGGCACTCCTAGGAGACACAATAAAAAAAGAGGAACTTCAGATCAAACCTGTAGTGCTCAAACAAATCCTTCCCTGTTCAAGGATAAGGCTAGCAATAATCAATACTTTTTTTTGGTCAAGAAATCCATTGTGCTCATCAGAAGTCCAAAATAAGGGATGAACTTCACTACATAGCGTATGCCTATGAATAAGTTACCAACTAGAATATAGACTACTTACATCAATATCTAAGGAAAAATGTACCCTACATTTTCAGCAAGAACTTATACTATAAAGTATAGAGGAGACTGAAAAAGGAATATAATTTGTTTTACAAGTATTTGGTTATAAACCTGTCACGTGGGGGCAAAAAGAAAACAGAGCATGGATCCAAATGCAGATAGACACGGGGGAACAGAGGGATGATACACAGTGAATTTTAATAAACAAGAAATGTCCAAAACAAACAAAACTTACAGAGCAGGGGAGTCCATAAATGAGTAACTGAAAAATCCAAAAACCAGAAATGGTCAAAATGACATGTGAACCAGAGTCAGGTGAATCAGAAAGAAAAGCACAAGGGATACATACAGCTGTGAACATAGGCAGGAACAAAGCAGGGAGCATAGCAGACGAACACAGAGACATGGGGAACACAGGGTTTAAATACACTGCGGAGGTGTGGCCGATTAAATACAGGAGGATTCAATCAGGGGCGGGGCAGACAATTACAAAGGTGGGAAAACATACAAAGGCAGGAAGTGAAGTGAACACAGGACTTCAAAATAAACTAAATCAAAACCAAGATTGTGACAAAACCAAAGTATTGCACAAACTGACATTTTGACAGTTCTGATGATGTCACTCGATGCAAACTCAGGTGATCACCAGAGCCCGTGGGGGTTCATCCTCTGGGGACCATGGGTATCTGCACCAAATGTCATGGCTATCCATCCTGTAGTTATTGCAATATTCACTAGAGGCCCAAAAATGTCAACCTCATGTGGCACTAGAGGAAAAGTCAGGGGATCACTGAATTCAGTCGTGTTCATCCTCTGGGGTCAATGAATATCTGTACTAAAGGTCATGGCAAACAATCTAAAAGTTGTTGAGACATTTCAGTTTGGTCCAAAGTGGTGGACTGATCAGCCGACAGACATTACCGTCCCTTGTTAAAAAAATCCCCCCCAAACAACCCCTCGACAAACATGAACACACATGCAGTACACACACATACAAACAAAACTAGTGCTGAAACAGCTGACTGGGTAAGCAGATAAAAAGAGTGACCCCTCAACTCCAGCGAGGAATGACACACTCACTGCTCGACACGCATCGGGAGGGAGCTGGACCTGCTGGGTGGTAATACCGGGAGAGAATGCAGGTCACACACACACACCCACACCCACACTGACACACACAGGAAAAACCTGTCTGCGAATCAGAACCTCCATTGAAATTCTGGGCCATCGTCTGAGCTCTAAATACGTACAGAGGTGTGAGGAGAGAATCACCATCTCCATTCAAAGGGAGCACAGACTTCACACCTCCAAACGTCATTATGCTTATCCAAGCCCTTATCGCAGCTCTGGAATAACTCAGTCAGGCTGCAGTCAGATCACAGGAGGCCTCCAGATACACTGTTCCGAGAGAAAAATAAAATAAAAATAAGATGGAATAAAATGCCCACTGCTACTGTACGGCCATACTATCAGTGCTAAGCTCCCGCCTTCGCCCAGGCATGCTGAGGGTGTTTTGTGCTGATAAATTTACCTAGTTTACATCTGGGTGCTGCAGAGAGGAGTTCAGTACCAGCCCTAGAGATTTGGGGACCCTATAAAGAGGATTACAAACCTCCACTACTAACCCTGTCAGGGCCACAGGCTGTGTAATGGCGATATCCATCATTAAGTGCAAAGGATGAATGAATGAAGGCTAAAATAGATTTGAATACCAACAAAAGGAATTTGAGGGCTGCAAGTCTTTTTAAATCATCACACCGTCATCACAAAATGGAAAACTTGTCTTTTATTGAAAAACAAAACTATTGTATGAAAATTCTTTCAACAGTCATTATACAAGTTATCGGGTTGCATTACGGTATTCATCACTTAATATGGGTGAGGAATAACTGAGAAAACGGTCCCTCTCCACTAAGATCGATGTGGAGGTTTAAACCTGAAACGTTGATGTGATGCAACAGTGCGTACCACTGAGTAATAGTGATCCTAATAATAACAATAATAATAGAAGAAAAAAAATGCATACAATAGAGTGAGATGAACTAGGGAACACTGAAAAGACACAGTAATGCAGATCGATTTTATTCATGCTCTAAAGCCTTAGCTGCCAGGTAGGAGCAGTGAGGTGGAGAATACTAATACGGAAAATGCTTTTGAGCTCAGGGGTCACATCCTGAGACATTTTAGCCAAGGCTCCAATCAATTCTAATTTGTCACTGCAACATCCTGGTGTCACAAAATGGGAGCAAATTATTGTATCTGAGTAGGGACATAGAGGATGTTCCAGGTCAAGTCTGACACATTTACATCCCATCAGAGCAGGTGCAAGGCATTCTGGGTGTTAGTCATAATTCTATTTTCACTATGGTGAACTTTTTGGGAGCGGTTCAGTACATATGGCGGCTAATATGATGTGGCGTGGACATTATATATGGATGTTGTTTTTTTTTAGATGCTACCTTGGTCCATAGCTGAGATATTTTTTAACCTTGGATTTGACTTGAATGCGTTTTTTTTATTATCATTTAGTAAGAATTACGCTGTGCGACATGACCTTCATCTCTGCAAAGAGACAAAGGACATTTCAGCAGTGAGGTTCAAAATAAGGTTCAAGGTCCCGAGGAGGTCACAGAGGAGGAAATACATGTTGAAAGGAAAACACACGTATTAAAACAGATTAAGTCTTATTCATACACTTCACACACATTCATACCTGTAAATACAGTATACATACTGGATGCCCAAAAACACCTTTTGTCCATACACACACACACACACACACACACACACACACACACACACCCGTCCACAAACAAATAAACCTATGCGCTGCGGCGCACAGCATTGCATGGATTAAGGGTCCTCTGTGGTTGTTTGCCTTTTTAATGGCGTCCTAATTATCATTTAACCCTAATTAACCTGCATGGATAGGAGCCGGGCCTGATTAATCCTGCACATTGTTGGTCCACTGTGGGGTAGAAAGCAACTTCCTCATTCACTCTTTAATCAGCTTTCTGCCAAAGCATTGCACAAAGTGATGTGTGTCGGTACATGCGTTTTCACACACACACACACACACACACACACAAATCCATTTAGCAGCATCTTTGTTGGCGCAAACATCACTCCACAAGGACGGACAGGGTGATATGAGGCTGCATAGTTTCTTTCCAAAGTTGAGTTATTTCTGTCATGCTGCTTGTATGCATAGGGGGAAAAAGGCCTTGTCCTTAGTTTCCTTGAAGAGAAAAAAAAAATTCTTTGTTATCAGTTTTTCAAATATGAGTTTCTTTGATATTATGTGAACTTCCATGTTGTACTCTTGCTTTCCCAACATTTCCCGATTGAGTTTTATATTTCAATTTGATGCTTTCATGAGCTGCTGGTTTTATTTTGTAGTTTAAGGCACCAGTGCACCTCCCGTGTATTAGACTTTGCAGGATTGTTTTTGTATCAGTTTCTGGATGTGGAGTAATGGCTGCGTTGCATTGGCCTCTGGCTGAGGGAAGGAAAAGAAATAAACAATTCCAGAATTGGACCAACAAAATAACTTCTTTACTGCTGTGCTCCTGGTAGATACAGAACTCCCTACAATCCCGCAGGACCGGTTCGAAATGAGTCCTACTGACATAATGAAGAGAGATCAAACCTAGAATAAAACAGAAATACATCAGTGATGTTGGACTTGCTTGTAGAATTCTAAATAATAAACAGAAGGTCCACATTTGCAACTTCCCCATGCTTAAGCAAAGCACCATATGAATGTGTGGTTGTGTAAATAAAATGCAGGTGAATTTAAGTTTAGTAAGGGTATGCATGGTTCAATCCCATTTTTATTGCAAAGTGTTGACTTTACTAATGTGTCTGAGGCAATAATTGATGTATAAGACCACGGCAGCCCTTCACAGAAGTTATCTTCCTATAATGCACAGTCTATATACAATATTTATGCTAGAAAACTACCCGTTTAAATTTAGTGGATAAAATCAGTAGATTTTTCTCTCAACCATAAAACCCTGGTAAGTAGGGAGTGAGTTCATTTAAATTTAAACTTGAGTATCATTGTTTGAGTTGTTGTGGTTGTAGTGATAAGATGCTTTTTTTTGTCATAATAGACTTTTCTAGAGAACTCTAACAATCATTTGGACAATTAGTTTATTATTTGGGTTTTACCTTGTACTGTATACAACTGCGGGCTGCAGCTGTTGAACATGTGGTATCGATCTCATCTACCTCTTGGCAACAAAGCAAATAAATGTATTACCCGAAATGTTGAACTGCTCCTTAAACGATTGACAAGTTTTAACTTTCCCTTAACTTTGGCATACTTTTTCCTGACGGGCACCTGATACAATATTCTCAACCTGTTAAACAAATACACAATTTTATTTTAATGTGCCTAGAGCACACAGCAATGCTCCCCACTGTTTTGACGATAAACCCTTAACTGTAGAACTGGACACAGACAAATAATTTGAGCCAAATCGTGCAACACCAAATATTTGTCAAAAATATGTGACTTTTCCATTATTTCCACGAGAAGAAGTCTTCACATGGACAGGGTATCTCATACAGAGAGGCAACATATGCTATTCAGGAGAAACCTGAAATTCATTAGAAAGCAATTACTTTCCAATCACTGGCTGACATTATCAAGTCACTGTGGTCTGTACCTGTGAAAGCAATATTCTTACAATGACACTGTATCTTTTCCCGAATACCTTTCCTTTGCTTATCTGTCTTCCATTTGTTCAACCATTTGTGCCTTGTATGCCCAAATGTGAAGGTAATAAGACATTGTGGTCCAATGCCTTATGGCTGATAAGCTCACCCAGAAAGCTGGTTGGCATTACTCTTATTTTTTTTGTGTAACAGATATTCTATTTTTCCTTCATTTTTCACTGCTTATCTGTCTCGTGGTGGCAGCGAGCTAAGCAGAGCAGCCCAGACGTCCTTCTCTGCAGCCACGTCCTCCAGTTTTTCCAAGGAGACCCTGAAGTGTTCCCAGGCTAGAAGGGATATGTATTTCCTCCACAGTGTGTTGGGTCTGCCCCAGAATAACCTTTGCTCTCATCACATAAGACCTGTAGTTCTACTCCTAGCCCCCTCTGAACTACTCACCATGCAATGAGTCATGCCCATCAAATCAGTTCTACCCACAATTCATTTGAGTTTGCATTTATTTTCAAAACTTTCAAAAAGTATACCTTGTTTGCTGCTATATTAATGTTCTGAATTTCACATTTCTGCCTCCGCTGCTCCCTCTCCTATCTATTTCTCTCAGATTTTTTTTTATACATATTCATATTCCCATACATGGTGTGTTCACACCATAGACTGTATATAAGCAGCGGACATAATCGTCATGGCGTCACCCATTGGTTTGTGGACTGCCGTTTTGAAGTTTCGAGATTGGCGTTTTGGCATTTTGGATTTTGTCCTTCGCCATTTTGGCTTTTTTGCAATCAGTGAGCAGAAGTGACCATATTTGGACTGCGGATGAGTGACGTAGAGATGCCGTATATGGTTCTGATTGCAGTAGCGACCTGTCAATCACAAAGTAGCCCCACCCTAAAGCATAGACCACTTTATCGTCTATTTGACTCTAAATGGACCATAATTTACTAAATGAACATCATGCTGTACTGAAGAAGACTTGAAACTAGAGATTCAGACCATCAACTCATGTTTACAATGTTTACCGAGGGAATAAATCAAGTGAGAAGTAGGGTCATTTTCTCATAGACTTCCATACAATCCAAACCGGAGGTTGGCACCTGGTGCACAATAATATATATGTAGTATTGTAATGTATGTCATCAGGAAAATGTATCTCCACTCGTTCAGAACAAACATTTAAAATACAATGTTGGTTAGTCATGCTTACTTGCTTAATTAATTAAAAGCAAACCATGCTGTTTTTATAGTTGGAGTGATGCTGTGAAATCACTTTATTAGACATCAAAATGAGTCTTGACACAGCTGCATCCAGAACACCCTGTGAAATGTTCCTAAAAATATTCAACCACTTCTCAGTGGAGTAGAAAGAGAGCAAACTCTGTATCTCAGCACGGGGTGTTCCAGAAACTGAGACCTAATTTTGTTCTGAAATGTAAGGTTTTTAAGACTCTTACCAAGATGAATACGTTTTTTTCTATGTTACCATTTTCCAGCAATTATATTTTCCACTGTGAATTCCTCCTCACTTAATTGCAAAATTGTAAGAATTGCCCTTTGTCCATCTCTCACTGCAGAAGCAGAACACCTGGGGAAAGCAACTGTAAGTAGGTCAGTTTGAAAATAGAAATTGCACTAAACATTTCTGCACAATGTTTTTTGTATTCCCTGGCAATTAACTAGTGAGGGTCATTGAAGAGGAATGTCACTGAATGACGAGTCAGACAATTATAATTAAGGTGAAGGATTTCCACACTGAGGAAATTTACACCACGAAAATGAATTTTATAGTCTCAAAGGGCTGAGCTGCATGTGATACTCAGATTTCCTTTCCCCTCTCCATCAGTCAATGACGAAAATATATTTCTTTAGATTAATTTCACAAAATATTGCACCTCGTTACTCTCATCCCCCTCAGTTGAGAACAAATGCACAAAGTTCAGTCGTAGTTCAATCACCAAAGTCAAGTCAGTTTTGTAATCGGAAAATCTGGATGTGAAGCCAAAATTCATATTAGGGATTATTTCAAATGTTTTCCTGAATGCCTCCCTGATTAAATATAGAACCAAAGTTATCCATCAGTGTGGAGCCATTATTGTGCCTGTGATACGTCCTTCCCCACCACCACTAACCTTTTGCTCGCCCTCTTCATTTTTCCTTGCCGTCCTTGCTTTTCATTCTTGCTCTGTCTCTTCTGTCTCTCTCTACAGGCAATTTTCCCCATTCACTTTTCCTCTCCTCCTCATGACTCAAGTCACGAGTCATTAGAAAAGCCTGACCTTCTGGGAAAGGTCTTGGGTAAGCAGTGATAAAGTAGAGTTGGCCCATTGAAGAAAGCTATGCTGTAACACTATAATAGGTGCAGCTATAGTACAGGGAGCAGACTAATGGTCCTTAACCTCTATGTGCCATTAGCCTGAAATAAAGACAGGAGGGAGGAATACAGACTTGAGGGAGCACAAAACGTAGTCTCTGTCTCCTCTACCCTGTCTGACATGGAGACAGTGATGATGTGAACATTAAATGCATTTTATGCGATGCCTCTGTACCGATGTTTCTTGTAATAGTCGCCCCAAACACTGAGGAAGTATTTGGTCCTTGCGCTAGGACTAATATGTTAAATGACACATGCTACACTTGAGTTGCTATATATCGGATGTTGTCAATGCCAGTGTTTTCCTGTATCATATACAATACTGCTTCGTCATTGACTTTGACAGCAGTATTATAATCTGATTATGAATACACAGTTAAAGTTAGAGGGAAGAACTTTTAAGTGGTCTCAAATTTAATACTATTGCCTCAATATGACATACATAAGTAGATAAAACCATCAGATTGGCTATATCTCGCTGCTCTGCCGGCCCCCGCCGGGAGCCATGCTGCTAGTGACTCAGGCTGTATTGCTGGGCCCGTTGGAGGGAAGAGAGGCGTGGAAGAGTCAGAACCAGGACTGCATGGCTTAGACTGTCACCGTGCTGCAGTAAAATTAGAAGTTTTCTAAGGGGAATCTGGTGCCCGTAAACGCCACCGCTTCTGTCCACAGGGGCCGCCAAAATCAACACACTCTAATCTCATCTAGGTTTTTATAAATCAGTTAATTTTACTGCAATTTTTGGTGCCCCTTCCTTTATTTGCCATCCCCCTCCAAGCCAGTTGTAACAATTTGACCATGGGTAATGTGATGTCTTCCTAACATATTATTAATTAATGTTTGGAGCAGTTTTGAAAATGTGTACTCTTCACACACCAATTGCATTTTGAAAAAAATTAAAAGATTACTTAAACAGCTCAGTAATAATAAAGATAACAAACCTATGGCTCTATAGGAATGAGAGTTCACACTTTGCAGAGCAGGCTTGAATCTCACCACTACTGTATTTGCAGCAGGGTTTAGTCCATGCAGAACTTTGCATATCAGCAGGAAGGTGGACCAATCAGTGAGCTATAGGGGGAGTGGCTTATGTGGTCACATGACATGTAACTCCCGGACCTCAACAATAGCTATTGGTGTATCCCAAATGGTACAGCGGCTGACAAACTGCTTCCTGTTATTATTCTTTGATAATGAGTATAGCCATGATGAATCACACCAGAACATTCTCTGTGAGAATCCTCCTTGAAACGACCCAAAAGGTGCAAATTCAGGTACTTGTGAAAAATATATGCAGTTCGCATATGCTTTGCTATAATGTACTTGGGGCAGAGTGAATTAGATTGCCGCTGTACAATGTGGACAAAGACAACAATGTGCATTTGTGCATTTAAGGATCTGGGGTTACAGAAACTTCCTTACCCTGAAATCTTAGTTTAGGATGACATTTAGGATTTTGGTATTTTCAAAACATGTTTCCTAAATGCACTTAGGAAAAATCTTATTTTAGGATCAGAATTTACCTTTTAAAAAGCTGTACTGACCTCCTAGTTCCTAGAATCCTTAGTGAGAATGGCATAGACCCTGTCCTAAATTGGAAAAGACTGTTAAAAATAGCAATGAAGATGCAGACCAACATGAACACCGTAATAAAATGCTCGAAAAGCTACTCAAACCGCATGATGGTGCATTCCATTTCCCGGGAGATTTATTATTGGGTATATATCCACTGCCCAAACAACCATTTTGAATTTGATCGACGTGTTAGGTGTAACACGATTGGTGCTTCCCACAAAACTTGAACGCCCGTCTTTTTTGGTCCATGATAGCTAGCTAGTGAGAGAGCCGTTGGTATTATGGCTTGTCCATTTCTAGTAGCCTACTGGTACATTCTAATCAAAGATAGGCATGACAGGACAAGTGCCGTTTGAAGAATCAAATACACAGTTATAGTAAGGATTTCTTAGGTAAGGATAAGATAGGAGGTCTGAGACATGGTAGGACACAGCCATGAGGAATTGCTTCTGTAATAGGAAGATAAGATATTTCCTATCTTTGCAACTAGAAAGATAGAATGAACAGATACGATATTTTTCTGTAATGAGGCCCAGGATTCATAAGATGGATTTCAAGTTGCCTGGAACTAATTCATCTTGGTGGCGCAATTTGTCCATCTACCCAAGGTCAAAAGTGATAAACAGGTAAACCACATGTGTGTACTACAAGGCCACGTGTTAAGTGCACAATTAATCACATGGCTTTGTTATTCAGTAGATGGTGGCAATGCATTAGCAGTGAGCAAGACAGTGAACTTCTGACTGGATGCCTGCTCGCGCTGTGGTGATTAAAGACCAGAACAGTGCTACTAGTGAGAACATGCCAATATATGTTGTCCTTGTTATATATAAAATAGGAGTCCCTTGATGTGGCTAATTGATTTTACATGTGCTATTTCCAGTGTACACGTAAAGACTAAAGAGCAACACATATTGACCTTGTGATGTCACGTTGCACGAACACACCCGCATGTAAAACCAACGGAGGTCACCAAAAGCAAGACCTTCAGCCAGTTGTTAAGATGCTCTTTAATGAAAATACACAATTAGGGAACTATGGGAAGCATTTCAAAATATGCAAAACATATTATTTAATCCCAAGATAACGTACAACCACAAATTATGCCTCTTGAAGGTGCCAATAAATGCCCACAACATGTCATAGACGGCGTGTATTTTACACACAACACAGTAAAAAATGCATTGAAAGTGAAAATACACCAAACCTGTCCATTTTTCAGCGTTTCTCTCTCACTATGAAGATGCTGATTGTGTCTCCCTGGGTACAAATGATTCCTTTTACATGATTCTGTGAGTTTTCGTGACCGTTTTGAGGTTAACATAAACACATGTGTCCTGATTAAGGCCACTGATCTTATTTCAAGAGATTTACTGTGGGGCTGCCGACACTGATAGAAAGATACATGCTTGTAGCTGCACTTGAATTCAGTCCATTCTCCAAATGAATCACAGCCCTAAATCCCTTTCTAAATAACTGTCACAGCACAGGCAGTCTGTTTAGCATATCACGGCTAATCAATTAACTGCTGTGTTGATTAATTGGAGTCTAAGTTAAACCTAGCAGACCAGAAGTGGATGTTAGAGGCCTGCCTCCATGATACTATTGATTATTTGAGGGTCAGCCAACACCTTGCGGGAGCATAATGTGTCACTGTGCCGCTCGCAGCAGGAGAAAGCCCCTTCTGGTGCCGGTCTGCAAGCTCCTATTCTGAGGTGGATTATTGAATAGCTGTCCATCATAACAACACTGGAGTAGACATATCCTGCACAGAGCACTGGCACAGGCAGGGAGCAGATGGCGGCATTTTTTATTAATGACTATCGTCAACATTATGCTGTGTACACATCAAAACAAGATGTACATATCGTTGGGTATATATATGTGACTTCACGTGTGTATTACATTTCTTCTGCATATGTCATTCAAGTAAGATTTTTTAGCCTAAACTGATTATATTAAATAACTTTGTCAGAATCCTTCATGAAGGAGTGTGTGTGTGTGTGTGTGTGTGTGTGTGTGTGTGTGCGTGTGCGTGTGCGTGTGCGTGCGTGCGTGCGCAAATAAAATTAGAGCAAAACAATATGCAGTCTGGTCAATTCACATTCTCTTTCAGCCCAAACTTGGCAATTGCCATCACATATTGAGGGAATTGCAGTTCATTGGCTTGTAGTTGAGTCGACTGTCTATTAATAAACATGGTCACTGGGGCTTGGCTCTGCAAGGGCTTGTTACTGATAGGATCAGTAAATAGAAAAATCCCCAGGGACTCGCTAAGCTTTGACTCTGAAAAGTAACGTACTGCTCTATGTGATAATAATAAGTCCAAGTCTAATCAGAATGGTCACAGATTATAGATTACTATGAACTGCGAGAGGAGGAGAACTGGAATGACTTTGTTTGCGTCCTGCTTCCTTCTTGGCAGATTACTATCCGTGTCACTTTGTATTACTGATATGTTTTAGGTATTGAGTGTAGCAATATATTTAATTTCAGTGGCAATAATATCTATTATTATTGGTAGTACTTTTAGTATGTCCCTACTACCAATCATCATAATTGCAGAATTGTATTTAAAGAGCTTAAAATCAAAGAAATTATATATCTATATATCTATATCTATATTTCTATATCTATCTATATATGTATATATAGATAGATATAGCTCTATATAGATAGATCTATATCTATAGATAGATCTATAGCTATATATCTATAGATAAATCTATAGATATATAGATATATCTTCCAGCCGTGCAGGCTGAGTTCACCAGTCTAACACCATAAGACTTTTGACGTGATTTCATGTGACGCACAGACAAATGTTGGCATGTTTTATTCCTTCAAAATTGAAAGATTTGCAGTTCAGATCTATCAAATCCCAGCTGACACTGAGTTACAGCAGCTCTACCAAAAGTTATTATTCATTCACACACACAAAAATGCAAAAACTCAAGCCCAAATCCCACAGGTGACGTTTTGCAGCAATAGCATTCACCAACACATCTGTGATAATGACATAACAGAATACGTCCAAAACTAGTTAAATACTGCTTATTTAGCAACATAAAGTAGCTACCATTTACATTATGCGTTGACATCTTGTAAAATGAACGAAGTGCCTAAAGACCAAAAAGAAAACTATTAATAACATCAAGGCAATTCAAAGATGTATCAGATATCCATAGTTGAATGTTTCAACAGATGAATATCTACATGACTTAAGTTTACTAGAATACTACATATGCATCAGCTTATGAAAAATACAAGGCTCGACTCAAGGGTTGTGGAAATGCAAGAATTCAGCTCTGCTCTGCCAACAAGGTCTTACTCTCACAATCCCAGCGGTACCATAACCTTCATTAATGTATAATGTTGCTGATTTCTCAGCAACTAGGATGATGGTTAATGCAGATGGACGAGTAAAAGACAATTAAACTTCTGTTCATTTTAATAAGCATGAAACAAAGGTATGTGCAAACAGAAAACAGAATGAGGACAAATGAAATCCTATGGAGGCAGAACAAAAGATAAAGGGGAGATTCCTGATGTAAGTTTTACTATGTAAATTAACTTACATCTTGATGACACATTTAGCCTTCTGCCAAAGCCACAACAACAACTGTCTCCTACGACGTTACGTTCCCATACAGCTGAACTGCATTTTCAATTTCATTTAATGGGAAACAAATTTTCTACCGGATTATGGTCGCAGCTTGAAACAGTTTCGAAACATCATAGTTTGGCTTAAAATGACTATAAAATATGAATAAAAGAAAATTGCAACTTAAGTTCAAGGTTAGGTTTAGACTTAAGTGGACTCATTTGAAACGTATTTGTGATACGGCAAAAGCGAACTCACTCCACGATAAAATACGTTTCCCTCGAAACTTCACAATCCAGTTACCTTGACTGGGAAGATACTTTTTAGGAGGCAAGGCTAGCCACACACATGACTAAAACGTTAGCATGTATAATGTTTACCACTTTCACCATCTCAGTTTAACATGTTAGCATCCTAACACGAAATATCAACACACACTACAGCTAAGGCTGATGGGAATGTCATTAGTTTTGCAGGTATTTGATCATAAATGTTGTAAGTGTTGGACAAACTCATTCCACTCAATGGAGTGTTTCAGTGTGGACCACTGTGGTGGACCAACCAGGTGGCACTGAAGGTAAAGTCAGCAGATCACAACAGTTGACAGGTATTACAATCCATCCAAACAGTGGTTCGAGATCTAAGTGTGGAGCAGAGTTGTGGTAAACTAATTGCCATTTACATCCAAATGTTACGAGGCTGTCGTGAAAGTGATTGACCAGGTAACCAGGTTGATATATATGCTGATGTGAAGACAATTGACAAGACTGGTTTCCTTCAGCAATCACCCCAATGACACATTTCTTCACAAATGTAAAGCATTAATTCTTCAACACATGTACTGTATATAAAATAACCCTTGTTAGCCTGTTGTCCTTGGAGCTGGATAATAAATGCATTACCTTATCTTACCTTATGTGATGTGTGAAATATGCAATGTCAAAGAAAATCATTCATCACAATATGTAAAATGCCACAACAAAAACAGGCTATTCCAGAGAGTGTGGTCTTTTGCTTTCTACAACAGAGGTTGTCAACAATTGCCGTATGAAGATTAAGTAAATAAGAACATATGAGTTATTGATGAAAATGATGGATCAAAGACTGCAGGTAGGTTAATTAGAGTGCACATCAAATACTCTGGATGTTTGACACATGGTGGTTGTCCAAGTATATCACACACATCAACCTTATCTCAGCTGCCCCCCTCACTCCCCCCCTCTCCCCCTCCTCCTCCGTCACCCCCCAATATGCACTCTAGCATCCTGCAGAGCAAAGGGTCTTAATGTTCATCGCAGTGGAAAAGCAATATATCATACTGTGCTCGTTCATTCTCACCCTGGTTTGATGGAATTCTAAGAATGTCACCGGCAGCTTTGCATTGATATTACAGGCAGACATAGCAAATGATTTTTGCCCACATATATAGCACAATACACTGATTTTGTAAACAAAAATACTGTAGGTGCTTTCTGCATCAGTGATCAATCTAATGAAAACAAGGTACCTCTTCTCCCCACATGGTTGCCACAAGACTTTATGTAAACTCCATTAAAACAGCAGCAAAAATGTAATTAGTGTTAGGCATCACTAAGCATCAGCTCAGCAGTAATTCACTCCTTTTCTCTTTCTTTCCCTCTCCTTCTTCCCTCCCAACAATTCAAAATAGGGAGGGATGCAATTTCCCGAGGATCCAGGAAATGCTTACAGAGGATTACACAGGAAACACACTGCTACTTGCACTCTAGCATTAAGTGAGGCTTAGGTTTCAATACAGTATGCATAAAGTATATACTCCTCCCTGGTGTTTTGAAGACCAGCCTTATAGAAATAACAATGTGCTCTCATCCCTACTTGTCATATTTTGCTGCTTGGGCAAACGCAGTGCAGAAGTTGCTCGTATCTCAACTCAGAAAGTTTGCGCATTGTTACAACTTTGTGAAGCGGTCACGATTGGGTTTAGGCAACAAAACTACCTGGTTAAGCTTGAAATAAAAATCAAAATAAGTACATCTGTTACGCTAACCCTGGTGCCCTGGGTGAAAGTCCTGTGTTTGTTTAACCCCCCCCCCCCTCCCCCATAGGATTTTCTTGCCGTCACTATTACACTGAGCGTGTAATAGTGACATGGATAGGTTTACAATGGAGTTGATTGAAAACGTCTCTTGAATACTCTAAGAGGGTGCCTTGTGCGTTGCTTTCAAGACGCAGAGGACCATTGCCCAAGCGTTGGTATTTCATGCCTTGGGTGGGCATTATGCAACGGCCATTTATCATATTGTAGCTCTCTCAGTGCTTATGAACAATTTCATTAATGTACATAATATTCAGCCGGCAGTCATCAATATAAAAAGCCTGAATTAATCTTGCCTTCTTTCACATTGACTGATTACCTTGTCTTCTGTACACCGAGTGAATTAATTACGCAGTCTCATGTCAGCTTAAGCACCTGAGAAGAGAAAAGGAATTAAGAAAACTGATAAAGATGTGTTGTACAGTCCATTAGAGACAAATCAGTTCCCATGATTTAAATTCTATGATTAATATGCATGCTTATGAACATAGGAATATTAAAGAATATGAGATTCAATTTTAGGACCTGTGGTGTGCACTGCATGAATATCATCTATTGAAGATCAAACATTTAGTTGGCAGGACCAAGCTGGTGTAGGTTTTTTGGCTTATGTGTTCATGCATCCCTGCACTCTTTGAAATTCATGACTGTGTTAAGGCCCCTGGATTTAATTAAACCAATTCAGGCGCAGTGGCAAACTGGATTGGTTAATGCAGTGCTGTGGAACAAGGAAACTGGGAGGTCATAGCAGCAGGGAAACCTGTGCTGCTGAAGCACTGATAAAAGCATAGTTGATGGAGTTACGGCATAATGAGAAGATGAGAGGAAGTGACACTGTTACAATGGGAGATAAATTGCTAAGGAACAATATTTACATATGAAAGTACGTTTTATATATATATATATATAGTCTGTCTCTCTCCATGGTGCTGAAATAATTCAATGAAAGGTATGTCCACATATCTGCACAGTATGTGCAGTTAATGATGTGTCTGTAATGAAGCTTGTGTGATGCATTTCCAATAATTGCCAGCAATGCTCAAGTATCCATTATGACTGCAAGTGTGATTTTCATAACACACGAGGACTAACTTGGTTAATGAGGTCATCTTGTCGCTCACACAAATTGATTGGCTTTCAATCGCTCAAGCTCTGATGATGAATTTATATATTTAGTTCTTCATAAGTAACATTACATATAAATACACAACCTTAAACTTGACGGCCTCAGCCCTGCCCTCTTAAATACTATTACTATGCCTGTCAAGATTTCCTTTGTGGCACAGCAAATATCCAGTTTACATTGTTAACGTTGGCACATTAACACTTAAAATCTTTGGTTATATACAATTCAGGACGCAAAAGACAAAAGCAGGCTTTGATATTATGTTGTATTTTGGTGTATTTCCATCATATTATTGTTTGCAGTTGAAGTCAAGGAGTAGGAGAAGACATTCTGTTGAATCAATTGTCCATGGGATCTTGATTTTAGTGATTATATTGCCTCTGAAATTTAAATTTTATTTCTAGGCGAGGATTAAAATCTTATTTTTTTCCTTTATTGTATTTTCATTATGTCCGGAATGGTAATAGAGCTTTTATTACTTACAATGGATTGTACCATTCAAAATGAGACGAGAAATATGCATATAAGCCTCATGGTCGAGGAGCTATTTCTGATTCATTTTGGCTAAGTGAATTTCTTTCCGAGTGATAAGGCCGGGCAGCCGCAGCCTAACGGGTTAAAGATAAAAACAGTTCTGCTGCCGCAAATTCCGTGGCATCAACCATCAGCAGCAAATCATGTTTACTGCCTCCACCGGCAACAGTCGCAGGCGCTACAAGTACGATAGCCGTGAACTAGTTTATATCAGCCGTTGCGCTGAAGTACACTGATGCAATTTACAGTAATTGCCAGTGACATGATCTGACACAAAGTATTGCTCCAAACCATCTCAACAGATGTTTCACTGGAGAACACTCGGGTCCTTTGAGCTCTGCATTCCTCACTCCCCAATGCAACCTGCCAAGTTTGTCTGATGACAGAAGGTAGGCAAGGAGCACTGGGGGTGATTAGAGAAGGTACAGACAGTGCACCAAGGCCTGTTTTGGGGTTAGAATGAAAGTCTTTAAAACCTGTAACTGTCCCCATCGGCATGCAGACGGACATGCACTAACTGTTGCACGACATTGTCTACAAAATACAAATCTCTTCCGTGCCTGGGAAGTTGTAACTGATCCAAAGTCAAAGTAGAGGAATGCAGGAATAACTTTGCTGTCTGTAAAGCAGTTCTTCTCTATTCAGCAACACATCCCCAAGATGGCCAAATGGCTGCTGGAACTTCAGGCAGTTCCACCTGCAGATGTCCACCTGAAGCTCCACTCTGCTGGCATGGATGACAAAATCAACTTGGCTGCTTATCCTATCCTGGAATTAAAGTAGCCAATTCCTTATGTTTTTAGAATTACCAACCACAGTTGGGATGTTGCTTTAGGGGTTTAGACGCTGACCGAGAAGCCCAATATTTCTGAAACTTGTCTGGCAAGGGACCTTTTGTTGTATTTCTGTCTCACTTGTTTCAATACAATAAACAATACCCCAAAAACGTACTTGAAAGATATCAGCCATGGTTTGGGAACTCGCTATTTTTGTGGCCTGACGAGCTGCAAACAGTGTGCAGTTGTAAATTAAGCAGGATTACTATCGTTGCAATGGAAAGGCCCAAAAACAAGGCACAGAGGAGCTCGCGTTTCAACACACATGGAGAGAGTGTGATTTTATTCTCTGTCTTCACATTGCCAATAGTTGTTTTCTGTTAAAATAATGCTCTGAATTTAGAATTTAGCACCTTTTTAAGGTGAAGCCCATTGTTCATTCCCCAGCTCCGCCAAACAGCATGTCATATATGGATGAAGCGGCTCGCTATCTCAGGCCAAAGTTTTCTGCAATGTAACCACGTTGCAGCAACCTGGTTGTCGTTGTGATTCATGTGGTATAACACTGCTTCTTGTCCATGTGTAATCAATAAAAAATGACTTCCATCAGAACCGTTATCCCCCTTTAAGGCCCCTTTTCATGCATATTAATGCACAATTACAGGATGAAATTCAACCAAAGCCATTACAAGTTGTTCATCACAGCCAGGGATGCTTTATGCACTGAGGAAATGATGCACACCTTCGGGCCTGCAAGAAAAAATAGATTCTCGTTGTAACTGTGAATATCATGTTTTCATACACCTATGTATCACTTACACTGCATTCTGGTGTATCAATATTCATAGTCGATATGTCTCAGCTGTCAATGGATGTTACTGAAAAACCTAGAGTGTGGAAACTGCTAAGTTAATTATTCTGCTGCAGATATAGGCAAGCTGTCATCGCGACGGCTGTTGAGATAGCTTATATGAATTAACTGTATATCTTATATTATCATCTACCATTATGTTTCAACCATTTCTTTGCTTAAGCTTGTTTAATGTATATGTACTCAAACAAATTTAAGATTAAGTAATTTATTTGAATTATATCTGCAGCAACAGCCAGGTCTACAACATTATGAATATTGCTACTTGGCAACTGTGTTGTGTTTCTTAATAGCCATACATTACAATAATAGGTCTCCAGTTTTATGTATGTGCGAGATGTATTGATTTTTTTGTCTGAGTTCATCTCAAAGGCAATGGAAAGTGTCCTCTGAAACCTTGGCTTGTAATCTTGGGAAACAAAAGCAACAACAACACACGGTTACAGCCTTTCCCGTAACCGGGGAGAGGCGTTGCTGAGTGTACAATTTGGCAATCCTCAAAAATCAAATTCCATTTCCTCAATCCCGCAAAGGGCTAGACCTTCTAACCACAGAGGCGTGCAGCATTGTGGTGGCATGATGCATTCTTCAAAACAACATTAGTCTTGGCATGCCTGGATGACTAATGCCCATAGGCCTGATCTGACTCAACCGGTTTGGCCATCTGAAGTCAAATGACAGAAGGAAAATGTGACTGTTTTTTTTTTAGTTTTTTTTTTAACATAGGTTTGAATAAAGCCGTTTTCTTTTTCAGTCCAACATTTGTAGGATTTGTCCGATTTGTCTTATCTGCTATTGACTGCTATGCTTTTCATTTATTAAAATATATTAAAGTAGTGTGATGTTTTATTGAAAAGAAATCATCTATATATTTCATCATATTCGTTTGATTCAAAAATGTACTGAGACTCATGTTTCATGTACTAAATGCGGCTCCATGGTGTGCCTCGTCTGGTGGCAGAATGGGTCTGCAGTGTCACATGTCAGTCGAGAGTGAGCACCGAGTCCATTTTCCCACTGCAGCTGCAGCCCAAGAGAGAGACTGATGAGAGTTAGATATGCAGAGGCAATAGGCGGTGGCCTCGTTGCTGACTGATCCTTATCCTCCTCTGGCTCAGCTCACTTCCCCTACTGGTAACAGCTGCTTTATCGCTGGTCTTCCACTACTTTTCTAATGGCCACCCGCTCTGCATACTAGTGAGCGGCAAAAAAGGTCACATACTTTATCTGCTGCTGGTGAACAAGTGAAACAAATCTATGTAAAGAAGATGGGGAGTCTGGTGGGGACCCGTATGGGATACCAGCTAAAATACATCAGATTACATTATAATTTCCTCACCTATTCTTTTCTGATGATTCTCAATATAAATAGTTGATGCGTATACATTTGCCCTTTGGATGGGAGAATGAAGCGGAGGTTTTAAAGGTTAGTTAGCAGTTATAATATCCGATTAGCATCTGACCTGGGTGCTGACAGTACCTCACACGCTGGAGCAGGTGGTTCACTATTCACAGGAGCGTTGGTTCCTTTCCCGGCTCCTCCTTACAGCGTGTCCAAATATCCTTGATTGGACAAGGTCATCTCTCGCTCCAGTATACTGTAACTGTATGCACGGAGCTCCTCGACAACATTTTTGCAATGTGATGATGTTTTCAGTCTCATCTACAGGGCCAAACTTGTGGGACTCCTGTTGTAAAGCACCGTTGCCTAGTCCATGTGTAAAAAAAATATATATATATAAAGTCATAAATATCATATGGAATTAATTTGTTTGGGAAGAAAATAATACTGTTAAAACGTTTTAATAGGACTTTACAGGACTATATGGGCCCTCACGGCAAAACTGGAAAACAATTGTGGATGAACATTTCAAGGCAAATGGATCTCACTGATGATGATTTTATAAATTATAATTCAGATTTTCCAGGATGACTTATATCTTTGTTTTGAGATGTTCAAACTGTAATTCGCATGCCATAATGAAATTAAGAAACTTGATAATAATGTAATCACAGTGTGTTCTAATTTCTTCTTTTTCCTGGTAACTGAACTGGTAATGCTACATTCCTGTCAACGCGGAAGTCGGAATTTCCCCAGTTGAAGTTTTCCCTCCTAAGTGTTCCAGTAGCTCAAGGCCAAATGCCAAAAGATGAGTTCTGATAAAACTGATGTCTCTTTGGCAAGTGTGCAAACTGTTGAACTCTCATTCACATTTTTGGCGACATATTTTGCCATCAATTTAAATGCAAAACAGTTTTTACTACACGATAGTGTGTTTTATTTTAATTAACTACAGGCAAATTTACTTTTACGTTAGCTTTTAGTTGATGGTTTCCAAATTTACAATGTGCGCTTCCATTGTTGTCCAACGTCAGACAGTCGCGCCTTTGTGAAGTCGAGGTAGAGGAATTTTCCCTGAATTCACGAGAAGGAACTTGAGTGGCATTCCATTGTTCTCTTTTACAGTTGGAGGTCGGAAATGTCTGAGTTCCGAGTTGTCTGGAACACAGCATGAGATGCCAAGATATTACAAAGCACAATATATTTCAGACTGTCCATTTGAGTTCCTACAGTTGTTGAATGTACTATTTGAGGTTGTTTTAGTGAAGTGTAACTTCACCACTAGCTAGTTACGCAACTCCTCGACTTGTGTTGTGTTGTGTTGGAGGAATGATGAACAGGAGATCAGTTTCTGAGCTGAAGTCTTCTAGCAGGTGTGACTTACAGCTCTGAAACATTTACATTTCTTGATTGTTGCTAAGATTAGCACACTTATATTTTTATATGTTATTTTCACAGTCTTGATTGGCTGCTAGGACTAGCATCGACTCGTGACTCACATTTTCATCCCATTGTTTCTCGTTCTCAGAGTGTACATACCTGTCATCGGCTGCTCCATCTCTGTGCCAAACACACTTTTTTTAATCATTTCAACAGTTTTATTTGTTTAACAAATAAGATATAAAAAAGCTGGTGCTAATGAGGAGTTATCTGATTAGTTGTTTGTTCTTTCAGGGTTGTCTCACCTTTCTTTCTACTTTTTATAATAAGATGCCAAAAGCCTTCTTTCTTTCTCTACTGCAAAATGAAACCGTGAACTATTTCTATCATATCAAGGTTTTACCATCATTCGATTTTCTTGTTAAATAAACAACATAAAGAACACATGGTCCATCAAAGGATATATACATGTCATAGATATTAAATACATCCATCAACTCAATAGGCATTCATTTATTTAAATACTCTTAATACTTTTAATCTTTTTTCATGCAACCTGGCAGAAGGTTCTCACTCCCACAAGGGAAAACTAGAACAGGATCTGTTGTCTGCTGTCAACTAGTCAAACAAACGTGATGAGTGATTGAGGCTCTGCTTTCACGGCCATTATTACCAATCTTTTATTTCCGTTTTCAAATACATTCTTTAACATTCATGACAACGCCTTATCATGTCAGGAGGACTAAACAGTTCAACCCGGGTACGCTCTCCTTCTCCCTCCCGTACTGTACGCCGTGCACTCGGGAGCGCGTGGAAGACGCAGCGGGTAGCCCCATTTTTAAGGTGGAACGCCAGTCGATGTGAACAGATCCATCAGTGTTTGTCTCCCACTGAGATACTGAGATGATGGATGGATCTAATGGATTGATTTAAGCCTCGGCTCCCCCACTGACTGACTGAATAACCGAGTGAATGCTAGAAGAAATAACTTCAGCCGGTGGGGGATGCACTTATACTCTGCACTTCCTCGGCAGTCAAGTTCATCCATCACTCCGGCCGAAGTGTTTTGTTAGGCTCTCTCAAGGTTATTGTGTATGCTGTATTATTTCTTAATAAGGAGGAGACTTGACACCAATATTACCAGATTGCTTCGTTCATGTTTACTTAAATGTAATAAAGAATTGTCCTCTGAGCTCTTGTTACAGTGACCGTTTACGGAGCAGTAGAAGAACAATGGGTTGTTTTATCGAGGGAGATGACTTGTATTTTAAGTTATGATGGCGTCTGTAAGGGATGAACAGATAAATAGCACAGCAGGCGATTTGAGGGTGGATGTCACCCCCCTTGTTAGCAAAATGACCAAAATGCATCCCCCTTAGTTAATATTCAGTATTCAATTTCCTCACCACCCGCTATCAAGCTTTTACTGGCGCGGGGTTGTGTCCCACATCCTTTTATCCTTTTTAAAAGCAACCCACTTTGTGCCACATTCGAGGCAAAGTTAGCTAGCTGATAGTGGCACAACACGTTTGTTTCCTCTGATGATGTGTCGTGATTGGCGTGCTCGTATTCAAACATAACTGGTGATTAAAATAATGTTTGAATTACTAAGTTGTTTTTTTTCTTCTTTATTATGTGAATTTTTTACTCGCATTTAGAAAGAAAAATAACTAGCTTTGTAAATTCACTGGGAACAACAAGGGTAATTCCATAGACAAATAATTACCTTGTTATATCGTGGTCATATTTTGGTTTATTTTCTTTAAATAATAGGGTGATAGCAGAGCATTAACATGAGAGTATTACTTGGAAAGAACATCTCAATCGGACAGACTATCTAAGCAAAAGGTAATAACAGGGCAACAAAAGTTATCAATAATCAGGTCACATTTTATTACCATGTCATCAACAAACTGTAATTAAATGTACTGGATTTTTTAAAAGGGATTAGACTTTTGTTGAAGCACTAGCGGCTCCTACTGGTTGGTCTGTTTAGAGGAAGTGCAAAGAGAACTGGCTATTCCAGATCGGGCAGATTGATTTGTTTTGAAGATGGCTTCATGGTTTACATGTTTTGGTAAATGTCAAAAGTATTCAAAGTAAATATTTTGGTTTCTTATAAAAAAGTCAGCCATTTGTTAAAAGTTGCATAAATATTACAGCAAGAGACCCTATCAAATATAATGTTAGACATTATTTTGGAGTTAGCTTTCTAACATAATTTTCTACTAATATATGAGCACACAAAGAGCAGTGAGGGAAACTTATGAATATTATTCATCTGAAGTAATTCCATTCTGCTTTGTTTCTTTTCAAGGACTCAAGCTGTGAAATTTTCCATTAAATTTTTCATTTGCTTTGAATGTCTACCATCACTCGTCTACGTCTTGTTTCTTTCTATTAAAGGCAAAGCGGCCCGGTGAAATCAGAAACAATGTGTCACCTGCATCGTTCAGCTGCTAATTGGGTCTGACGCTTTAGACTTTGATGGAGCTTTCATATGTGGAGCCTTTTGTTTTGCATGTTTCCAGTCTGCTGAGGAAATGTTGCGTCATTGTCTTTGTTTAACCAGCTGGAGTAAAAAAAAAAAAATTGACTTTTGAGTGATCCACAAGCCTCTATGAATTAAACATACAGCTCAGCTGGAAGCATGTGGATCAAAAATGTGCAGAAATTGATGTTGATTATTATACATTACAAAAAATTGGATGATTCAGTATCACAGGAGCTCATGTCAGGCAAGAAAAGACACAAGACTATTTTTTACTATCATTCATTTTACATCTTAATCCCTTTTTTTCTGACTTTTATTTTTAACAAGGACACACAGAAGACCCCCGAGCAGCTCATTATCAAGGCAGAGGAGGCCTGTGAATAATTAGATTTGGTGTCATCTGTACAATGAACCATGCCTCCCCGTGGCCACTGGGGGTCAGATAGGCTAACTGTCACCAGGAAAATCAACAGACGAGCAAACAAACAAACAAGCGAGTGAGCCCATGGATCCACGAGGTGTGTTGCATATAAACCCTGCAGCTATTTTCCTCAAAATATAGGCCCATTAGCACTGAACCAGAATTACCAGGACCGCGGGGGATTCAACCCCACATCTGTTCTATGTGGTATATTTTGTTCTCTGTTGATGTCTCTGGATAGAACAGATAAATGAGCGTTTTGAATTTGGACTCCAAAAGCTATTAACGCTCTAATCAGTGTTTTTCTTCAGTAGCCTTAATCTGTCTTATTAAAATAATTCTTTCTCTCACTGTCCCTGGAGTCCACAACCTTTACCTCCATGTCTCAACATGTGTTCAGGCCTTTACGTTCATCTCTCCAGGGACGTTGCATCCAACAAAGGCGGGAGGCTTCGTGTTAACTCCCAAAGTTTTTGGCTAGATCGGCATCTCTTTTGTTTCACTCTGACACCTGCGTTTCACCCCTGCGTGTTTTCACTCGGTGCTTTGCCCTTTGTTTTAATGGAGAAAGGCTTACTGATTGGGGAGGACAGATGACTATTCAAGTTTGGGCTTGAGCCAATCCCGATCCCTCCTCTGTTTTTTTCCCGCTCAAGGTCGACGGTGGAGGGAGGGTAAAGGGTGTCATTCCGTCTCCCAGAGGTACAAATCAAAGTGGCAGACGAGCAAAACACCTGAGCTGTCGGGCGCTGATTTAAGACCTTGCATTGTACTTGCTTTACTTTTTCACAACTTTGAGTTCAGGAGTATCTCTTGCATATTGTTTATGTATAAGCCCTTTTGTACCTTTTTATATGTGAACATACATGACAAGGTCACTTATGGGGCGTAAATATAGACCGTGCAGGTGGTGCAGTTGCACTGGGAATCGGAGTGTGAGAGTGTGGCGGGGTCGGGGCTGGGAGGGGGGGGGGAGGGGGGGGGAGAAAGAGAGCAGACCCTCAAAGTGTTGAGTAATGAAAAGTCAATTGCAAGTAAAGTGATTCCGACTGCCACCCCAGAAATATGCGTGTGTTCAAAGAAAAAAAAAACTCAAGTTAAATTAACATCAGAGAAAAAACTTCAGGTGGAGTCGCGAGAGGAGCAGCAGCTTGATTATCCTGCTCTGGGTAAGAAACCCTTAAAAAACAAAAAAAAACTAGCCAGATCACAATTTCATTCTAAATAATCAATCAAAGGTGCAGAAACGAAAGGCAGAATGAGGAGATAACGAACAAGAAGAGAGGTGAGATCAAGACCACTCACAGTTGAAACGTGCACTCAAGTAAACATGGCTGCCAACAGAACTAAGAACAGGAGGGTTTTTTGATCAGAACTACACATGGTGTGTGTGCTTCACAACAGGTAACCATAGCGAGCACTACGGCCCATCAGAACAGTGTGGACTGATGCCCATCGTAACTACCTCACGCCACTGGTTAGGTCTCTTTTGTTCGGCATCAAAAGCAAATAAGACATGCGGCATCCATTATTAAATCAACATTTTTTTTTTTTTTTTCATCATAGCTATTGATTGCAGCACCCACATGGTAATACACAATCCAACTTCAAGGCGTGAAAGATATTTCTTTGATCATATATAAAAAGGGATGTGGAAAGGAAAAATGTTCTAATGCAAAAGGCAGCGCTTTTCTTTGTAAATTTACAGTCAACATTTCTTAAATATTAGGTTTCAAAACAGCAAAAGTTCGCCTCACATAATAATCTACTCATCTCCTGACACAATTTACTGTGTTTAGTTTTGAAAGGATGGGAAATTGAGAGTTGTGTGGGTAAGAAGGCAAAAACAGATAATTAGTCTCAGAGGACAGGATGCATCATCTGAACTTTGTTCTGAGATATCTTTATGCTGCTTTCAGATGTACACTGCCAGTGGCGCAGTTGGCAGTGAGCCCAGTTTAATGTTTCTTTATATTTCTACACACTGTTTACTTTTAAAACGCTTCGACTAACAAACGCACAACTACCCAAATATGTCAAGACCGAAGTCCATTATAAAAAGTGTATTATTTAGTAGATAGTCTTTCCTTCCAGAAATGAGGCAAAATGAGGACGCTGTCGTCCGTACCGCTCTCTTGGCTCAGTGCCTGTGACGCGTACTCGTGTTTGTGTTCATACATTACACGTTAAGAGCTCAATCCTTTTTGTCATTGATGTAAAAAAGAAGTTAAAACAACATTTATTTAGAATGGTTTATAGGAGTACAAGTAGTTCAGGAATACAGAATATTCTAATCTACTCATTTTATTTGCCACAAGCAAGAAAACACAAGTAAAGTGCAATCATTTGTAGAGATATAAATATATCAGTTATTGCATTTTGTTATTGAACTGCATTATTAACCTCACTTCTATGGGTATTTTCTGCAGCATCTTCCCCCAGCATTTATATATAATTAATTTAAAAATATCAAAAGACTTTCATAGTGAAGACAATGAAATAAAATACAGAATATACTTTCATTTGATGATGCATGTGTTCATTCTCATTCTGAATTTAGCCGCTTGCATATTTCTCTTCTCCTGGTTCCTGAGAATTATAGCACACTCAACAGAATCCTTCTGGATCAGAATCCTAGCTGTATTGCAACACCACTGATTGGCAGTTGCTCTAACCTCGAGGGCGATATTGCACCAATCACCAAAGGCGGTTTGACTTCACCTTTTGCATGAATGTCAGAAGCTTCAGGGCAAGATTACTGGGGGGAGCCCTGTTAGTCAATTTTGACATTTGATTTCCATAAAACACAAAAAGTGGTATATCTCTGCAGACTGACTCGAGTGGAATTGTTTCCAACCAGATAAGGGTGTGGTAACAACATTGCACAGATAGTATGTTTTTCTCTGGTCTAAAAAGTGTGGTCTCTCAGCTGGGCAAAAAGGTCATGATCTTACAATGATCAACAATTTTAGTGTTTTGCTCTTTATCTTTTGTAAGTGCAGCAAGAACACACAATTAAAGGGAAGCGTTGCAGATTTTCAACTGGCTTTGTATCGTTTCGATGTGGGTGGTTTTTGTGCAAATGAACGATGTTCGTCTTCTGCCCGGAGCTCCGTGCTCACCCTTACACATACCACCCACATTGCAACGATACAAAGCCACTCGGAAATTTATGAAAAGTTTCCCTTTATGGTGGATGTTGGGTAGAAATTGGTAATGCTGGTTCACTATTCTTCTATACCACGACATGATATTCATTAATCAAGAACCTGTTTTTTTATCCAGGAAGCTATCCCTTTAATGTCTCTGCATTAGACCTTTTGTAGGCAATAATTCAAAATGAATGAGTAGGACTGCTGTATGATTTCCATCAAAGCTATAAGGAACCTTGATTTATCAGGTATCTAATTCACTGGGTTACCAAACATAGACATACCTGTTTGATGATTATTTTTTTTTTATTTCTTCAACAAAAAGAGATATAAAAGGATATAGCCTATATCATTACCAAAATCTAACATTAAATATACCATGACAGAGGATTTATTCATGTTAAATGTGGAATAAATTAATGAATATGTCTGGGGACTACCACATGGATCTATGAGGTGCTTTGCATCTAAAACCAACTGCAATAGTTCATGTTGCTCTAATATTAATTCTCCTCACATTAAATTAATATATTAAAAGCATCCCACGTAATACATGTCTAAAAATGCTGTCATTTATAACAGAGAACTCTGACCAATTAGATTACAGGGGTTGATGCATGATAATGCATTCAGTATTCAGTGAGTTTTTACTTCACATATATTCCTTTAGTCATTATCAATACTTCTGTAATTTCAAAATAACAATATATATATTTAGCTCATCATCGTGTGATTACTTAGAAACATGTGTTGCCCTTCTTTCCCCCTCTCAGCTCTGTATTTAAATCAGACATCTAATTACCTTGAACGTTATAAAATGCAAAGCCACATTCAAGCCGTGCTCTGCCAAAAGTGCTGTATATTAGCATTTATGTTCTGCTTCACTCGGCATTCAAAAATAGTCGATGAGTAGGGAAGACAACGACCTTCAGACCGACTGCATCCCTCTGTGTCTCCGAGCATCAACAACAGAAACTCTTGCCTGAGAGCACGTCCCAGGGGACTGGTTCTTTGGTTTTGAATAGTGATGATGTTGTTATATGAAACGGCACAAACACTGCATTCAAAAAACTCTCTGGAAGCTTTTATCTTATTCAAAGTGATATTGCCTTTAATTAGAATATAGCGCTATGGAATTTCAAGCGGTGTATTCAATTGATCAGTTAAAATATTGCTTTCATGGGCACTCGTTGTCAGTTCAGAGAGCTGTTAACTTAATATACTCGCACATGCCAGCACATGAATTCCTGCAGTCAGCACCCAGACAAAGGTGGACGAGGAGCAGGGGTAGAGAAAGACCTTCAGACGGACTTTATCCCTCTTTGTCCTTCTGTGTAGAGAATCCCCAAGTATCAACAACAAAAACTGTTGCCCGAGAACATGTCCCAGGGGTGTGATTAGCTCCATGGACCCCAAGTCCTGTCACTGGGATGGCTCTCTAAGGCTGGAACCCATTGCTCGAGGGCAATGGGCTCTTTGTGTTGTACAAAGTGTCTTCTGGTTCCAATGCCACACACAGCCACACACAGCCCCCCACACACACACACACACAGAGAGACTCATGGACGTATAATACATGGCTCTGCTTCTTCTGCACACGTCTCTCGGACATTGAAAGTGACGTGCTTCTAGATACTCGTTTATGATAAAGACAAAGAGCATACGCTGTGCAAGAATGCATTTTTTTTTTTTTTATTTGATTGATTTTATTCACTGGGAGGCAAACTACTTCTGGCTTTCCTCAGATTTGAGCAGACACATATGCATGAAAAGCACAGCGCAGACTGCTAGTCTGACTTTTCCCTGCGTTGAGGTCAGCTAATCAACATCGTCTTCCTCATAACTCTAATTCAAGAAGTTTCTCAGGCAAAAGCAACAGAGACCCGCTCAGAGACCCCCGTCTGCCACGGCTAACCGACAGACAAAACTTCCACCTCGCAACTTGATAAAAAATATATATCACCATGGAGCGAAATAAAAAATAATGATTCATGTTTAATGGCAGTGCTGGTAGCTTCTTCTGTATTTATATCTGTCTGGACACCTCTTGCGCCTGCGTTTTCACCTTTAGTTCGGAGAAACAGTAAATAAGGGAATCTTTTGTTCAGCCATGGATGTTGTATAATCTCCATTAGTGTTACAAGACCCGAGCCAGTTTGCACTCAGAGCTTATTTGGCACACAAGAAAAGCAAAACCTCCCACACAATGCCTCGGTGTAATTTTTCGATCTATTATTTTGTTCAACTGCTTTTTGCCTAAAGGCCAGCCGAAACACCACAAGGAGAAGCAAGGACATGTTGGTTAAATGTTTCTATCACGTCTTCAGCATAATCGCCTTGTGTTTATAAGGACACGGCGGTCACAGACAACCTGCTGTGCTCTATGTATGTTTGCTGCCTCATCAAACTAGGACTGGTCTCTCTCCCTACCGTACTCACCCTTTAGCATAAACACAAGTGTCAGAGCTGTTTTGTTCGGAACGTCATTTTTACACAGAGCTGTTGCAATACCTTGTTTTAGAAAAAGAGTATCAGTCATCTTTTTATTCTGCGAATTAAAGCGCTATTTCGTTTCAGGCCGTCACATATCAGCTAAAAGGACAGACCTGTTTGCGATATGCTTTTTGGGGCTCTGTGCCGAACAGCATTGCAAAGAGATCCTTTCCAAACCTGACCAAGCTTGTGCCAGTTTGTGCACAAGCTTCTAGAGACAGGGTGCCCACACCGTGTAAACATTATATCTGAAAAGATATGTTATGGTCCTTGTCATTGTTGCAAATTTGTGTGAGAATGATTGAAGTTCACCTCAGTGCAGCTGCAGTGTTCCACAGCATTTGGCAAACATGCCTGCTTGACCATCATCTTATAGAAACTCTTCAATACCTGCTGCCACCTACACTCTAGTCTAGGCTGTGTGGCACGGCCAAACAGAGCCCGGCCATTGTGATCTCAAGAGGCAGTAAGCAGTTCTTCGACAGTGACGGTGATATAACATGAGGGCTTTGTACTGTGTAGGATGCGGTGCTGCGGAGATGGATGAGAAACACGCACACGAGTACCCCAGTTATGTTGTGCACATGTAAACATCATTAGGTTGGAGGCATCCAAAATGGATGTCTGAAAAGGTTACGTGGCATCCTCTGGCCAACGTCACAGCCTTGGAGTTACATGGGGTGGGGGGACAAAAAGCAAGAACATCATCCTTGAAATAAGGCAGAGGCATCTGATATGGCTGAGTCATGTGTTTAGAATGGAGGCAGACCAAAAGAAAAGCGCGAAGACCAAACATGACCTGGCACAGAGCTGACGATGAACTGGCCAAGACTAACCTAAATTCAGGTGAGAGGTTGAGGTGAACATGTTGACAGGGATAGCGAAGAGTGGAGGAAGTTCATTGTGGCCTTGTTGTCTCCCACAGGGGACAAAGAGTAATTAAATATACATCATGCTCATAGAAACCTGAACATGCCCTTATCCAGGTTTTCAGAAAACTGAAAATACTAAAGCTGCAGGAGGCACGGTATAACACTTCCACCGTGTGTGGGGGGGGGTGTCATCGACTCAAATCACGGTGTAGTCAGTAAAATAAAATAATATGGTGGTTTAATGGCGATCAACACACGGAGTCTTTGGTGATGCAGAGTATAAACTGTATCATGGCTCTTTTTTTCATTGCTACCAAACTGTGCTCATCCTCAACTGTTGAGGTGATGCTGAGTCAGTTGAACAGTAAAATGTTGAGAATGTATTGTTATAACAAGAGCAGGAAAAATGTCCATCCTTGCTGGTTAACAGTGGAAATTGGAAAATTCATTAGTTGAAATTTGGAAATTTGCAAGTTGATCGTAATTGCAACATTATTTGTTTGCTGATTAGAGCAGACGAATGAAACCGGACACAGACATTCATTACTGAGTGGGGTTTGAACCTGTGTCCCAATGATGGTGGTCAGTGTCCTTAATCCTAGAATCTCTGGCACCAACCATCCTGAAGAACCTGGGAGAGAAAGACAATCAGACAAAAGCTGCAATAACTTCATCTTCATCAACCTGCAGACAGACAAAGAAGACAGAAACGAGTTCACTGAAACATGTTCACACTGAATAACGTTCACACAGATACATATGCACACTAACAAAGTAGAATTATTTAGCTCATGTTGTTTATCTGCCTCCTGATAGCTCAGCTAGTTGAGCAAGCACTCATGAACCAGGAGGTTGTAGGTTCTATACCCATGTGACATCTTGGCGTTTTCTTTCAGTTGGTCGTTGAAGGACTGTTTCATAAAAGTGTCTCTTATCCTGAAAAGCCCATCTTCAATGATGCTGACAAACTGAACTTGGATCAGTCGGGTTTCATAAAAGACACTCAGAGCTGTTAAGAGCCTAAATTTATCAAAACGTCTCAAAAACATGGAGATAACCAATTACTGCAATGATCCTACAATCAGTGAAGCGACATCAGTGAAGTCTTTCAGTTATTTAAGTTCATATCATAAAATAACTAATTATACTATTTTAGTCATGTAAAAAAAGATTCTACAGAGCTGTCAGTATGTTTGTCAGCGTGTTAATAGATTCACCAGATTATGACTTTATATTGACAACAGAGACATTTTGTATTGACTGAACTGTATAAAAAGCCACATGAATACTTTGATGCAGCTCTATTCAGTTAGTACATTAAACAAAGTACGTGCAACAGATGATACAGTTGAATCTTTCCATGTTATTATTCTGGGGATCAGTCCTTTCAGTTCGCATTTCAACATGAATACAGCCTTTAAAGGAATATTTGGGGTGTTGTATATCCATATATTCGCATGTACGGTGTCACATATTTATATATGGGGTTGCTCTGCACCTCTTGCACGAGAACATGATTTGCCCTTTAAGGGGGAGCTGGTGTCGACTCTCTCTTTTCCATGACATGACTGCCATTACGCCCTGGTGGGAGGTGCACTGCTTTTATAAGAGATGAAAAGGTTTTATTGACCAGCTCCCGGCCACATCTACTGCTAATGTATACCTCCTAATGCAGCGCCCTTTCACAACGACACTGGAGGTGGTCAGCCCTCGCCTCGGACCACCAAATTACCACCACTTGTTCACGCGCAAACAAGCTTGTACTGTGAGCGTGCACTACTGCCTGCGCGTGTGTGTGTGTGTGTGTGTGTGTGTGTGTGTGTGTGTGTGTGCGCGTGATGCGCGGAGATCAGGCCCTTGATCTGATGTTGAATCGATTATTGCACGTTTGCATCTGCAGTGGAGTCAGATTACAGATTAGTAACAGTTTAATAAGAAAATCATATACTGTACCTCACTTTTAGGCTTCGATGTTTGTAACCTGGTGTATCTTTATAGGAATTGTTGTGTTTGTTACTCTCTCCGACAAGAGGATCAGACGATTGTGCCTGTGCGCCAGTGAGTGAGTGATTGTGCCCCTCGGTGTCTGTCCACGGCTAATCTCAAATTCTGCTGCAGCAAAATGCATAGTATTTTCTCAAAACACCTTTTATTGTCTGTTCGATATTGCCATTGACTGCTTCCTGACTCAACACTCATTAGTCTTAACTGGTCCAACGGCCAGTAGAGGCCTACTCAGTCGCTACTCTGCACAGTGGGGAAAAACAGTTTGCACACTTTCATTGTTTTGGATGGTGTGTTTGGCGTGTTTGGCTAACAGAACTACGAGTACACACTGCTGTGTACATCACTGCCATTCAGCCGATGCTACGCAGGCAGACAGCACGGTGTGTTTAATTTTGTTTTGGCAAGATTGTATGAAATGTCTCATATGGCGGCTTTGAGCCGCAGCCTGCTCACACTGTCGCTTGTTTTTGAGTTTGAATGTAATGTGTTTGACGCTGCATTACAGCCCATTTGTGACTAGACAGGGGCGTTAGCCAATCTTTGGTTGTAATTCATTCAATCAAACAATACAGCAGTGGTCGTTGCAGATACTGTACATCTGGATGAGACCTGCACTCTGCTGAGTAGACCTTTCTATGTTATTAGCAATTAAGATCCAACTGTTTCCTCTGGTGTTTTTATATAAATTACTTAACAATTGTGTCTTGCATTCACAGACATAAATAATGATGTATAAATTCTACTTATACGATAATCATGCACTTTATGAGGGATTTGTTCAATGAACAATGCTGCTTTTGTCTAAATTCTTCCATTATTTATGAATAGTGAGCACTATACTGTTGCATTAAATGAGAAAGAAAATCAATGTATTAGGTGTATTTTTCTGTCTTTTGTACTACAATTGCACCTTTTGGCTATTCACAAAAGAAAAATGTTGGTGTACGTTGGACTGGGCGGTTGCTGGATTAAACTCCAGGTTAGCTGTAAGGAAGGGTGGATGAGGAACTGTCTAACCTCTCTGAACTCGTGCACTCAAAGGTACCTTGAGTAGTTTTCATTATAATTTGTATTCAACATTACTCGCCAACACAGTATGTATCCTTAAGCCCGAAAGAAACATGTGAAATGCATTTCCTACCTCACAAAAGCTTTACAAAGTGGCTGTCTGTTCCTCTTCTCTTCTCTTATATTGACTCTCGCCTCGGTTTTTAAAACACGTTACAAACAACTTTAGTCTGCAAAAAAAAATAATCACATCGCCATCTTGTTCATACACATACAGTTTTACAGGATGTGTTTATGCAAGTTCCATTGACAAACAAGAATATATATCTTGGACAAGTATTTCTGCAATATCTGCATATGGCAAATAAACTGTGGTGACTGAAAAATGTATTGGAAATTACCGTTAATTAATTAATTGTCTTGAATGAAACTGTGAACGTAGATCACATATCTGTGACAGGTCAAGAGTTGTGTGACCAAAGTGCTTTAAAAATAAACTGAAAATGCAATGAGATAACACAAATAAAGGTGCAATAAAATAATCAAACTTTTTGAAAATGTAATCAGTGCCACTAGTGGCCAAACACCCAACAATGTACCTCTATCCTTCACCTGCTACAGACACTTTGTGTACCACCATGATTGTGAAGCGTGAGTGTGATGCTGCAATGACATGCAAACTCAACAAAACATTGCATGGATTAAAAAACAATATCATTCAGTGACATTCATTGTTCTTCTTTGGAGGCCACGCAAAGCCTCCACTCTGACAAACATGCACACACTGGCAATACACACTGAGGAAAACAAAAGGAGTTCCATGATTCACACCAAATTCAATATACCAAAGACAATAAGGTGGATTATTTGTGCTCGTGTCACTCATTGCCGTCGTGAACCGATGCTGCGGCAGCTCAGCGGCCATGGCGTTTCTGCCTCGTTCGTTTAAATACTTCATCTGGTAAAAGCAGGAAGCTGCTTGTTCTTTGCACATTGCCACCAGAGAATGTATGCAACACCCTCCATCAGACAGATAAAGCAAGGCAGCAACAAATTATGTGATGTCTCCTGCTTGATAGAATCTTATCTGTACGTAAGCGTGTCTGTTTATTTAAATGAACGTGTATTTGCAGGATATTTCCCTGCATCGTATATATATTTATGAGACGTTGCAAACCATGATCACTTTCTCGTTCTTGTCAAATAAGGCCATGGAAGTGTTTTTAAAGAGTTCGGTTTTTTTTCTGCACATATGCAATTTTGAAGAACTGCACAATGTTGAGATTTGTGACACATTTCCATAAGGAGTGTTCAAAAGTTAAGACCGAGATACAATCAACTCCTGCATGAAATTGTGATGAGAAAAAAACAAAGATATGTTTTGGAGAAATTAAGAAGTCTGGATTTAAAAATAACAACAACAACAACAACAACAAAAAAACACGACAGTAAAGACTGCTTGGCCCTGTCTGCTTTGTACGCTGTATGGAGCAAATAAATCTTTAAAAGCTGAAAACAGGCTTTTATCTCGTCCCCGTGGAAAAGGGTATTTATTTGTTTATTTATTTTGTGATGAGCTTTTTATTGTTTTGGGCTGCGGTGAAACTCACTTGAACTACACTGAAACTGCTCTATTCCAGAGCCTGTGTGTTTTGGTTCTGTGAGAAAAGCCGCCGTTGTAGTAGTCCTACACTAATATGCACCTCTGCATTATTTCCCACAATGGAGCAGTTGAGCACTTCCCTAAGCATTTCTCAGGACAATATAACACCATGTGAGACAAACTGGGGGCATCTACTTAGTTTTATTTCCCTGTCAATCATCAGCACAGGCTTATCATCACATACACACACACATTATTGAGTGCTTTTCTGCCATCTGGCTGTACTCATATGCCTACATGAAAGTGAGCCTCAGCGTGTCGCTCAAGGACACCTCGACATGCAGACAGTAAGACCCGGGGATCGAACTGCCACCGTTTGTGTTTCAAGGACATCCCGCTCTTACCACTGAGCCACATCCCCCCCCAGGTAGCAATCCATCAGTTGAAGATGCGGAAGGGTTAGATACAGTGTATCAAAGTAGCAAAGTGAATGTGTCAAGCTGACGCTCTTGATGTTTCCAAAATAATAAAACAGACATACAATAAAGAAGAGCACTTGCAGTGTCTTGCTATTGTTCACGGTCTGTCGGGTAACTCAATAGCCTCAAGGCCCTCGAAAATAGTTAATGCACAGTATATGGCTCTCTTCTAGAAATATTATCAAGTAGTTAACCTTGCCTGACAGGATGACCCCTGGCAAGAACTGTGGGAAATGAACCACTGAATGTCTGGTCAATAGGGTAATTATGTCAGAGAAGGTCAAACTGCAGTGATTTACATTAAAAAACGAATGGACACACATTCTGAATGGTACAGCACATCCTAACAATTACTGCTGATAAGCAAGAGCAAAAAGGATTCAGGGGAAGTACATACTTTAAAACTCTGATTTTTTATTTTTTTTATTAGAAGGCTATGTTATCTCAATACTTTTCAATGGCGGCTGATAAAAGAGCGACTCATCACTATGTTCTCATGAGTAAAGCAGCTCAAGTACGGACAAGTTTGAGGTACTTTACTGGAGTATCACTGCAGCACATTTCTGATGGATATATTCCACGTAATACTCCACAACTTGTGACAGCAACTAGTTACCTTTCAGATAAAATTGTTCATTCACAACATATGATCAGTTTATAAAATATCATGCATTGCACTAAGAAACCATATACAGAGTTAGTACATAAACTCAATTACTGTGCCTAAGTACACTACTGATGTACTTTGAGTATTAAAGGCGAAACACCCCAGGCAAAAATATTGTTTTTCATGCACTGATCAAATTTGGGCTTTTTGCTTTTAGTCATTTTTCAGACTAATGGAAAGAAAACATCCATAATACACTACACTTTGTGTATTTGCGTATGTAGATTTCTCTTAAATACACTAAAAGTAGGCATAATTAAACATAACATTTCAGAAAACTTGTTATCCCACAATTTTTTTTTAAGTAATCAGCTGGGGAAGTTTTGTCGTGATATATTTTAGTTCGTTTGTTTATTCACTTTAGCGTCTTTGAAATGTATGTAATTTTACAGTGCATATCTTTAGTTGTCAGTTTCCTCAAAATTATTTTTTTTTTCTCTTACTCTGAGCCACTTCAGCAACACTTGCATATGCCAGACTTTAGCATTCATAGATGCATCGATTAGTTTTTTATGGCTGTTGACAGTATTTTCTGATTTATTTCTGAGTGATAAAAAGAGAGATCCAAAATCTCCTCAGTAAAAACCTTGGACTCTAAAATGCCAAAAAAAAAAACTTTGAATCTGGCTTCATCCAATGTTCTATTAGCATGAACATTGCTAGCATAACACCTCGTTTGTATATCCAAACATACATTTGCAGAAGACGTATTAACTTTTAATACAGAGTTATAAAAAAGTTAAAATGTTCAGCTTTTTCTTCTGGGTATTTCCCTAACCCTGCATTTATTTGACAGCTTGTTTCTTTACAAATTCAGATTAAAAGCAAACCTATCGTCACAACCTCTGCCTCTCCCCTCTCCCCCCTCTCCCCCTCCCCCTCCTTTTCAGTCACACATTCCCACTTCCACAGACCCTTGTATTTCTATGATGCTTTGCAATCATTGCCATTCTCTACCTGTCCACCAGATGGCCTCATACCTTCTTCACTCACTGTAACACTCACCTGACTCCCATACATCCACCTGCTCATCCACCTGTGTCTCATTTCTGCCATGAACCTGACTGGACTTATACCAGGCCCCTCTTCCCCCATGACAGTGCCAGGTTGTCAATGTTGTGTACAGGCTTTGTATTCAGCCTCCTGTTCCGGTTCCGGTTCCGGTTCCTGTTCACCAGTCGTGCCCTCTTGGATTTGTTTGACTGTTTGGACCGCCATCTCGTTGCCTACTTGTAAGCCTGTTCCTGATCATTGCCTCCAGTTAATTTCCTTTCCTACACACCTGCTGGCCTTATGTGTGTTTGTCCTCGTTTGAGTCCTCCCCCCTCAGTTGCCTGGAAATACCAACGGTGAATTTATGATTATAATCAAAAATTGTGCATTATTAACAGCAAATGGAACACCCTTAATAATACGTCAAATAAGATCTTCACTTCTGCCAATTACCACGTAGAAATGCTCTTTATATGGATCAATAGTAATTATCTAATAAGGTATAACAACACAATGACAGAATCCAATTTGCCTGCATAGCAGGTACTTTCATACTTAAAAATACATTTTGCTAATTTTTTAAATTCAAGATTTATTCCACCTCCTTCCTTCCCCTATACTTACAAGGCTGTTAATATGCTTCAGTAATAATAATAATCCAAAATTCATATATTATCCTAAACGTCTTCTATGTAAATCAATACTTTAAATACATGAATTTTTACTCGTATTTGTAGGTGTATTTAGACAATTTTACTTAAAAAAAAAAAAAAAAATTAAAAATCCAAATATTTCCACCTCTGCTTGTGTATTTCTTCAGGCTGATCTCTCCAATAAAACCAGCATAGGTGATTAAATCATCTGAAAAGGGACACTCGGAAAGAGAGAGGCTGATTTAACTGAGCTACTCCCTGCTTAATTGCCAATTGGACACCAATCGCACTGCCATATGCTCATAGGATGAACATGGGCATTAATTAGTGAAAAGGTAATTTTCCAGACAACGCCACTGGCAAGAGCTCCAACGCGATGGTGCCGATTTCAAGGACCACATTTCTGTCTAGAAAACCGGCTTGGGCTGTAGCTGAAAATGTGGGGAGAAAAAAAAACGACGACGACAACAACAACAACAACAACAACAACAACAACGGGGAGAGAGATAATTGAAAAGCTGTTGTTTTTCGCACAAACGAGGCGCGTGCGCACATGCACACACACCTTTGTAATTTCTCAACAGGTCCACAGGGGGTTTGGACGAGACCCATCTCACTATCTTCCTCCTCTCCCCCCCCCACCCCCCTCCCTCTCTCTCTCTATCTCTCTCTCTCTCTCTCTCTCTCTTTCTCTCTCTCCCCCTCCCGAAAACCCGAAAGCAGTTGGCTCGCGCGCGCTCTAGTCTAATTATTCCCCTCTCCTCGCGCAGCGGAGTGCGGACTGCTCTGAAAGCTCCGCACCACTTTCCATCTCTTCCCACCGCACTGCGATTCCGCGAGGCTGACGGCTCTCAGTGGCGGACACTAACTAGCCAAACACCTGGACCAGGGGGGGTGCTGGTGGTGGGGTCGGGTGGGGGTTAGGGGGGGTTGGGGGGCGTCCGTCGGGGGCGCGGGACCGCGCGTGGAGGCACCGACGAGCAGTCGACAAATGCTGGAGACCCGAGTCCGGTGCCCCCAGACCCGACGGGGAGGGAGACGCGCAGAGCAGTGATGGGACAGTTTTCGGGAGGATGCTACCTGAGTTTTGGCATCCTCGTGCTCCTCGGCTCGCGAGTCCCGGCCACGTTGGCGAGAGGTAAGCGCAGCACAGACACTCTCTTTGAGCTGGATGTTTTTTGTTTTTTTGGGGGGGAGGGGGGGAGGGGGTCCTGGAGAAGAAACTCGAGAATAAACCAAGACGTGTGAGCCTCGACAGACAGCTGTGGTTTTAAGTGTGTTTGGGTTGTGAAAAGTGACATCCCAACCGCTGCGAACAACGTGTGTGTGCGCGTGACTGTATTAAAAAAAAAAAAAAAAAGCCCAAACATTTTTATTTTTTTTAAGCTTGCATCTAAATTATGACAAGTTTTGATTTGGCTTTTCCGCGTTTGAATACTGTGTTTTTATTTCATAAGATGGGTGTTTTTTTTTTTAATTATTATTTAAAGGTTAAAAGCTGAGCCGAGTTTCGCGTACCGCGCTGTGATTATGAGCAAATGAAATCCCAGATCAGTTTGACCGGCAGTTTTTGCTCAGATAACATTAAGATCATATCCGCTCTGCTGCCCTTTTGCCACGTTTCAACTGTAATGGAAAGGGAGATGGTATCATTCCATATCTTAACCACAGCCCGCTGTGCGGAGTAGTGCTTGACAATTCATTTTTGTGCCAAGTTTGACTTCCTATTTTATTTATTTTTTACACATTTCATTTAATTTTTTTCTGGCTGCAAAATGCAAACGCATGCTGAGGGTCTCATTAACTCACTCCATGAGTCGGGTCATTGAGAGGTTTTACTGTTGAGGTTGAGGACAGATATCAGTAGCATTGAAGAAGATGGTCTGGTGCCTGTATGCCATATGTTGCTATGTTGTCTCACTCAAAGTGCAGCTATTCCATTCCCACACTTGGTTAAATGGAGATGATCGTGTGAGGGCTGTGGTCATGTCAGAAACGTCTCGTTGGTGTTGGTCGCTTTGAATGTTGTGCATGCTTCTTTTTTTTTGTTTTTCACTCCCCAGCCATCATTCAGTGGGTATACAAGTTGCAGGATACCCAACTACCCGTTTTATCAAAAGGTAACCGCGCTGTAAATACTCTTTCCTAATGCACACGTCGGTGATTTGTTCGTATGGTAAGTTTGTGCCTGAAGGCCTGAGAGAAGACGCCGCTGTTATGCACAGTTAATAAATATTTCCCATTTGGTCATCGTGGAATCTCTTCCTTTCTTCTTCTGGTGAATCTGTCCTGACCTATTGACATCCATTTTCGCTCACATGGCAGTGAAACAAAGATGCATTTGCAAGTCAATTAGTTAACTAGCCCCAAGGTTTTCATTTCTGCATCCCAAGTTCTGAAATTAGCTTCAACTTTAGAAATTTGCATAGCATAAATATTAGATTATGCATATGTATCTTCGGGGCAACTTTGCATGTCGAGATCAGGAGGGTTTTTGTCTTTTTTATTTTTTTAAGTAAGGGGCGTTAAATATGACCTTTTTGAAAACTGGCTGTACGTTACATGACCAGCATTTCCACAGTGGCTACATTTCCATGCAAAGCGACGCATGCTATTGGAAAGGAGTGACCTATGCCTGACAGCAAAAGAAACAACAACATTGTGAGTGCCTGTGTGCGTGCACAATGTAGTTTTCATCAGCTGCATAGGTATATGTTGCTATAAAGTGACATTTGTGACGGCTTTCTGCCAGGCTGCAGAATCTACTATTTATCTTGTGCAATAATATGGATGTCAACCGTCAAATACTTTATGCAGAAATGACATGGGAAAAGGCAGACTCCACAAAGAACTGTCTAAATAATGTAAAACATACAGGCAATGTAGCACGGCTGAAAAAAAAAGGATTGAGTGATACACACACACACACACACACACACACACGTAAACTCTCCATACAGTTGATCACTCATGTGAGGTTATTATTCAGCATCCTTATTTAATTGTCACGCCTCGTAAGGACGGGACCCTCTCACTCACCTGCAGGCTTTCGATTTTAACTGAGAAGAACACGTGGCGACGAGGACACACTTACCCCCAAAGGAGAGGGAGGGACCTAGAATCCCCGCCCACAGGTGGATTCAGGGGGGAGGAGCCGGAGGCTCGCGAAATGTTGAGCAGCGGCATTGGACGCCAACGGAGAGGCGCTTTGCGACGAGTGAAGCGGCGTTGTTGGCAGTGAGCGAGATGCCCCACAGCTTGGAGATGTTTATATGTAAGCAGAGTGCATCGCATGTGAGAGTGTGGCGATGCAGCTTGACTCATCTGTGTGAAGTGCCGCCGCTTCGTAAAGCCACGAGTCTCTGAATCAATTTCTTTTGCGGAGCTATATTCAGGATTTCAGTAAAACGCTCGATCGTCACATTTCAAGCGAGACTAACCTCGAAACAATGTGACGCTTCACGTGTGGGTTTTGTTGCAATGGGAACAAATACAGAGATTGCGCAGAGACATCACAAACACGAAGCATGTCCCTCTAGTTTAGTAGATTATGGCTGCAACACACAATTACCCTTAATTATCAATTAATACTCGGATGGCTTTCTCGATTAATTGTTTGGTCTGTGGAATGTCATCACAATTTCATAAAAATCACAATGTGATGATATTGAATTCCTTGTGTTGTCCAATCAAGACTAAAACGTGGAGATATTCAATAAATACTATCACGTAAGACAAAGCAGCAAGTCTTCACATTTCCTAGACGCCCTAGCAAAGGAATTTTGGCATTTTGACAAATCATTTTTGGGTTGAGTTGACGCATTTTTCTGAGCACAAACTTCTTTTTTTTTTTTTTTTTTTTTAAATGTTCCCAGTGAGGAGAGAGCGCATCAAGCCGCCTAAAGAAAACATGCTGCACCCGGCACCAACTTTTTGTGAACGCTCGGAGCGCTTCCAGTTGAAAATCGGTGAAACTTTTCATAAAAGCCCCGGTGACGTCGCTGTAGGAAACGGAGGAGAAGCTGGTTTTGGCCGTGTTGGTCCACCCTGAGCTTCACATGTCAGACAGACTCCATCACAACGGAGACTGAAAAGCCCTTTTGTGGGCGCTGATCAGCCGGGCGTACACGCGGAACGTGGCTGGCGACTGTTCGCTTTCATCGCCGTGCGCGTCGTCTCCGACGGATCGTCGTCCTCGCTCACACGTTAAGGCTGTCGGCTTGAGCGCCGTCAAAGTTGTCAAGATATTGTTGTCAGAGAAACATTAATTGACAGATGGCCCTTAAGCTTTTTTTAAAAAAAAAAAAATGGGACGCTTGAATGGTAATTGGATGGAACGTGTGGTTGTTGTTGTCTTTTTTTTTTTTTAACAGACCGGTCACAGATGAGGGTTGGAGTCGAAGATCAATTCATCAGAATTCTTTATTGGACATGAATCATGGGGAGAAAAGCACAGTTTGCTGGACTGCAGAATTTCTTCAACTCTCTGAGGGAAACGTAAAACCTTTATACCCTCCCGTCGTATGGGGGTGGGACACACATGGGTGTTATTTTTATGTCCAGTCATGGATGAACTTAGGTCTGAACCCAAAGGTCAGCTCTCCACATCGCGGGTAGAAATGCTGAGCGCAGTCATGTCATACATACATTTGTTTATGGATAAGAGTTGACCCTACTGGGCCAACCAGACAAACAGAAAATAAACATGCAGGACGTAGGTCAACCAGAAATACTTGTTCAATCAGAGCACGTCCACATCACAGAGTTCAAGGGTCAACCAGATGCACTTATTCAATCAGAGTGTGTCCACATCAGAGTCCATCTGTGAATACCAGCGTGTGCAATTTTACAACAAAGCTGGACATATATAGACTAATAAATTGTGTCGAGACTGCTCATAAGCTGCTTTAATATTACATACAATGTTAACAATCCCAACATGCATATACAGGATATATAAAATCCTTCCACAACCGACATTAGTTCCGATACCCACACCGGTATCGGAAAAGCAGCATAAAATGCCGGATCGGATATCGGCGAGTACGCTACACGGGAGCAACGCGTGTCACTCGCTACCGGATCCGTAAGTCCAGCCCGATCGGTACTGCGCAAGTGTGCAGCGTTCTGCAGAGATGAGAAAGAAGCGAGATGGAAAGTAGCCAACGAGTGATTTGTCTCGCTTGTTTCTCAGAAATTGTGGCCGCACTTAAACAAATTAGGGAATTCATTTTTATTTACGCCTTCCTAGATTCATCTATTTAAGTTCTGTTCAAACAAAGCAAAAAAAAACAGATATGGAAACGTCTCTATCTGATGGGCTTTACAAGGTTATCGGGGTGAAATCCGTGACACTGTGCCGTGACACTGACACGACAACACTGTTGAGCCTGGAGGAAACCACCGCTCTCTCACGGCAAGCCGCTGACGGATGTCTGATTGACCTCCCATCATGCTCCAGTAGGTTCATAAGGATAACTGCCACTCTAACCTTCCTGCAACCAGAATGTCCTGCATCGATCTGGGGAAACAAAAACCATGATGGTCAACCACCCAGCAGCACTGTAAGATGCTAGCAGAATGCACAATTACATTTATATTCAGGAACATGAAGTTTCTTTTAATTTAATCAAATTGAAGAAGCCCGACGTGGCTGAGGCTGGTGGCTGCAGCTATGGCCCCTCATGCTGCGAAAAACTCCAGCGCGGCGTAAGTGAACAAACTCTAGATAGAAGCAGAGCGCGGGAGTGAGAGAGTGGAATAAAGGGCAATGTAGTCATCTCTGCCATGTTTTATTTATCCCCAAAAAATGACTGCCAGACTCTTTTTCCAAGCTCCAGCTTTGATCTAACTGACATTTCGCATGAGATGAATTCACGAGCACAGATGGGCTGGTATCCACAGTTGTTTCTATTCAGGAGGAGATCGCATGGTGGTCATATTGCCCAGTTTCGCCAATGCATTATTCAAAGGGAACGCATTTCTCCATCCAGCTCACCAACCCCCCTCTCCCATCATCTCCTCTCCACGTTCAGAGGGATCTACGCTCACCAGCAGCCAAACAACGGTGGGGAATATTGTCTACAGTGAAAGCAGAAAGTTACAATATCAAACATGGGGACAGGATTGGGAATGTTTTTTGCAAATAGGACATTTTGCTTGGAAGTAACCGTTACTCTGATAAAGCGTGGCTACCGTCTGTGTTGGACGGAGCTACAGTAGTACTCAAATAGCTATTGTTTTTTGTCTTCGGGATATTGAGACTTTTGGAATCTGGTCAATAGACAAGCTTTTGTACATAGTATTCCCATGAGCGGTACGATTGATTGGAACAGAATCCTTTTGTTTGCTCCAATATAAAAACAATGGTTCCATTCTATATCTGTTGATGCAACGTCCTATCTCTGCTTAATTCCATTGTGGTTATGTGCAGATTTCTCCACTTTGCGATCAAGTTTTGCCTTTGTTCTATTGTAGAATCTTTCTACGTTATTAGATTGTTTTCTGTTTCTCTGTTTGGAGTCAGTATTTTTTAGGAATGTTGTTTTGTCCCTATAAACTACAAAAACCCACCGTCTTCTCCCAATTGGTTTGTGGACTACAGTTACGAAGCCTGTAGTTTGGCTTTTTGGCCCTCGGCATCTTGTTCCATGAGCAGAAGTTACACGAGAGGGAGTGGGCCGAGAGTCAACCCAACGATGAACGAAGACAATTTTTAGGCGACCAATGGGTTACAATTAACTTTCATGACCTGTGAAAGGGTTAAAATTCACAGACGGAAGCACGGGCAACGCCGTGGGGGCAACAAGGTGGCCACGCCCTAAAGCCTGTCCTTCTGTATCGTCTTTACTCTAAATGGGACTATGGTTTTGTGAATTAATCTGCATTGAAGAAGACTTGAAACAAGCGATTGAGACCATAAACGCATGTTGACTGAGAAGAAGTCTGACATTTCAATGAGAAGTAGGGTCATTTTCTCATTGACTTCTATACAATCAGACTTCTTTTTGCAACCAGAGGAGTCGCCCCCTGCTGGCTTTTTGAGAGAATGCAGGTCCAAGTCACCTCTGCATTGGATTCAGGATTGGAGGTTGCCGCCTGGGTGTCGCAGTGTGTACGTTCTTTCCTCACAAGTCACCTTTGGCTGACCGTCAGAACCGGCATAAAATGACATGCTTCATATGAGTTTGTATTTATAAATGTCATTCACACCAGTGAGCACAAATATATATTTTTCAACAGAGGTCCATTAAAATCTTTCGCTGGCATATCGTGAAATGTGGAGCACAGGGATGAAAGGATGGACATTTGATCGGGGTTTATTTAAGCATTCCCAGACCGTCCTTGACACCAACTCTTAGGATCAGCTCGTGGCATATCCATCACATATTCATAGTTGCATACTATAGAGGGATGTTGCTTTCATCATTCAGCATAACTTATACATGTTGCATGCATACTGAATGCGTGCACTGTGCAGTCGTAGTGTGGTATCCGATGGCCCAAATGCAGACGGACTGACAGGGTGTCAAATGTTGCCATTTCAGCCAACCTCCTGCAGACTGGCCTCTCAGCCTCGTCTCCGGCAGCCTTGAAGCTTTCTGTTCGATAAGAGCTAGCATTGCTGTCATGTGTTTTCTAATAACACTGAAAGGGGGAAGCCTTGGAGATAACTGCTCATCCACAATTCACCATTCAATGCCTCACTGGCTAACTCAAGGGCATTGCCACAAAGGCAAGATTCACACCATACGCCATTCACTTCAATGCCAACCCCCCCCTGCCTGCCCCCCCTCCCCCCCCGCACTTCTCTCTTCTTATTTCCCAGTTTGTATCGACAGTATGGGTAGCAGTTTTTGTTCCTCTAAAGCACTTTTATTTCATAAATACCCCGTACTCCTCATCCTTTCTTGTTGTCCACTCCTCCCTTGCAATTCCCCTCCATGTAATTTAGTTTCTGTGGATTGCTGCTGTGACGAATGTTTCGGTTCTGGTATCATTTCTCACCTCACCTGACTGAAGGAGAAAGGAGAGCTGGAGCGTGGAGAGGCAGAGCGAGGGAGCAGGGAATGTTTGAAGCAAAAAGAAGAGGGAGGGAGAGGGACAGTGGGAGAGGGAGAGAGAAGGAGGGAGAGGGAGAGGGAGAGAGAGAGGGTGAGGGAGAGAGACAGAGGGAGAGGGTGAGAGGGAGAGAGAGAGAGAGAGAGAGGGAGAAAGAGAGGGAGAGGGAGGGTGAGGGGGAGAGGGAGAGAGAGGGAGGGAGGGAGGGAGAGAGGGAGAGGGAGACAGGAGGGTCACAGTGCAGAATACCTAAGTGTCTCATGTTATCAGTAACTGCCACAGCAGTTTGTCAGTTACAGAGCGCACCTGTCACTGTTCTCCCTGATGAATTAATTTCAAGAGTAATCAAAAGCAAATGCATATTTAATGACTTTTCGATTAAAGTAGGGGTTCAGTGGGTATATATGTGTGTGTGTGTGTGTGTGTGTGTGTGTGTGTGTGTGTGTGTGTGTGTGTGTGTGTGTGTGTGTGTGTGTGTGTGTGTGTGCCAGTGTTTTGACATGCAGAAGTGAACATGTTCAAGCGCCAGTTTTGGTGTCGAGTGAGGGAAAAAAATGAAATTAAAATCAAAAAGAACACATCAGCCAGAATCAATGTTTTCTTGGGGTTTTTTGTGTCGTCTTTCAAGGGGGGCTTCAACATATATCTTTGTATGTGACAACATTGATATAAAACTTATTTGAAACGCATCAAATTTGAGAAATGTAAGTAATCCATAGAGGCGAGCCTGTGATTGATTTCCTTGTTAGCGTGCTTCAGAACCAATAAAGCCCGGATACTGTGTGCTTAAAGAAACACATGCCGTCATGGCTGTATAGTCATTGACCATGTTAGCTTTGACATTGGCCATCGCCAATGGTTTGAGGCCAGTGAGGCGCGATGGTAAATGTTTGAGGAAATTGTTGTCATTTAAGATGGACTGTGATCCCATTTAATGCTCTTGGCTCTGGCTCTTGTTTTGTCTTTGTCCTGTTTCCCGTCTCCTGAACGCTGTACTGTTGGTTAATGGTTGGGTAGCTGTTTGGCTTGTTTGTCCACATTCCTGTAGCTACACCTCCTTTTTGTGAATCCAAGTGAGGTTCGCTCTCCCTCTCCCTTTTTTTACTAAAAAACAATTCAGATGACACCCCGAGCTGCAGAAAAGCACTATGCCTGGCCATATTTTATGCAGCCCTGTCTGTTCTCAACGGCTATTTGGTGCTTTTGAGAGTGTCAGAATTGCAGGATGGGGTTTAAGATTCCCCCTTGGTGCATGAGGTCTACATAATACCTCTCTGTAGTCATGTGTGACAGTGTGTTGTGAAACCAATAATGCTCTGTCTTCCTAGAAATAACACAAAGTGGAATTCCGTTGCTGTTTGAAGATGCCTCCTGTGTTTCTCAGCACAGCAATGCTGAGTCCTGCAGACTACGGAGAACCGATACCTTTGGTGCCAAAAAGACTAATAGCGTCTAAAATCTGAGAGGCAACCAGGGGACGCACAATATATTTCTTTTTTCCTGAAATGCTACATTGTGAACAACAAATCAAGTGTCGGAATCGGCAGGAGGAGAGCCAGTTATCGTTAGCTGTTAGCAGCTGGTGGGCAGCACAGTCCTGCTCGGCTAAATAACGGAGCCATCAGCAAACGTTAATGGAGGTCGCATTGAGTGTCATTCTGGTGGGTTCGTGCTCTATTCAGTAAATGTTAGTAAGAGGCGAAGGTAAATTATAATGTTCTCAAGATGTGTTCAAATGTAATCTTGTAAAATCTGGATTTGAACTTTGAACAGACTATATTAAAGGAACAGTGTGTAGCATGTAAGGGGGATCTATTGGCAGATATGACATATTATATGAATAAGTATGTTTTCTTCATAGTATAATCAAGCTGAAATTAAGAATCATTGTGTTACCTCAACGTGAGTCGTCTATATCTACGTTCAGAGCCGGTCCTCTTCACAGAACCGGTCCTCTTCACAGAGCCGGCCACCATGTTTCTACCGTAGCATAGAACAGACGGAACCAAACACGGGCTCTAGATTGGGCCATTGGCGTTTTCACTTTAATTTGGTTGCAATCTGTAGACTCGGCACTAGATGTCACCAAATCATACACGCTGCACGTTTTTCAAAAATTAAAATGTAATAAATGAGCACAGAGGTTAATGAAGCTGAAAACATATGATGGGTAAACCTGAGTATAAAATGCATGCTGATCATCCACCAAGTAAATAACATTACTTATTTATTGGGTTTGAACAGATCTATATACATTTTGTTGACATATGCACCGCGAGCGCCATGTCTAGAATACATGATTTCACCATGCTGTCGGCTTTGAATCTGCAGTTTTTCCCCGGAGACAGCTTTGGTAAAGAACATTTTAGGGTAGAACAACACACCTCTTGCTGAGCAAAAAAGAGAAAACTCCATGGGACAACAGGCACACCTGTGTTTAGAGGAGCTGTTTAGAGCCACACTGTGACTCACTGCACCTATTCTCTCTGACTGTTCACCTTAACGCTCTCCTTTTTTTGTTTTTATTTGGCATCTAAGAGAAGGATTTTTTCTTTTTTTTTTTTTTTTAAAAAACAGCGTCTTCAATAGTCAGAAGTTGAAAGTTCACTAAACATTCAGAGCTCATTTCACAGCTCGACTGCTGTGGTGTCCCCTCTGCGGGCCCCCCCTCCATCCTCTGGTTGGCCCTCACAGCCTTGATCAGCCAACACGGCTCAGCCTTCCCTTCCTTTGCCATCACCATGCCAGAACCAGCTTCCTGGCCTGATCAGTGGTAAAATGTCACTCTTAAGTCTTAAAAACTGCAGAGCTTCTTTCTCATGCTCCAGCTTCCCATCTCCAGGCCTCCCTCAACCCAGACCATTAACCCAGACCAGGGTTCACAACACAAGTGTTCTTTTTAGACTACGATGCAGTCAAGAGTCATGCTCTTTTTTCTTGAAGTACGTTTGGCTGAAGAATCGTCACGTTTTCGTCCCTTTTCATTTGCACCTTTGCTAAATGATTCTGGACAAAAGCTCATGCGAGTCATTCCATATTTTGCTGTTGTCCACAATCCTCTTGGTGTATTGTAGCTACATAATCTCCTGCAGTCTCTTCCTGCTGGTTGGTCGCATTTGCTTAATATGAATTTGAACAGGAAACCAAAAAACTCTACTTGCGCTACTGATTTACATATAAATGAAAATGAATTAAGCATTTTAAAACAAAAATGTAAAGAAAATGTGTAAACAACAAATATCCTTTTTTATTTACAGTCTCCCTGAGCTGTTTTGAATTCCTTTCCTTTAGCGTATTGACACTGGTTAATGACTTGAACAGTTGAATTTAAATGTTTATCCATTAGTATGGTTGTGTGTTTTCTTCTACCTTTGCAAGGTTATGCATGTGTAACTTTGATGAGGTTCCCCTTCAGCCAAGGACTCCCTTTTGTCATTAAGATAGATAACCTCCATTCTGTGCATCGATGTGGCTACATTCATTTAAAGACTACTTTTGTTTCACCTCACAGACAGCCGAATCAATAAATAGCTTTGCCTATTTCTGCTTCATTTCATCTTAGCTGGTTTGGACCGACTCAACCCCAGAGTTGATGATGGATGCTGCTACAGCATCTACTTTGTAATGTCTGAGCTCCTTTGTACAAGTGTGTTTCATTTAGGAATTAATGCTGGTATTATTCAAATTGTTTTTTAGCAACAATTTCTTTGAAGCCACCAAAACCAACAATGAATTTATCCTATAGCCAGTATTTCTGTGTAACCACAGTATGAATAGCTGACCGTATGCCTCCAAGCTTTATGGAGCTCCACTGTTATTCAGAAACTATTAAAAACACATTAAATCAGCCATACTGTCGCACTGGGTGATATGTTCCTTTATTGCAAACAACATGGGGCATGTAGTTTATTCTGAAACAACTCTACGACATACCTTAGTGTGCATAGTCGTCACGCTGGCTCCATATTTAAACTGCGGAGCTCCTTTGACAAGCTGTGGGAATTATCACATTTCCTGTACCAGTTGGTCCGAAACATGAGACTTAAGCATGATGAAAGTACAGTAAATATGTCTTAATGATAGGATAATGTGGATTTTGAACATGTTTCTGGAAATAGCTATGAATAAATGTATATTAAGTGAGTGAAAGAGTGAACATTTTCACGTCCTTTCATGTCATCGTTTAACCTCGTGCTCTAACTGCTCGTAAAAGTACCTTTTGTGTTCAATAAACCCTTTTTATGCGGAGTGTAGTTTGACATGAATGGCTTTTTAAAAAGAAGTCACGATAGAAGTGTATTAGAGGGTGCAATTGACCAATCGCTAAGCCCCGCCCCCACTGTGTCAAGTTGAGCTACCGTGGAGCCCACACTGCCACTAACTGGCAAAAAATGTCACATTTTCGGACAAAACTGGAAAAGAGATTTTTGGAGAAGCAAACCGAAAGGTCTACAATGTGCGTTTAAAAGATTTATACATGTTGTCAAACTGATTCAGCAGTGAAAACAGGGCCTCGGTCAAAAAGTAGAAAAATTACCTAACGTCTATTCCTGACCACTTTTCCTTGACCTCCGTGGAAAACGTCATGGGATCAAGGAAAGATGTGATGGAGAATTCACGAGGAGTCAGAAAAGGACTACACTTTCACTGAGCTACATAATTATGATGCGATGGCGGATGTCACTGACGTAGGTCTACCACGGCGAAACTACAAGTAAGGAGGACTAAAACATGACCTGATGAAATCTATTATTCTGTTGCATGCAGGTTATATAAAGAGCTTCTTTTGTGACAGGCTGCTTCACTCGAAGGTGTGTGAAAGAGGGAAACCGGAGCTCCTTCCTTCCTGCTACAGTCACACTTAACGATCAACCCTTCCTTCCTGCTGCAGTCACCCTTAATAATCAACAATCCTTCCAGTTGAAACTGACAATTCACTCATGCAATATCAATATTTCCTTTGTGAAATAATGTAGACTCAACGGTTCAGTAATATTTAGCTTTTTAACAGTTTAATAACAAGCTTGTTTTTTTTCAACTGATGCTTCTTGTTATTAAGAGTAAGAATTTGTTTGATAGTTTGCTATATTTACTGTTCATTTTATTTCGTATTCTTTTTTTTTTTTTTACTTATTTGTTACATGTTCGAAGAAAATAAATACATATAAAATGAAACGGAAGGATTGTTACTGTCTATTTATATGCATCAACATAAATCCCATTAGTTTATGACTGTATGAAAATAATTGTTCAACCTGTGCAAGATAGGCATATCGTTTGTTTAAATGAATTGTGGGGCGGCATTATCTTCTTTCCTTTAGTAAAGGATGGTCCAGTGTTTCCTATGCTAAAGGAGCTAAGTAAGGAAGCATTGAATTCGAACAGCTCTTATCATGTCGGCCACTTGGATACTTCCGGGTCATTTCACTCAGTTACGAACCTTCCTGAGCAAAAAGGACTTTTCGACCGCAGCCCAGGTTAAAAAGATAGAAGGCCCAGATCAGTGTTGAAGTGAACCAACACATCACCTGGAGATCGAGGCCGAAGACAATGAAATTAAGGAACAGCACTGTTCCTGTAAATCCGGGTAGGTCTTTATTCACTGTTACAATCATGAAAAAGCATAAGCAGCTTGTGTAGACATTCAGCAGCTCGTGCTCATAAAATGATGTGCGAACGTACTCTGCTAATGTCAGCTCCGCAAGATTTTTACATAGAAACGTAACATTTTATAAACGTACGTATCTCCTCCCAACCTCTCCGGGTAACGAGTATCACTATTACATGACGTGTAACGAACATCTCAAACGATTCCATTGGTGTCTGTGGATCACAGTCGGTTACCTGCCTATGCTATGATTGGCCAGTCTGCGTTCGAGGGGCTGGACTTGGCGGGGGATCAGTTGTCATCCTGTAATGGTCTCCAACCATGTGTGTACACGTGTACTGACAAGATCCATATTCAAAGCACTGAATTGTCATGTCGTGTTGTATCTGAAATTGAAATGTCAGGTTGAAATGAGCATGCCTTGAATTGGAATGTGGAAACAGAAAAGGCGAGCTATTGTGCCACAGTATCTGGTGTTGATATTTTTCTTTGCATTGTGTTCACTGACGGCGTCCCGCTACCTTGACACCAGACGTGGTTAGAGTGGAAAGCCCCGCATTTTCCACAGAAAATGGTCGAGCTTTTCTTTTGTGCGACTGTCGTAATTAGACTGGAGCACCGGTCTCATTCTCCCACTCGTAATCAGTTATCTTGAGATCTGCTAATGTCGAGGTATCGTTCTCGTTTTCCAGTGTATATGTGTGTGTTGTATAGCTGTAATCCAAAACAAGGCCTGATAAAATGAGAGGATAAAACCCAATTACCCAGTAGGCAGTCCTGAGTCATCTCCCATTTGTTCCAGCCATTTTCTCCTCGGCCTACTCCTCTTTATCTCGACTTGTATGGTTTACTCAAAGATCACCCCAGCTGATTGTAATCTGTAGGTGAAAAAAAAAAAAAAAAAACGTGAAGAAGAAACTGAAGTGATAGAGTGAGGTAATCGATGCCAAGCGGCTTGCACACAGGGATTCTCTTTTCTCTTCGGTACAATCTTCCACTGCGATTGAAGTTTGTGTGCGCCGGGCTTCTGAGGAGACCAATTAAGGAACGGCAGGGCAGGAGCATGAACTGCTCGCCCCTCTAATAGCCTACAGGCTGGAGTGGTCCTGATCCATAGTGGGTCAATAACGTAGACCTCCCTGGTCCCAGCAAATTAATGCTAACCATCAAACAAAAATGAAGTCAGAATGGAAGAAGAAAAAAATGCTCTTGCATGTTCAAAACTTTCTTTGTTTTTGTTCATATTACGATAAAATAAACCGATGTCCACGCTGAACCGACTTGTTTTGTATGGCCAGACAGCTATGTGCAAAACAGACCACAGCCGTCTCCTGACCTTTTGCGAAAGATTACAGCCATCTTTTTGAGCTTTAAGTACACCGTCGGAGTGCTCATGTCTATGTGTGTTGTCTTTTTCTTTGTCGGGCTCGGTCTGGTCTATGCCTTTGTTGTCTGTTGAGTACAGTGTTTGTTGTTGCCCTCACATACTGAGGGAATAGATCGCTGACAGTCGGCTCCCTCTCTGCTGACCTACACGGGGTATGATAACCTACAGGAACAGCAGGTTTGTTTTTCAGGGCTAATGGAGAACACTCCCAAGACAGAACATAAACCAATGATGTCATGACCCATCTCATAGGGATTCTGTTCACTGTTAGATGGGGTGAAGTCCATAATGTAATGTGAAGGGCTTAAATATAATCAATAGCCGTAGATATCATTTACCAAGCTCTTCAAACACAGTAGACTTTGAACTGCTGGTATGATCCTTTGATGCATGTGATGTTCTACATTATATGTGCAGACTTGGGCTGCTGCATTACATTCTGCTTCTTCTTGTCTGTAGTAGTTTGTTTGTGCTCCTGCTGCTGATGTACAAGTGCTTTCTCTGACTCATATTTGACGCACAAGAAGGGCTCAGGGCACTCCTTCTTTCTTGACAACTGTAGCACAGATAAGAGTGCCAAAGACAGGGTTATCTTCGTAACGAAAAACAACGAATGACATGGAAGAGATTTTATTTTTGTCAAATGTTTTGTCAGTTGAAAAATCATGCCTGTCGTGGATAGCAATATTAGTCCATTTGGTCTCTCTTTCCAACACTTTGGTCCAGCGCAACACAATCTCAAACAACTGTCCAGATTGTCGTGGAATTTCTTGCTCCCCTGAGGATGAACCATGGCCCTGACCTGTTGATTTCAGGACTTTCACTAGGATTGTTTTTTCTTAAAATGTACAACTTGGGGTTTGACAGATGAGTCTTTACAATGTTAACCTTTTCTTTCTTCGCTGTTTCTTTCTTCAGTTTATGCCATTTCACACAAACGTACATGTGCGATCGCGCCGTGATCATGACCGCTGGTATACCCATCAAGACAAAATAGCACAAGTACTTGGTGGCCCAATGTTTATTACGGTCCAATCATTTGTTGCCTGTGCTTTAGGGGTCGGGGGACTCAATGCAGAAAACTCAATTCTCACCGTTATGATGGCCTGTAACAATACAGTGACACTGGACTGTCCGCTCCTTACCGCTGCCCCTGAATGTAACAGACGTAATACAAGTACTTTCTAAACTAGGCTAAATACTAGCAGAGTTTTGGTGAGGGCGGATGAGCTCGAGCACCCAAAGTCCCTGAGGAAAGCGGGTCGGATGGTACTATTGTGTTGACCTATTGCGTGACATCCGTTGCCACATAGTCTTGATCGTAACCGCGCACTTTATCACTGTGTGTATAGTTTCACCACATGTTTCAGAAAGCGTTATTTTTGTACGAAAGCTGAATGCTCATTGCCTACAAATGGGGGAGATTTATTTGAAGAGAAGTCAATATTATTTATTTGTGATTAAGGGCAGCTTGTTATATCAAATGATTCAGAATATTTTGAATTCTGTGTTTTTACCACAAGGATGTTGCTTTTCTTGTTGGTTCTCTTTGCAGTGCTGGAAAATGTAACCCCCAAGTTGACACATCTCTTCTAGTTATCGTATTATTTATTTGTTGCTAATGTGGAATTAATGAAAGATAATGGAAGTAAATTCATCTGTTTTTTTTAATCATGAATCATTACAAATATGCAGTGTTTTAAAAATAGCAGATAAACACAGGGAAAATAAATAAATCATGTATATAAAAATGTTGACGCATCAAGATGAATCAATAATTGTTTCATAATCGCATCATAGCCCTCGGAATTGAATCGTGAGGTGCCTAGAGATTCCCACCCCTATTTTGCTTATCGTGTAATATATTATTTAATATGATACATTCGGGAGCTCGGGTTTTATTGTGGTGGAGAGAAGCACTGCTTTGACATGTATGTCTCGTTTCATATTATTTCCACCTGTCTCTTTTCTCCATGGTGAATATGGGCACATTTTTGCATGTCCATTTTACTGGGAAATATCGACTACAACGTTTTTTTGTCAAGTGGCAGGAAAAGCTGTCTACCGTACTCCTTTTACCTACCGAGATTATGACAAGCAGCTCCTGAGTCTGAAAGATAGAACGACAGGAATGCACATTCTACAAGGCTTCCTTGTTCCAGGTGCTAAAGTAGTGCAGAATAAAAAAAAATACAATATAGTGCACAGGCTTTCTTCATGTTATGCCTTACAATAAATTAAATACATTATTGATGCAAGTTAAATTGTGCCAAACGCTGTGGCCTTCAGAAGTCGCCTGTCTGTCGGTCTGTGCCTGCCACAACCGGTGTCTGAATGTGTGTTTGTGTGCATTTAATTGGGTTTCTCTCGAGGGTACTCTATGGGGGCCAAGAAATCTCATGTGGTCTAATTGTGGTTGTAGGTACTATTGATTAGTCTCCATCTGTTCGGAATCTTTATGTTCTTCCCATCCCATATAATCACCAGTTCCTCTCAATTTACGTCTCCTGCCTTCATTCATGCCTTCAAAAGTTGTTTCACGTGTAAGAAAAGTAGCTAGTTGAGCCTTGCTCACTGCTACAAGTTCACCACAATCGAGCAAATGTAAGATGCAGCAAATGTTGGTGTTATTAGGCGCGTGTGCACCTGTGCAGAGCTGGTTTTTCGGAGTCAGCAAGTTTTGTTTTTACGGTGCCATATACATTACAAAGTAAGCACATCCAATTGTCAAGTGGAAACCAGGCCTTTCGTTTGCCACCATCCTAGGTGTGTTTTGACTCTCCATCCTCCTATGTGTACGGTATCTGTTTTCCACCTGCTCCGTTTCTATCACTCCCTTGTTAACTCATCCACCACTTATGATATAATATTGCTCATCTACTTTACAATGGTGCATCAGAGCTGCATTTTATTATGCGCTCCGCATGATTAAAGTGGTAATGGCCTGAGACGGGTGTCTTGTTGTAGCAGGAGGCCTGGTGTTTGGGTGCGCTCACGGCTTTATCTCTACTTTCTACAAAGTTTGAGACCGTAGCTTTAAGCAGAGAACTCGAGACACACTGCCCAATATTCTGGCTAATACTCATACAGTAACAACGTTGTGTGCATCTGGCTGTACGTCATTCTTTTTTTATACTTGATGGCGTCTGTATTAAAAGACTGTCATTCATTAATGAGAGTTTGGAATCCACAACTTGTCATACTTGTAACAGAAAATAGGTTGTGCTACTCAAAACAACCCGGTTGTTCCAACTCTTAAGCATTTTCTCATCTACGTCTTCTATCATAAGAGTGTGGCAAAGTAAATGCAAATTAACATCGTGTTACTTATTCCTTTGGTACTGAGAGAGCTATCATTATTCTCACTAATTAGGTCACTGTAGTCAGGTAGACGTAAAAATAATTGGTTTTAGGCATTTTTACAAATGGCCAATGCTTCCATTTTTTCTAGTGAGGACAGTCTCCAAATAAAAGTGAGTTATTAGTTATTCCAAGACACACAAAGATTTATTTGACACAGTGTGTCCTTCTGTTTGGTTGAGATCGGAGCGCTTTGATATAGCGCAGGGCAATATATTCATTTGTATCGATTTTGTGATATGAGGCTAGATATCGTGTCAGATTTTGGATATTGTAATATGGCATGTGTTGCCTTTTCCTGTTTTTAAAGATTACATTACAGTAAAGTGATGTAACTTTATGAACTTACTAGACAGTTCTAGCCGTTCAATTATTTTCCTTAACTCACTTTACCCTTTTGTCCACATTACTGATGATTATTTATCAAGAATCTCATTGTGTAAATATTATTTGTAAAAGCACCAATGGTCAACCCTACAATATCGTCACAATATCAATATTGAGGTATTTGGTACAAAAATATTAATGATATTATTATTGGTGATATAAAATGTTCTCCATATAGCCCAGACCTACTTTGATATTATGGAATATCTGAATGTGATAAACATGTATATTAAATATTTTACATATATTTGTTTGAGGGCCTATTGTATAAACACAAATGTAGGTAACCATTGTATTAATAAGATGCAATCCAAACAAACCATCATTCAAAAACATCCAAAAATGTAGCCTTATCGTTGAAATGTTATTTTTTTTTTTTTGTCTGATGTGTTGAAAACTGGCCTGCTATCAGAAACACTCGTCTTTTGTAAAGAATTACCAGGGTGAAGTCTCGTTCTGGGTAGGTTCAGTTGTGCATTGTAACCCTAGCACTTTGAATACAGTCGGAGCCCTCTACTGAGCTAAGCACACTGAAATGAGAACAACCCAATGAGAATAGGCTGTATATAATTGTACGGTCAGCACTTCTAATCACCAGCACAACAACTCTGAGATTTCTATCTTTAGAACAATCTATATAAGCCTTTTAAAAAATGCACTTTTTCCTGAAATTACATGCAAACAATAGGGAGAATTGTTAAGCTGGAAGGCAGTGAATATGAACAATAGGAGATTAGTTTGGTTTGGTTACGGGCGACTAACAACAGCAACAGTGTTGAGGCCGCTTAACCAATCGCATTAACGAGGGAGGCAGCCTTCACGACCGACGGGGTAATGCTCATCACTAGACGAGTCAGGTGGGTCTGTACTGGGGCAGGTGTGATATTAAAGGGGCGGGAACGACAACACTAACGCACAAAGGAATGAAGAGAGCGAGAGAGCGAGAGAGAGAGAGCTCATCATTATCATGTCACTGTAAAGAGGCTACGGTGTACAGATCCAGGGTCCTTGTATTGTGGGGGCTGGCTCTCTTCCATGGTTTATTGGCACACTTACATGGATCGGAGCCATCGTTAATGTTATCACTTACACCCGAGCTTTTCCTGCGTGGTAGTACGAAGGCTCCAAGAAAGGTCTGTTCAGAGCCGCATTTTCAACAGTTGGAACACTTTCTGACAAGCGGCGGTTGAAGTTCACTTTAATAGACTTGTTGTCTTACCTTATTTATTTTGTCTTTATTACCTCTGCCAGCCGCAGCCCTGGGGAGAGGCTTATGTGCTCTGTCTTGTGTGTGACTGAGTGAGTCAGACTGTCTGTCCACGGCTCATCTCGCATTTTCTGCTGCAGCATAATATTTGGGGTGGCCGGTGATGGCTGCATGCTCGAGGACCGCTCGTGCTTGCGGTGACTCACACTTTCTCAAAGCACCTTTACATTAACTGTTTTATACTGCCACTCAGATGTGTTATCCCCAGCGGCCCCTACCGGGTGGGGGTTGAGTGCATCGCCGGCCCCCGGCCGCTCTGCGGCCAGAGACACAGTGGGGCGGACATCAAGTTCCTCATAAATACACATAAACTGAAAATACATGTGGGAGAAGGAGTACATGTTGTAATAAGATTTTTAATAGAGTAATTCAACTTTTTAGAGTCAAAACGTATCAGATAAATGAGAGTGAGATCTTTTTTTTCTAAGTCTTATAATATTTCCAACAGTGGAAAATTGATTTGAGTGTTCATTCAGAACTGTAATGACTGGCTTTACTTAATAGATGTGTATAGAATGCATATTGTAGAAAATGTCCCACTGTGCAGACTCACCTGTGAAGAAGTGCTGCTAAGTTATCAAGTACATCATAAAAATGTAACTGAAACAGACTGTACAAGAACATACTGTGACTATAATTAAATATGTGATAAAATATTTACCGTTGTCTTTTTCAACGAAACAACTACCAAAACATTAATCACATCACGAAGTGATGCCAGGGTGATAAAATGGCAAATAACACAACAAGCTATTTTATTTTTAAGAAAAAAAAAATGATGTACCACCTCATAAATTAGATATGACTTGCCTGCACCATCCTCGTTCTCTCTGCATCTCCCTCGTTCTCTCTGCAGCTTATGCAGATGTTGTTCAGGACAGGTGGCAGTAACGGATGTTAAACTGCAAACTTGTTGTCATCCTTCAAACCTGGCTGAGGGCGAGAGCTGCTGGCAAATCAAATGGCAAAGCTCATTTCTTAGTCATCCCCTCCAGCTTTGAACTATAGCCGGTTATAACCGGCGAATATGCTGGATCAATCTGTTTCCAAACCAACTGGCTCTTTCCTCATTTCACCTCCTCGATTGAGGACACGGCTTCGCTCATGCATTATGACATTGATTACAAGCAGCGTAGAGCAGAGGCAAAGCAGTCATTAGGCATTCTTTTTCATCATTGGCCACACCTCCTTTGGCAGAGCCTGTGCTTTGGCAGTTTTATTTTTTTCAGGAATGAGGAAGCTACTCTGTTAACAGAACAAACAAAATGCTTTGTCAGACTCTTGTATTCTAGGTCCCACCGTCTTTCAGTGGAATGAAGGCAGGCCATATAACTCCCCAAACCTTGGGATCCTGTGCATTAAAACCCCAAACAGAATCGGTGACAAGGAACAACCCTGACGGAGGCCAACACACACTGTAAACATTCTTGACGTTGTGCTGAAAATACCGACACAGCTCTCAATTTTGGATATTCAAGGACCAGATGGCGACCCCCGGTGCCCCGTACTCCCACAGTACGCCCCCAAACGGACTCCCTGGGGGGGGGCATGGTCGTCCAAGTCCACAAAACACAAGAGCTGGTAAAGAGCGGGTCCCCTGTTCCACGGCCAGGACGGAATCCACATCGCTCCTCCTGGAGGTTCGACGATCTGCTGAAGCCTCCATTACAGCACCCTGAAATAAACTTTCCCTGGGAGGCTGAGCAGTGTGATACCCCGATAATTGGAACAAATCCTCCTTCTTTAAAAAATTCAGGTTTTTGTGTTTAGAAAAATGGAAATGTATCTAATTGGTTTCACTTAATAACTTTTGTTAAAAAAAAAAAAGGGGTGCTTTATACATAAAGTTTTACTCGCTAACAAGATGAAACACAGACTATCTATCGTGGTTCCTGCTAACACCTCTGGGCCACCTGCCATGTGGGATGAGACACTCTGCCGTACACATTGGTCAGAGACAATGGTATTTAATAAGAAGATGACAAGTTGTTACAGGCCTACAGTCAGCCTAGTAGGCAGGCAGCAGACAATAGGCAAACAGCAACAGCTAATAGGGAACCTAACAAGGAGGCAAAGAACAGGTGTGCAAGCAGGTGGCTGAATCTGAAGGCTGTCAAAGTGGGAAAACAGAACCGGGGCGACAAGTGGGCAGGTGAGGAATGACAGAGTCCTCGGGGGGAAAGAGAGACAGCGCTGGCCTCAACATGACACTTGTTAATGGGACACGGTCATGTGCACAGCTCTGTCTAAAGACCATGTAATGTCTGTGGAGGAAGCGGACATTAACCTTACTAACCTATCCACACTAATTGCTTTGGCTCTGCGATCCAAATTTGACATTTTTGTTGAAGTTTCTATAATGTGTACTTGTAACTTCATAGGAAATAGTTTTGACACGGAGCAGGATCTCCAAGAAAATTCACCTAATTTCTGAAATGAATTAATTTAATGGTCCGTGGCATAAGCAACACATAAGAGTATTTATGGTAAAAACATATTCCTTAAATATAAAAAAAAAAACAGAGGCACAGATTGCTCGGCTGGTCTTGTAATATACCCGTATCCCAAAGCTGCGTCGTTAATAAATGTTTTTTTATTCAATTTCATACTAGAATTAACAATATATTGCATAAGTAGCTTAATTTAGGAACTATGGTTTCATTTGTGTTCCTAAAAGAGTAAAGAATGTTCTCGTGATCCAGTCCTGTTGTATCAGAAATCCTTTTCCAGACATACAGTATATGAATTTCAAATTCTCAGAAATGCATGGCTAAAAGCTTTGATCCCCCTGCTCTTTTTCTATTCTCCTTCCCTCTTCTCAGCAGGTGGCCGAGCATTAACCTTTTGCCAGTGTTTCTAAAATGAGGGCTGGGTCGGTGGGAGGCTGGTACCCTTACGGCACATCCCCAATCTCCAACGCCTCGGCCTCTTGCCCCTGTGAACCGCCTCATTCATGCAAAAAATGAGGGCTCAGCGGAGGTGTCTGGCTTTGATCAAGAGGGCTCTCTCCCCAGTCGCGATTGATGGCCAACACCCAAGTGCAAAAGGCTTTTGTGCACAGCAGAGAAAGCGAGACCTGAATGGAGTGTTAAGGAGCAGCGTTCTGGGATTTCAAACCCGGGTCTGCTGTTTTGTGTACAAGGACCTAAAACTCTTAAGAACTCGAGACATTTAGGGCACATTTTATAATCCCTTTTCAAGCCAAGAAAAATAAATGCTGTGTGTTCTTGTCAAGACTTATTCCCCTTGTACTTCAAATGGTTTAATTAAGAAAAGGACATTAAGTTCTATCAGGCTTCTAAGTGCTGTTGCTTGGGATTGGGCAAGTGTCACGATTCCGGTTCGACTTCTCCTCTCCAGGGCTGACACTCTCCGGTCGGTTGGTCGATTGGTTGTTCGATACGCTCGCTGCTGTTGATTTAATAAGAAGAAAAGCGCTTCGTACTACATTAATTTCTTAATGAAGGGTCACTTGTTTTGCTGCTATTCAATAATAAAGAATAATTTAATTGTAACAATTATTTATCCCAGACCTTCCCACTACTGTAGGCGGGGTAGGAGCAGGCCTCGGTGTCTCTGTCCTTGTCGCTCAGTCCTGACAATTGTTTCCATAATGCATAAAGTTGGCAGTTTGCGGGGGTCGGGATCGATTGGCTCTCATATCAGGTCGGTGGAGTATGGCGGATATTTTATAAACACTGACCCACACTTCACGTCTTGATAGACTTCGACTTTGAACGTACCAGAATCTGAATATTTCTAGTATGTTTGGTCTAAGAAACAACCTACTAGCTTTGTTTATAACATAATCGAGGCGCATCCCCTTGGCAACGGCCTCGGCGACTCGTTCCATCTTTGGAGATCATTTGAATATGTGCTGGTTGCTGTCTGCTTTGAATCTCTTGTCATCTAAGTATATATAAGAGCTTTTTATGTTTGTATGTAATTCATTTTGACTACCAGCGCTGTGGCCATTTAGTCAATTGTGCAGATTATTTATTTTTTTGTTCAGTCGGTTGAAGAGTAGGTAGAATTTCAGTCGACCAAGATGTTCCTTGGTTGACAACAGCCTGACTTCTCTCCTGATACCGATCGCTAAACTCGCTCCATACTCCAACATCAAGTGCTGAAATTCAAGATCAGATGATTTTAGATGAGTTCAGTAGTGGGGTCACTACATTATTTTGAAGAAAAAGTTCCACGTACGAAACATTTTTAACCATAGCTGTAAATGTTTTTTTCTTTTTAGCAACTGTAGAAAAAGAAGTTTGCATATCCTTAAAAAGAACAAAGAATTTCAAAGGATGTTATGTTGCACCTGAAACACTGTAAATGTAAAAAAAATATATAATATTTAGGTAAAATACTGTATTGTGAGTAGACTCGTTGAGATCTTCTTATGCAAGATGTCGGGAGTATGTTATGTCCATCCACCCACCCCAACCCTCCCTACACAGACTCTTAACTCGGGACACATCTGTGTGTTTCTCATTTCCAAAGGACAACAGGCTTTTTTTACTACGTGTGTTCACTTGTCACCATTATGATGAAGCTCTCATTACCTTAGAGAAGAAGCCATTTCAACCCAAACCATGCCGTTTACCGAACCAAAACCATAACCTCTAGCGTTGTCACTCATAATCGGTGTTCATTTTTCAACGGTGATTTGTATCTGTTCTGGAAAGCACAGACGAATGATGTTGTCTTGCTGTTAGTCGGATAAGAAAAGCCTGTGTTGCTCCAGAGGGGATGAACCAATAATATATTTGTTCTTTTAATCTGGAGGACTTTTGATTTTGACAGCTTGAGATTGCTGCTTTTTCTTGCATATCATGGCAGGCTAGACACACCATCATTTTTAACTTGTCCAATACATGTATGCAATGAGCTTTAATTAGCTCCATTTGACCTCTTTTTAAATCTTTTTTTCTTTTTTTTTTTACCTCAGCTTGCCTTCGGTCTTATTTAAGGTGCAGGTCAACCCATTCCTTGCACGTGCAGTGTGAGTGATGGTAAGAACAAAACAGTGAGTTCTTCTTGTCAGGAGTAAGTCTGAGCTGAGTGTAAATCCAGTCCAGTGTAAATGTCTTCTGGCTGCATTGCAGTACGGACTATTGAGCCACAGCTGGTGAAGAAACCAGTGTCTAACCGGCTTATTTAATGATTTCTCCATGATTCTGCGAACACTGAACTAAGCGATCACTGTCACAGAATACTCAGCACCGTGCTAAGAGTGAAAGTAATGTCACTGCAGTAGAGGGAAGCGCAGATTAGACTTTCTTTCAGTCCCTGTGCCGATACCTGGGCCTCGGGTGTCGTCTGATACCAGTGTTTAATTAATAAGCTGTGTGACTCACTGTGGGACTGGGATCACTCTTTTATGTGGAAGGCAACATCAGCAAAACGTAACAAATATAAATAAATAGATACGAATGAACGGAATTATTTATTAGAATAATGTGCCCGATACCAGATGGGCCCATTGTCTCAGACAAACAACCCGCTGTTCGAGTCAGTATCGAACCGATATCTGATATCCGTATCAGTGCATCTCCACTGCAGTGCGACTGTCTCGGTCGTTCCATATCAGTGTATTTTACCGGCCACAGGAGACCATATGCTATTTAATGAAAAGTAGCATGGTTCAGATTTAGGATGAGTGTCCCGTTGCTGGTTAATTGCCTCTGAAACCCTGACGAACCACCGCAGAATTAAATTCAGCCATAGAGTCTCATTTGGAATGGAACTGAGGCAAAGTGGGATCCTAACTATGTCATGGATGACAGACCGCTAATATTTTATCTGAGATAAAGAGAATGATGAAATTATGAATCTAGCTCATCAGCCATCTGTGCTCTCTTATTTCATTGTGGGGCCTCTGTTTGTCTGTGGCACACATTAGGAAGCTGATGCATAGTGAGTGTGAGCACTCCGTCTAACCTTTGGGGAAAGGCTAAGAATAAACACTTAAATAAAGCGTTTTTGATGGCTGGTAGCTGTTGCTACCTGGGCATTCAGACAGTACACCAGCGCGGAAAGGTCACTTGTCCCAAACATATGCGTAATTGGGCCTAAAATACCACCTGGCATGTTTTCCTCGCCCAAGATGCCCTGGATTCTGTCAACCTTTACCATATAGACAGGTAAGTATGTTCTGTCCATCCACGTTACACCAGTTCAATTTATGCCCCGCATTTATTTTTCAAGTTCAGCAGATATTTTCCTGATAACTTGTCAGCCCCAAAGTATAACATTTGTATAATTTCTGATACTAGTTTGTGACTCCCTCAAGTTGTGGTTAAGGTTAAAATTGTACATATTCAGAAGGTGAAAGAAAAATGAAGCTGGTATTTGTTCTTACTTCTAGATTGACTCGACATGAATCACTCACCAGCAATGCTAATACGTAAGGATTCTTTTCCCTTCTCTACCAAGTTCTCTAATAAACCGACCGCGGACTGGAAGATGAAATATTAAAAGTTATGGTCTGTGCAGGTTGTCACGGAAAACCATTACTCTTTCCATATTCACAAACCTCCACAATATAAAATCCATTAGGTTTCTAAAACCTGCATTCACAGCAGGAGACACGGCGTACGCAAATGTCATCAGGTAGAGAAGAAATGAATGTCGCTGCGCTCGGGGCTCGTTTCATGATTGAGTGCTTCTGACAGATGGCATCGTGTTCCGTGTTTGTCATCGCACTGATCGTGGTCAATTCTCAGGAAACTTTCCATTGACTTCAGCACATTTACCTCCACGTCAGGACACCGGTGGGAGGTTCCAATGCTCGCAGAGTGAATGATTTCCTCTGGTGTCAGGGGAAGGCCATCAATATGTGAGTCACTGCAGTCTCCCGCACTAAGAAAGTGTGGCGTTGGAAGTGTGGATGGGAAGAAGGTGTTTTGTGTGTATTATTAAAACATTAGATTTTTTGGAGTGCAGTTACATTGCGCATCAGTGAATGTGAGAGTTTTGAAATATACTTTGGGGTGACTGTCATTGTCCTCTAGCGGAATAACACACAGTAAATGCCATTGGTTGTTATTGTTAGAATACGTGCTATTTTGTTTTGATGCTGCACTGCATTTATATTCTTTTCTGATAACAAATTACATAAGTGCAACTGACATGAGCAAAAAAAAAAAGAAGAAAAAGAGGCACGATATCACTTAAGCATGGCAATGTTTTCAATTTGCTTATTGAGTGTTTTCTTTGACATCATTATGTCTCACGAGCGAAATTCCCCAAACACAAAATACAGTAGGCGTTTCTTACCTTTGGTTAAATTATCGTCTTCGCACCCTCATTTACAACAAAGCCTTCGAGTTCCATTACTTTTGATGTTCTTCGCTCGTGTGGAGGTGGGAAATCGCTGTTCACTCAGAAATGCCAACGCCAAGGGGAGTTGTCAAGCTCTGATCCGCATTAAGGGCACGCATCGATCTGACCCGTGCTTGCAAGTCCCCCTTGACTAACCACCCGCAACCCCGCTTCCCACTGCTAGCTGATGGGTGGGAGACCACGAGGTGCCCTCTTCAGCTCTCCGCTCTCCAGCTTTCCTCCTCCTGTACTTTTTGTCTTACTTTTGCAAAGATGAGTAAGGGCTCTCTGTCCTGGAGGCATTTCACTCCCAGCCCTCTACACCTCTCTGCTTGTTCTCTCCGCCTGCTTCTCTCGAGCTGTTCTTTTTTTAAAAACGCCAGTGTCAAAGTTCTCCGTTCTCCTCTCTAGGCAGCTTTGCACTTTGTCTTAATTTGAGCGGTGTTGTTTTCATCCCGGCATTTGAGCAACCGCAGAGGGCAAAGAGCAACTTTGTAGATTTCTTTGCTCAACACCTACACCACAGAGCAACTAATTCTTGTAGTTTGAAGTCTTGTTTATTGGTTACAGTTGTTACAGGAAGTTGTGGAGGGGGGAGGGGGGTGTGTGTGTGGGGGGGAGAGGAGGGGGGGGTGAGATGAAGTGTGATCGGGCAACTTTTCAAAGCTCTCCGTCAGCAGCCTCGTGGAAGTGGGAAACTGGGGAATTGAAGTAGTCTCGCGGTCACTTTCTGTATCTGAATAGTGGATTCTCACTTTTATTTATGTTCATTAATATTCTGCTTCTACGAGTAGTCCCGTGGCCTTTAAAACATGCTGAATGAGAGTTTAATTATGTTCCTCCATCATAAAATTGGACAGAATAAGGCTTGTAAAACTACGTCTCGGTGAGCTCAAGCAATAGATAAAGTGAGAGAAGTCGTAGTGAGTAACTACACCATCGGCTCTGAATATATAAATCTACTATTCCCAATAGTAGGTTCCCAAAGATGAGTTCTTTCATTCTTTAAAAAATGACATCTGCAAAAGCAGTACCTCATTTGTTTCTCTGTATCCTGATTCCGTTCATTATATTACTTCAAATTAATGAATTGTTTTTACAAGACCTTAACATGGTTAATACAGTATATTAAAAGACAGTACAGGAACTTAGGATTGTGCAGTTGACCAGTCAGACAACGCACGTTGGGTTTGTTACTGTCTGTTCTAGGAGATGGTGTTACAGGTGTCTCTGCCAGCTCTCTCTGGTTTTATGAATAATATCTATATTCTTGTAGAGACTGTAGGTCCATCAAGGCCTGGCATTGAACGGTTTGAATTCTGCACAACTTGCTGAAATGATGAATTTACAATACTCACCATTATTACTGGTGCTATTTTTTCTAAAGACATCTTATCTATGATTATGAGAAATATATTATTCAGTACAGTCCATTAAACTTCTATAAACGGCAAGCATTGACACGCTCAGGTTTTAATGTTTTAGTGTCTTAAACCATCATCTGTGAGGTGAAAACACACAAAGAAATGAATGTGCGCGTGTCCTGCTCACACATTAGGTAATAACACTTCTTGCCTTGCCTCTGCTCCGGTAGATCGCCACAGCCTTCTGTCCCCGACCACGAGAATAGCCTCTGGTTTCTGTCTGCCTTCTCCCCTGACGGCTTGGCGTTCCACCGAGTGGATTTCTCCGCAAGAGCTGATCCGAGACCGTTTGCCTGTTGTGTCTCTTCTGCCTGGAATAAAGCTTCGCTCATCGATTCTCTGTGTCCGCCGCACTGCCCCTGGGTCCTAACCACACCCGTTACAATTTTGGCTTTATCGTTCAAACAATAACCCATACAATTTCAATTTGGCATATTTAAACAAAATCACTGTCAGGATTCCGAACAACCGTAGTCATCACAAAAATTAACTAACTAAAAAAAAAAGAAAAAAGGTCCAACAACAGCTTCAAAACCTGAGGAGCTACGTTAGCATGTGTGATGGTTGAGTCCAGTTAGATGTAAATGATGAAGTGGGTGGCTGACTGAAAGATAAGTGTCTATATACTGTCAACCAGCGTATGCCCCGCGCTACACCTCTGCTTGGATGACAAGCTAAACGGTGCCTAAAACATAGTTAGACTCTAAGATTGCCATAGATTATATGGCATTACTCTTGAAACACCACCACACGTGGTAACCTCTTGACACCAAGTGACATTGTCTTGGCAGTTTTGGAAAAAGGTATCCGAGCTGAATTTGTGTGTCGAGAAATATTCTTTCATTATATAACTCTGCGGCATATGTTTTAAATCTTGGGAATGACATTGTTTGTGTGAAAGAACGTCTGTGCCTGGATAACGATTAACTTAATGACTGCTTCTATCTGATTAATTTTCACTCTTCTTCCTTAACTTGAGATGTAATGAGGCTCGTGGGCATTTCCTGAGTTGTTTTTAGCATCATCGTTCCATTTGTGATGTTTACTGTGGAAACTGTTGAGCTAAAAGAAAGAAGAAAAAAAAATCTTACTGTGATGTGTAAAACACTGGTTGAGAAGGAAGTGACATGCTCACATTTGTTTGACGGTCACCATGGAAACGCTCATTGGCAATTGACCGAAAAGGGACCCAGGTAATCTTTTTAAAAGGAGACGTTGTGACATACTCACATTCTGATTGAGATCGTCTTTGAGCTATGGAGCTTGAGATGAGACAAAAAGGCATCCGCTACATCTGCTGCCAATATTACAATATGATACAAAAACACTGTGCACACACTTGGTTTCATTTTTTACCTTCGCTGAAAAAAAAAGAAGAATGGAGTGAGAAATGAAACCAGTGCAAAACATTTTTATTTATAGGTTATAATTATATTACCGAGTAGTCCAAATGATATTAAAGCAGTGCTAAGATTGTGGAACAGTTTACCTCAGCACTATTCCCTTTACTTATCAGAAAATACAATTATTGTTGTGGAGTGAAGTTAATACTGAAGTGTGAGTGAAAACAATATGGATTCACTTTGAATACAAGCAGGCTGGATTCCAGATTCAGCTTCAACCTAAAAAAAACCTCAAATGAAGACCGGATAGCAGCAATCAAATACTTAACTGTTGGATGTTATTTTGTTGCTTTTCTGGTAGATGAATTGGAATATGCTGTAATTACAGTTTATCAAAATAGGGGAAACGCCAAGTCTTAAAATGGAATGAAAATTCAATAACCCGCTTGTGCAACCATTTGTTCTGCTCCAACAAATCTCTCAGAGTTTATTTAAGTGATTAATTACGGCAACAAGAAAGCCTTGGAAAACACTGGCCTTGCAGTAATTATTTTCCACTCAACAAAAAACTCACTCGGTCAAAAACTCATTCGGTCAAATCTGCCCATCTTTCCTAGTTACACAGTGGACGCTTAAATCACCGCCTCCATGTGGCTTCTTAGCAAGCATACGTGGAATAACCTTCATGTTTATACTCTGATGAAATGCTGATCGGAGCAGGCGCACTTTATGATGAGGAAATACTGCATTCATTTCATATTTCACTAATCTTGTCCGTATTAGTCTCGAGTGTTCCCAATAAAACACAGACCATGGATTTTGCTGACAGCATTTCTCTGCAAATGCTTTACCAACTGCCAACAAGAACAGCCCATCTTAAGTCCTCTGATCTTCAACCCATTGAATCTAATTTAATTCTAACATGTCACAGTGTATCTGTTACGCTGTTAAACTCGATTTCAATGTGCTTGTAATAACTGCTTCGGTCTTGGATTTTCTTTTCCCCCGGTTGCGTTGCTGTGCTTATTAGAATATTCTATGCAGTTTATTTACTGTCAGAAAACCTAAGACTTAAAACTTTGTATTTTAACACCACTGAAAATATTGAAGTTGGACTAAAAAAACTTTCTGCTGTCAGCTACATCTTGAATGTCAAGCCAATTATCCTGTTTTGTACCATCTTAACCCTAGACGTTCAATCATCTCCCGGATACAATTAACATTACAAACTTTATATCACTTTACAGAGATGTGGTATTGGCATTATGTGCATGCCTCCTTCTTAATTCGGTCTTGTTATTGTCATGCCTGTGGGGGTGGTATGGCCTTTCATCATCACGATCACCCACTCTTCTATCTTCTAGTCCGTCTCTGATATGTATCAGCATGGAACCTACTTTTAAATAAATTCATTCGCCCACGTTGGTCACACCTTTGAACCAGTGCAGATGTTTTCCCAATGCTACTTGCACTCCAGCATTTTTAAAAAGTTGCAAAGTTTAAATGATTTATTTACTTTGGCTTTAACTCAAGGGGTTTGAACGAAAGTCTGAGTGTTGCAATTTAAAACTACGTTCAGTAAATCTTTTGTAAAGAAGGAAAGAGAATGTTGCCAGAAGAGCTTCCAGCTGTGTGAGGCGGTTCTTGGGCACAGCTGTGCTCGGAGCTAAATGCTAAAGTCAGCATGCTAACATTCTCACAATGACTCACATGCGGATGTTTACCAGCTATGATGATAACCCTGTTCATCATATAGCTTGTTAACGTTTGCTAATTGGCACTAAACACAAAGTATAGCTGAGACTGATAAGAATGTCATGGTGTTGCAACGTAATTGATCCTTAAAAAAAATCTCATTATTTCATCCTGACAACAGGAAAAATTTATGTCTTTACAAAATTTCACAGCAATCCATCAAAATGGATGTTGAGGAAATGTTGCGAAATAACAAATGTGTCATCCTCAGGGTGACTCGAGATTACATTTAAAAAGATCACCAAAGGCTTCATCCTTTGAGACCATGCATGAGCTTTTTTTATATAAAATATAGCAATCCATCCAGTAGTTGTTGAGACATTATCTAGCCTCAAGATAATGCTACATCTGCAACCATTTGGGCTTTTTGAAAACTTAGATAATGCCTTATTGTATGTCGGGACAGATAGAATTGCACCACAGTCCTTTGGATTGGCCCCACTGCCTCTGCTTTTATCCAGGAAAAAAACGAAACATTTAGGTCTTTTTTGGTTAACTTCTGCAAACAAAAAGCAGCGTGATAAGCAGTGTAATTGAAGAGGAATAGATATTACCACTGGACAAATTCAGTAGAAAGACCTCAAGGAGCTTTAATGCAGCAGATCTGATGCAGGAAAGCTTTTTCTTTTTTTAAATGGAGAGGTAAAACCTTGATATTCAGTCGGCAATGTGAATATAGCCATCTTGTTAGTGGATATTAAACACAGTGTGCATAAATTATTCACACGGACCCACATTAACAACCTCAGCCAGCAGGTTGTCCTACCTGACGCACGAAAGCCTGATTCAGACACAAATCTTTGCCACAGCTTGTGCTGCAGAGAAAAATGACAGACTCACAACGGGACGATTTGTAAATCAGAATAGTTATTTGTCAAAATTATTCCCAAAAAGTTTGGATGTTTTTCACCGCAACCTTCAGAAGAACACCATTAGCATGTTAAAAGACGACAAACAACATGCATTGAACCCTCCGCTGAGTTTACGGGGAGAGACTTCTTAGTGGCTTCTGTAGCTACAGTGCTGTGCTGCAGACTCTAGGAACAAAACAAAACAAAACAAAAAAAAATACTGAGGAAATCTGTCACTTTTCTGAAGCTGAAGTGGAACGAAGTGTTATCACATTAATAGAGTTTGAGTCGCATCTTAAGTTGAGGAGAGATGTTAGATATCAAAGTGTTTTGGAGGGGAAGCGGCGAAAAGGAAAGTCAGTTCCGTAAGAGAGGAATTAGAGCTCAGGTGTTTGAGGTTTTTATACACAGTTTCTTGGTAATTGGAGTATCGGTACAGAAAGAAAACACATGAAACACACATTTGAATCCGTTTCTCTCACATCCTTCAGTAGAATAAGGGGAGGCAGAGCTTCAAAAGGTAATTACATTTTGGTATCAAAGAGCAGGCGGCAGTTAGAGCTTAAGGCCCAAAAAAATAGAGTCCAACCTATTCCTCATTACCTCAGAAGACAGGGGTGGAAGTGTTCTTTCTTGGTGTGTGTGTGTGTGTGTGTGTGTGTGCGTGCGTGCGTGCGTGTGTGTGCGTATCAGTGTGTGTTTACTGCGGGTCAGGAGGCTGCCCTGTATATCTGTGTTTGCATATTGTTTGTTGACTCGTCTTTGGCAGGAGCCTTTTACACTTCAGAGAACAAAGGCAATGTTTCCAATTATAGTGGATTTCATTTGGTTGATGCATTGTAATGGCCGCCGACTTGGACAGGTGTTGTTGGTTCTAAAATGTATGTGCGACTCCCTCGCCTTTTTTTTTCTTTTTCTTCAGAGTCGGAGATGGCGGGCGGTGGGAGAGGAGGGGAGGATGTAGGGATTCTTCGAGGGTTTTTACTGGCCTGGGGGACAGCTGTAGCACTCTGTGTGTGTGTGTGTGTGTGTGTGTGTGTGTGTGTGTGTGCGTGTGTTTTCTTTTTTTTTATTCATTACACAGTAGAAAACCCATCAGTACTGTGTCCTCTAGGGAGTGTTTTGTTCAGGGCTGCCTCGGCCTTCACTGCGTGTCTGGCACGCTTGTTTGAATAGTAAAACAGTGAGAGTAAAATTGTAGTTGCAAGATTTATGTTTCCCTGTGTGATTCAGAGAAGTAAGGTGAAGGATGTAAAAAAAGGAAAGTGGCATTCAGAGCTGGGCATAATGATGGTGATGATGACGAGGATTAGGATCGGGGGATATGGCCTCAATCTTTTGTCCCGATAGGTCATTTCATATCTCGACGAGGATATGACGACATGACATGTTTTCATTGTCTTCCCGACCGAACTGTTTGAAACAGTTTGAATCACGTGGTTAACGAACGAAAACAAAACCCCCAAAACTACTTCAGTAGGTCAGGGGCAACAACGCTAAAAAAGACGTTGTTCTGGTTAATGACAACAAATATGCCTGTAGTGGGGACCGGCGTCACATCACCATAGAAACAACATAGGCAACATAAAAAGGAAAGACATGTTAATATATACATACAGTATACTGTATATATAGGTATATATATATATATATATACATACAGTATATATATATATTCATAAATATATAAAGATATATATATATATACACGATATAGGATAGAAACAACATAGGCAACATTAAAAGATATATATATATATATATATATATATCTTTTAATGTTGCCTATGTTGTTTCTATCCTATATCGTGTATATATATATATATTTATATATATATGTATATATTTATGAATATATATATATATATATATGTTTTATGTATATTATATATATGTATGTATATATGTATATACTGTATGTATATATATATATACTGTATGTATATATATATATATATATATATATATATATATATATAGCCCAGCTCTGACAGACAAAATGAATGACTGACTGATGATGATTAAAGTTTTTGGTGACCCTGCTCATGAGGATGTAGGTTCTGAAGAGGCTGATGGGGCCGATGTGATGGAGGTCACAGGGGCTCATTCAAACATAACACCTGACCAAATATATTAATCAAAAAGGTCTCATCGCTTCCGAGGTAAGACAAAGACTTCAAAAGTAGATCATAATCGCGTCCTTCTATACTTGACCACTCGTGTAAAGAGGCCAAATAACCTTCATTGGCAGGAGCGCTGTGCGAGCGGTGTCAGGGGTAATCAAGCGTTCTATTTTCCCACCCTCATCAGTTACTGAAAGTGGGCCGCCATCTCCCTGACTGGACCTCGCACACACACACCCACACACACCCACCCACACACTCCCACACACACACGCACACACGCACACACGCACACGCACACACACTGCAGCCTATGCAATTATCACACACGTTACATTAGGCCACTTCTGCTATCGGTGGTAGTTGAGATGGAAAGCAAAGGTAATGACGGTCCTCATATAGGAGTCATCACGAAGAATGCTGCGCTCAGAAAGAGCATCAAATGAATCGTTGCATTGCAGTATGAATTATAGAAAAAAGCAGTGTGCGTGAATAATCTTCATCGCTGTAGTTCAGGATATATATATTTTTTATTTTTAGCACTTAGGCAAATCATAGCAATACGGATCGAAATTTAGACATTTGCTTTGATATTGAAATGAAGCGAGGCAGAAGAAAAATGTTTCTCGGACAAAACGACCGGCGCTGTTAAACAATTTAAATGACAAATGCGGGTCAAAATCAGGTCCAATTCAGTATTGCACATTCAACACCCTGCAGACCGCAGCACTTTGGTTTCGGAGAGGAATATCGGAGGCTCAGGAGAAGCGCACGGGGGAAACTAAGTCAGTTTGTGTCAGTAGCAGAGGAGCAGACGAACGTATGGTCTCCACTTTTACTATCTTCTCTTCCCCCATCTGCTCTGCTTTCGTTTGTAGTCCTCAACAAAGCTTGAAACTGCTCCCAACATTCCTCGAGGCTTCGTATCCCTTTCTTGTGAGAGGGAGCGCGTTCAATAATTAAATAAATAAAAGCCGCCTTAATGTTTTATGAATGGTGCACCCGCATACGAGCTCCTCGCTGAAAACACCCTTGTCAGGATGTGAGGGGTGCTGGCTTACTTGTCAGGTGAACTGATTACTGTAGTAATTATAGCAGCAGATAAAACTACATGAAGTGGAGCGGTGGAATGAGCAGTTAACATGTGTTTCTAGTTCTGCTTTACCTTTATAATATTACATGATGTGTCTTCTTCATGCACCGCGTGTCAGTCTGAGTCGACTGTCGGTCTCTTTACACTCGACGCTTCTATTCGCGTTTTTTTTTTTTTTTTAGAATTAAGCTTCAACTGTCCGTCATCATATTTTATGATGTCCTCACACTGAAATCCTCAATTTTAATAAAGTGATTCACTGGATTAAAGGAGTTTTTTTTTTTTTTTTTTTTTTTATTAAATTAACTTTCTTTAATGAATAAAAAACGTCAGTTTCGTCCACATGGAGGTTTAATTCCACTCCAGAGGAGGACAGAATCTGTTTGATGTGTGAGCGAGGTGAAAATGAGAATGAGGTGCACTTTTTGTTTTACTGTCCTATCTACGAGGACACGAGGGAAGTACTCTTTCGTAAAAAAAGACTTCCATTTATGTGGATTTCTTTTGTCTGGATGACAACGGGAAAACTTCAGGACAGGAACCTTTTTTTTGGAGCGGATTTTATTTGCCAGGCCTGGGAGGGAAGGCGGACTACTTTGTGAAGTGACCGGTCATTTTGTAATTGGATGAAACTCGCGTGTCCACTGCAGCTGTATTTTTGGTGTCATATAAACCCATGGGGGTTGGGCACATTATGTGCATGTCACGGAAATAAATCAATCAATCAATCAATCAATCAAAGTAGGTGTGGACTGTGAACTAATGGCCACAGGGCTCTCTGTGTGGGGGAGTGAGTGACAGAGAGAGGGGAAGGTGGAAGGTGGACTATTGGACACAATCTCTCTGTACTTTTATTAAAAACATACGCAGAACAATACTTTGTCAGCCGTCCACCCCGTGATATTTTCTAGTTTAAAGTTAACCCAGCCTGCCCGACAGCTGGTTGTGGGTCGACACCACTACTACAGCGCCGCCACGACTGGAATCTTGTTCTCTAAATTGTATAATATTAATAATATTACTGTAGCCTGATCTTAATATGCAACTGTGCCAAAATAAACTGACTTAAAACAGAATAGATATGCCCAAAAAATAAATAAAAAAATGTAAAAATAGCTGCGCAGCATTAGACTGTTTCAGAATGAGGGAAGCTTTGTACTATTTGCTGAAGCTGGAGTGTTCACAGGCTTTGCGTGTTCTCTCCTCATGACAGTGTTCCTCTCTCCTCTCATTGTCTACCTCTCACATGCACTGCCTCACCCTTACAGTCTATTGAGTCAGCCGAGAATCTCCAGTATTCCAGAAGTGCATCGCATGCCAATTCCTATATATCAAGTGTGCATTTTGACCTTGGTAGGGTGCAGAGAATCACTACTCAATCAATGCTATTAATTAATCACATTCCGACTAGTGCAGGAGTCAGGTGGTGGGCAAACACTCTTTAACTGCTTCTGTGAAGCGCTGCGTAACGGAGGGTCTTCGGCCTCAGCGTTGGAGATGTGGCCCGTAGCGCATCAACCAGCCGGTCTTTAATGTCCGCCGGCCCGGCGTTGCTCTCTCTCCTCTCTCTCCTCTCTCTCCTCTCTCTCCTCTCTCCTGTTGGTCTGCCACTTCTTTGCGATGAGGAGATATTGAGTGGAGAGCCGCAAACCCCAGGGTTGGGTCTCGGCAGCCTGCGGATGTGCTTGAGCTGTGAGAATGAGAAAGGAGGGGGAGGAAGAGGTTGTGGTAAAGGTGTGTAAGGCTGGAGGGTGGGGTTTGCGGGGTGGGGGGCGGGGGAGGGGATACAGTTCCTCATGCAGGTGGAATTGTTTTCTATCTGCTGAACTGGAAAACATTTCAGAGAAAAACGTGTGGGAGGTTTAGTCGAGGAATGCCAAACCACTCTGCTGAATAGTAAAGCTTCCAAATGCAGCACTAAAACCGCTCTTTGAAACGTGCATTAGCTGTACGTTTAATAAAATGTTTCTTTACCGTCTGTACGAGCAAAGTGAACACACAGTATACACCGCGGGGGCCGCAATAAGTCTGATCATTCAAAGCAGTAGGGAAAAAGTGAAATGGTGAGGTATTGTCTCAGCAAAGGTCCAAACCTGAAACATAATCACGTCACAACAATATAAAACAGAGGCATTTTTGCTTGACAAATGACTTAAATGATTAATCAATCATCAAATTCTGTAATAAATCTGTTAAATGTTGTGTTTCTCAGTGTTTGTTTCTTCTTGTGTTCTTCTCAACTTCAAATATTTTGAATCAGCCAACAGGATGTGATTCATCATACACCGATGAAAGCATTCTCTGTGACTGCTTGGCTACTGATTTCCTTTTCTCTATTCATTATTTTTTTTTACTTTCTAGATTATTTGGACACCAAGTCAATTGTGCATGCCTGTAGAAACACAAGCCATTTCATTCACAAGTCCACTGATACGATAAATGCGTTTGTGCAGTTCATAACTTAGTTTGTACATACTGTATACTGCATTTAAAATAAGATCACTGGATTCTTACAAACTCATCAGAATGCATTACTCTCCGAGGCCACAGAGGGAATCGTTTACTATTCTAAATGACTTAGAATCACTGTTGTGTTCATGACTAGATTTTATATACAGTGGTGTTGCACGTCAGGTGTTGTCAGAACTTGCCATTTAAAATGATACAATACCCCATTAGTTAGTACCGGTACTTTAAGAATGATGCTGTTTTATTAAGAGCTGTATTTATGAGTTTCAATGTGTGACAGCGGGTCAGTGTGCACAACGCTCTGCTTCAACTCCTCGTGGGCGTAGGGGGTGTGCCAACCGTTTTTAGTTTTTTTGTGTGTTATTAATCACGTTGCAAATAGAAGTGCTCTTGCTGACGGCCCACGGCTTGTCAACAAAGCAGACGCACTAAAGTACTGTTGCTGAGGGTTATGAGTTGTGGCCATGGATGTATAAAGACAGCTATATACTTATGAAAGTAATAAAATAATAGCACGGAGGCTCAGTGGTCTGAACCAAGACAACACACTCTTTATTGCTCCCACCTTGTCAACGGTGGCGCATTACAGCTTCACTTCCTCAGTTCTTACCTTTCACAATAAAAGCCCAAAACGTATATACTCTGCATCACTGCAGAGGAGTGACGTAGTGACGCCATGTACGGCTCCGGTAGTGGCAGCGACCTGTCAATCACAGTGAGCCCTCTCTAAAGCATACCCTGCTTTATGGTCTGTTTGACTCTAAATGGACCATAATATACTAAATGAACATCATGCTGTATTGAAGAAGACTTGAAACTAGAGATTGAGACCATAAACTCATGGACTTCTATACAACCGGAGGAGTTGCCCCCTGCTGGTCAGTGGAGAGAATGCACGTTTTAAGACACTTCCGCATTGGCTTCATTCGTCAGAACCCAAGGTTGCCGCCTGGAGGCAAATCAACAAATTGGCTTACAGTACTGCTTGCACTTATCTCTGCTTGGTTTTAACCTTTGATAAGCAGCAAGCAGCATTGTGATGTGAAGGTGGACGGATGTAAGCATGTAAAGACCTGATCTTAAGAGTCTATCGAGTCCTTGTTGGCTTTTGAAAATATTTACAGTTTTTCTTTTTTAGTTAATATTAAAACAAAGAATTTTAAGTTCCATCATCTGTCATCTATTATTCCAATTACTTTTCCTGATGTTTTAGGTTTTTGCCGTGCTATCGTTTCAGTATCGCTATCAAGATATTTCTGTAGGTATCGTATCAAAGTCATAATTTTGGTATCATGACAACACTAAGATACAGCATGACCGTTGCCTCTGCTAAAAATTGTTTAAACCGTCTTTAATCAATATTTTTAAACCATTATTATGTATTCGTCAGGCTGCTTAAAGCTCTAAAAAGCCACTGTACACCACCTGCTCAGAACCTGCTCAGCAGACAGACACAGTTAGCGACTATCTGGTGAACAGAATTGAGCATTTAGCAGCTAAAGAGCCAGATATTTCCCTCAGGAGTTGGTAGAGACCAAAAACGGAGCTAAAAAAGACTGAATGTTGGACTGCTGGACGTGTAAATATGCAACTGTTTGCTAGCAAGTTCATCAAATCAACTTTAATGGTGATGATAAGTCAATTTTGTGTCCACAAAATAGTTTCCACTGCCCTCAAGAAGCCAAAAAGATATATTACAGCAAGCCGAAGTCTAAAAAGCGTCCTGACAACTTCACCACATATCATTTTACACAAAACTCGACGTGTGGGAGTATGAGACAGCCTTAAATGAGGCAGAGAGCCGTCTGTTTTTAGGACACATTACGTGCTGTAACTGCTGAGTGTCTCTATTAGCATTGAAGTCATTCACAGTGAAATGTTCCAGAACCAGATGAATAAATGCATGACAGTGTGATATTATCAATAGGTGTTATAGACGGGAATCACTGTGGACGGGATTCACAGATCATTGTAAGAGATCAGTGGATGACACTGACAGAGAGTTAAAACATTATAGTTACGTCATGTACACTAATACACCACTCACTCGCTTGAAGGTAAAAAAAAAAAAAAAAAGAATCTCATTCTGCACCCAGACAAGGCCATGGTCTCACTTCAGTGGTTGCTTGTGTTCTCAGGTGTGTTAAACTCCACCTGTGTTAAAAGACGCACCATTTCTGCTATAATGTAGAGGAGCTTTGATAGTGCAGCTAAAATAAATCCTATAGTAACTTGAAACCGTATCGTGACTTTTGTTCGCTCATGTTTCCTATTTGTTCTCCCTCTGTTCACCATCTCTTTCACCTCACTGTTTTACTTGTCTTCTCCTTTCACCCCCCTCCTTTTTTGTTGTTTGTTTTATGTCTCTCTCTCTCTCTCTCTCTCTCTCATGTTGGAAACATTTGTTCTTTTATGTTCTGTTTGTCTCTTCAAACTGTTTTGGATAATGCATCATATCCGTGGTAATTATAGCACCTTCCAAAAGAGCAAGGATTAAGGTGACTTCATTCAGAACAAAAGATGAGAAAAATTAGGTTGCAGAAATTGTATTTTTCCCTTGGTAGAGGATGTTTCTGGTGTTTGTTACTTTAGTGCAGCGTTAAGAGTAAGTGCGGTGTTGCAGCTTAAAATGTTGAGCTGCCAAAAGTAATTAACCTATTTCGATTGTCTCTGACACGTGTGACATACAGTGAACAGTGTATATTTTCAAAGCTGTGGTCAATAAGCCTTGAACATATCTTATTTGTTCGGGCACGCTGTTCTGCGTGTTGTGTAAAAGCATAACAAATTGTTGGGTTGCAACCTAAAGGTTCTCTAATTATACAAAGGTTACGCGTTAACAATTACTGCATTCAATTATGGAGTCGGTGTGTGTGATAAACTCTGCCGTCGGCCCCATACAAACTCCTGTGCAGTTCTTCAAGCGTTATGTGGTTAATATAAGTGTATCCACCGCGCAGAATGAAAACAGCCGACCACAGGGCCGCTTCGGTAAATTGCTGCAGCTGCCCTTGGAGAGAGTCACCTCCAGCCAGCAACGCGGCGGGTGGATTGTGCTTTCCAATGTTATTTGTATAAACAGCTATTGATCTTAAGGGGAGGACTGGCACTAGTCAGCAACTTTATCAACAGCTGAAAAGAAATGAAATTACATTTTTTGATGGATGCTCCTGTCAGACAAAAAGAAAAACAAATGCCTACAGCGTCGCGAGGGGGTGGTGGGGGGTTGGGGGGGGGCAATCCTCGCCAACAATGATTGTGCAGGTAAACAAGGCTACACTGTAAGTTAATGTAATAGCCTTTGGATCCAACGCAGTTCTTATTATTTATTTATATGAATAGAGCACCTCTGACACTCTTGGAGGTTACCAATTTGTCTCTTTTTGACTGTTGCACCTTCACATTCCGTTAATGTTGCCTTGTTAACTCTAGCCCCGGTGATCGAAATGTAATTCCCCTGAGCAGAGTAGGCTTGAGCAGCAGCCCTTATACTGAGAGTGCTAATGAGATCCCAGCAAGCTCTTTCATAATGAAACATCTTTGAGGCCAATTGTCCATCACTAATAATCATATGGTAATAACCGCTGCAAAAATCTGCACCGAGGAAAAGAGTTGCACTCGTTTACTCCTTAAAGCGCACTCCGCTCTTTGGCGAGGGAAAAAGATGGGACAACCACAAAAAAAAAGATGTGATAAAAGTAAAAATGGCAGAAGATCATCACAAAGAATGGAGGAGTAAGTGGAAATAAAAGTTGAAGGAGGTAAATAAGGAGCGGGAATGGGATAAAGCGAGGAAGAGGTGGGGAAATTGGAAGAAAGAAAACGGCCACGGAGAAAGAGGTGACAATCCCACACATTTGATTAATGATAAAAAAGTGAAAAGGCTAACTATATATATAACTATAGATGAATAAGTGATCGTTAAATCAGTTGTCGGTGCGTGTGTGTTAGGGTTGGGGGTGCGGACAGTGTTGGCTAATGTTGGTTTAATGTAGTTGCTAGCTAATGGGCCATTCGTCATAATGCCCCTTCCTCATTTACAGTTGGCGTGGGTTGGGAGGACTGTATTAGCGCCACCACTGGGGCGAGCTGGTGAACGTAATGGAATCTAAATTGATGCCATCCAAAATCGGTGTGTGCGAGCAATAATTAGGGTTTCGGAGAGATGTTTTGCGCATCACTTTAGGCTTGTTCGGTTGAAGTAACAAATAATTTTTCACCAGTGTAGGTGTGGCAATTTTTTCGTACACGTGTCCAACACCCGCAAGAAATTTGTCTTCAAAGACTGATCAAAGACATAGAAATATTGCATCACTTGAGCCCCTCTCAAAGAGTAATGATGAATTTGCAACCACAGAGGGAATATCATACATTTTTGAAAAATTAAAAATATCAACGGCAGGGGCCTCCTAGGTGTTTTTGAATTTTTTTATTCCATCACCATGGCTACAGAAAAAGCCATGTGTTTTGAACAACAGGCACATCACTCTGATGTCCTCCTTGGTGTTTTTATTTGATCGAGGTTAAAATTGCACAGGGAATAAATAGGAAAACCTAAAAAAAAACGGTATTTTCTCAATAACCTTTATTTTCTCGCCATAACACAATTCGGCTTGAACCACAAAAATGAATACATTAGAGGAATGTGCTGGAAATTGGCACATTAGTGGTATAATTACAGCTCAGTAGAGATGCCTAATACTCTGAGTTTCCAGAAAAGCCATTATGTATTGTGAGGGTCTGCATGGACTCACTGATGGGTCAATAAGAGGAAGGGGAGATGAGCCAGGATAAACAAAATGCCACAGTTCTGCCTGGTTCGGCTCTGGCCCGGCCTTACAAGCACACGCTCACACAAACTTACACATATACTTATGGATAAATAAACATACAAATACTGGAACAGTGAACCGTGACAGACTGTTGGTGCAGTGCTGCTGAGGCTAAAAATGGCAAATAGAAATGGCTCCTTGCCCAGCAAACTAAAGCTTTTTAAAGAAACTCAAAATGTTAGCAGTGATGTACATATTTCTTTTAGACGTTGGCTTATTTCAGTCTGTGGTAAGTTATGTTAGGTGTTTTGTACAGTATTATATGTTGCCTCCAGTTGAATCCAAGGCAAGAGCAAGGACAGACTGCAATATTGACAAAAGAAGAGGTAAACTGAGTTCAATCTCTCTGACATAACACAAAAAAACAAAAAGTTATTAAGTGCTAATGCAAGTGTTACATTCTATAGCGCTAGCTGTATGTGTACAACACAAACATTTAGAAAGGATTGGCGGGGTTTAAAATAATGATTAATTTCCAACAAAGTGCTTAATGATGCATTCAGAAGCGATTTTTTGCCAAAACTATAAATGAGCTTTGCATGTACAGTATATGTTCAGTTTGAAAATCAAATCCACACCAGTTGCAAAAAAAGAAGTATTGCAATCAAAAATCCTTAAAGTAATGAGAAAAAATGATATTAAACAATCTACCTTATCTTACCGTAGTGCAGCCCTCAATTAACCAGTACCAATCCAATTATGAATAAATAAAATAATTTAATTTAACTCTTGACCTTGGGTTAATGCTAATGTGCACATTGGGAAATCCAAAGCTGAAGGAGATATTGACATTTGGCTTAGATATATTTCTTCAGGATAAATTGTTTACATCTGCACTATCCTGCTTCCCATCTACTTTTATCAATACAGGCCCACATGGAATCAGAATTCTCCAATGTATTGCCTCTTGCCTTAAGCTAGTACCTTCTGGCCCAGAATTGACATCCTCTTGACCAACAATGTGTAGCAATTATACAGATAGGTTACATAAAATAAAACACTCAGACTATGAGGTATAGGACCTCGGTTAGTGGAATAAAGCTGAATGGGATACAAAACCTAAGCAATAAAGGCAAAAGCTAGACAGAGAATTGAATTAAAGGTGACATATCATGAAAAACTGCCCCACCATCTGAGTGTCTCCACCCACGGCTTGAGACTACTACTTTTGCAAAAATGCGACATATTTTTCTTGCAAGCCAACCGGAGCAGACTGGGCAATTCCGGGAAGGGGGCTTAAAGAGACAGAGCCCTTGTGTCCATTACGGTCCTGCCATTTGCCAAAACATGTGCTTTACATGTAGACACGCACCCAAATATGCAGTGTACATATGATGGTGGATGGCTATACAGTTTCAGTCATTATAATCTTCATGTGAGAATATATAACATAATTTCGGCATTTCTATTGAATTTGTACTTCGATAACTAGCAGCTACAACCGAGGCATCATCTTGGCAAAGCATTGATTATTGAGCAAGACAAACTGTTGCACCACTCATTAAACAAGCGGTAAACATTCACCTGGTAACGGAGCTGTCTGACCTTGAAACATGTGTGTTTCACCTCACTGTCTCTGGGCAAAGGCATTCACCACATCATTAAAATCTGGGGCTCTGACCAGATCTGATTCAATTGCTGTCAGTGGCGAGGAGCTGGGAGCCCTCGGGTCATATTGCTTTTTTTAGTTCATTTTTTTATGTGTTAAAAAGTGCTCTGCTGTTCTCCACAGTTTGTTACTGGCTTAACGCTTACTTTAGGCTTAAGGCAATGTGGATTTTTCAACCTGCATTAATCAATATGTTTGATTATAATGTTAAATCAGATGGCTGTTTAATGAGAGAGGCTTGTTGTAAAATTGCAGAGAAATAATATCTGAACAACAATAGAACCAAAACAATGCGCTGAAGAAGCTAAAATCATTAGGGTTCTGTTTTCAACAAAAATAAGTTCTGATAAGCAAACTGTTCGTAATTGTCCTAGCACCAAACCATAGACTTTATGTAAGAAGTGGACCGGTTTGTGGACTACAGATTCGAGTTGCCACCTTGGGTTTTTGGAACCACAAGTGACCAAGCTGAATAAGACATTTTTGGACGACCAAAATTATCCAATTAACTTTCATGAACTGACAAAACGCTGTGAAATGTTTAACGTCGTAAGATGAAAACACAGGCAACACCCAGACAGGACACCGTCATGGCAACGAAATGCAGTATTGACGAAGACTTGAAACTAGCGATTGCGTTGAACAAAAACTCAACACAGTTAACAATGTTTTCTGAGGTTATAAATCAAGTGAGAAGTAGGATAATACCCCCATAGACGTTTGATGGCCAGTGGAAAGAATCCAGGTTCTAGGCATTTCTACATTGGCTTCACTTTTCAGAACAAGAGTTTACCACCTGCACCAAACACCAGAGAGATAAAGAAGCTAAAAACCCAGACATTTTTAATAGGAGCTGGTGGAGACCAAAACAGAGCTAAAAAGATGATGCTTATTGGACTCAATCAGGTGAATATGAACTTAAGAGTCCAATTGAATTGCAGGGAGGTAATTGTTTGCAACAGCTTTGGATAGAACAATACCATAGTATTCCAGGGCTATGTTGTACTCCCCCTTGTGGCCTTAAAACAAGCTTGCGAAATTGTCAGTGGCCTCTGAGTGTAACTAGTTGCACAGGCCAGTTGATTCATTCTATGTCTTGTGAGCGCTGTAAGGCAGGATTGACGTTGGCCTCCAAGGCGTCACCGTCCCAGTCAGCCCAGTTCCACACCCGTATGAGCCAGCAGCTGTGGATGAGAGTGCAGGAGAAAGACAGATGGGACCAGGTGGTGGTGGTGAGCATAAAGTGAAGAGGGGCGGAAAAAAAAGCTGTCGGGAGGTGGGGGGGGGGGCACAGTTTCTTCTGAAAAAAACAAGGATAGAACCGTTCTGGTTTTGTCGACAGGACATACTGTTTCGATGTGTAAACACAAACCAGATGGTCCATCAGTCTTGTGACCTGGGCAGCATGTTTACTGTACAATATGTGAATATTAGAATATCTACATAATTGATTTTGCTTCACAGGAGGAATTTCCAACTACAAACATACAATGTCACCTGGCAGCTTGAAAGTATACAAGATTCATTTCAAGGATGAGATATACTTTCAGTACATAGAAATGGAGAATAATGAAGATGCTACCTCACTACACATATTGGGCACGTTGTAAAACTGCTTAACACAGCATTGGCACGCCACCAATCATCACTCTGTTCTCTAATCAAAAGCAAAATACTTATTCAATGTACGGAACAGATTTCCTCCAGAGAACCACTATAGTAGACTCATTTAAGGGTTGTTAACAGCTTTTTCATTGACTTCCACGACTTTGAAGGTTGGAATTTGCTTATCAGTATTTTGTTAGACACGTAATTTGCATAGATCTCTATCACGAGTGTGCATCTCATTGAAGGATGCTTATTTTGTCCCTTGCATGGCTTCAAAGTGCTCTGTGCATCCAAGACCAATAAATCATTTCCATAATAAAGACTTGAGTGCATTTGTTGTTGTATGGGAAGACGAGCACAAACTCTAGAAAATGACAAAATAGTAAAAATTTACTTTGAAAGCAAATACGGAGACATGATATTATGAATATTGCCCATTGGCTGCTTTAATGTTTTTTTGTCGAGCTAACATGGGGAATACATTTACACCCAACATCAAAGGATGAATACAACCAATAAAAACCCTTCGTTTCAGGGTTGGCATGCATGGACAACAAATCTACGTCTAGCTGTTAATCATAGTAAACCAATCTTAATTACATACTATCCCTAAATGGAGGCACAACAAGTGCAATTATACCCATCGGGATGCACGGTGCCGGGAAAGTCAGCCACCAACCAATGTCATTTAAAAGCCTTCTGGCAGACGTTTATCCCACATATGTGTCTCTGCTGCATGTTATCTACAATATAACTGTCTCTGCAAAAATATATTCCCCCATCACTTTTTTTTCGACATGCAAATAAACACATTTCACACTGCAGCACAGTTTATTACTTCAGTCCTGTATGTAGCCTGTATCTCTGTCACTGTGTTTATATGCATGACAAATTGCACACACGCACACACACACACACACACACACACACACACACACGCACACACACACACACACGTCTGTGTGGATTTGGTTCATCCTAAATGAATGTAAGTATGCATCCTTTAGCTGACCTGCTCAGTGGAATTATGTGATAATTGGCTTGGGACCATCAGACTGTGAGATGGCAGACTCCAACCTTGTTAGCTTGAATTGCACCTCCATTACACTGCTGTGCATGCGTGTAACTATAATATGAAGTAAGGTGTGTGTGTGTGTGTGTGTGTGTGTGTGTATGTTTACGCCAATGCCTTTTGTCTGTTCTGGCCAGCAAACTAACCAACCTCACTGAACAATAACGATTCAATTCAATTACACAATGTAAGTTATTGTGGTCATATATTAAATCACACAGTATAGGCTTCCCATAGATTTGTTATATCTTGTTCCCAGAAGAGGAAATAGGAAAGAGGAAATAGAGGAAACCAGTATACATTCCTACTTCCATACCTCCCCTCCTGCAGTATTCTTCTTCTTCCTTTTCTTCACTACCTTCTAAACGTATTGGGGACGCTAATTCTGAATTTCTTTTCTGACCGAAACCCGACCCTAGTTAACCGATCATTAACCGCTAACCAACAATATTAGTGCCACGCATGCAGGGGTGCTGTGGTTAATGTGCCTAACAAGCCGATACCTGTAACCGATGCTCAAAACGGGTTAGCTCCATCATTCCATCTGCACTGCTAAATGCACAAAACAGGCAACAAATCTGCACTGCATCAAGTGGTTAGCGAGCTGCGAGGCTGTCAGCTGTGTGTCCGCCTGGCATACGGGGTCAGGGTTTCCACCAGTGTTTTGCAGTGTATATGTTTCCATTCCATTCCATTATCCAAACCGCTTATCCTATTTAGGGGCGCTGTAGACGATCCCAGCTGACATTGGGCGAAGGCAGGTTGCCAGTTCATCGCAGGGCTCACATATATAGACAGACAACCATTCACGCTCACATTCACACCTACGGGCAATTTAGAGCCTCCAATTAACCTAAGCTGCATGTCTTTGGACTGTGGGAGGAAGCCCAGAGGGAACCCAGAGGGAACCCACGCTGCCACGGGGAGAACATGCAAATTCCACACTGAAGGACCGCCGGGGATCGGGGATCCTCAAGACCCAAACCAAGTTCTTGTGTCTTGCTTTCCAGGGCGTTAGCTCTGAAGTTCGCAACAATTCCGTCTCAGGTGCACTTTAAGGTGGGCTCACCTTTTAAGGTGGACCTATACTCCTTTTTTAAAATTACATTTCTTTTAACTGTTAAACTGATTGCATTAAATCGGCCAAGATACTTATTTTCGGTTAAAGGTAAATTATTAACATCCCTAAAATCTATAACAAATATAGTAAGGTCCATCTTGCATACCAGCTGGATGTGATTGCAGTGTGAATAGATACAGACGAGGAGGGTCTGGTCTGAACTCTGAAGCACGGACTTAAGTATGAAGTTTTGCCAGTCAGTGTGACCCCCCCTCCCACCCCCAAAATCTGTCCGACCTTCTTTGCCAGGGTAAGGCGGAGTCGCTATCGTCGCCTTTCATATCCCACAACACTTCTGGAGAACATCATCAGCTGTTGTGTGGAGTCCCTGGATAGCGATGTCATCGTCTAAACTATCACGTGCTGGAGGCTGGAAGCCAGGGCGAAGCTTTGGCAAGATTACCAGCTGAGGATTGACTCAGGGAGGCAGCACTAAGTCCCGTATACTGCTTCTATCACGATGACCAGTCTAACCGCAAGCTGCTGTTTGTGAAGATAGCTCTCTTGGTCTCTGACTGACCTATCGCTTAGTCAAAATATTGCTGCAGTTCTGTTTTGACGGATATTATAACGTATGTATGATTATCACATTGATTTCCGATGTGATGCACTTAACCTGAATCAATTGGATGTGATTATGCATGGATCTGTTTACATTTTAGAGGGCTTTCTGTCCTTTGATTGTCTCCCTCACTAATAAATGATGCAGCAAATTAATCTAAAATAATAGTCTCAGCCTTCAAAACTTTGCTATATTTCAAGAATGATTTGTAGCCAATTCAACTTTGAAGACGACACAAATCAAAGTCAATATCTGTGTTGTTATTGTAAAATCGTACAGATATTATTTACCCTCATTTCATCAATACTTTCTATCTCCTTGTTGTTTCCTCATTGGTAAATATGCCAATACTACCCTGAATATATAAGATAAGGTCATGATATAATGACATTCAATAATCAGTTATCTTTTGTCACCTTACATTATGGTCTCAGAATAATAAACTGATTCAGAATGTAATTATTTTCTGTCACTTTTCAACACCCAACAGACCCAATGTAAGTTATTTAATTCAGTTTAACAGAAACTGTCAATGTGACCCACCGGCTTGTGGACTATAGCGTAGTAATTTATGTTTGTAGTAATTTTGAGGTGCACGGCGAGTAGCCCTGTTCATGCACTGTAGTTCTGCATTTGAGTTTATGATTTTATATGCATTGGTACATGAATCTTAATGTTGAAGCAAGTGAAATGATGAAGGGGGATCAAGGACAAAATGAAAATGAGGAGCGAATGAAAGGAGAGAGAGGAAGAGAGAAGCTCTGGGTTAGAGATGGGGGTGGGAGGGGGGAGGGGGGGGGACTGTTTCAGAATGTGAATCAGGGGTCTTGACGGTGACAGGGGCCTTAAGGCTGCATGACACCTGACATGTTTCATCTCCAGCCGTGTCACGTTCCCCCTGCCACAGTCCTCGAGCTATGGATGCCGCGGCAACCCACACAGAAATAGAAATGACAATGTGCGGCGAAGAAAGGAATTATACAAAACCAGAGGCCTCTACACGGGCTGTGTGTGCGAGAAGAGACTGGAAAGCAGCCGTTTTGCCTCGGATCTGTCCGTATCACTGATGCAAAGACGACCCCGAATCCATTACAAGCCAATTATATGTGCTGGGCCGGGGCTGGGGCTGGGCACTCACTCGTGAACTGCAGTGCTTAATCCACAAAGAGGAACTAATGGGAAATTTGAAAATAGAATCCACACTTGAGTAACTTTGGAGGGATTTGGTTGGATTAATGAACTGTCAGCCTCACTGTCAACATGCTGGGGAGTGCAATCCTTTACCAGCCTTTGCTAGTCTCTTTCTAGTCTCCGTCTTTCTAGTCCCTCTGCATTTCTCTCTTATACGGCGAGTCTTTAAATTGACACATTCTGTTACTCACGAGCAGGATGCCAACAGGAGGGAAAATGACTGGTAGTCCACCTGCGTATAATCTGTCGGGGCTAATGTTTCCTTGCTTTTAACTGTCTGTACAGCTCATCCATCTTCGGCACACAGACAAAGGCATGCGCACACACACACACACACACACACACGCGCATAAATAGGACAGACCACTGTTCCCTCGTGAGTGAAGAGCCTAAATGAGCTTCCCCTCCCGGAGCAAAGGTAGCGTCTGCTTCAGTCCGAGGGGACGCACACTGCAATCACAGGAGCTAGCAGTCACACACTCCGCGGGTTTAAAGGCAGCGGACGAGGAGGCGAGAAGAGTGCTCAAAGCGGGAGGAAGAGAGGTAAAAAGCGACAGAGTGGCTCACATTCGGTTGACAGCCACGCTCTCAAACAGATGGCAAAAACACTTACGGGAAAGAAGCGACGGAGGGCCGATACAACTGAGCCAGTAGGAGATCATGACAAGGACGCACAGTGAAATGATTGAAACGCAGATACTTAGTCAAACAGATCCAATCCCAGGCTGCGGCTGTCACTTTGTTTTTGAGAGCCTCGATAGAAAATAGCCCGCGCAGTGTCTCGCAACATGAATGATGATGAGATATTAAACAGCCAGAAGTTGATATGTGAGAGGATAAAAAAAAAGAGAAAAAAAATAGAAGACTGGGCAAAGAACTTCTACTGATGATCTCATTTCAAAAATACAAAATTAACAGGTAACGAAACCACACAATGCGGTCGTACAATAATACGCTTTATTTATACGGCACCTTTTTATAACATGAAATGCAGCTCAAAGTGCTTCACAAGAGCAACAAATCAATAACGCAGGTATTTAAAAACACACAGGTGTAGGCCCTGTGGCTAACCTGAGGCATGAATGTGTAATCATGTTGTACACCTGTTTCTGTGGGACCACCAGACACACACACACACACACACACACACACACACACACACACACACACACACACACACACAATCCTCCCTTTTAAACTGGACACATAAGCCTGAATTATGGATGAAAGTGGGCTGAGAGGAATGACCGGCTGGATGAGGTATAGTTTTATGTTTGATCACACCGAGGTCCACCATCAGGTGGACTCTGTAGAGCAATCAGACTGCAATATTACAGGTGCCTAAATATACACCTGGTTTATCACGTATTTTAGTCGCTTTGAGCTCAGTGTCTTCGCTTTGATCCACTTTGTTTGATGTGATTATGGTTTGAGGATGGAATTTCTTCATAATTTCTCTGAAACAGTAAAACTGAATTCCTCCAGATCCAGTTCAGCATTGGAGTCAGAGGAATATTCTACAGTGTATATATATATATATATATATATATATATATATATATGTTTTACTTAAATTTGTATTTGCCGACATTCAGGTTCAGGTATCGGAATCGATATCAGGAATACAAAAATATTGTCGGAACGTCTCTACGTGGTCCATATTAATGAACTCTTAAACACTCACGAGGTAATGGAAGGACTTTGGGTCGGTACTTTTGGTGACAGCCACAGTCCAGGGGAGTCATGCAACTGTCATGTCACTGCTTTCTTCTCCCTTTCACTGGCATTTAATGTTTCTTAGCACAGGAGGCTGGAACAAACAACAACGCCTGGCAGCCGGCTGCATTAAAAAAAAAAACAGCGCTGTGCTAGATGAATGTTGCACGGTTCATTTTGCTGCAGGAGCTGTCCGGCTGACGGAGAAGAGCAGAGCGGAGCTCGCACAGAAACGGCTCTTAGAGACAAAGAAAATACCTTTAGCGCCGACTGTAGTCCTGTCCCTCGGGAGCACACAGCAGTAATACTGCAAACAGAAGCTCGTTCACTTCCTGTCTAATTCTGTCACCGGCACTGTTCAGTGCCGAGGCACGAGAAAGCATGTCACACACACACACCAGATAAACTGAAGGGGGAATTAAACAACAGCAACAAAAGAGGAGTGTTTTATTGTGTGTTTGGGTAGACCAGCGGGAGCAATTGATTTTTCTTCGACCTTACTGACTGTATTGGAATAATTCCCCATTGGACCCGCTGGACATCCACGTTGGAGCAAAACTGCAGTCGAACCTTATTTAAATATCCGTAAGGAATGCAGCTATTCATGCTGGAAGTGAATGCTCACATCACCTCCTCCATTATCCTCCATAGAAGTCCTCCCCGCACACAATTCTAGGTTTTCTCTTTTTTCCTCCTCCTTCCTCTCGATAGCTTTTGTTCTTCAGCCAATCTTGTGCTACTGGCCGCTCTTCTCCTCATCTACATTTTCTCTATTATCCAACCTTCCTCGTCCACCTCCGACCCCACGATCCCCTCTCCATCCCACTCTTTGTCACCCTCTTCCTGTTCCGTTCCTCTTAAAGCCAGTTCACTGTGTGAGTGGGTGTGCAGCTCGCTCTCTTGCCCTCCACCTCCATCTGGACCACGTCTCCTGTATACTATAGGGAGCGCAGTATGGCTTGTGTCCAATTAGACTGTCAATCCATCAGTACATGCATAAGAAGAGGCAGAGCAGAAGGAAGTGGTTTTGGTGTGTGTGTGTGTGTGTGTGTGTGTGTGTGTGTGTGTGTGTGTGTGTGTGTGTGTGTGTGTGTGTGTGCGAGCGACCGTTTATGCGTCTGTGCGTGTGTTTTGTACATCATGGCTCTATTAAAGCAATGCGAAATGTGCAGTGATAAGACACAGAGCCCTCTGCATCCACACAACACTACTACATCCTCGTCTTTATTATTGATTTTTCCCCAGACATGATCCATGTTTTTCCATTTACTTGTCAGATTTTATGTTCTCAGACACAATACTGATCTCATAAAAGACATTCTGAGATCCATTCGCCACCAGCGACCACAAACGTGGCGGCCCATCCCCGTCGAAGCTACAGAGCGGTGCGACAGCGTACAGCAGCCATGGGCATTTTCTCGGCACTTGCATGTTCAATAGAGGGGGGGTGGAGGAGGGGGGGGGATGGTGGGGCAGATGAGGTGATGAGTGTGTGTTTTATGTGGATGAGAGCAGGCGGCGGCGCTGATTGACTTCTTTCTTTTTCACTCGCTAACAAAGACGAGTCGCTGGCGTCCTCCACCCAAACGAAGTTAAACGTGAGTGCAACACTTCACTTCGTTTGCTAATACCAGTACAACCTAACACAGCCTTCTCCACTGGAGCAGACAAATGAAACTGCATTTAAGTCAATAGGATGGCTTTTAAAAGCCTGACCGTGTGCGATGGGAAGCTTTGTGTGTCTTGACCCGCTCTGCCCGGATGCATCCAGCACAGAGGCTGATATTTGCGCTGCGATGACAGTAGAAAAACAAGCAAGTCAATTTGTCTGTGTGTTAGTCCAGTGCAGAGTAAAGCCTGATTGATGCAGTTATTACTGCTTCTGGGCTGGAAGCAGCATGCTTGAAACCTGTTTAATCTTGATAAAATACAATGTAGAAGGAGATTAAAAAAAAGGGTGGCGGGGTTGGGAGGGGGTGAAGACATATCTGTCAGGGTGGATTATAACTGGTGGGATCAGATTAGATATACAGTATGAGCGAAAAACACAAGGTAGTGAGTTCATTTTTTTAGATTAAGACCACCGAACATCTGGTTTATTACCTTTCTGTTTGGTCTGTTTGTCAGCAGGATTAATTAAAAAACTGCTGGCCCTTTTTTTTTTCTCGTTTGTTATGAAATTTGGTGGAAGGCTGTAGAACGAGCCACGGACGAACCCCTCACATTTTTGAGCCAATCCAAATCATGTGGCGGACACGCCGATTATTTTCCCCTCCCGTTGACACCGCGAGATATAGGGCATGGCCTCGGCGGAGGTCTGCACTCGCCGAGTGCCCCTCTGGTTGTCTGTGTGGTCAGAGCGCTTTGGGAAGTTTCCACCCCCCTCTTGGCTCCCTGGTATTCAAGGGAGGATGCATCGCCCTGCTCTCACTGAAGTTTCATGACATTGCTCCAAAAAGAGATAAATATGAAATATGAGAGCTTTCAGTACTGCTTAGGCCCGCAAAATAAGTCAATTAGTCACGGCAGGCAGCAGTCAAATGGAGATTCTGCATGATGGTCTTAACAAGGGCCGCATAGGACAAGCGTCCGACAGCTCGTTAAATTAATCCTTTGGGTCTGCTGCAAGTGGAATGAGGCATGTGTCTGTGTGACCTGCTTATGTCCTCCACATTACATTACACACACACACACACACACACACACACACACACACACACACTCACACTCACAGAGCAGACTTTGAGCTTTAAATGGACTGTGTAAAATATTTGTGATCAAAGTTTCTTTCTGGCCCCATGGTTGTGCAGATTACATGAAAACCTCTGCCAGCAGGGAACTTGGGAATCTCTCCTCCCCCCCCCCCTCTCTTACTCACTCTGTCCTTTTTTCTCAGTTTCAGTTTTATTTTTCCTGTGTTCTATTTTCCTCTCATCCCTGACTCATTACGTCCTATAAAGATAGCCCCCTGCAAACACAAGCGCTCTCGGTCCCTGGGATGTAATGAGTATGTTATGTGACGGCTTGATTAAGGGAGGCCCGTGTTTTCTCGCCTGGTTTATGTACGATTCGCGGACGACACTAAGCGAGTTTGACTTCTCGCGACGCGTGAGTCAGTAAATGTGCACGCACGTGCTCCGTGCATGTCTGAAACAATATAGAATAAGCACCACTTCCTCCCCTCTCGATGTCCTCACTTCCTTGCCCTTTCCCTTTCCCGCTTCCTTCCGTCTTTTGCGGTGAACAAAATGCCAGTGTCGGGCCGTTTGCCAACCTCACGGCACACCTCTGTCATAGAGCGCAGATCCCGTCTGACACTACAACCTTCCTTAAAGCGCCTCATGAATACCAAAGCCACCAACCTGCTCTATGTTTGAGGAAAGGACATTCAGCAGCCCGGGTCAGCAAATGGCTTTGTCCAATCCCACTCAATCCACCTTGAATATTAGTCTCTGTTTACCCAGACTTGCCCGCGGTATGTGCATGCTTTCTTCTGCGTGTGAACACACTGTGTGGCTCTTACATATCATCGGGCCGGGCCCACTGGCGAGCAATTTACTCCTCTATTCTCATTTCCCAACCACAACAGAAGCCTATAAATTGCCCCGGGGAACTATTCTTGACCGCCTCATGTTTTCTGCTTTTTCGAGACGCCTTCACTTAAATCACTGTCTCCCCCTCTTTGACACCTGTGTCTCTGTGGCACAATTTAAACATCCTTCAGGAAGTAAGTGCAAAACAGCACTGATAACCTCCGTATAGGCACACACACACACACACACACACACACACACACACACACACACACACACAGTTACACTGTACTTCAATAGCAATTTGAACATAATTAGAGCTGGTTTAAAGCCAGGAATTGTACTAATGCTTAGTATAAATGAATATTTTATCACACTGTAAAATAATGCAATAATGCAGGGGAATATTCTCAGAACGACTAAAAGAGGAGAGCGGGAATAGATCCGCAGTAAATGAACAGGATGAAGATGTGAGACAGGCTATTGAGGCTGGCTAGCAACCATCATTTGTTTTTCCCCGGTGCAGAGATTATCTGGTTGAGTGATAGAGGTGGCCTTGATCAGCCCTCTCCCCGCATACAGCCGTAAATCAGATGTCACGCCGCTGCAAAACCATCAGCCCTTCACTGGCCTGGGACGCACATATTTACCATGGTAAATGGCACCCCGACTCGGTAAACACTCCTGTTTTTCACCGACCGTCAGCATGCAGGAATGGATGATGCATCGTTCGCTGTACATTCTCTGTAATTGCTCACTGGATGATATCTGGCAAAAAAAAAAAAAAAAAAAAAACTGACGGGTAGCTCCTTGAGTGAAATGTCTCAGAGGCAAAAGTGGGTTTGAAAAGTTGGCCCTTTTTCTGTCTTTCTTTTTGTTTTACCTTTTCCTTTTCCCCTTTTGATTATAGCCAGCCCTCATTAAGCTGCCAGCATTTGAATTGTACAAATCTATCAAGTCAATCAGAATTAGCTGCGGGTCTTATTTTGTAAAAAGGAGTAAAGGCCTGTCATGATGGAGAGAATGAATCAGCTCACTGAGCAGAGAATGGACCTAGAAAGCTGATTGCAAGGATGAAGGGGAGAGGGAAATATGTTCACCCATTAATTAATCTAATAGTTTTCATGGGACAAAGAGAGCATATCTCTGCTGCCTGCATAATGAGAGCCTGGAACAAAGTCATTCACAGCATCCCATTTAAAATGATGGGAGTGTGGGCTAAAGACCAGGAGACGAGGCAGAATACAAAGCTCGGGAAATCAAAAGGCTTTCCATACCCGCACGTCTTGATGCTGTTTATTTAATAGAATGTTCATTAAATACTTTTCATGATAAATCCCTAAATATGTGCCGTTTCGGCTGCAGAAATCATTTTTTTTCATTTTAAATTTTTCCAAAATTGATTGTTCAAGTCATTAATCAGTTATGAGCTCTTCATATTGAAAATCAACAAATTAATTTCCAGTTGTTTTGATTGGTTGGAATAGCGGCGAGAGAATGTTACCAGGATTTGATTGGAGCATAGAGGTGATATCACAGCTCACTGGCGCAAAACGGTTTGGGAAACAGCCTAGATCTTATTGAATTTTAATTCAATGGATCTGTGATGCGTGTCATTCTGGGGGAATGGGAGCAGAAGGCCCTCTGGGCATCGTAATTTACCTTTCCCGCTTTTCCAGAGATTTCATATGATATCAATTTCATCTTAGGTATTTTATTTCGCACCCGCAAGTACACACACGGAGTACAGATCCAGACACACCGTATCAGCTGTGTGGTTTTCCCTTTCTAGCAACCATTTCGAGGACTGAATTGTGTGGGTTCAATAAAATAGAAAGAAAGGGGAAATGAATGCTTGACGACAGGCTAAAGGTCTTGCAATATTTGATCACTGTACTTCATCAGCTTTTTTTTTGCACATCCACAAAGGTATGCTATGCTTAAGTGGGCTCTCGGACCCAGAGAGGCAATTATATCGCCCACACATAATGTGGCATTGTGTAGAAGTGGACTGAATGTGGATTTAATTGGTAGAATTGCTGCGTAGATTCTGAAAGGTTTTCCAGCCAATTATGCTATTAAATATGTTGACGTTTGCTATCTGGAGTTCAACTTAGTATTCCACAATGCAAAGAAGCAATTGTCTAGAAAATGAAAGGGGATCACTCGCGATATTCGGCAACTGAAAGATGAAGTTCGTCACAGTTGCGACCAAATGTAAGGAACAAAGTGGCAAAGTTTAGAAAGATGTGTTTAGGGTGAGATATGAGAAAGTAGGGGGGAGGTATACGTTTCTGAATAAGGGTCCGAACAGAAGGCTCACTCACCATCAGTACTCACTCTCTCTCCGTGGTCACAACGCTGTCATGAACCAGAACACACCTTGTCATCCTCTCAGAGGAGATGAAAGGTGACATTAGGGGATAATGAGCTCAGACATTTTGCTCACGCGCAACATCAGGACCTAAAACCATTACATTGGGTTCGTCAGCATTCAACAGTAAGAAATCACATTTGATGCAGTTTTTAAGTCTGAAAAGGTTGTTTTTTTTTGACAAAGAGAGTCAATCCGCTCTCAAGTCATTTATATCTACGCAGAGAAATAGCTGTGTGTCATTTGCATGACAATGACATCTGATGCCTCGACTACGAATATTCTGCCTCGGGGGCAGCATATAAATGGAACGGCTCGAAGAAGAGAACCTTTCAGTACCCCACCGGACAAACTCTGAAGAAACTAAAATTACCGGTGGATATAATTACCATAAATTACCAGACACAAATAAAACCACTGAACCATAAATATAACCCACAGTTCAAGACGTTTCAGCAGAATATAGTGGTCGACAGTATCAAATGTTGTACCAAGGTGTAAAGGAACAAAAGATTTTCCATCATCGGCGGATGAAAGCAGTTCATTCAACACTTTGATCAATAATGTTGTAAAAGTAGGCTTTAATGGAGCCCTAATTAATGGGAATTGGAGGACAGATGAGATATTTGGGTTGAATCAAATACCTTTTGGAGAAATGTTGTTTGCTCCTATAAATGACCTTTCTCAGGGAGTTTGAGGAAGATTAAAGGAGAAAATGAACAGTAGCAGTGACAGTCTTGTTAGAGGAGGTGAATAAAACGATCGGCAACATATTTAAAATACCGTGTGTTAAAGATTCTGGGAGGACCGGTGGACAGCCGGTTGTTTTTAATGTAGCGTGAGCAGTCAACTTGACCAGCGATAATACAGCAAGCAGGAATGAGGTGACGGACCTCACAGAATCCACACCAAAGGCCCATGATCAGCGCCTAAACCCGCTCTGCGCTCGCTGTGCCATTGTTTTGCCGATGGAGTTGAGGGGTCCAGCAACCAGATGTGAAGAGAGATTTTAAATGTAATTGTCTTGAGTGTATTGGTGTACACACACACACACACGGTCACTTCTGTGCTGTTTGCTTTACGGACACGGGTGAATAAAGGTTTCTATTAAACTTAGATTGTTGAAGCTCATGTTCAATTTCACTGAATGTGTGCACACAAGAAAAAGTAGAACTGTGGACACAGGTGATTGAACAGTCGCTGTGATCTAACAAAGAAAACGTGAGGGAAAATGTGTTCCACCCGTTCACATCAACAAATAAGGTTGGCCTACAAAATGAGTGGTTTGCGTAGACCGGGTGTCTTGGGATGGAGTCAAATTCCCAGCCTGAATTATGGTTTCAGTCCGCTCCCGGCTGGGAGTGATCAGCGCTGACATTTGGGGAGGGAACTATGGTTTGGTCAGTAATAGGACCCCATAGGACAATGACAGTTTCATTTAATAATGCCAGAGAGAGACTGAGCTCTAACTCCTGCAGTTACATCTTTTACTTAGCCTTTCGAAGGACCAAGGTTTACAGCTTGAGGATTTTTCATCTGTGCTTTGCCTCTGGCGAGGTCTTTCAAAGCTACACATGTTATCCAGGGCATAAAGGAACGGTAGTCTAAAATAGAAGCGCACTTTAACTTGAGCCACTATTTTAACTGCTTTAGGTTGAGGTTTAGTTTAGAGCTGCATCTTTATTGCAGAGATGCTGCAATAACGAATGTGTGTGCTAAACCAAGTCAATAGTATGAAAGCCTGATCAAGATTAAAGTTTTTTTAAGTTTAAGTTTCCGTGTTTCATACAAAAACATTGCGTAGTTAAGATAGATTCAGCGGATGACAGAAATCCTCAAATACCAGGTTCAATTCCTGCCTTGGACCCTTTGTTGCATTTCAGAGAAACAAGTCATGAATATCAATTCAGAAAACAGGTTTATGAGGAAATTTCCATAAAACTGAAAGTTTGCCATATTCAATCTTCTTCTTTGGTCCCAAACAAAAATGGCAATTAAAAAAGGGAAATGTGTACTTGTTCCCATCTTTGTGCTAATTAAAAGCTATCTTCATTGCACTTTTAATAAATCTGTTGCTAAAAAATTAATAAAAAATGGTGTGTGGTGTTTATGAATTCCCTGCAGTGACTTGGGCATCGTCTTAACTTAGCTACTTGGCTTGTGATGGTGGAGGAGAGGATGTATACTGTCGCCATGTTTCCTTCCTCATCACTGCGACCTAAACGCCACATTCCCTCCCACCGAGAAACCAAAACAAACCCCCTTACTTCAGAAAATAGACAGAGACATTCATCTCGACTCTGACTGTGCCTCTATCTGTTTGGCTTCATATGGACACACGGTACAGAGGCTCTCAGTGCTTTGGACAGTGTTCAAAGGGACTTGGGCCCTGAGGCTTTACCGAAGAGGGATGACAAACCTAAGGTGGCAAGTTGAAAGTCAATCCATCAGTCTGAATGAATCTCCAGTAGCATTTATGTGGACAGGGGAGATGAAATAGGGGGGGGAAGCCTTATTGCAGCATTGAGAGGGCAGTTCCAGGGAGAACTGCACATCCAGGCATTAAACTTCAACACAGCAACGGGGATTTGTCACAACACCTGATGATAAAAACACAGTTTCTTGGACATATTTCACTTCATAATTTCCGAAGGCCGTGGCACACCAGCATTTAAAGGCATAAATGCGGTGTGTTCAAGTGCAACCTTTTGGCTAAAGACACAGGAGACGGGAGGCGACGCAACAGTCAGTCACTGGCGCTTTGATGCAGGTTCGGTGTGTCTGGGCCTTAAGAACCTGGACAATAGAAAGACGCTCGGGGATGCTAACTGAAGCTAGTGGCTGGCTTGCATGTTAACGGTTAGCTCACCAGCTGCATCAGTTAAAAAACGAGCCCTGTGCATCGTCAGTGCAGTACGTCATAGAGCCTCGAAGAACACATATTTCATGAAGATGCACAGATTGGTTTTCCTGTGCCGCTTTACAATACAAAAATTACGTTAACTTGACATATATATATTTTTTTAATGTTTTGCCTGGTAAGTTTCACCATCGTTACTGATTCCTGCTCGTCACCAAATCCTTTCCACGAATGAACAATCAAAAGACCATAATATTTCTGAATTGTTTGTTTGTGTTTTGAGGAGCATATTTGCTCTGAGGTATGAGTTGATACCACAGTAATCCGAGATTTACTGCTTGGACTACATCTTGTTCATCCGTCCATCGATTTTTCATTCTCGCTTATCCTTTTTTCATGCTTGGCCTAAACCGGCGCGCACTGTTCGATAAATGGGAGGGGGCGGGGGAGCACCCTGCAGAGTACCTGAAGAACACCTGGGGAGAACATGGCCTTGCTCCATTCTAGAGGGGGGAAAAAATATATATAACTTTCAATTCGAGGATCAGTTGGATCAATGATCACAAGGGCTGATCTTAATCTCGGCAGAGAAACCGAAATGTCTTCCACACCACAGCTATTTGAGGTAATGTCAGTCAAACAAAGTGGCAAGGGGGCTGTGTTTGTTCTTCGCCTATGCACACCCTTCATTTATTTATCCGTGCCGTTGCCGCTTCATTTCCTTTGTCACATTCAGAACCGACCGAGAGCCTGCATATTCCAAACACAGCCTTCACTTGATAATCTAGGCAGGTGTGTGCTGATCCTTCAGTAAACCAGGAGGTAATTACACTATTTGCCGTATCGACAGACTAGCCAACAGTGATTTCACACACGCAGCGCTGGAAAAACGGAGAAAGCCACATTATCCTACCCTAACCATGGGAGTCTCCAAAGGGGTTGGGGGGGGGGATCAGCAGAGAAGGAAAGGGTGAACACAGTATAAAGAGAGCTGGAGAAAAACACCAAGAAAGGAAGTTGGAGTGTGGCACAGTGCGCCGGTGGAAAGCGGAAGAGTGTGGGAGAAAGAAAACGAGTGAGTGAGAGGTAATGAATAGCAAATCAGCTCCTTTATAAAACTCCTGCTTTCAGTGTTCAATCAGAGGAGCCCGGATTGGCAATTTTCCTCTGGCACAATAGAGCAGGCCCGGGAGGACCCTGGCCTCAGTTCAGAGAGGGAGAGGGAGAGAGAGAGAGAGAGAGAGAGAAAAAAAAGAAAAAAGAGGAGAGACCCTGCCAGCATGCAACCCCGCCAACCCAGCGTTCTGTCAAGTTTGGCAAAAAAACCAGTGTGGACAACAGGAGGTACTCAGTAGTGACTTGCTCTTTGACTCCTCTTCTTCTTTTTTTTCATATGTACTCCTTCTCTTCAATGATGTATGAGGTAATGAGAGTGAGCCTGTGAAGAAGCAGCAGCTACTCATGCGCGCTTGCACTCTCTTTTGCATAGAGGAACTCCCCGTTTCCTCCCGTGATAGGAACTAGCCTGAGGGGTGGAGAGAGAAGGAGGAAGAGGGAGGGAAATGACTGACAGTGTGTTCACACTGTGTTCTCTGCTGGGTCAATGTTATTTGCATTTTTAAAGTCCCAGTAAAAACACCAGTCGGAGCGTCTCGAGCTTTTTTACTGTGCGTATACTCCAGTAATACAGAATATTAGAGCGGTGGACAGTTACAAGAGGGATTTAAGTCAGCAGCTCCACACACACACACACACCTCCCATGTCGCTAAAAGTTGTAGATTGATTGATGGATGGATGTCATAATATTATTGGTCGGAATTGGTTTGTATCAGCTTTTTGTTGCACAGGCAGACAAATCGATTCGATTTTGATATGATAATACGAAGAAATTGTTTGTTTTGGGATTTCTTTTCTTTTACATATATAGTTAAATAAGTGCACAGGATGACCATTGATGTAATCTATAAGGGTACAAAAGACATTTTTTTATTTTATTTTATCTATGATTTACCTGTGCATGTCTTTAGATAATGGATGCGCCTTCGTTCATGGGCAGTGTGGTATGCGGACCCCTGATGAGAATTATGATTACGGTAATGAAAGGAATTGGTATCTGTGAGTTTTATTTGTTTTTACCCCAGAGATAAATGCGGTTGGGTCAGTGTACTTGTAAAGTTGTGTATCTCCAGATTGAGCGGCCCATTGAGAGCGTCTCATATTTCTCTTTAACATAATCGTTATTGCGCGACATGCCAAATGAAATTGGAATAGAGTTGATCATTAAAAGTGAACTGAGCATAAAAGAAAGGAAAAAAAGTCACACTTAACTAATTTAGAACAGCCTAATAAGACACTTGATCATAGCCGCTAGAGCATTTATGCTATTAATTTTGCCGGGCATAATTTTCACTCCTTTCTAAACTGTGGTGGTTACATAAAAGAGGAGAAACAAAAACGTCCTAATTGCTTCTATAAATTGAGATGAAGTGCCGCACAGCGGGCCAAGCGTTTGAATGGCTTTGTTCACTCATCAAAAACAAACACGCACTCGCTCTCGCTCACGCGCGCGCGCGCACACACACAGATTAGCTGACTTCCAAACACTGTCTTTCACCTACATAAAGCCGATTTCACACATATCTCCGGGCACGTCGCGTGCTTTGTATGGCAAGCGACGTGGCGAGCATCACAGGCGACTCTCGTGAGAAATGATTACTCTGGACAGTGGTGGGGCTGAATCCAGATGGACTTGGCAGAGCCGCGCGGAAAACGTGCTGCCAGAGTACACAACTCATACCTGCTTTGCAACACTCATTGCTAGGCCACCCAGCCTCTAAAACAGCAACATTTCCGCCAGCGTTAAGTCTCCTTTAGCTGGCCAGCAATCTAGTGAGAAAGCTCGGTGGACTAAAGCTAACGCTGGCGTGGGCACAGCGATGGAAAAGCCAAACTAGAGAAAGTTGAAAGAAAGGAATGCAACAGGGGTAATCAAACAAAAGTGGTGATTGTACTGTTGCCTAATTGTTATGGAAGTCTGTTTCTATAAATTCCATCTCTATATGTTCTATATGTCTGATGCAGCCTGAAAAGTGTATATTCAGAGTTTTTCTATGTGAGTAAATGTCTTATTCGAGATATACCTCTGCTTTTAGCTTCGTTTTTTTTAAAAGATTTTCTCTTAAAAACCTTTAAAGTACCCTGGCTGTGTGTCTTGTTTGACCAGGCTTTTATTCTATTACTGAGCACTCAAAGACAGAAGGAGCACTTCTGACATGTTTGGGGGTTTTTCCTTGTTGGTTCTGTGGTGATTCCTATCTTGTACTGTACTGAAGCTCTTATCTTCCAATAGAGATGGAAAGGGACACACAGCAAGAGAATATGAAGGACAGTTTGTTTGCTATCATCCAGTGTTAATCTAACTAAAACTAAATGTTCGTCGACGACACACCACGAGGTCATTATATACACACCACAACGTCATTATATACACACCACGAAGTCATTATATACACACCACAACGTCATTATATACACACCAACATTGGCGATATACTTGTGCACTAATCTGGGTGTTTTCTCTTAAGTAACACAGATATGTATTTACTACCTTGTATTCTTGTTGCGTTTCCTTATGTATCTGTGATTGTTGTCTCCTGGACCACCATGCATCTCTGAAGCGTGAAATTTACTCGTTTAAATTAGTACATTGATTGATTTTTGATTAAAAAGTAGGGCTACCCGATATAGGTAATTTCATGTCTCGATAACCATATATGTCACGATACAGCAAATTTTCTTTTAGTTCAATAAATAAATAGTCAATATGAAATAAACATGGTAAAGCTTATTTTTGTATACTCTTGTGAGGATTAAGTACTTGACATGAAAAGTACTTGACTATTTTCTTCTTTAATTAAGAACTTTTAGTGCAAAATGATCAGTATGTGCTTGTTATTATCTTGTTAGACGAGGTGTACCACAATATCTCGATTTATGATTTCATCACGACACGATTCCATTGAAAGATGATTAACTATCATATTGAATGCATCGCCCAGCCCTACTAATTATGCATTTCATTAGCAACTGACCTCACGTACATGAAGCCAAACTAAGTTTCTTCTTGTTTGTTTATGTCTCTTCTGAAATACTTCAGAAATTCAGCTAATATCCAATATTCAGAAAATAGAGATAGAAAAAATAAGGATAAGACAGCATGCAAAACAACCCTCAAACAAATTGGAAATGTGGCTGTCTGAAGACACTTGTGAAACACTTCTATTGGACATCTGAGTTCAGGCAGTAGAGATTACAATAATCCATCAATAGAGTCCACTGATATTTACTGATCTCAAAGATATAAACGAGTCAAAGTACCTGCTGATTATGGTGGAAGATTCCTCGCTGTGAGAAGGAAATGCGTTCTAGAGTGTGTACAGTGCCGAGCTGAAGGCTATGATCCATTTATTAGTTGGGTTGGCTGTGGGGATGTGCGCTTCCTAATGACGCTGTGAACTGTCCTCACTCACTGCTTGTTATAAATTCCCTGTAAAGATTGGAGCGAGAACCCAGGGACCAAAGGCAACGCAACAAAAGGGTACAGTAGATTTGTCAGAGATGAGACATCCGGGGGACAGCTTTCACCAGATTTCCCAGGCATTGATGCTTTGAGCATTTGGGAGGGTGGCCGGGGTCGGGTGGGGGTTATATTAAAGAGCAGAAAAACTGAATATTGTATAGGGCTTGGTAAATTGCTTTTTTGTGTGTGTTTCAAGTTACCCTATATTTCATATATATATTTAAAGTATGGGGATGCTAAATGCATACTTTGATTGGTAGGTCACATTGCTATTCAGAGCATGAAATGCCTCCAAGACGGATTGGACTTTACCAGAACAAGTCTCTGTGGACCCATTTATATCGCTCTAAAAATTTCTATATCGGGGCTGCAACTATTCCTATCGATTAAGCTTCTTTTTTGGATTGATGGTTTAATCTATAGAAAGTGACATATACCTAAAGTGATTTGTTCACATGTCTTTTTTTTTTTTGTCTGACCAACAGTCTAAAAACCAGAAAAATCTTTTAATAATCAATTTAAAATCATATTTGAAAGAGAATAGCAACACATTCTCACACTGTTATGTGCCAGTTATCAACATGGTTGCTGATAAATGTTCTGCCGATTGACTAAGAGATTAATCAGCCAATTCTCTAGTCTTTATTTTCTCCTCACAACTTGTCTTTTTATTTAGGTTTGAAAATATTCTACCCCCTTAAAACACACAACTGTGTTTATAGCTTCTCGTATGTCTTATACTTGCTCATCTCATCTCATGTACTTCTTAACTCGGGGCACTGGGGCTTCGTTCATTGGTTTCCTTTATGTGCAGTGCGTCCTCATTTATCCATTGACCACATGTTTTGGCCACATGCAGTCGACCCCTTTCTGCTATCAGCGGGCCCCATATGGATCGCTGCAGGATGGTTCTCACAGATGGACACAGTGGGGATCCACAGCCGGCCTGGCTGACACACCCGCCTCGCATCTCAGCAAGCCCCTTGCAGAATGGCAGCACATCACAGAGTCACATCAGGAGGATTTCTGATTTATCCATTAGCAATGAAAATGATTTAAATGCTAATTTTCCTTAGCCTCATATTTGCTCTGGATGTGTGCTTTTCAGACTAATTAACATCCGAACTTGGTTACCATTCGCCCATAAAAGTCATGTTTTTTGAGTTACACATCAATAATTTGAAAAGCTACATAATAAAGGGCAATGCCATTACGCATTCATACGTCCAGAGGTACATTTCTGTCTTTTTTGTCGAGTTAGCTTTCATTATTAAAGTAAAGATATATTCATTTTTACAAAGGATTTTTTTTTCTTTTCTTTTTGCCCTCCAATGAGGTTTGTGTAGTGAATTATTGAGCCCTCCTGGTTTTGTATAACACTGTGGCACTGAAAAATTTAAAAATATGAAAGATTAGGAAAAATAGAAAATACATCAAACTTCCAGCTCTTGTGTGGTGATGATAACCAAGGGATCCAGTTCCATCTCAAACAGACTGTTTGAAGATCAAAGCTGCGACTTTACCACCAAACTCAGTTGAAAGCGTCCAGAAAGAAGGCAGGGAAAGCCGAGACTCTCTCGACATGCTTCCTGCTTTTCCAAGCCTTCTGTACCAGAGCTTGAGCTGGACTTGAACAGTAGAACAAATTCAGCTGAATAAATAAATATGTGGACTATAAATCTCCAATACTTCTTTGCAAGCTTCAAATGATCCATCAAATGGTGGCATTTTCTGCACAAAAAAGGGTGAAATAAATTATTTGTGCTAATAGAGAAATTATAAGGAAACTTAATCAAATTGATTGGACATTAACATTAGCTAAAGCAGATTAAGTGCATAGCTGTCAACTGTATCGTTAGCGGCCGTCAGTCCTATATTACCATAACTGGACAATGAAGCTGTTATAATGAATTAAACACAACTTTTGAATGAAAATAATATTAAGTATTAACAGTAACGTCAACCAAACCACTAATGTGATATCTTAATAAATGTGAGCTAAACTGGTGGATTTTTCTCGTGAAAACTAATTAGGTTTTCTGGGAAAGGTGACTTTCCTCTGACTGACAGATAAAAAAAAGAAATATGAGAGAGAGACCTTGGAGGACCGCAGCAACAAGCAACAGCTTTATTATATCTGATAAAATCCTTGGTACAATCAAATCTTGTCAGACACTTCTGTATGTAGACATCAAATACTGACAGTCAAAGGAGGTTTTCATAATATAGCTAATATAGAACAAATACTTTTGTCGGTGATTGCCTCACATTAGTTTGAGACATGTAGCTAGCAGCTCGCTTGGTAGCTGTTGACAGCTGGCGATGTGAGTTGATGGAGTCTCCCAGTTAATCATCTGGTTGTTTTGAGCCCATCATCATAAAGCTCTGAAATGAGACCTGCAGCATTCAGAGGTGTGACGGTGCTCAGCCTTTCTGTCTACGACGCCAACATTACCATTTGCTTAAGCAGCTAAAGTGCAGAGCTGTAAACTGTATCATTACTAGAGGCGCAACGGATCATAAAGCTCACGGTTCGGATCGGATCACGGATCAGAGTCACGGATCGGATCAGCTCAACAGAAAAAAAGGGAGCAAATATAACTTTTAGATACCGATACTAATTGCCGATCATTGATGATCCATATTGGCAGATATTTGGTGGTTGTTTGGTTATAGCAGCTCCAGACTATTTTCTTTTTGCCACCGTCCCAAAAATAATTTCAACCACTCTGAAGTCAGTAAGCCATCAAATATTAAAAATGTTATCCTTTTACTTTGTTATAGTCATCTATAGTGTTTTTTGTATTGATTAAAACACACAATTTAAATGATTGGGAAATAAAAGATTGTATTTTTATTGATTTAAAACAGATCTTGTCATTAGTAGTTTTAATGATGTTTTATAAGCTGCTTAGAGCTAGTGTAAACAGGTTATAATTCCCTCTCTAATATCTATTTATGTTGTTTTGAAAAAAAATTCTACACACTAAAATTGACACAGTGTGGGCTCAATATTGCATGGACACTATACTGGGTTGACTTTAGTACCAATGGGATACCAGTGTTAGTTAATTTTTATTTACTGTTGGGTTAGTGGATCAGAACGCCCCTTCTGTTAGTGTTTTTCTACCAATGGTTACTAGGGAAACATTGCGTTGAGCCAAGCCGCCACCCACTAATGGAGAGCCGGTCGCCCATTGGCGATCTTGAGTAACTACAATTGGACCCTATGAAACAATTACCCAACCCTGCTCTCCCTTCCTCAGAGCTTATGTTTGTATTGTGATTAAACATTAGTTTCCATATGCTGCCCACCTCCTCCACGCTTCATTAGGAGCCCAATTTACTGCATGTTTTAGGTGAAAAAGCCCTCTCGAGATTAATTTTGTGAAGTGTTGTGAAACCTTAATCATTTATTTATTTTCAGGGCCCGAGGCTCAGAATATTCATCAGTGTTTTGATGCATAGGTGTATTAATTTACCTCCATTTTAATTGTTGGGAGACCAGACGTTTGTGGATATTTTGTGTGCAATTAGCACTCTATGCGGTGTTGAGGAAACATTTCACTAAATTACATGGGATTGATCATGTTTTAATTATCTCTCATTTTATCCTCACAATGCCGAGCAAAATGTGTTCAGAGTTACGGCCTTATTCCATTCATTATTGAGAAAACTTTGTCCACAACTGGGGAAAGAGGGCTCCTCTATTTGTCCTTCCTCGTGTCCGTAAACACCGGGGGTCTGCACAAGTGGATGAGCATCAAAGTCACTGTCCACCATCAAGCGCTGCCTTGATCCCTGCTCTTGTAGGTGTGCAGAAGCCACAGCTCTTTATCTAGAAAGTGATGATCTCTGGTTGGAGCCATTGTCCCTGGTGAATCCTATAACAAGGCCAGCGTTTGGCACTGGAGCGGAGCTTTTCCCCCCAGTGGGAAGGAGAGAGCGACCAGACCTCTGGCTGTCAGGATAATTGGCAAAGGCACCTGGATCATACAGCAGGAATGACAGAGTGACATTCATTACCTTTAATAGTATTTCCTCCATCACTCTGTCACTGGCTCCCTCACTTCTTCTCTCTCTCTCTCTCTCTCTCTCTCTCTCTCTCTCTCTCTCTCTCTCACTCTCTCTCTCACTCTCTCTTTTTCTCTCTCATACACACACACTCGCACTTATTTTATTTATTTTTTCATTTTGTTTGTGCCTCTGCCCTCATCAGCCTTCCCACCATCAACCCGTGGGTCACCATGCAATGTCTCCCTGGCGTTGTTATCCTTGGCTCCTGAGAGATAAAGTCACTCCTCATGACTGATGACCATAGGTGCATGCAGAGAGGAGCTGCGATCTGTAATGATACAGATATGCTGGCTGCCTTTTATACGGACCTCAAGGCTGTGTCTGTACAGCCGTGTCAGGTCACAGGCTGGATCAGCGGCGGCATTACGAAGTACATCATAAAAGTCCTTGTAAATAAAGCACATGTTCTCTCAAGCAGTAGTCACAGCGTAGGCCTTGAAGGAGCCAAGTCCTTAAGATGAATAAATGGGAGTTCCATCAAGCGTTAGCCTGGACACAGCTGAGGACTACCTGACTGAGATTTGAGGGCCTTTTTTGAAGAGCTGTTTATGATTCTGCAGCGACTGGAGCAGATAATGACCAGCTGTGGGCATCACTCACTGAGCTTCTCAGGGACCTCATTGGCACACTAAAAGATCTCATTATGACACTTTACAGATGTCACCTCTGCCACTTGTGAGATTTGCCTGTTGGCCTCCCATGATACTTTGGTCCTGACAATCTGGCCACAGCCGGGCTCTGGTTGGGGGCCTCTGAGCCGCTGGGCTGGTGAAGAGAGGAGGTCGACAGCCAAGCGTAGACTCTGTGAACTGTGAGCAAGCTGCTGCTCACTGTTTATTTTCTAACAGAATTATTCTGCACCTCTCTTTTTAACATGCCGCTTCCGCAGGTTGTTTGTGAAGCACTGGAAGTGATGTGAAATTCTGTCATAAACAGACACAACAACACATAGCTTTGTGTTTTTGCAAAGGTGTAAATTATGCAGTCACAGTTGTATCTTTGCTTTTCGTTCAATTCAGAACAACACTACATGTGACGTACAGCCTGCTGAAATAAAAGAGATGTGAAAGGCGTTACAGGCATTTATACAGGAAGGAATTTACAGTGTCGACAGAGTGTCGAGTAGTGTCAAAAAACATTATACTTTGGGTATTTGCATGTTTCTTGGGTGATTAGACAGCTATCAGGGTTAACCGCATTAATAAAAAGAGTGTGCATGCACGAAATGTGCTTTAGTGCATTGTGGGATATTTATTTGACCAGTCAAACCACCTCTGTAGAGGGTTTAAGATGCATTGAGTCCAGAAGTTAGTCATGTGTGAATGAATCCGAACCCAACATTTAACTTCACTCAGATAGAAGAAAAATCACCCAAAGTGTATTTTCATTTATATAACATATTTCATAACAAGTAAAGCCAATGTGCTTCAAATTTAATAAAAAATATACAACAAGAAGTCGTGTGTCTAGAGAACAAATATATTTAAAATACAGGAGAAGGCAAAAAAAAGAAAAAACACCCACCTACCTAAACACATTAACGAACGCTGAACCCAGCCCACACACACACACACACACACACACACACACACACACACACACACACACACACATACACACACACAGCAAACACAGCAAACACACACATGCACACAAATGATGTACAGTACAGTACATCGACAAACACACATAGATACAGTAACCAATCCTAACTGGTTTTACTATAGTTGAATATTAAAATGTAATGTAATGTAACATACTTATGTCCCATATGTGACACACTTAAATTACGTATGTAACCTAAATATGTAGCAAATGTAACTATTTCAACCGACACCAGGATCTTTTCCTTTTCCTTATCCTTTTCCAGGATCGTTGTTTGAATTTACTCGAACCACATGTTTAAAACTGCAACCATTTCACAACGTGAAACCGTTGCTGGTACTCTCCATCACTCATGTATGTCAGTTTGGGAGTCATTGGCAACAACCTACTCTGTCGCTAAGGCATTGCCTGCCTTTTAATATCACTCCATCCCTGTCACATTTAGACTCACCCAGGCTCTCTGGGTAGAAGCCCAGCGATGCTAAACATGGGGAATCATTTCTCAATTCTATACCCCAAATTTTTGAGCATTAACATCTAATTCTCATCGAAAGCTTTGAATTGGTGATTGGCTTGCAGCGCACAGCCTGAGAGGTTTAATTTAAGGCAGAAATTGTTCTTTTTCTTGCAATAGCTTATATTGTTGCTGCTGCAGGTCCTTGCAGTGCTTGCAATTCATACCTTGTTGCCTTATAAAGGAAAGTGCAACTCCTTGCATGTTGGATTTTCATGCCAAAAGCAGCAGGACGCAACAACATATATCAATCGCAGTGTACGAGGTCTGTTCTCTGAACTGTAATCACGGCAATGGGTCGAACATTTACTGCTCCTGTTCTGTGTGATTGTTTTTTCTTTACCGTAGGCTGTTCAGCTTCTACCTTGCTATCAGAGAAATACTGATTAGCTTCTCCACAATGTTAGCCTTGTTAAGTGCGTTTGTCTGCAGCCTCCAGCTGTTAATTGGATCCGATTGCACGTAAGTAATGTGCTACTTTTGATCACGACTGCAGCGGAAGTGTGGATCAAAATGAAATGCGTGTTCAACTGCTGTACGAAACCACGATCTGATGCTCAAAACTAATGGACTGTAGAATGTGTTCATCGGCCGTGATTCAGTATTCATTTTGAAATGACAGCATAGTTTCTCTTTGATATTAATAAAAAAATGTTGGAGGCAGGAACCAGATCGTATACTTCAGCACTAAGATCAATGCCCCTGTTGCATTCTATAACTAATTATCCAATCAAACTGGAAATAATTGAAAGTTCAGGTTGTAACCTTGCAGTCTGCAGAGATATTTATAGGAGATGGGCACACTGTCACATTCAAAGCAATTTCCTGTGACAATTCCGAGCAATCAAAACTGTTACCCATCTTCTTGACAAACCGAATCGACAAATATAGCGTGCATCAGGAATTCACTTTGTGGCGAAATTAGAAATTGTGCATACATTTGCATAAATGTTTCCTAAAAATCCTTTTGTTTTTGTACTTTCCCTCCAGTGAATGATGGCCTATATTCCTCCACTGATTGCAATCTGAACTAAGTGCTACAGTGAGAATGTTAATGGATGGCCTTTTATTCGCCGTCTTAATTCGGTTAAGTCTCGATTTGCGAGTGCTCGATGTGGCCGAACACTAATAAGCATATGAACTGACAATGTTATTGACATTATTATTCAAATGCCAATATGCTACGAATATCAATATGGCCTGGAACCACATTTTGAAGCACGATTCTGGCAAATGGAAGACTCTTTGCTACCGTGTCAGGCAGGAGAAGCTTCTTAATTTATTTCAGATTGACAAACCGTAGCACACTTCAGTTCAATATTTAATCGTTACCCGTCATTCACAATCTTTCAAACACTTCTCTCAAAAGACTCGTAGATGTATTTTTCTTGCTCACGTATTGATTTGGATCCAACTTAATTGATCATCGGGGAGATACTTAAGACTCGACTGTCTTTCTGCTTCTATAGGCAATTCAACTGCGTCTCCTTGCTTTTTATTCATCGCAAACAAGATTCACCCACCAGGGATTTTCCACGATCGAGGAACAGAGGTGGAGAAATAACCGCCGAAGTAATGAGCCTCACAAAGCGGTTTCAATGCAAAAACAATCAACAGATGAAATAATTTGTATGATGTGAAGCCACACGGAATAACTCATGATATCCCCCTCTTTAATTTCATGTGCATATGTTCATTTCATGCTAGTAGTTAGTATCATTTCCCGCATTCTATGATCGATAATGATCTGCTGTTCTGTTCCACACGTGGATCCAGATAGATGCACGTCGATGACACGTGGATCAAAAGCTTTGTGTTTGTATGTGAAAGGAATAACACGCCGCACCGTTGCAGATCAGATGCAGCACCGCCAGACAACTTGTAAAACGCCTCACATGACTGGAATACCTAAATCATACCATACCTAAATCTGTTCTTGCATTTAGAGAAACACTCTTCAAACAGAGGGATTAAATGAAAACCCTTAAAACGACATAAACTGTGTAGTAAAAAGTACATTCAGACATGTGGCAGCAGACGAATCTGTCCAGGATGTACAGTTTCGATGCTACACTGTGCAGTTTGAAATTAGGAAATGTGCACAATTCCAAGAAGATATTTAATGACAAAGAGGGACACATTTAATAAGACTCGCCCACCCGTTTTTTTCAGGTTCTGCCCCAAACACATGCAGTTTATTAATCAAGCAACAGGCTGGAGTTGCTGCTTGCGTGTCTCTTTGGCGAGTGTTTGCAAGATGTACCAAGGAGGAGTAGACATGTTAACAGAGGTTGATGCAATCCCCTGAAGTTGTGAGGTCAGGCAATTTGCTAGTTGCTTGCTTGTTAGTTTTGCATGGGAGGTTCTCTACCTCTGTAAATCAGGCGAATAATAGTGCAGATGGTAGTCACACAAAGTTGCGGTGGGAAAAGAAACTTTTTTGCACCAAAAAAAGGTCAAGCTGCACCGAATCAGGTGGAAAATAAAAAATAATCGAATAAAATACACAGATCTGGAACAGTGAAGACTGTTTCTATGAAATGGAAAATATGTATTAGTTATGGACACAGTATCTGATTATTTGGGGACGGTGGACGGGAGTTGTGGCTTGTGTTCAATAAACTGTCATTTAAAATTGACGATTAATGAATTGTATTGCCGCTGGAGGCCGTAGTGATCGCACATCTACACATTCAACGTGTACACATTAAACGTGTACACATTCAACGTGTACACATTCAACGTGTACACATTAAACGTGTACACATTCAACGTGTACACATTAAACGTGTACACATTAAACGTGTACACATTCAACGTGTACACATTAAACGTGTACACATTAAACATGTACACATTCAACATGTACACATTCAACGTGTACACATTCAACGTGTACACATTAAACATGTACATATTCAACGTGTACACATTCAACATGTACACATTCAACGTGTACACATTCAACGTGTACACATTAAACATGTACACATTCAACGTGTACACATTCAACATGTACACATTAAACGTGTACACATTCAACGTGTACACATTCAACATATACACATTAAACATGTACACATTAAACATGTACACATTCAACGTGTACACATTCAGCGTGTACTCATTCAACATGTACTCATTCAACATGTACTCATTCAACATGTACACATTAAACGTGTACACATTCAACATGTACACATTAAACGTGTCCTCATACAGCGGTTCGTATGATATCTGAGGGAAAGTTATTTTCTCTTTTGTTCGTGCTCCTCAGCCTGTGCAAGGCCTTGCAGTGCAGTAGAATTTAGAGCCGATATAGTTATTGCCTCCACACGGCTCTCAACATGGCGACGGCTGAAACGGTGTCTCGCAGCTAAAGGTGCTAAAAGCGCTAACAGTGTTTCCTTTCGGGGGAACCGGCTTCGATCGGGACTCAGTTATCGGCTGTAACCGCCGCATGAGCGCGGCGGCCATAAGCTGGCACGTGGGTGTATATATTGAGTCTTATCCCATGTCTTTATCATAGCCATACAATTTGTTTGACTCTTATTGCCTTAATTATCGGAAATATAAAAAATATATATAATTTCAACGAAGAACATACATTAATTTCCAATATGAGAGGAAAGTGGGTGTTCGCCAACCCTCAGAACAAACATAAGTCATCAAACTGAAGTATGATTTCTGCCTGCTGCTACACTACAAGAATGACATGCATGACCTGTGGTGTTATGTAATGCTCTTCCTGTTCGTGAACAGGCAGGTAACGGGGGCCGAGCTCTCGCAGCAGTACTGTGTTGATTAAAGCAAGCAGTCAGGTTAAGTAAAGCCCGTATATGCATCTGTATGAAAAGCACTTAACGGACAAAAGTATTGACACCGTCGATATAAATATGAAATGAACATTTGACCCATAGCGTGGACAAACAGCGAGCCTCCCAGAGGAGAACATTAGGCCAGTGTCACAGCCTCCGACGAGAATTATGATGAAGGGAAACCGATGGACTTGAAGTATTTTTTCGTTTGTTCTGGAGGCTTGTAATTACAGCCCAGAGAGCCGGGGGAACAATTATGTGAGCTCCCTCACCGAGTGATCGAGGGGAAGGTGGCGAAGATGACAATCTGAGGTTTAATCCACCTCTTTAAGAGGAGGTAGGGAAGAAAAGTGGAGCATTACTGTTTTTTTTTTTTGTTTTGTTTTTGTGACAGGTTGAAAAAAAAAAAGAGTGAGGCCTTTCCTCCTTCCCTCTATCTCTGAGCTGCTCTAATCTTTACCTATTCATTTGTAGAGATGCACAAGTATACCGATACAGATATTGGATATCGGCACGATTTTGACTCAGATAGCTGTGTACCCGTACTTTTATATCCAAATATGTGTTTATTTTGGTACATTTTGTTTTACAATGTCAAATTCAAACCGGGTGCTGCCTTACACATGAGATAATGATACCAGTCACGTCCACACTGAGGCATCGATTAAGACGTGATTATTAATTAAACATTGGGTATCGGCCGATACCCGAAGCCCAGGTATCGGCATCGGGACTGACAGAGTCGGATCGACTCGTCCCTATTAATTTGTCGGTTACTCCCACCTCTCTGACTTTTCCATAATTTTCTCCCTCCAATGGTCCATCTGCCTTCCTCCCACTCCCCCCTACCCCCTCTCTGACAGCACTCAGGCTACTCAGGTCAATTACAATTTAAAATGACAAAATGGAGATCATTGGCATGTCACAAGATCAAGTGAATGAAATGGCCCATGAAAAAAGCCTACGTATGCAAGTGTGCACCTAATGTGTGTGTGTGTGTGTGTGTGTGTGTGTGTGCTTGTTGTGCATTCATTCTGGTGCATGACATCTGCCCACCCCAGCGCGTCCCGTCCCAGAGTTTCTGAGTGAATCACCCTCGGATGCAGTCAGGGGTAATGTAGTGTAACAGAAGGAAGGGTCGCACTGGCCCGCTCATTTTCCAATCGCCATTACTCCCAACATTCAGCCGCCCTCGTGATAGCAGCTACATGATGTCAGCTTCTTTTTTTTAAGCCAGTAAAATATATCTAAATCCTGCACGCACTGCTCCTTGATAGGCATGATCCCTAAGAGGGATTTTATTCTGCATCCCACCACACTTTGACTCTCCTCGCAGGCTTTTGAGGAGGAAAGAGAATCTGGAGGCAGCCATAAAACACACACACACACACACACACACACACACACACACACACACACACACACACACACACACACACACTCCAGTGGCTTCAACTCGATTCTGTGGGCTGTTGATTTAGGTTGCTTCACTCTCTGAACTGAAACAGATGGTCTTAAAAACTTTATCATGAGTTTTGAAAGCAAAAAGGGACTCGAGGAGGGCATCAAATCCAATTTTGTTATTATTTAGAACTAATTTTTACAGCACAGCTTAATGTTCATTGAATATTGCTTATCCTAAATATTATTGCTAAACCTGACCCCCCCCCCCACCCCTCCTCCCCACCTAGCCGCCCTCATGATAATACGAGAAAATAGCTTTCAAATAGCTTTCTCTAAGCAGAGTAGCCAGCATTGTCCGGGCTACACATCCTTTGCCTCAGCTTTAATTACACTATAGTCAGACAAGCCATACAGGCAGCCACCCGCCTCTAGTCTCCATGCTGATCAATAAGTGGACAGACTCCAAAGCCATTGCTGCGTGTAAAGAATACGAGCAGAACTCGGTGCTGGAAATACGAGAAAATTGTCTTGACGGCTTGTTACCTCGCACATAAATCTCCCCTCTGTTCATTAGTTTATTTGTTTCGTCACCTTTTTAAAACAACTGTAATCCTGTGTGTTCATTTAAATTAATCTGATTAGTTTTGTTTGTTTTACCTTGCGCTCGCAGAAGATTAACATAAAAAGAGCTTCTTTATTTTTGTCTCTCCCCTGAGCAGTGGTTTTTCACAGCACAGATTGTTTGGTACATCTATATGCTGTCTAAATGCAAAAGCCAGGCAGACGAGATGAATAAAGCCTTACTCGTCCTGAAAAGTGCCAGTATTTTATTTATTTTTTTCCTACAGCTTTTTAGAAAATGTATTTCTGATATTCTGAAACAAACAGAGCCACTCTGGGGATGATGCTGAAATGAACATGGTGGCAGAGTGCACCATTACTGTACCAAGTGCTCCAACGGAAAGAGAGAGACCGGCGGGAGGAGGGGGGGTAAAAAGGGGGGTGTGGGGGTGAATAGGGGGGGGGAGGGTTATGAAGCGAGGGAGGCGGCGGATGGAGGAACTGCTCGGATGGGTGGAGTGGAAGATTTGCGAGGACAGAGAGCAATATGGAAGAAGATGATTGGGAAAGATGGATAGGAAAAGATGAGGGACGGGGGAAAAAAAAGGGGGGATGATTTAGTAAGAGCTGGAGAGGGCGAGAAAGAAATAGTGCTGAAAGGCAGTGAAAGGGGGGAAGAGAGCTAAGGAGCTGGCGACAGGAATAGTATAGAGGAGGTGTCACCGTCAAGGGTGTCTCAATGAGATGCCATAAAACACTCTCTTATTCTGCCGACTGTCACAGCATCGTCAGGGGCCACATATAGAGGTGTGACACTCACACACCAACACTAAAGACACACAGATACATTAACATCTCTCTTGTGTTTATTTGACAACAGTTCCGCAGCGGGTTTGTAGCGTATTGCAGTGACACTGGTTTTCCCTGCATATATAATTTTTGCTTCAACAGGAGTGAGCAGAAACAAAAGTAACACATTTATAGTTTTTAGAATTTCTGTCATGGCGTTATGAAAATGATCAGTGGGGAAGCGGCACTCGGAATTGGGTGAGGAATATGTTTTTTTTTTTTTTTTTTTTTTTTATCATTGTGGAAGGAAAGGGAGTGTGACGTAACTAGGAAGAGCAGGAGTGGGTATTTCTTTATCCACATCAGATTCAGATTTTATTCATATTAAAATCATTCTTAACACGAATACCACAGAGCAGCCATCTGTGGCCAGTACATTTATTCAGCGGCAGCAATAACACTTTATTTGAAGCACATTATTAAAAGGTTAGAGTGGCAATAATATTTAACATTGTGTTGTTCCTCAGAAGTGTAGCAATTAGAAATTACACTTTGAACAGACCCGGTACAGATACTGATCCGATACCAGTGTTTTACCATCAGGCTGAATGCCTCACTGTGTGGAAGTGTCTGGGATCTTTCCTTTATGTGTCAGGCAACATCAGGCTTCACCCTAAACGCGGGCTTTGCGAACAAAATGTGACAAATAAATACATATATATGAATGTTCAGAATTGTTATTTATTATTGAAAGATGGAGGCATAAAATATCTCCCTCGGCTATGCGCTCTGCCGAGATGCTGCTGACGTGGTGTAAAGAGTAAGGTAGTCCACACAGGGCGGGGAGGAGGGAAGGACTTTAGTCCAGGAGACAGACCTCCGTGTCCCGTGTGTCACTCAAAGTAAACATTATCATTTTGTCACGTGAGTCGTGAACTGTCTTCAGTCACGTGACTGGTTTGTGACGGCTCGTTCGTCAGTCAAGTTAAACATTAATCACGCTATTTTCCTAAACCTAACTACGTGAATTTGTACCCTAAATCTAACGTCCTGTAAAGGCGGAAGTTTATTTTGAAACTCACACTCCTGCTCCATCTAAAACTGAGGAGGGTACCTCGAGCATCATAGATTGAAGCCTGGCGCCACTGACCAAGCGTCGGGAGTTTGACGAGTCAGGAGTGAGAATGCGTTGAATAAAATTATGCATAATAATATTTCTTTGCCTGCTCTTTGTGACACAAGAGAAGATAAATAAACATAAGCCTCAGCAAACACCAAAATTGTGTTTCCCCTCGTGAGTCCATTTAGAGACTGTAATGCAGGGTGACAGGCGCCACCAGTCAGTTCATTCGGCGACACGCTAAAAAGTCTGCGTGAACACAACACGGAGCAGAAATAAAAATCTGCAAGATATCTTTCTTTTGTTCAGGTATGAGAGCTCGCAGCGTTCCCCTGTATGACCGGGAGTATACGTCTGAAACAGAGAAACATCGGCGCCAGACGGATACGCTGTCACATAGTTAAGGACCTGTGTGGGCAAGAGCTGAACAAGGCTACCTACCAAGAAGTAAAACCTGGATTTGGTCTGTTTGTCCACAGCCCGTGTGTTGCCCGGAGACACACGCATGCAAACAGGTACCTTGCTTAAGATAGTGATTATTTCTCTCAACGGTCACTGCATTCAACAGAAGACATCAGCTGTGCATCAGTACAGTGCAGCCCTGCACCGACACACACACACACACACACACACACACACACACACACACACACACACACCCTCCGCGGTCAGGTTGTGCTAATGAAGATATTGCAGAGCAGAACGACCAGCAGAGCCAGAGAAAGGTCAATGAGGCAGCAGAAGTGACACTCGGCTCAACGCTCCTAATTGCTGTGTTTGAGGAGAGTGTGGAAACATTGACATGTGACAGGTTCTTGCTTGGTTTGCTTTGGTGAAGGGGCCCCATTATTGACAGACTTGTGTGTGTGTGTGTGTGTGGGCAGGGGCGGGGGCGGGGGCGCAGGGGGATAGGGGGGTCGGGTGTGCGTGTGCGTGTTGGTGTCGTTACCAGATGTTGTTATTTGTTAATGAGGACTGGAGAAAAAGTGTCTTGGAAGCGGTGTGTAACTCGGACTTTAACTCTGGAGAGAACGAGCCTGAATATAGTTACACACATACAACAACCTCTCATAAATGATGAATCAGTGCTTGAATATTTATGGTCCCAGGTTGTGGTTATAATGAGTAGTGTTAATGTCTATAGGTTGGTGGTGTCGGGTCTCTGGGAAAAAGGGAATGGTTCCATGATGCTTTCTAGTCGTAATTGGTCAGCCCTACGTTCCCGAACAACGAAACTGTGAATGATGTTTCGAGGGATAATGTATTTTGCCATGGAAGTATCAAAATTAAGTTTCAAATGAGTCCGCAGAAGTCCCCGTAGGGAAAAAGACAGGTGAAATGGTAAATGGACCTGTATAGCGCTTTTCTAGTCTTCCAACCACTCAAAGCGCTTTAACATTACATGACATCATTCACCCATTCATACACTGAAACACTGATGGGAGGGGCTAAGGGGCCACCTGCCCATCAGGAGTAGCTACCATTCACACTCCGTAGACACCGCTACGGGAGCAATTTGGGGTTAAGTGTCAAGACTTTCACCCAGAAGACCGATGTTCATGTTGTGTGTGTGAATGGAGTACTTTTGTTCCCTAAACATAACCACGACTATAGTTGCGTTTCTTTTTCGTTTTTTTTTTTTTTTTTTTACAATTTCGTCGTCATTTTAATCCAAACCATGTTTTTTACAAAACCTAACTAAGTAGTTTAGTAGTTTTTTTTTTTTTTCTTTAAATTTGTTCATTTACAACGTGTTTCAAACTCTTTAAAACAGACAGTTCGGTGTGGAAGACAATACGATTCCCTCGAAACGTATTTGAGAGTGCAGTTTCGTTGCATGGAAACGTAATTTCGTAAGAGACAGGGTTGTATTGGTCATCACCAAGTTTGCAGGAGATGCTTCTTTTCTGTCTCTATTTGAAACCGTGTTGTAGATACATGAAAAAGAATAGTTTCCCTCAGGCCTTTGGCAACATAAATTAAATATATAGTGTGTGCAGACTGCTCCGAGTAGGAACATCGCGCTGTGTATTGAAAATCTGCTCACCTATGGAATCGGAAACACTGCCATAGGTCTCTAAGACATTTTTTAAATGTCAGTTAAAAAGTCAGCATTCTCATTTTGCTGATATCAGGATTTCAAGAACATACCATTAAGCAGCTGTTTGCCATAAGAAAGAAACAGCCGACAGCTAAACGGTAGCGATTTCCCTCAAACATTTTCTGACCATTATTCTGTTGCTGCAACAAGGATATAGTGTTCCCAGGCTATCCAAGGTATATGAGTCTCATATCTTTTCTCAGAGGGAGCTGGGCTCTGCCTCTTATGGGTGTCTTTACTTGTACATCAATAAGATGGGAATGCTTGTTAAAGGTGTGCAAGTTGCTGACACCTGTAAGCCATGACAGACCGGGTACTAGGTTCACCCCTGTGGCGTTGTTACAAAAAGTTGCTGTGGAAGATGTTCTTTTCAACTTTCAGAATCCACAAACCAACTGTATGTTGTCAAAAAGATGTCCTATTACGAAGTATTTTAACGATAAAGTCGCACAAGTATACCCTTCCTAAATCTAAGAGCTGGTTGTGTTCAGTCTAGGATAACATGTTTGGTAATGCTTGAAACAAATAAAAACAAATTAGCTTTCTAATGTGCCTCAACACACCTCAGAATCCTCACACCTCACCTTTTTACAGTCACACCGTAACAAATCTGTGCTCTTGCCAAAGTATTTCATCAAGGTATTTCTTATTCTCCCAAAAAACAGCAGATTTGAGCTACTTGTGGTTCTACAGTAAAGTTGGGGCTGCTGGGAAGTCACAGTGAGCCTCAGGGTGCAGTCATCTTAGTCAAACTAGGCTGACTTGCACTGTAGGGAGCTCTGGATGTTTGTGGCCCCCTGGTAGCTGTGTCGAAGCAATTAGACCAACAAGCCTTATATCATTCCATTCAGCTTGCGTAGACAGATTTGTGGATATCTCATAGAGCACTGTGGGCCCTGTCCAGCTATCTGCTTGTAGAGCATGGAGCCCCTCAGTCATATATGAATATTGATGAATATTCATTGTGTTTATTGCTATTTCAGTGTTTAGGGGAGATTTATGTTATTTGTAACATGACTAGATGGTAATAAATTGTGTTTTGAAGTAAAAACTCCCTGTGAACAGTCAACGTGTGAATAGTTAACGTGGCCAAAACATGGAGACCACCTGAGTTCATCTTGAGAATTGAATCATAAATGATATTGCCTTTGAAATTAAGATTATGTACTCGACTAGATTATACAAAATCGTATTTTTTTCCTTTATTGCATCTCCATTTACTCTGGAATGATGATAGAAATAGGTGAACTGGCAATGGATTAATTTTCCTTAGCTTCTTGCATTTCAAGAACAGAAACATGCATATCAGCCTTATGGTTGAGGAGCCACTCCTGATTAATTTTGGGTCTGGTATTTAAGGCTTTTTTTTTTATCCATCAGAGCGGAGAGAAGACACACGTGCACATGTAGGTGATCTGTGAAACGAATCAATCATTCAAATCTAACTATGCATGCTTTGCTATTACCCTAGGCTTGTGACACGCATCTACCCATCCATATTACATGCCACCATTTTTAATATTTCAAAGGCTCGAACTTCAAGAGAACTTGAACAGATCTGCCGTGTGCCCTGTCTATTTCAACTGTAGCACAATTTAGTCACTTAACTGGCAGGGCAGCAGGCAGAAGGTGGAGTTGGTAAGTGGATTGCCGGCACCCTAAAGCCGATTTATCTGATAGATGTTTGGACCTGGTCCGTTGGGCTGACCTCTGGGGAAAACTGTGAATTAGATTTTTTTTCTTCTTTTTTTTTGCGCAGACTGTGTTGCTATGTCACCTCCGTTTGTCATCCCTCCACCACCTTCAGCAGAAGAATCACTTGCTACACAGATATTATGAACTCCACGAGCGCGTCGCATCTCCTGAGACCGAGCCATTGTCGTGGACGGTGTCATCCCATTATTCCAGAAAACAGAGACGAGGGGAATGGAGACAAAAGGCGAGGACCGTTTGGGCCGCGAGTGATAGATGGCGTAGCCAAGAAAACGGTCTGGAAGAGAATGCTGCGTCAAGCAGTCAACTGGCCAGGCATCGATTTAATCTGGTGCACTGCCACTCTCCTGATTTGACCGTGTCACAGTGAGATTGAAAAGCCTAAGTGGATGTGGGGCTGTGTTCACTCACCTGCGCACACTGGGCTGATAAGCACACAATGAACCTAAAAGTGGGCTGCAACACTGGACGAAATAGAATGGGGGTGGGGGAGGGGAGAACATCACAAGACACAGGGGTAAGACAGCTGTTTCAGGCCTGCTAACAAGCAGCTAAATCCACTAGAAGGGCTGGTCTATTGATTTATACTGGGGTTGGAGGAGTCGCAAAGCTCATGCAATTGGATCCTTTGCATCCAATGGATTTTGACTCAGATCTCAACAGAGATCCCTTTGGCTTAAACACCATCGATTGGGCCAAAGAGATTTTCATCTAATGAATATTCTAATTGCTGTCATACGAAGCAGGGGTAGTTAACTGTGTGAAGAATGTGTGTTTCAATAGGTTTTGATAGATTTTAATAAAGCATGTGGATTATGCTGCGGTCTGATGTTTATGTATAGCGGGGGAGGGAGGGAAATTGATATTGATCCCGAGGCCAGCCATTCGGCGTTACATGTCTCTCCATCACTCGTCTTTCCCGGTCCCACGCGGTGTGCCGTCCAGGTGCATAAATGTCACAAAATAATCTTTAATTTAAAAAAAAAAAAAAATAAAATAAAATAATTTGTCCATGGATCACATTTTCTTCAAATTAGAATTTTTTGACATTTAGCCCACTCACATTGCATTGTGGGATCAGTCGATGTTCAGGATTAGCCGTAAGCCTGGGTGTTGGGTGAATACATTCATTAACGGAGAAACGTGCTCGGACAAAGTATCCACCCTTTTGCTGACTTACACACATGGACACAGAGACGGGTCTCGGTGACTCTACTCAATAAACCAGGTCACAGTTATTCTTCACCTCTCCTGTTTGACTGCGCATTATGCATTGGCGCACATGCATATGCACAGAGGCACACACATGCACACTCGACAGGCTGACCGGAATCCACACAGGTCGACGCTCCGTTGACCTCCCTCTCGTGTTTTTAAGATTCAGTGGCAGCCTCACCTTGACCTCCCGTGACTTCACTGTTACTCTGTATGCCACTGTTGCACCTCGGGGTCCCGCTCGGTAGATCGTCTGAGACAATCAAAACAATGTTAATTTCCGTTGCTGTGATCATCACAGGCTTCCATTTTCCTGTAGATGGCCACTGCCACATTTAATCATGATCGTTTATAGATATTGCTCAGCTTCCTCACGCCGTTTCTCATCAAATCCAGTTCTTGAAGTGGAAAAAAATAAGTGGCAGTAGTCCCCTTATTAACATGCTGGCGTGTGTATCAGCCGGTGTACGAAATCTCTTGCTACTTATTCCTATTTATTTATTATTTCTTTTAAGAAGGCTATATTGTGTCAGTCATTATCAGTTGTGATTGTATTGTTATATAATTATACTTGGGCTAGATAGATATCTATCTCTATATATCTCTATCTATATAGATAGAGATAGATAGATATATATAGGCGTGTGAGCTATTCATTCCGGTCTCCCAGTCTGGATGCTCCGAGATATAATGCAGTGGGATAAAGAGACACATTCTGAATTTCTACAGTGAATAAAAGATGCAATTTTTGCCCTATAAAATCATATTCTGGAAATAAAATGAGCAGATTTAGAAAAACTTTTTTTAATAATGTTTCACTAAACATTTTTCTTGACAGATAAATGAAAGCGCCCGCCCTCCTCCGTGCTGTGTCCATTCTTGATAACGCAATAGTCACACAATGTAGAGGGATGTCAAAGGTGAACGCTAATTTACGGTCTATATGTTAATTTAAAGGAAAGGAAGACTGACCAACTGAGCTGTTCAGAGAAGATACACACACGTGTGTGTGCGTGCAAAACAGCTCCCTGTGTGTTTTTGTGTGTGTGTCCGGATGAACTGTGTCGCTCTCAGAGAATCGATACCTCATCTCTCAGATCATCTCTGCTGATCGGCCTTTATAGAGACCACTGAACTATTCAGAGCGAATATCAGCTGATAACAATCGTTGGCCGAATCGATCGGAGCAGCCGTGATCGAAACGCGGCAGTAAACTTCAGCAAAGCCAACAGAAACACAAACCATCACAATTGGATTGATGTGCCTCTTCAAACGGCGTCTTTCGAAAAAAACTAAATGAACCAAAACTGAGAACCAAAAACCCACGAAGCCACCTGCAAGGCCACAAGCTTCTTTAACTGCGTCGTCGCTGCCTCCTTTATGAATTAGTCATGCTTCAAAACTGCAAAGTCGGCGATATCTGTGATCGGCTAGGATTTGCAAGCTTTCATGGCATCATTCAAACTTTGCTCGCACATCGATTTAGTCAGGGGAAGAGCACCGACATGATACATCTCGGCTCCAGCAGCATGCCGCTTCCCATTCGCGTGGCTTCACACATGCGGGGGGTTCTTCCTGAGAGTGAGAGGTGGTGGTTTTGACTGAGGTGTTGTAGCTCCGGGCCGTCGTGATCTTCTAATTAAAGCGTTATTGCCTCTGTTGCTGGGCTCGAGCAGCAGGTTTATATTGGTCTTAACTTGTTAATTAAAGTCCGATAAGATTTCTAATGAGGAAGAAAATGGCCTTCTGTGTGAGACTGTGTAGTAGACGATATTCTCATAACATCCACCACCCCATCCTCAAGGCAGCTATAGTCTTTTAGCTAGCTTTACTCAGCATTCTCTCTCCGGCACTTCTCACGTTGTTGCTGAGGTAGCAAACCTTTACAATGCATAGGTAGACCCGCAATACCTGGGACACTGAGCAATGAATGTGCCTTCTTTTCCTCCTTTTTATTTTTTGTTTTGTTTTTGTTTGTCATGAGTATTTGTACGGTGTGCACAAATAATCAGGTTACGTAAGCTGGAATCTGGGACACTGTGTGCAGAGGATGTGCCACAAGGTGCTGAGCATGCCCCGCTCGCCTGCTCACTTGCTCATTTGCTTGGATATTTGGAGTGAAGCGTCATTTGTGTGACAACAGCGAAGAGATTGTGTTGACATACTTTCGCCGTGTCCATCGAAGCGCGACAAATGAGAGTATTCAGCCTTAAATGATCTCAGTTCTTGTTGTTTTGCTGCTTTTTTCCTGTTTCTTTAAAGATTCATTAGGAACTTGGTACAGCACACAGGGACTCTTAAGTTATTAAGGAGTAAAATGGTATGTTCATTCGCAATGTATTACACATTGAAGCGACGGCTTTAATACGCTTTGCTTTGCAGAAATCATACATATCCCTCTGTCACTGCATGAGCTTGTTAGGTAGCAGCCGACTACATGTATACGCTATCTGATTTGAATACAACCTTTACCTCAAAAGTGTTCCCTTGTTTATTATTCATGTCATCTTGATCACATTCCATTTACTGCGGAGCTTTTTGGCTGGATCACACATTCGCCATGCACTCCGATTGCATTACTGGGGCAGTTAAAAGTAACGTTTGAAGGCCTCCACTGGGACATAAAATGCAGGCCAGACTGGGCTCCGATGCACTGCTTTGAACCACTTGCCCTTGCTCACTAAAGAAAATCAGAGACGAGGTGAGAGAATAGTGCTCGGTGAGAGAAGACGAGCAGGATAAAGTTACCCACTTTCTTGCATTTTTCAGGGGCCATTAGAGATTTTTCCCTTTTGATATATGCAAGGATGCTTGGAGACACGGAAAAGCACTGTGCAGGTGTTTGATTGTCATGAATTTTACATGTCAAGAGACCACTGACTGCTTTCCTGATGGGCTCTCGGTCAACCAGCTTTTTCCTTTCGCACCAGAGTCAAACTGTAGTGGCATTGATTCGTTTGTCTTTCATTAATCAATTTGACCATATATTCAGTCAGTACTGGGTAGTCGGGGATTGCGTGGACTATCTGATCTGTCGAGTCTTCTTAATTCCCCGGAGGGAAGGGGAAAGCGAAGCTGAATGAGTCAGACTGATGTTGGCGGAAGTTAACACCTTCTCGTATTGTAGAGCATTTTCAAATGATGGATAAGCCTTTGAAAATGTTCAAGGCTTTCATGAAGCCTTGAACCTGAACTGGAAGCCTCAGATAGCTCTTAAGCTGGAAGTCGAACTGTGGAATATAATCACAGTGTCACACAGGTTGAACAACGATATGTTCTATACCGCACAATTCATTTTGAATAATGTTTTGACTTAAAGGCCTCAGGTTTGATTGATTCAGTGGTCGCACTCATCAGTCAGCCAGTCAGCCAGAGTCCATTGTTAGCATGCTGACGTTAGCATTAGTGAAACTTTACAGAGCCACTAGTTTGGCCTCTTAGTCTTGTTCAGACAATTCTCATTATGGCTAAACCTGGCGGCAACCTCTGGGTCTGAAAAGTGAAGCCAATGTAGAAGTGCCTTAAACTTGCATTCTTTCTAATTGCAAAAAGAAGTACAATTGTATAAAAGTCTATGAGGAAATTACTCTACTTCTCACTTGATTTATTACCTCAGTAAACATTGTAAACATGAGTTTACCTTTTCACAAAGTGTTTTCAGTTAATGACAGTAAATTGTAACATTTTGGTTTCCATGAAATGTCATACTCAGCATTCGGTTGTACTTAGCTCCACCCTCCCGTATCAAGTCTTTTTGCGAAAAACCAAGATGGCGACGGCCCAAATGCCAAAATCAAGGATTCAAAACGTTAGTCCACAAACCAATGACCGACGTCGCTGTTGAGTATGCCCACTTCTTACATACAGTCTATGGGTTAAACCGATCTTCATGTGTAAAGCTGGCAATAAATCTAAATGTAGTGCTCAGGGAAACATCAACGGTAAAAGCAGGCTATGCATTTGGTTCATCAAGTGTCTAAAGCGTCTTCTTTACATCTTGCATGCATAATGCAACACAAATACTTGTCAGTGGGCTATTATGGCTTCATGACAGTGAGTAATATATTTTCATTGCAGTCCTGTTGTATTGACATGCAACACATTTCAAGTGTAATTACCATTTCTTAAGCACAAAGACACGTATTTTTTAAATGAGCCCATTTAGAAGGCAAATACTGTAAATGAGGCAATTTAAAGGTGTAGTAGACACGTTTCCTGATTTGTTCGATGATATTGAACCCAATGCATTGATGTAAATGAGAATTGTTTTGCCCAAAGGCTGCCGAGCCTCAGTGGTGAAGTGACACTTTACTGATCTGAAACAACACACACCAGTGGTTTGTATTGCTGGTACACAGCCAAGTCGTGCACCTTCTTTGTTATTTACGGCCAGCTTTCACCAATACCACCACTCTGTGTCAACAGCCATTTCTGCTGCTGTTAAAGCAATCGCCATCAAACTTGAGTCAAAGGACTTCGGGAAAACATGCCACTTTGTTGTGCTACAATTTGGACACATTTTGAAAAATCGATGACAAGAACGAAAAAAAAAGGACATCCATCTCCATAATCAACCTTGTACTTATTGACAGATGATTAATGACATTAATACAGAAGCTGTGCGCTTCCTCATTTGCAGGATATTAGTCCCATTTTTACCCTACCAAACATTTAATAAGATAAGAAAAACAGCAAACGATAAGGTGTAAAGTTTGTCGCTCTAAACCTTTTCTCACATATGGCCACACAGCAGTAATTTATTCATAAAGTCCTTCAATAATAGAGTCCCGCTCTTATTTGTGGTCTGTGTTAAAGCTCTCAAGAAGAAGTGGGAGGAAGAAAATGTGAGAAAAAGATTGGGAGAGGATTGTTTTCTAGGGTTTTACTTATTTATTGAGCCCCCTTAAAAAGAACACTCACATTAGAGTGAGCTGTCACGTTGCCAGTGCGATCGCAGCCGAGATTGTATATGCCACACAATGCCTTTAATTATGTTGCTGTCTCTTCACTGTCAGAAAAGACAAAATGGATCAAAGGCTATATGGGAAAGAGTAAGTAAGCAATTATCTGCTTTTGTCTGCTATCACTGTCAGTCAGCGGCGGCCTGCTTTTTAAACGACACCAGAGGAGAACCAGAGAATGAACGCTGATAGATGAGGTAATAATGGTGCTGCATATAACATGTTAATAAACCCACTCCAAATCTTCGTCATTACTCAAAACTGACTTGATTGTTCATGCGATAAGGTGAAAACAATCAAATCATCTAGTAGTCTCCCAGATATTACACCCACTCTCCTCCAAAGGTGGAGATGATTTAAACTGATTTGAACGCTGGGCCGTAGACTGGAGGGTCATTTTAATATTGATAATAATTTACCATGAGATTTATTTGGGTACAGAAAAGTCTCCAGATGTCTCCTTTGAGGAGGAATATCCCTGTATGACTTAGATATGTGAGTCTAAGAACTTGTAAATCAAAGTCTCCTCTTCACAGTCTTCATTTTATCCGAGATGTCCAGTCGTCGTGCTTTTTAACAGGACTCCAAAAATAATTCCCAGGATGGCGAAGTCATGACCCGCCCTACTCTGCTTCTCTGATTGGCTCGTGCTCCAAGCCTCCGTTGGCTGGGCTGGTTAGGTTTCGGCATCAGGAGTGAGACGGGGTCATGTCTGGTAATGGTGCGGATATTTAAAAGGCCGGTGATCCCCCGCTCATTTCAAGCGGTGAACACGGCGTGTATCGACCACATGGCTGATACAAACACAACAGGGTATTCGTTTATCTTTTATTTACAGACAAACACATGTTGTTTTAATAAAAAAAAAAAAATCAGTCAATAACCTGAGTTCTTACATTATGAGCAGCCAGGACCTGACCTCGTACTTTTCACACAAAAGCGGAGTACAGTTAAAGAAGTTGGTTAGCTTGCTGAGAAGTTGGTAGTTCCGTTACTTCCTGGAACATTTAGAAAAAATCTGCCATCAAAAAATGCATAAAAAGTTCGTGTTTTGCAGATGTGTTTCTGATGAACAATCAGTCAGCGCTCACCTCTGCTATGAGAAACATTTCCTGTGACTGCTTCACAATGAAAGCCGTCCCACGTAGACAGTTGAATGCTTTTAATGTGAGCGAGCAGAGGTAGGAAACGGTTTGCATTCACAGCAATGCAAAGCTCTGATACAGCTGTAGAAAAGTGACGAGTCAGCAGTGAGGCTGATATCACTGAGTTCATATTATTCTGCTTAGAGTCTGGAAAATAAACATCTGCAAATATCACTGTGGGAGGTCAGGTGACATTTATAGCACACCAAACAATGATGCCTCTTTTATTGTTCGGCGAATCCAGTGTAAGCAGAGTTTAAATATTGAAGCAAAGCTGTCACATAACTGCTTGAAATCTATCCATTTCTATTTAAATGTGTTCTGTCCATCACTGAGGCCCAGTCATTATAATTTATGAAACGTCAAGTCACAAGTTTGAATGGATTTTCTCGGATTATCCCTGCTCTCTGCGCACATATACATGATTTTAAAGCTTATTTGTCATATTTTTAGTTTACACTCCTTGTTTCTTTGGTCGAGGGAAAAAGTCTAGTCGAGTGAATTCTTTGACACGCCGAATATGTAAGGAATATATATGTTAATGTGCGCGGCATTTATTCAGATGAGTTTGTTTCCCTCCCCATAATATTAGTGCAAGCAAAATTGTATTGAGAAGTGGTTTTACGGGACAGAGATGGGAGACTTTTTTATTTTTTTTTGTCAGTTTGACATCCAGGTAACCCACTTTTGCTTCAGCATGTTTACTCTTTGATTACCGGGAGAGCTGAGGGAAGCACTATCTCCGCCTGCCAAAACCAGGCTGGCAAGCTGTCACAACACCGATGAAGACACACAAATATATACACCTTGGTGTTTGGGGGTGACACACATTCACTCAGACATACACAAACTGTAAAGACACACACACACCTACACACACACACACACACACACACACACACCTACACACACACACACATGCTCTATTTTGTGAACACGCATGCTTACTTCCTAAAACATAGTTTGTTTTGACAACAAAATATATTCCTGCGGCGCTTTTATGAAAACTCTATACATCTCAAGGAATTAAGAAGTCATAACATCAAAACCTACAGTATTTGCTGCATTTGCAATACTTTTATACATGTATGTGTATGGAATGCATCCATATCAATCTAGCAAATGATGACATAGGGTATTGACCTCTGGATTATTAATGTGCTAACATCATACTTAAAATCATATCTGGGGTAACTGATGGATATCTCCATTAAACTTCCTTACATTAAGACAGTTATATTTTGTATGACAAGTTTTCTAAAATGTTATGTTTAAATATGAAAATGAGACATTATCAAATATGTGCTAATTTGCTTCTATTTCCAGGACTGAAATCTGAACATTGGATAAAGCCAGGTTCAAAATGCTTGTTTTATTCTGCTGATGTAAGTCAAAGCTTTTTACTGAGGGAATTTTGGATATCTCTTTCTATCACTATACATCAGAATATACTGTCAACAGTCATAAAAAAAAGAAAATGTCGCCATGTTTTTAGGAATAAAATGCTTTATAAATCTGACTATGAATCATATATGAATGCACAAAAAAACTTCAGAATATAGATGGGAATAAAAATGGAAAGTTACACTTTAGTAGATCTTACATATACAACACATACAAAAGTAAACAGTCTTCGAAGATCTGTATTGTAAAATCCCACACATTTTGCTACAGGTGAATTGGGTAAAAATAAAAATAAAAAACTAATAGATATCAACCATGAAACTTCCCTGGTTGATTACTCACATTAAGAAAAACATATTTTTTGGAATACAAATGTTATGTTTAAATATGCAAATTAGGCATAATTTCTTAATGTAATTAACTGTTTTTGGATTCAGATAGTGGTAGTAAAATAAATACCAAAATATATATATATATTTCCTTTCCACTAGTCTGTAAGAACTATGTCTTGTAACATAATAAAAAATATGTTTGCCCTATGAAGATGCATATTGTACCGTATAGTAAGGGTTTAACATATAGATCATGTTGTGATTGCATCTCAACCCCAAAGAGCAACGTTCTTTATCTTTGATTTATGTCCAATTATTAGGACAATATCAACTGTGAATAAAAACAATGATTCGATTTTATGTTTTTTTTTCTGAGAAAAAAAAAATGCTCAGGAGATCGAAGTGCTGTGTTCTTCCTCTCAGCATTCCACCGGGGAGATAGCCCTGTATTCTGCCTGAGGGATGAAACAAATACTCTTCTCTCCTCTCTCAATGTGTCAAAATTGCAAGCAGCCATTTTGCACAACATCTTGTAGCGTTGCTATTAACACATCAAAATATACAGTACCACCAAATCGATTGTCAAAAGGCCAGCGACTTATCTGCGACTGTTTCTATTTTTCATGCGTTGTGCTTCCACAATCCGTCTTATCATCTCTATTCCGCTCATGCTACATTGACGTGATACACTCACAAACACCTACTGCACCCTTCCACACAGATGTACAGGATCAATCTTGATGGGGTGTGTATGAGTAGCGCTTAATCCTTTATTTTCCACCATCCAGGTGTGCTTAAACAAGCCCCCCCCGCCCCTCCCACACACACACACACACACACACACACACTCTGTTCCAGTGGGGCTGCTGTTCAACAGATAAGAGCTTGGTTGTACCTGAGCAGCTCCCATGTGCGAGTGTGAAGCAGGGCTTTGCTGACCCACGATTCTTTTTTTTTAACTTTTTTTCCTGCCTGGTATGAGCAAACTTCCATTGAGTCAACACAGGGGAAATGAAGTCTACAAAATGTGGTCGTCTGAGAGGAAAATAGTCTGTTGGAGCAAAGAGTCAACATTTGTCTGGCCGTGTTTTGATTAGACAACATCTGGCATGTGTGTAAGGAAAACTGTCTCTGCCAGGGAGGGCTTCAGTTGTGGCACACACACACACCATCCGAGTGCATGTGTGTGTGAGTGTGTGCGCGTACGCACATGTCTGTTGTGTCCAGAGATGCCAGATGAGAGGCTCACATAAATTTTTGAACAAAGCGCTCTGGCATCTCTTTCTGTCGAGGCCGTGCTGTTTTTTAAGAGCCTGAGAGGCAGAGCAGAAATGTATTGCCTGTGACTCCCGTTGCTATGAAATTACAAGTTAGGGAGTGGATTCAGAGCTCCAGGCATTTCGGCAGTCTGACAGAAGTCACTGTGAGAGTGGCCTGGGGACACGGAAGAGAAGAGCCCGGAAGGAGAAAGGGATGTGACTTTAAATAAGGATATAAAATCTGGCTATTATAGAATCTGGTCTGTAGTTTGGAATAACATGAAAGGTTGGACAGGGGAGTCCGTGTGCATCCAGCTGTTGCGCATAACATGGTTGCCAAGCAGTACATTAGCTGTCAGCTTGTCAGGGGGACACCTCTAGTCCTTGGTTGATGCGTTTTGATGTGGTTCAATAGTGGGTGATGTCTGCAAAACACCGAACACAATCAGCCTGTCACGTGTTGACGCCTTTCTCGCTCCATTTGCTGTTGCGATGGGAGATCAAGAAATCCCGTCTTCGCCTGTCTCCATTTCCCATGTGGTGAGTCTGTCATTCACAAATCTCTGCACAGAGGAAGTGTGTGTGTGTGTGTGTGAGGGGGGCGGGGGGGGTGGATCTTTCAGTGGGAAAAAGTTGGCTGAGAAGAGCCTTTTTTTTTTTTTTTCTTTTTTGGACTCAGGTTTAATACGCACTTCCTGAGAAACGCTGAACACTTTTTTGTCCTCCCGCCGTGCACCCGGCTGATCCGAACAGATGCTCCCCCAGTGCCTCTCCCTATCTCCAACACCCACCTATCATCTGCTTCACCAGTCTCCCTCCCACCCCCATCTCCTCTGCTAGCTTCACCTCTGATCCCCAATCTAGACCGTCCATCTGCTGCACGGCTCTGCGTCAATAGTGCCTATACCGTGTGAAGGCACCTCACACCAGGCATATATAATTAATGCAGCCCTGACCATTGCCAAGCTGTATTTATTCATGTATTTACACAGACACATTAGCCCGAAAGTCGGTGTTTACACAAAAACGGCCATACACCTCCGCGGAATGCCCCCCCGTTCACCAAGTAACCACCTTATTTCTCAAACCTGTTACTGAAATGTCAACATGGTGAAGTAATTAACAAACATTTATGCCACTGGGTCTTAATTAACAAACTTAGAATTAATTATTAGATTTGTTTGTTAATTCATGGCTAGGCAGCTGCTTCCCGCTTATTAATACTGAATGCTGTCGAGTGAGTTAAAGCAGTAGGAGAACTTTCCCGTGCTTCTGTCCGGTTCTTTCCGTTCCTTTAAACTTCTCAAGCGAATTTAAATAGATCTTGTGATGCACGATATCTATTAGTTGTTATTATTTTAAAACTGCGGCATTTCTGGGATATTAAAGGAAGAGCAGTACCTCATATGTAAGATTAATTCGGAAAACAAGAAATGTTTTAGGCTTCAAGCCAGTGATTATTGGATAACACATTTAAGGCAATGTTGCATTTTATTAAAGCAATATATTCTCTCCCACCCTCAGAGTTTCCTTCTCTTTCTTTCACGCTGACACACACTGTCTCCTTTTTTCTCTTCGTTCATGCTGGCAATTCACATACTGTTTGAGCAGGAGATTCACTTTTGTTGGTCTGAAAACAGAGATCACACGTGTGCCTTTGTGACGGTGGCTTTTTCTATTCAATACGGTTCAATGCACATTATTCATGAAGAGCAAGGGAAATGGAAAACGGACACAAATAAGTAAATAAATAACTCTTTCAAACTGAAGCAAATGTGTTTGGTGTGAATGTACCAACACAGACGGTTCAGTGAAGGTCGCAGGGAGGAGCTACAGTAACAACGTGTACACTACCGACACTAGTACCCGAAAAGCCTAAAATACTGGATGTGGTATCGGTGAGTACGCGAGTCTATGCACTATGCGCGATGCATACCTGCTATGGCAGATGGCACCAATCAGACTATTTGCTAATGCATTTTTCAAAATCAGACCAAATACAGGAAACTACACCTAACATTGTGTTATATCTCAGCTGTAACACCAGTACAACGAGCCATTTCCATGACGTGGAAACATGACAACCCTGTTGGGGGAGTGACACGAAGCTGCCGTTACGAACGAGGCCTTGCGCGACCGACAGTGACCCATATTAACCCGGGACTAATTGTTTGGTACAAATTGTCAAAAGGACGATCAGATTGAGCCTGTGTTCAGCAACGCATGCATTCAAGGGCTTTGTGCGTTAAAGAGATATTTACAATTACTTCCTGTAAAGTGCATGCGGAGGCAGAGGGTTCAGGTTCAGAAGGCAACAGGCTCTTCAACAAAGAGGACCCTCCTCCCCGTCCTCCTCCAGCGCAATCAGTTCTGCATCGCAGGAATTGTTTGTCATTTGTGGTAGAGTTTCATTGGTGGATGCGTGTTGCTGGGCGAGTGGAACCAGCAGATGATTGAAAGGTTGTTGTTGCCGACAGTGAAAAGGTGAAAGGATGCGGTGATAATGTTCCTGCTTATCCAAAAGGTCTTAAACGGTTGAATGGTAATTCTTGTGAACAACCTCAACGTGCTATTCACAAGCTCATAATCGTTTTGTTGCACTCTGTTTCAAAGCGGCGGATGTATGTGACGCTCTTTACAGCCTGTTGGGTTGTAACATCCTTTCAGCAGCCTTTCCTTGTTCTTTACGACACGGCTTGTTCCGTCTCCGGCTGAGCTCAGTCGGCGGGCCGTGGTCTTGAGTCTGAGCTCCGAGATCGGAAAGGAGGTCCATGTCATCTGCAGAGTTGATGACACAGGGTTCATTGTACACACTCTGGTGTACTCCCCCCCCCCGCTGGTTGCTTGTATACAGAACAAAAAGCAGCATGCAGAGGACACGTGCCCAGCAGGGACCCAGTGTTTCTGTAGGACAGCATCAGATCAGCTGGTGTTTGACTAGGAAACGGGACAGGAGTTCATCTGCCGGGATGTGAGGTTGCAGTGTGCTGAAAGTGGAGCAGAATTTGGCAAACATCAGGCTGGCTGCTAGCCTTCAGTCTCTCCAAATCACGCCGGAGTGTGCTGGAGCAGCAATCATCTTTCTCCGTGTGAAACAGCCTGTGCTATTACCCGAAGGCTTTACCAAATTAGTTCAGTCGGCAAGGGGCTCTTTCCCCCTCATTTCTTTTAGGTTTCCACTAAAAGCTATGAATACACTGAACTGACAGAGGAGACCACACTTACCCAATGCTCTCAATTTTGCATGCGAGGAAATGGAGCGTTTTTGCTGTACTTGAGGAAATAAAAAATAAATAATTAAAAAAATGAGTTTCCCTCACAGGTTGATTCGCAGCTAACGCGGCATTAGCGAGACTGCGTGTGCATTTCCAGGATGAAAGTTTGTTTGTGTTCGAGGCAGCCGGAGAGGCAGAGAGAGAGAGAGAGAGAGAGAGAGAGAGAGGGTGTCTGATAGAGTCATCACTCAGCCCTCTGGCAGTGATATCTTGTTTCCCTCTCAAACTGGGCTCGATGTATCCGTGCCCCTTGTGTGTTATTGCCGGGCTGAGGCATTGGTTGTAGATCACTGTGAAAACTGTGAAGCGCAGGGGAAGAGCGGTCTCCTGAATGACAGCGCCGGAGCACATCGAGGAGAGAAATTGGTCTTCGGCCTTTTTCATTGGAACGCGGAGACGTTCCAATAACATGTAAATGAGCGCAGGCTGTTGGAACGGGAAACGGAAACCCCCACAAACCCAGTGACGGGGCGCCGCGCTGCGCGGGGCCGCTTTGTCTCAGACACATCTCGCGTGATAACTGTCATCTCACTTCCACATGTGTGCTCACTGCAGGGTTGCAGAGCCGGAGGGGCATCCGACAGTCAATGCTTGGTTTTGCAGCTCATGGTCTATATTCAGGCATTTCTAGAGCAAAGACAATGTTACGCTGGTCCCAGAGACGGTTAAGTGCTTGTGCGTCTCACCGCCAGCCCGAGGTTAAATCACACCAGACTGTCGTTCTTTGTGTCTTGCCTAATCAGTCTGCTGCAATACTATCCCACCTGCTACATAAAAAAATCAAAGTGAACGAACCAACTCTGAAATAAAGCCGGCAAAGCTTTGCTAAACCTTGCTCCTGTGGATATTCGAGGCATTAGTTGCCCTGGCATTAAACTGTCATGTTGGCATGCATTAGTATAATACCTGATCTATTAACAAATGAGTCATTACTTGGAGGGCTGTGGCTTTGTTTGACAGCCATGTGTTTGTGTATTCATGTTCCCATCTATCATCGCCTGGATGCGCACTCACGTCTGTGTTTTGCATCCATCCACAAACACAAACACGCCATGTCAATGCTGTGCGCGCAAAACAAATTGGAGCGCCGTTGTACAAGAGAAGCTTGCCCGGGGCTAGTCATTTTGAAATTAAAAGCATGTCTCTTTGTTCAGCCTCAGTTCCAGGAACGAGGGAGAGGACGTGAACGTGTCGCACTGGCGGTGGAGGGGTGAGAGCGAGAGAGGAACACTGAGCTGGTGCCGTGATGTTCACAGCCAGAGAATCACACACAGTCTTTTATCTATTCCCCTCGATCAGGAGACATCCGGCAGGGAAAGGTAGGAGGATTAGATTAGCTGCAGAGAGAGAAAGAGAGAGTTCTCTAATCCTGATGGGGTTTTCAGACGTACACCCATCACTGTGGAGAAACGTGGCGGTTTGGGAGTTGAGATCGGGAGAGGCGGGCCCGGGACGGTTTGCCTCCCTAAACCCTTCACACTTGCATGAAAGAGGTTCCAGCAAACGAGGGGATTAGTCAGAGTGTAATTACACTTAGAAGTATAGCAAAAACGTGCGCTGACTCAAACACACCTCAGACGGCAAGTGGAAGAAGGCAGTAATGCTTGTTAAATGTGTTGCCAGTATGTCTGTGAATTATTCAACGGAATTAACGGCCTTTAGTGAACACCAACATCTGAGAGATCAAAGAAGTCTCCATGAGACGACTGTAGATCTGTGAGATCGACACGAGGACTTCTCTATCTTGTTCAATTTCAATTAGATGTTTATTCCAGTCGTTTCTGCTGCTTTTGTGTTTTTGTGTTTCTAGTAAAAGGATGTCTGCTTTTACATTTTCGTGCAGGGTCACAGCTCTCCATGACTCAGTGGTTGTCAAAAAGTACTTACCCTCATATCGCTATAGTAGGGTTGTGCTACATGTTTCTGGTCTTTGTTGCACAGCTCAGCTCAGTTCTCCAGAGACTCTTCCCTCCCCTGGAAACTCCCATAAAATCTGGATTTCTCACCATCCAACCAAACTGTAATTCTACTGTTGTTACTTGTTTCCATCCAGGAAAAAAACACAACATATATTGAGCCAACATTGCAGTTGGGATATAACACCTACCAAATGCCTCACATTTCCCAGAGGAGCTCAATTACCCCACTCCTCAAAAAAATGATGATGTCAGCAAACAATAACATAGCGATACAATACAGGCAAAACTATATATTTTCAGCTATATTTTGCTTCCATTCAGACTAGTGGAAAGAAAACTTTTAATATACATTTAGGTGTTTGTTTTACTACTTTGTCGATTTGTTTCTGTAGATTTCTCATACATTCACCAAAGGTTATCATTAGATAACACCTAATTTACATAGTTAAGATAAATTGTGTTACAAAAAAACAATTGTCTTAGTGTGAGAATCAGTTGGGGAAGTTTCACGCTGATATGTATGAGTTCAAGTTTTACTCTCTTCCCCTGTAGTGTCTCTATACTATCTGATAATACATTTAAAAGGCCGTTTTTTCTCTAAATTATTTTTTTCTTCACTTCAGTAGCACTTACATCCACCCAGCCTATCTATATTCTGAAGGTTTTTACTGAGGGTTTTGTTCATATATCGGTCATCATCCGATTTGCATGTTTAAACATAAAATTTCAGAAAACTCGTAATACAAAAGAATATTGTCTTAATGTGAGTAAACCACTGGGGAGGTTTCATGGTGGTATGTATCAGTTAAAAAATGTTTTACCCCATTCACTTGTAGTGTCTTCCCATAAAAGATAAATAAGAATGGTAATTTTTGTTTTCATCATAAGTCTGTACGTCCCTGTGTTCTTAAAATATGAAACACTTTGGGATAATTTTTTCCACGGTGGGCTTTCTGTAAATTACTGTATTGTAATGCTGTGGCGGAGAATGGACTGTGTGGACGGGGTGATGTTCTGTTGTTGTGTTATTTCTCACGTTGTGCTCCAAAACAATTTGTTGGCGGCAGACGTCGCTGTGAGGAGTAATGGCTGCTCGTCTGGTTGCAGGGGAGAGCGAGAGGGTGAGGGATTGTGGATGCTAGGGGAAGTCAGAGAGTGCGCTAGCTTAGAGCTGTTTGTGTGTGTTTGTGTGTGTTTGTGTGTGTGTTGAAAACAACATTCCACTGCAGGGTTAGTTGGCCGGTACAGTCTGAATCAGCCATCTTGCTGTCGTCCATTAATGACTCACTTTTCAACTCCATTTTGTTCAGACGTCGTTCCGTTGGAGTCTCATTTCAATCCTCTCTTCATCTGTTCAGGTCCCCGAGGTGAAGCCCTGCAGCATGGCCAGTCCGGGACACTTCCCCACTTCCTGGAGGAGCCCGTTGATGCTTACATCGTCAAGAGCAACCCCATCAAGCTCCGGTGTCAAGCTCGGCCCGCTCTTCAGATCTTCTTCAAGTGCAACGGCGAATGGGTCCACCAGAGCCAGCACATGTCCCAGGAGCACACCGACCTGGGGACAGGTACAGCAAACACTCATTTAACAAACACCTGTGTTCACAGACAAACATGCCGCAGGATAGACAGACAGAACTCTTAACGCTATTTAAAACCCATTCTCTCCCTGCCGAGCCTTCTTCCTGTCACTTTAAGTGACGAGGGTGGCATTCACATTTCTGGTAGCAAGGACGGAAGTCTTAAGAATGAACTTTGCAAATGGGGCTTTATGACAACGCCTGCGGCTGTGTCCGACCCTGCAAATGTATTTTCCTCACTGTTTTAGTGCACACTGTGTTCGTCACATTTGATCCAAACTGAATTGACAACTTTTAGACCATGAAAGGCACCTACTTGTTCAATTTTAGGATTTGACTCTCAACTCCGAAGGGTGTCTTTTACTGATGCAACTCGCTGAAATGCAGTTGTTGTTGTCTTAACTTCGAATTCAAACCACAAAAGAAAAATGTCCTTTTTTTTCTTCTTCTTCCCCTGTCTGTTTTTATTGCATCATTTCACAATGGGTATACAAAAAATAAAACTGAATTATGCTTTCTTTTGTCCTCTGAAATGTACTTGTATTGGAATGAAATTGACTCATTCTCAAGCACACATTGTGAAATGCTTGGTCCAAAGTATCGGGATAATGAAGGTGCTAGTCTGATTTTGAAACTTTTTTAAAATACTTGTTTTATTATGGCCCTATATAGTATCTAGGTGAGGGGAAAAAATATACTAATATAATTCGGCCACTGAGCATCAGATGACCATCATTTAACCAGATTATAACTTGCAGAAAAAGGTCAGGATGAAGGCAAAATATTTATAAGCCTGCCTCGGCTGCTATTAGTGCCACAGTGTTGATGCTTCACTTAACACACAGCGCCAATCAATATCTCCCTCCAGAGGTAACAATGGACCTCTAAATTTTAACTGCCTCTGGTCTGGATTCATAGCGCTGCTCCCATCTGGCTCCTTATCACCATTCATATCTGTTTCCTCTGGGAGAGACACAAGAAAGAGAATAAAAGTCGAAAAGAAGAGCATCTTAAAATCCACCTGTGCTGGTATCTCGTAAAGTAGAAAGATCTGTCCAGGCCTGGACTGTGTTGGTATTTATTCCCCTATCCACCAGCTGCTGGGAGATGCAACAAAATAGAGTGCATGTGGAATTAGGGTGTTTTATTAATGAGTATTGTAACCTTGACTTTTGCTGAAAAAGTAAAAGCAGCAAAGAAATAGATTTCAAAATTGACAAAAAACCTTGTTGGATGTATTTTGTACAAAAATAACTGTTCCAAAAAGGTAGCATTGGCCAGACTAGTGAGTTGTTTCCATGCATGAGCATGCCTCAACATTAAGTGAATTGTTTTAAAGTTCTCAGTAAGTTTTGTGAATGCTATTCTCAGGGCTGCTTGCTGTCTATCAATACTTCATACTGTTGCTATAGCACCGATGCTCAAAGCTGAGATGACAATGTACTGAAAGACAAGCAACTCTTGCAAAGTTTAAATTTAATGAAGGCAGAAAAAACGATATATATAGTTGTGATATTTGTGGAGTGACTAGTAGAAACTGCCTGCATAAACTCATAACTTGATCCTCATGCCAATACAGTTTTTACCATTTTTATGATAACAATGGATCAAATTAATTTAAGTAATGTTAAAGGGGTCACTCGTGACAAACACACAGAGAATTATAACACGACTCTGAATTACCCTTCTACAGAGGTTTAGAGTGTCTTTTAGTTGCTTATTTCAGCCATTTATTATTATATGTTGATTGGTATGTGATTGTGTCTTGTATGACATATTTTGACGAGTAATTAGACAAATATACTTGGTAGGATTTTACATTTTTGCGGATGCATTTGGCATGACCACAACTCATTGCATTACCTTAACATATACGTTTTGCTAATAGTGGTCCCAGGTCAGCAAAATTATCATATGGCTCATTTTGGTTTATACTGACAACAAGTGTCTTTGCTGTGCAGATACAGTTTAAGGCCTTTTGAATATTTCAGTCTGCACACATCTTCGTCAAACAGAAACTTAATTAAACCTAACGGAGCAATGCCATGAATGCAGTATGGAGCATTAGGTCTATGCTTCAATCGTGGCTCTTGTTTTGTGCCATCACAGTGCAGAGTCAGCTGGCAAAACTCCTCACCGGGGTTCAGCATTCATTAAGGAGATATTTGCTCTTGTCACTGATCATCTCAGTGCTTAGCGGTGTAATCAGACACAGGATGGGGCAAATTGAAATTGGATGGAGAAGTTCAGTGCCGCAGATAAACTACAAAATGTACATGAAGCAGTGGCTCTCTGGCATGACATGAGAATATCTAGAAACTGTTACAGCTACTTTATTGGATCAGAAGGAATTAAAAAAAGTGGAGAACAAAATGTCCTTTAATTAATGCCAATATCATTTGATTTTTATCAACACTAGACCTGGCCATCTTTTAAAGCCCACACTTGGATGTGACTGCACACTCCAACAGCCTCCTTCTGAAAGCCGTAACTAGCTTCAAATGTTAATGTTATCATTGCTTAGCACATCATTTGTGCGCAGTGGAGATGTCCTTTCAAACATGGCATCATTTTTTTGGACCAGAGTCCTTTGTTTTTCCATTACATGTTGATTAGTTTTGTGATGGTTTTTGAAACTGAAATGGAAAATGGAATAGCCGGTAGCAATACTGGCCATTCTTTTATTGCTTTGCGGAACGAGAATGATGCAAAACTGTCCAATATTTTGTTGTGGAATTGTAATAGACATTTAGGAATCTGTAAAAACAATAACTTATGTCATTTCTAATTGCATTCTCAAATCTTCTTGAAGCATATCTAGCAAACAGTATACTAAAGTCCCATTCATTATGCTTCAGTTTGGAATAAAAGATGGCTACCACTTGGCTTAATACCAATGTTGTCACATTTTAGAATTACCTTCTTTTTCTCAGACACCGGCATAAAAAAAGGAATAACACATATCTTCTCAGTATTCACACATTTGCATACAGTTGGTATTTAAGCCATCTGCCTGTCTAGATTAATTTCCTTTTTCTTACATAATTGTCTCTTGGCCATGGCAGTTGCTCCAACACTTTGGTCCAGCCTGAAATATCTCCATTATTGGGATTTCATACAAACATTCATGGTGTCATTCATTTCCCCAAGAGGAACAATCCTTATGACTTGGTTATCCCCTGACTTGCAAGTTTTTATTCCACCGCGCCGTCACGCGCGTCTCTTATCTAGTCACATGTGTTTGTGTTTCAGAGCAGATGATTTAATAAAATATTGAAATATTAATCAGAAAAACACCTCACAGCAAGAGGGGTCTGGGTTCGTCTCCCGGTCTGGGTGGTCCTTCTGTGTGGAGTTTGCATGTTCTCCCCGTGGCAGCGTGGGTTCCCTCCGGGTTCTCCGGCTTCCTCCCACAGTCCAAAGACATGCAGCTCAGGTTAATTGGACTCTAAATTCCCCGTAGGTGTGAATGTGGGCGTGAATGGTTGTCTGTCTCTATATGTCTGCCCTGCGATGAACTGGCGACCTGTCCAGGGTGTACCCTGCCTTCGCCCGATGTCAGCTGGGATCGGCTCCAGCGCCCCGCGACCCTAAAAAGGATAAGCGGTTCGGATAATGGATGGATGGATGGATAATCAGAAAAATGTTTGATATTTATTTTGGCTAAATTAATTGTTATATTAATTAGGAATTAAAAAAAATATTATTGAGAATAATCAATAAATTGCTCATTAGACTTATCAATAAATAAATCAGCAATTTGGTGCAGCCCTAGTTTGCATGTTGATGTTAGCATGCTATGCCTAAGTACAGCCTCACAGAGCCGCTAGTATGACTGTAGACTCTTAGTCTTGTTTGCGCGTTGAATGTGCATAACAGTCATTCTTATGGAGCAAAATTACAACTTGTCTTTCCTTTTCTTTATTCACTTTCATGCATTCATTTATTCACTCTCCATCGCCTTTGGTATTTTTTATTTGTATTATTTTCTCACTTTTTTTCCTCTTAGCATTTGATCACAAACATACATATCTCAGCTTAAATGCATCTACTTCTATATAAATATAGTGTGCTCTGGTTGAAACCCTGACAAGGATACCCTTCTCTGTAGGATGATGTGTGGCTCTGTTGCGTGGACAAGCTTTCGTATTCCCAGGTGGGAGATACAGAGGATTTAGTGAGTGTTTCTGAACCGTATCGGTCAGTAACTGGGCTGTGTACACAGGCGAAGGTGGGCAAACATGTTATATGTTGAGAAAATGAACACCTCGCCTCTGCTGAGGCACCTCTGGCTGTCCATCCAGCTTCATCTGTAGGAGGCATTTAAACAACTGTATCTCGGTACAAGCTTATTATAGTCCGACTAGAATGGCTCCTGGGTGCAGCAGCGAGTAGGGGGCTGTAGCTATTAAAGCAGTAAGCTGTGAATTAAATGCAGACAGACTCAACAACACGTACCTAACGTTGTTTGACCAGGGGGGTTTTGAGGCAGAGGACAAAGGCCGTGTCTGTCCAGAGGCAGCTAACTCTAGGGAGGGTTAGGGTTAGGGAGATATACTGTACTTCAGCTTTATGTTGTGTTGTTTTTCTCAGTCTTAGCTCAGATCGCCTTCCAGCAGACAGAGCGGCAGACAAGGAAACAAAATGTGGAAACGGAAAGAAGAAAATATCCATTACAGCTCCTGTGAATAGCTTCGGCTGCTGTTGCCCTCAGCACGGGAAAAAAACTGGCACAATACACGGTCTATTCTGACTGTATGAATCGTGTTGTGAATCTCGATCTGTAAGATGTGTAGCAGAGTAAAGAGATATTTTCAACACCATGTAATTCCTAAATATTTCATACCTGCAACTCATCCTCTCTGCGAGTTAATCCTAACTGCTAAAGTTTCCGTGACAATGTGTGAGCTGTAGCTGTCCTGTGACTTCTTAAGATTTATAGCAGAAGAAAATGGGAGTTCTTTCCCAAAATGTCAAATATGGGCTACTTAGTTTTCGTGAAAGTCCTTGAAATGTAGAGCAAATGGAAGAGATGCATGAAAGACCTTAAAAAGAACTAAGAGAAATGAGCGCACAGTCAGTAAATGCACACAATGTCCCGCGCTTATTAAGTTTTTAAGCCTTATTATGTGTTAGACAGATACTTTAAAGATGTATTTTCTTTCTTTTTCATTCACAGCAAATACAACCTTGTGCACTTGACAGCTGGTTGTTCTGGACAGACCACTTTGGGATGCCACAGTGCATGTAACTTAACTCTCGCCACTTTTCTGAGACAGCAACAAATACAGTAGTGTCAGGTTTTGAAAGAACTGTCTTTCCTCGACTTGGAGTTCATGTATTTCGTCCTGGAACTAAGATGCTCACCATGAAGGTTAGCAGTGGAAAAAAAGTTTTCCTCCCAGAGACAATAGAGCTGATCTGTTTATGACAATTCCCCTGCCATTGATGCAATTTATACATTCTCCACAGGCCAAGAGTTCAAGAAATAATCCCAATAACATCATTTCTTGTCTTCTGAAGATTTAAACCAGACGCGGAAGTCATGTCTCACTGCAGGATATAGTGTAGGCTGTAATGAATGCTCATTTATTATCATTATGCAGTTATTATGAATAATAACATTGTTGTGCTATTCAAACCATTAACTGGGCTTGCTGTCAAGCTGAAATATATTGCATTCATCAATAAAGGAATGTTTTGTGAGATAAAAGAAGACACCGAATGTTGGACATCAAAACCGCTTCTCTCACTTTGTTGCTACCATCAGTTTGAGTTTATTTGATGCATTGTCTCATGTGGTTTATTAGGTTTTGCTTTGAGTAATGTGCTTTGAAAGATGCTTCCTTTATTATACAGATTACATCTTGAGGACTGACTCCATTATTGACAATTTACTGAATGTCCTAGTCTTAGTCCTGTTGGATGCATGAATCAGTTATGACTACTGGGGATCCAGAAAGTTTTTGCAGGTGTTGAAGGAAAGGTTTGGGAGAAACGCTTTTTCACTTTTGGCCAAGAGTTCGATGAGAAGATCATTGGCCTACCACGCTGGTCTCTGCGCAATATATGCAAAGCAAACAGCTGACTCAGCTTAGCACAAAGACAAAAGGTTTTTGGTCAGGACCTTTCTGGCAACTGGCGGAGACTCCAGGAAGTTAGTGGTCTATAAAATGGTGTTAATGGAGGTGCTGATTACAACACACATGGAGAGAGAGAGACTTTATTTTCTGCTCAGGTAGACATTACCCCACTAAATATTAATATGGACAATAGTGGTTTGCTGCTATATTAACGCTCTGAATATCAAATTTAGCAGCTTTAGCATTTTAGCATGTTAGCATGTGATGAAAAGTAATCGATTGCTGCTTCGCAGACGTGTTTGGCGGTACGGGACGCTACATAAAAAGCCAGGAACAGTTGGCTCAGTGGGAACAAGCAGTAAGTGAATCAAAACTTCACAAACTGGATGCTCAGTCTGACTACATCTCAACAAACAACCAACATCATTTGTTGCAGCGGATACACTTCATCTGTTTTACCCAAGTTGTCACTTGTGATGATTTTCCCTGAGACATCTTTCCCCAGAGAGTTACATGTGAGCTATAGCTAGCTATACCACAAGCTAGCTTTTGAAATAAATAAATAATATAACTGAACATACTTATCAAAGTTGTATAACATTTTTTATTTATTTTTTTCTAGTTGAAGAATATGAAATGGTTTTAGAATCATTACCAGTGTGATAATTATATTACTAATAATAAATATTACTGATCATATTTATGTACTTTTACTTTAGTATGATTTTGAATGTACTGTTGTATTAGTACTTTTACATAAGTAGCTGATCTGAGAACTTATTTCATCACTCATTATAGGTGGGGATGTGTCTATTAATTGTTGTTATTTTCTTCTTGAAGAGATCAGGATCAGACCTTATTGCACTGAAGTACGTATCGTATACAAGATGGAAGAAGTACCATAAACAAGTACCGTATCCGAGAAAGATGCACCACAGACAGTCCAAGAGAAGGAAAAGCACTCTGAGGTCACCATGAACCAAACTCAAACATCTATGGAGTCTGCCGATCCTTCCTTCTGCCATTGAGTCTACAACAGAGGCAGGAAGTGAGAACCAGCTCCGGTTCTTCGTCACCCTGCTCACAGCGAGAGTGATGACCAAGTGTGACGCTCTCCAGAACCACAGCCCAGAAGAGAGGGTCTCCCACACAAAGAGCCTGGTAAACCAGACGATGGAGGGACTCGCCATCAACAAAGGCTTCAGCTCGGATTTCAAGAGCACCAAGAAAGTGAGCAGGGCGATAGTGAAAGACCTGCAGAATACGTTCTGCGACAAGAGGACGCTGCAGTCTTTGATACGATTACAGGACTCAGTTATAGATGCAGCCATCGTCCAGGCTTTGTAGGCCCACATCACCAAGCTGTCAATCAGCCTGCAAAGAAGAAGCACTCCTGCTGCAGGTGGTGTAAAAAGATGGTCTGTTTCATGGATATAGCAAGTTTAATTACAGTCTTAGTTATGATCTTAATCATCTAACAAAGGTGTCTGACAAAGCTACACAGCGGGTTTTCGCAGGGTGCTCTGGTTTCCTCTCACACAAAGAGGCCCCGAGGTTAACGCTGAGGCCTCACAGCTTCTATCTGTATCGTGTCGCCGTGGTTTTCTCCGGGTGCTCCGGTTTCTTCCCACAATCCCAAATATGGACAATAAACATGCTGAATTGAATTTCTGATGTCTGAGAAACTTCTTGAATTAGAGTAATGAGGAAGACGATGTTGATTAGCTGACCTCGGAACAGGAAAACTCCGCTTTCTTGCTTTCTGTTATTTTATGATCTTGACTAAACATGCTTTGTTGCTAAATATATATCTATATATAGATATATAGATATACATATATATCTATATATATATATATATATATATATATATATATACCTTATAATATGTTATCATTGAAGATAGTATTGGGTGCCCCAATCCAAATAAATCTTGTCATGATGTCAATTTCACAATATTTAAACGGATTATGTGGCCATTACCAATAACAGACTTTCTGAGAGACATTGCGGAGTTACAGGAAGGAAGCGTTTGGTGCGTTAACGAATACTCTGAAACAGTTAGGTCGGAGCTAAAGCAGACAGAAGGCTGTGGTGATAACATTAAACTTCTCTGCCAGTCTCATTCCTGGTCTCATACCTTTTGAACAGCTGTGGCATTTTGAAAATAGCCCACTTACTGGAGAGGAGAGAGTTTCTCAGAGTAGAAAAATAATGTATGGAGGAGTTTGTAGACGTGAATATAATAAGGCACAACAACAAACGATGATGGTGCAGCATTTAATGAGGAATTGTGGAGACATTGAAAGTGCAGAGTTAGAGATATGTCATGTTTCCTATGATATTGTCCGGAGACATTTTCCCATTTTCTAGTGATCCGCTGTGCTTAACCTACACACACTCCATTGTGAGCTTCAATGTAATTTGCGTAGTAACTACAGAAATAAATAACAGAAACAGTCATAGTTGGTTTAAGCTGTTTCATATGATTGCTTTTTCTTCTACTGTGTCACATCATATCACAGCTATAAATGCATTTCAGGAATTCAAATGAGACGCCATTTTTGCATGACAAAAAAAAAGGAGGCCACGGCGCGTGGGAATGTCACCCGATGGTAATGCAGCGTTTTTCCGATGAGAGACGGAGAAGGAGTGATAATTGCGTCAGTGTTTTTCACTGTGACACGATTGTGTCCAGTGCATGTCACATTCACTATCACAAAACCAGACCGACCAGTTTGATGTGTACAGAAGTCTGGGTGGAAGTCTGCAGGAGCCTGGTGTTGTTTGCTCAGGATTTAATGTAAACACAGTGGATCAATGTGTGCAGAGCCTCGGCCGACTGGGCAACTTCTCAAATTGGAGGATGCAGATGTATCACACATATCTGCCCTGCCGCCTTCCGATGCTTGTAGGGATTTAATTAAAGTAACTGAAGGAGACAGCTTTCATAGTTTCAGTATAAAGCACCTCAAAAAAAATAAATAAAAAGTCTAATTTTACCTTCCTGCAGAGTGTTTTTTTCTGAAATCACATCTACTCGCTTGGGATTGTTTAATTAAAACTGTTTATTTACACTATTAGCATTATTCCTGGAATCGTTGCACCTTTCCTCTGAAGGATTTAGCTGGTCGTTATTGTCCGAATCACCGAACTTTCAGGGGTGTGAGGCTGCACCACCAAAAAGAAAAACAAACCCGACGTTTGGATGTCTATTCTTATCGCATAAATGATCCAGCTTTCGCCTAAAATACCAACACCTTGCTCTGTGCTGCCTCATTTGAATGAAACTACTGTCGGCGTGTGCCTCTCCTCTTCGCACCTTTCTGCCGAACACTCAGGGTATGAAAATAACAAACTGAAAAATACCTCTATGTCAAAGTGCTGCTTCTGGAAGTCTTTGCATTGCTATGAAAATCAGCCGGTTGGTGGGCAAGCAAAAGGTAGATGCTTCCAGATATCAGTCCTTAACACAATACAGAAAATGGCTGCTAATGTGACTTTACCGTAACCGTCTTTAGCTTGGTTTCCTCTATAACTGCACTTAGTCAAGACATAACGCTGAAATGGACAACTGTCATGGCCACTGCCAAGTATTGCAGCACTTGTCTGTGTATCACCAAGTGTTATTTATTATTCTGTCGGAGAAAAAAAAAAAGTCTTCTTTGGCCTTCTGGATTTTCTTTTTGATGAAATTCAATCTTGGCAGGCTTTTACAGTCTGAAAATCTCAACAAATTTGAAACTGATTAGTGATACACCGTGAGATATAAAGTGTTTGACTGTCGCTCTGTTACGGGTGAACAGATCAATATCAACATTATTAGTATAACCAATACTACTGTAAGTAGTACAGCCCATTCTAGACACATTAAAGGGGTCATATCATGCTCATTTTCAGGTTCATACTTGTATTTTGGGTTTCTACTAAAACATGTTTAAATGCTTTAATGATGAAAGAATATTATATAGCAACCCTTAATCCTTCAGTTTATCTAAAACAAATCGCCTCATTCGGAGATACATGGTTTTCACTGGACAGTGGAAAAACTGTTTTTACAAGCATGTGCTTTAATTATTAACAGAACAGTAAAAAAAAATGAACGCTTGATGTCTGGCGAATCATTTAGTGACAATAAAATATGAATAATTAATCATGCATAAACCTCATCCATCATGACACTTGGATCTTCCCACGTTGATAGTGCCTTAGCAGCTTTTAATAAGAAAAAGTAGTGTTTTGGGTGATTTTGGCCCTTTTACTACTGTGTATTGTATAAAAAGCATTTTTTTGTATTTTTTATCACCAGCATTTCTGGTGGATAATTAGGCCCATTGAGGGTTCACTGCTTGAACAAAACTGGGGAGAATGAGATATGTGATGGAGGCTACAAAGCACAAATGTTTATTTTTCTAACGTTGTCTGTCTTCCGAGTGGAGGCTGTTGTTTGATAGATCAGCTGCCTGTCATTGTTGCGTTTTACTGAAAACAGACCTAAAGAGAGGGCAGAGGGAAGCAGAATGTAATAGTCGTCCAGTGGGAGGCTTATTGCCGCAGTCCACATCTGCTGAGTCAGATTGAGAATTTGAGTAAGTAAATGGAATTGGATTTCCTGTATCTTATCGGTTTGAATGTATGAAGATATTTTCTCACTGATTTTTAGTAGAAATACTGAGCATTCCTCGAGGTGCTTGCAAGTTTCCCTATGGGTACGCATAACTGTTTGAGAAAACGAGTAAATCTGTATTGTGCACACGCGAGGGAGTGTTTTACCCATCCAGAGTGGACATTATGATGTTGAGCAAACATAGTTTCTGGCTTTACGAGCATCAAAATCTGTCGTTAATGTTTGTGTGCCTCCGCTGCAGCACTAAAGGTAACTGGCCGAACGTGAACCATGAAACAGGAGACTGATCTGAAGTGACAGTAATGGCCAACCCCACATAAACACAAATGGAAAGATCTGTCTGTAGAGAGCATAGTCAAGTCCATACTCCAATATTGTGAACTTCCTGTGACTGAAGGGTTGTCCAGGCTAATGCAAGACAATGGCTGAAACTGCAACTGCACCCTGAGACAGACCTGAGACAAAGAGAAATGCACCATGGGAGAGAAAGAACGAGAGTGAGAGGTGCTCAATTATAACACAGAAAATGGAACATCCTAAATCTGTAACTACATTGTTACGTCGCTGATCTGAAACCATGTATTTTCTTCTTTGCCTTCTTCACGTTCAGTACGAAGATAATCTTTCAACCCAAAGTTTGGATTTTGTCGAGATTAGGGAACATTGATCAGCACAGTTATTGCTGCAGTGTTTATTTCCTCATCCCACCTGCAATGGTTAAGCCTTTTGATAAACTACAGGCAGACAAGGCTCAGCTGGATATTCCATGTAATCATCGCTACCCAGATTTTAACCTCCCTTCAGGAAAACAGCTCGTACCGATAAACTCCTTAGAACGATTTTAGGAAGCTGTATCCAGTCTTTATTGACAGTAAATCAGTCCGTTTCTGTTATCGATAGGGGAGTAGGCTGAATGTGCAAAGACAAAATAAAAGAAGGGCAGTTGCTGTGAACAAAACACAACAAACTGCACACTGTGACCTATCACAGGAGACAACTTTACTTTACTTTTGCCGAGTGATAGAAGGCGGGAGCTTACTGAAGGACGGAGTGAAAGAAGAGCAGAGAGGAAGGTGGAACAGAGGGGATATCTGTGCCTATAGACTTCGGCTGAAAGCATGATACCCTGATGGCGAGATAAGAGAAGGAGAGGATAAGGGAAAGAGAGAGGACGTTGGAAAGTGGAGAGGGGGCGATGGGAAAGCAAAAGAGAGCCTGAAAATGGATACCACGTTGACTGTCTCGAGAAGGAGCGGATAGCAGCTCCTGCAGATTCAGTGATGAAGAGATAGTGATTGAGGGAAAGCGTTTGACTGCAGTGAGGGATAGGGGAAGTATGGATATCTATTCCTGTTGATGCTCTGTCAAGGACTGACTCCGCTGTTGTGTATTATGATCCCAGCCGGCTGAGAGATACCATCAGCCAGGCATGAACTCAGGACAAAGAGAGAAAGGTGGGGACTGGTTAGGGAAAGTGAGATGCCTCGGAGTCTCTCAGTGTCACCACGTATTAGTTAAGGAAATGGAAGTGGAACAAATGAAGTGGCCCACAGAGTGAAAACTACTTGTGTATGCAAAACTGGGCCCTAATAAGCAGACAGGCAGTTTTTTGGGGGGGGGGGTAAACATAAACAAGGCGACATCGGGGAATGACACAAATAAGGACTCACAACATTTTTAATGGCTGAATTATCATGATTTTTTTTTATGCACGGAGTAATGCGTCCCTTCGGTTCCGGGATTAAGTATGACACACACACACACAGCTGGGACCAGACTGAAGATGTTGCTGGGAGCATGTTCCGCTTGTCTAGCAGGGTTCGTCTGTGTCTGGCCCTCAGCCAGCCCCCACAGCCCCCACACGCCGAGCCGCATGCCGCAATGTCACATCACACAAACATTTCCCCAAAGCTGCGCTCGCGTCAGACAGCCGCGCTCCCGAAGCCATACCCGTCCAACCGCAGCCCACAGCCCACGCCGTGTCACCCGTTATGTACACAGCTGCCGTGGCGAGGATCCCTTCGACAAACAAACAGAGTTCTGTAAATCCCCGCCCGACGTAGAATAACGGAGACATCCTGCACCTGGTCTTAGCCGAGGCGGACCAATCAGGTTCTCCCGGGCTGCTTGGATCTGGAGCCACTTGTAGCTGGCACCGCCTGGCTCCCATCGGGCCTTTTTCATTGACTCAGCCAAGGCGGAAATCACACCGCGGGCCCCGTGCCAGACAGACGGGGAAAGAAGAAGGGATAAGTGAGCGTCGGCATTGGTATATCTCATCCTGACGCCTTTATAGAGGCTACGTTAGAGACATATTAAAGGACATGATTAAAGGGGCATGTGGAAGCTGCTCCACCTTGAGGGCTGTTGTCAAGGCTTTGTGGTGCTCTGTCAGGAGCCACTGGCAAGAGCCTGAAGGAAAGAGAGGCAACAAAGGAAACAGGTGGCTAGGGACAGGCTCGTGGACGGGGAGATGAGCGGTTGTTTGTATTCGCGAACGCCGAGAAGTGGCCGTGTGTCATCGACATGACCGAGCAGTTATTGGATAATATCTCAAACGGAGTGCCATCCCAGGCTACTCGGGAAAGCGACTGAGCTCTTTGATCCCTGCCTAATGTGAGGGGACCTGGGAGTCCGAGTGTCTTTCTGATTTCTCTCTTTGTTTATCTCGCCTTCAGCAGAAACACCACGGCCCTCACTCACACCAACAACCCCCACCAGTCAGTGTGGGGTTATATGTATTGCTGGTATTCCATGCATTTGTGTTTGAATGTGGGTTTACATTTTTAAGCAAACTGAGTTTTTGTTATTTGTAGTTTATCTTTTTTCTTTTTTCTTTTTTTTTTTATATCACTGTTGCATACGGAAGTTATCGCTTTTTCTTTTCTTATTTTATTTTTCTTCAGTGTTCATAAATGTTCTCAGTGTGTGCCAGACAAAAAGAGCTTTTGGAGTGAATCTGCAGAGCTGTGGCTCACTCCAGCCTCTATGAGTCACTTTTTCTTTTTCGCTTTCAGCATAAAACGCTGGATCAGGAGCAGCAGACTGTTGTTTATGCATTAGTTTCTTCTGCTTTCTTCATCATTAATAAAGATGAGGAGGACTGATTGGGAGAATTAGGAGACAACATAACTAAACCCATTCCCTCGTCTCCTCAGTGGACTATTGTCACAATGCAGCTGTGAGATTGCGTGTCAAACTACTTTCTGAAGTTTGGATGCGAGGTTAGTTATTTCTTAAGAATTTTAAATTCTAAATTTGCATCTTTAAGACTCCACACACAGAGTCTACATAGACCAGACCAGTTTTCCATTCATGTATCCACTGATCTGAGATAAAAATGCATGTTCTGTAAATATTAATTAAGCTAATGATTATTTCTGAAGTCAAACCGCTGCACTTCCATGGAAGAATGTCACCATTAAGTCAGCTAAAATACTGTTATTGAGCTGCAGAAGAGGAAATTAAACCATCAGTGAAGCACCAGAATCACTGCACAACGGAGGTGTAATGCCAAGCCACTCTCTGTGTCGGCGTGGTTGTGAGGGATCGTCTCGCTTCATTTTCTGTATGAAATCGTTTTTTATTTATACTCCTCGTAATTATATGAACAGCTGGTGACAGAATATAGAAAATAACATAACATTTCATCATGTACCTAAATTAATTAAACAATAAAACATTATTTGTATTGGAACTCTATAGCTGTAATATAATGGGAGATAGCCGTGTCCTAATTACATTGTCATATTTCATGATTTCTCTTTGTTTATAGGATAACAGAACGATACCCAGGGGAATGATCTTTGAAGTGTGAATGAAAAGCTATTGAAAAAAAGTCCTAAAAGCTGCACTTTTAAAAACGGTAGTTTGGCTTTAGGTTGCACACAGCGCCAGGCTTCAATATCTGATCATATGTTCAAAACTACACCTGTGGAACATCTGGCAAGCTTCATCCTGCACTGATCAACTAATGTGGTTAAAGCTGAGCAGACGCTCTTGTGGACAAATCTCGCTGAACGTCTGAGTCATTTCTGAGTTTTGAGCACTTGACCTATCTGTTTATATTTCGGAGGAATATGCATCATGCAAAGTCGCGCTGAAGCAGTCTCCCCCCACCTCCCCCTCCCCCTCCCCTCCCCCCGCCTAGAGTGAAATCTTGTGTTTTTATTTTCCTGTAGTTAAATCTGCCTCACTCTCACTTAATCAGGCATGTTGATTAAGGTTCTAATTTGTAGCGCAGGAAAAGAGGAGTAGATGGAGTGTGTGTGCGTGTGTGTGTGTGTGTGTGTGTGTGTGTGTGTGTGTGTGTGTGTGTGTGTGTGTGTGTGTATTCTACATAATATCAGTCAGTCACTGCAGAGGATTACAGTGTCTTCAGAGAACATTTCTGTTTTACATTACTTCATTAGGCCCCCTTTGATAACCTTTCATTTTGTATTATTAGTTTCCATTTAATCCCAGCCCCTGTCTGAGCTGTTTGCAATGTTCGGCATGACGGCGAAAGCCTGTGGAGAGACAACTCCTCTAAGTGTCGGGCCGCGTAATTAAGCAATAAGCCACAAGAGGCTGAGCTTTACAGTGGTTTCTGAACAGCTGCTGTGAGATGTGTTGTTAGGCGTGACTTGTTAGCTGCACTAGAAATCAGTGTAAAGTGCAACCTTTATTGATTTACTGCCTTCAGAAAATAAGATTTTAAAAGTAGAAGATTTAAATCTGTTAACAAGAAGGATTTATTATTTAAATTATTATTATTCAAAGGTATAATCCTTGTGATACTATCCATAGCCATTCAACGTATTTACATATCTGTAATAACCTCTCTGGCGGAGTCCGCCATCACCGCACAGGATTCAAACTGCCCGTGTACACATGATGGATTCACGGGGAAAAGATGCAGCACGTTATCTCATTAACGTCGCTATACTGTCCACTTTCCACCGGCAGTGCCAGAGCTTTGAGATACTTCTCATGCAAACCGCACATGTTCTGCTGCTGCTAGCAGCATTAAAAGTATTCAACTGGAAAAAAAAACACAAGGTCGCTGTCACAGGTGAGGTTGGCGCTGACTACGACTGTTAATCAAAAATACTCCAACAAAACAAGACGACGTGAGTTTGTTTGGCTGAACTCTAAACAGTTCCACCACTTGCTCCTCTGTTGTTTGTATTCATTTTAATTTATATATATTTGCTCGTCAATGTATTTTTATTGAAACTGTTGTTTTGGGGTATTTGTTATTGTGACTTCCCATTCCCCCTCTGTGCATTCTTAAGAGACTATAGACACTTATATTAGCTGTTCATAACTGTATCCATTTCATGACGTATATATTCATTTATGCATCTATTAATACTTCAATTAAGGTTGCCTGGCTGAGGTTTTAGGACAGCAAATGCTGGTTGAAAGCTGCAATTACCTCGATGCCCAAATGGAGCCCCCCTATAATGCATTAATGGTTCGAGTCTGTCATCTTTTGTTCATAGTCTGGCATAATTGAAATACCAGGCTTTTAAATTCCCATCAGCTGTCTCAGAGAAACTCTCGCCTCACGCCTAACTCATTATGAGCTGCATCCCAGACAATATACAGATAATAACGAAGGGCCCGTGTGACATTAAGTCACAGTTCTGTTGCAGAAATAGATGATTCCATCGTCATTAAAAGTATCGGTGTTCAGATGAAGTATTTAATTGCATTGTTTTTCTCTTCTTTATTACCTTAGATTAAAGCTCTTTGAATATTTTCAGAGAAGAAAAAATAGAGCGCTTGCGCTCTCCCTAAAAACAATAACAGGCTGATGTGCTCCTCCTCTCACTTAATGCCTCCACTGGATAGCATTTAGCGTCACTTGTGTGTAAATGGATTATGTTTTACAGAGACTGAAAGAGGATATTAGGGCTCTCTAACAATCTCTACTCCAGCCAGCGCTTTGCATCGCTCGCCATCTGTTCGGCAAGTTTTAACAAGGGTTTATCGAGAGGCCGCTAATGACGTAGATATCAATATGCACAATGAAGTGGTGAGCGCTGTGAATTCGAACCAGCTGCAAGTATACCGTATGGTTTAAATTGTTGTCCAAGTAAGATCCTTGAAATTACTTTCTTCCTTTTTTTTTTTTTGAGGCGCATTCTCTCCTCCTCCTCCTCCTCCTCCTCCTGGCAAATGGTAGATCTGTTCACTGCTGATAATCTTATCACATATTCAGATTTCAATCATCACCCTTGTCCCCGCAAATCTTCATCCCCTTTCCATTGATCGGCCCTCTGATACGATGCCAATCCGAGCAATCAACCGTCTTGTCTGCAGGGCTGAAGATCCGCGAGGTGCTGATCAACGTGTCGCGTCAGCAGGTGGAGGACTTCCACGGCCCGGAGGACTACTGGTGCCTGTGCGTCGCCTGGAGTCACCTGGGAACCTCCAAGAGCCGCAAGGCAACTGTCCGCATCGCCTGTAAGCAGCATGTCACTTTGATACCACAATTACCTCATTGTCCATGAAAAAGGTTATTCTTCAAACTGATTTTGTAGTCGCCATCATTTCTTTGGGAGTCCATGCATGTGAGTGGAACAAGGTCACTCATGAAAACACATTCCCTTCCTGCTGTTGCAGTTGTTCTTTAATACTGGTTGTTTATTCTCTTCCCCAGACCTGAGGAAGAACTTTGAGCAGGACCCCCAAGGCACCGAGATGCCTCTGAATGGCATGATAGTGTTGCACTGTCGTCCCCCAGAGGGAGTGCCTGTGGCTGAGGTGAGGGCTTCTTGCACTTCAAACAAGTAACATTTTCTCCTGTGTTGCCTGGAGAGGAGCAGTCATCCGTCTGGTTTTCCCCTCGCAGTGTAACTCTGTATTCATGGTACAATGTCGTGTTGCTCTCCAGCATCTGCACATCTCTTCAGTTTAGTACAAGCCCGAGCTGCAGTTGATGAGCTGGAGATGCCATTTGTTTATTTCCTCAGCCTCACTCTGTTTAAGAGGAGAGATTATTCATATACTGGGAGTAATATCTGTCCATCCATGTGCATCGCTGTGTTCTCTGTTTGCTATGTTCTCTGGTAAAAAGGCTGTACGGCGATGACTTATTTAGATGTCATGTATTCATTTCACTCTCACTATCATTCCCCTCTCCCCCTCATATCTCTATGTGTGTGTGTGTGTGTGTGTGTGTGTGTGTGTGTGTGTGTGTGTGTGAGAAAGAGGGAGCCTGTCATAGCCATTTTAATTTGTACTATGAATATAAAATGAGGCTCTTGCGGACAGTCCTGTTGAGTGGTGTGTGTTGTGCCGCGCTCTGATGTCGCGCGCCTTCATGTGAAGGCTCAGCAGGCAGATATGTCAATATCAAAGTGTGTGTGCCCAAGCATCTGGAGCTTTGCATTTACTTAAAGGCACAGTCCGTGATCCATTCGCAAACAAAGTGACAGCCCTACCAGCACATTTCAAAGCACAGCGACTGGAACCCTGCTATTACTCCCAAACTGACTGACAGGTCTTTACATACACTGACTAATAAGTTACTGTTGTTTTTCATGATGCTATTAGTTAAAGCTTTGTTCATATTCATATCTGGAAATACAGTTTAGGCGATGGGTGGGGCCTGTTTTGCCGGTTAGAGCGTGCAGGAGGCAGGAAATCACGCGGAATACACCTCGCGGCCACGTGGCCGATTCAAGCCTCTCGCTGGTCCTTTTGACTTGTCTGCCAATTTCAGCGTTGGCGCTTATCGACAGAAGTTCCCGAATCACGCCGTCTCTCCAGTTGGACGTTTTCGTCGGCGTCTGCTTGATGTCCGTTTCGACTGATTCGGACATAAGGGGCTTATTTAAAAAGGGACTTGTGTTTTAGATCTTTAATTATGATCTTGAGAAACATAGATTGTGAAATTGTTTAACAAGTCAAACAGAATTACACTCAGCATGTTTAGGACATTACGGTAGGGCAACAATACTAAACATATTCCTTTAATGGAGAGAAGAACAGACTAAATATTATTACTCATAAAACAGGTGTTTCTCATAATGGTTTATTCACACCCTTTCCCCCGTACACAGGGACAGACTATTATAAAATGTAACCGCTAACAGGTCTCTCAAGAATACTATGGACTTCAACACCAATCAACAGCTTTATGTGACGGTGTCTGCAAAGACTGTATTTTAACAGTTTACTGAAGTGGGAATCATTGCAAGACTGTTTTACAATATTAAGTCGCACTATGGAGGTGTTTTGTGTTTCCATCACCATGTGTCATTCTGCATGAGCTTGCACTGCTAAATTAGTCTATTTTACTCAAACTGTACAGTATTTGCTTATTTGATGTGGTGTCTAATATTATGAGGACTGTTTTATTTTGTCTTTTTTAATTTTATTTTGTATGTAGAGCACTAAGGCCTTGGAGTTACTAGATTAATGTACAGGGAAATAAGTCAAATGCAAACAAAAAACCCTATCAGAGTTAGCCAGCTAGCTCACTTAATCCCAACTGATTGTGGGAGACACTCTGCATAATCCTGTTTTCCTGCCATTAATCTTAACTTCACGCATGGAATAAACACATTTGCACAAAAAGTAACACACATTTTGTTTCTTACCTTGTCTGAAAGAGTTTTTTGCTGCAGAATCCATAGCGAGGTAAAATGTAATACTTCGTCTTTTTCATGACAGGTTTAATGACAGCTCGGTTAAAATACCCTTTGACTGAGGGTTATATTTTTGCTTTTCATTGGTTGTATTGTTAGTTATGTTTAAACAAATACAATACAATACAAATACTAACAAATTACAGTGTCATATTAGACCAATGTATAAACCATAGACTGTATATACAAACTACAGTTTTGAAGACTCAAGTTCTGACTTTTGTTTTTAGTGGCAGCCATCTTCCTTTTTTTTGGACCATGGACTCCCTCCACAGCACACAACTGTGTGTGTGTGTGTGTGTGTGTGTGTGTGTTTGTGTGTTTGTGTGTGTGTGTGTGTGTGTCTGCGCGCGCGATGAATGATTCAGCTCTCACAAATGGAGCATCGGTGTACCACGAGTCTCCCCAATGCATTGTGGTCATCAAATAGGCAACTCCTCATGCATTCATTAATGTGACCGGCTAACAAAGAGAATGGTAATTGTAAATAATGCAGAGACAAAATCCAGATCCCTCTAGTGTGACTTGCACCACTCACATCAAAAGTTGGGGATGTGGCTGTTCTCTTTTTCTCCGTGACTTTAGGCACTGCTGAGAGGTTAAAAGCCTTTCTTGTAACCAGCGCTGTGAAATTTGGCTCAGAGAGAGAAGCTGTAGCTCAGCCACAGTTTGAGTTTAAGGAATTGAGGTCATGGTGCAGTGTGATCTGTTGAAAGGCATGTGTATTCTGAGCCATATTTATTTCATTTTCCTGCAATCTGAAACGGAGCCTGATGGAGATTAATACTTTAACAGTTGCAATAATTGCTGAGTTGACCTGATGCAGATGAATTGAGTTCCAACTTTGCATGCTGTTTTAAGACATAAACGCTGTATGGCCAACTTTAGGGCTTGAAATCCCCTTATGTCGCCGCTCTCTCCATGTTCTCGGAAGCAACACTAACAGTGAGAAGGGCGGGAGGGGGGGGACTTTATCCGCATCTCGCTGTAACTAAGCCACGTGGGAGTTTGTTGGGCTGCTGTGTAGGATGTTAATGAAAATCAGAGAATGCCATATTATCTGTCCCAGCAGCGATAGAGGCAATAATCTGTGCACGCTGTTAGTCAGACCACAGAGAATGTATCATAGTCAAACAGCTTAAGTCTGCTTCAGTTTATTGGTGACAAGAGTCGAGAAGGCCAAATCTTTTCACTTGGCTTCACTTTTTATAGACAGGGAGCAGTTTAGAAAACAGATTATATGCACTGTGATGTTGAGGCTATTACATTATTGGCTCTGTTTAGGGCATGATAATTTCATCAGTTTTTCTCAATGCCAAACTGAAATTAAAATTCCCTTTTGCCAAGATGAAGAAGTCGATATATGTATATATATATATGTATATATATACAGAACAGCTCAGTTTTTGTATATGTAACAATAATAATATAATAGCAATAATAATAGACAAAAGATAACACCTATAGAGTGGTGCAGGGATGACGTATTTTTTTAGGCCAACCTGTAAATTAGCATCGCACTGATTCCCTCATTCACAAATGAACACCACTTTTATGACTTCTGAAGCGTAAATACAATCGCCAAGAGTAAAAAGCTACAATCAGGCTACAAACAAACCACTAGTGTTTGGTTTGAGGATGTTTTGTAGTCTTATTTAGCCGTTTGTTAGCAACCGGCTTTTTTAAGACACGTAAAAGCATTTAGACAAACTAATTAATTTTGTAGAACAAAACATTAAAATCTCATTCCTGCAGCACTCTATTGGAAATCAATGCTAACGTTAGTGAGCTCGGCTACTTTTAGCATTGAGCCAAGTTAGCCTAGCTCGCTAGCCTCCAGGAATACATACTCAACACGTTGGGGGCATCAAAATGTTGAAGGCTGTATAGGGACAGATGTCAAATCACTAACTTGAGAGCTCACACTGACAACATTTATAATAAAACATCTGGTATCAACTTTAGGAGGATGTATATGATTATGACGTCCTCCACAGTCACCACAGAAGTTGACAGAGTGTCTCGCAGCAAATGCTATAAACACCCACCCACAGGCCTGAACACAAGTATGCCAAAAAACTGTCATATTCTCCGTTGTAACATTTGCATAACAGCCATAGATTTTGTCCTGTACAGTTTATATCTTTATACAAAACTTTCACAATTCAGTTCAATAAAAAGTCTGTGCTGAAATCTAAATCCCCGGAGGATAAAGATCATGGCCGTAATAATGACTGTATAATTAATGTTGCTCTAAGAAAACAATTAGGCCACCATCAGGGAACATAACTGTCACAGAAAATTGCATTTTTTTTTATTTATTACTCAGGATTTTATAGCCTCACGAAGCGACACTCTCAAACTCAGTCATCACTATGGAACTTTTTTATTTATTTTTTTAAATGACTGATTAAGTGCAGCAGCTGAAAGCCCAACTAATCAGCAAGGGACAGTTTGAAACGTCCAAACCTAATTAAAACACATTCATATTACGTTTAGGTGTAAATATAAACTGAGGTGTGACTCTGGAACGACATGGCTTATTTTCACTCCTTAAATGTAATAAGTAAGTGATTTCGTGGTTATTTGGCACAACCAAGAAGGTGATTCTTATATTTAAAACTGTCAAACATCTATTATACAGCCTACTTAAGATAACATGGAAGCAAATAGCTGTTTAGTCTCGCTATAAACGAGTGAAGGGAAAATATTGGCTGCCTTTGTAAGTGTAAAAGTTTAGTGATGGAGAATTAAAAAAAAAGATCTCCAATAACTTTAGAAAAAAACTGTTTTACAATCATTAGCCCCACATTAACCGCCCAAGCATTCTATACCAAGTGTAATTAATCATCAAGCCTCTCATCCAAAGTCATTTGAAGTACTTAAAATGTAATTATTCAGTGATGAACATAACATTTCCAGAGACGGTGTGGAGATAAACCAAGGACACAACAAGGGTTTAGCCACCCCCGCCTCGAGAATATGCTGCTGTCAGATTCGGAGGGCTCATTTGTTTAATGTGATTTCATGAAAGTCATTGTTGCATTGAGAAAAAGGCCACACATGACTGAGGGAAGGCGGAGAGGGTGCGGGCATGAGGGAAGTGAGAGGAGGAGAACGCTCGTTAATGAAACTCAACCCTAATTGAATCAGATGGAACAAAACCTACTGCAATGCTTTGTGATCGTCTTCGTGTCGCTTTCACTTCCCATTTAAATTATTATAAATGTAGGGCATTACATTTGCTTTCTGAATAATTGAGTGTTTAGGCCTGATGCAGGGAGGAACTTGAACTGGACATACTTTTTTTCCGCGTGTCAAGTTTAAGATGATACCTCTCGGCACGTAAACACGGATCGCTCCAGGCCTGTTGGCCGTCTCATCTCAACCCCTTCAAACAGCTTGGAGCTATCAGATAAATGATGCTCCGCTGCACGGTTCACGGACCCCCTGCTGACCATTTGGTGCTGCTTTCAATACATCTTGAATTTATTTCATTTGCTCTCTCTCTCTCTCTCTCTCTCTCTCTCTCTCTCCGCTGGCTGGAAATGATCCGTCGCTAAACTAGACGAAAGTTAGAGTGAAAACTTTCAGAAGGGACACAGTGCGGATCCGTTATCATTAGCCTCCGTTTGAATGAGCTGCTGTTTAACGGTCAACATGGTGACCTTGACACCACGTTACCTCGCCACCAGCAGACTGCCGCGAGGCCTGGTCGGCTGGGTTAGGTGTGGTGCAGTTCAACCCTGGTTGCTGCTATCTAAGTGGAACAAATTTGCCAATTAAGCAAATCCGTTCCCTGTCCTCCCCAGGCGGTGGCTTATCAGCCTCATTTGAGTCCGTCCTGTCCCTGCCTTCTCATCAGCATGTGCATCTCTCTATCGCTCTACCCCGAAGGGGAGACTCTAGGACCGACGCCGAATGCAAATCGCACTCTGGGTTTATACACTTCCGGCAGCGAAACACTGGCAGAGCGAGATGGATAAATCAAAGCAAAAACATGGGACAGAAAAGCCAACCAGCGTACAAGGCGATTATTTTAATTTACTTCAGCGTAAGTTCCCCGAGATAAGGGACCCGGAAAATGAACCCTCATCACCAGAGACTTTACATGTATTCTACGATCACAGCGAGAATAGAGGTACAGTCATGTGGTCAGTTACACTGAGGAAGACCGCAACTGAGGCCGTTACACATGTCTACTTCCTCTTTGACATCACTTTGACAAATGCCTTTCTAATTTCACGATCAGTGGTGGAATGTACGTACATTAACTGAATTACCACACTTTAGAAACATTTTCAAGCATCATAAAAACTATATAGTATCAAGAAAACAGCCACATCAAAAACCATACATAGACACCATATGGAATGTTTTTCGGTACAGTTTATGTTGCACTAAAGATATGATACTGAAGATATTTTTATGCCTATACTTTAAGTTTAGTAAGATTTTGATTGCAGGACTTTTACTTGTTCCCGACTATTTCGGTATGGGCTATTTAGAATGGGCTTTCCACTTCTTTAGACAAATGTTCGCACTATTTTCCACTAATTCATTCTAATTTTAAAATAGTATTTCTCCATAAACTTGAGTGTCTCAAATGTAATATAAGGCAGTCTAAAAAAAACATATTTTTCTTTTGGAGTGCCCTTCATACTTCTATAAATGCATAAAATACAGCCGATATTGGGAACAGGGAACATAAAAGTGTCACAAACACGGAGCATCTTAAACACTACTTGCAGAGAGGGCGAGTGAGTGATCTTTAGTGAAGGGCAGGTCAATACCGCAGTAATCGATACTTCAACACACAAACACAGCTCACTTGTTATCGATACCAACTAAAAAGGATTGAAGAGAAAGTTGTTGTCTTTTTAAGTGTGGTTGGAAGGGTCTGGCAGACAGACGACTTAAACAGTGCATGTTTGAGCAACTGAACAGACTCTAGTGACACAAGAGTCCCAGAAGTCCACATCACAGCCGTCCTCTGTCAGTCTGGTTTTTTTCTTTAACATTGCAGTTTTTGCAGTTAGCATTAATCAGATGTTTTCAGAAATTGGTGTGAATCAGCTACCCATTATGATGCTGCATGGTACACTGTTTCGTTTGTTAACATTAAAGTTCAGTATACTGCCTTTAAATGATGATGATCTTGGAAATAAGCAAAAATATATACATTTTCCATTGCAAGTTTAATTAATTAATAATAATTAGTTAATAATAACTGAAAATGAGTGGTGTTAACTGTGGTTTGTATAAAATCCAGTGGTGAAAGAGGAATTCACATATTTTACGAAAGCAGAAGTAGCAATACTACATTGTAGAAATACTATGTTACGTGTAACAGTTTTCACTTATGTAAAAGTACAGTATTTGCATCAAAATATCATAAATGTATTAAAATGTATAAAAATATTCATTATGCAGAATGTTTGAGAAAAAAAAGGGCATTATTGTAGCAGCTGATGAAGGACTGAAAGAAGCTCTGTAAGAATATCGGCTGCTGTAACTGCCATATGAGAGCAGTGCAGAGCACAGGGACTCACATGCACTAACGTGCACTAACATGGACCGAAGCACAGAGATGTTGGGATCACAACACTCACAGAGGGAGAGTGACATCCTGTACTTAGCTACATTCCACCGCTGATGAAAACACACTCATACAGGCAGGTAGGAGCCTGCCAAAAACTCTTGTCCCCATGCATCCTTGAGTCTTCCTATTCAAATGGAGTGGCAGAGTCAGTCATGTCAGGGGGCTCTCCAATGTGATCCAGCCACTTTACTATCAGTCTGGTCTGTGTGCCGCGGCGCTCTCCAAGGTGCTGATCCTGCTGCTGGTGCCCTCATCCCCCCACACACACAAAAGCAGTGGGAAGGCTTCTGCTAGCGGGAACTTCCAGCCAATATCTTCCTGGTTTAATCACTTCCTTCACCTGCTTCTTTGTTGTTGTTTTTCTGCACCGTAGTCTGACGGTCGCAGGTGGAAGTTGTTAGAAAACCCTGTTGGCTCTTTTTTTTTTTTGCTAGAAAATAACAGTCTTTGGTGTCTCACTGCACTTGGGTCCTCACTACACTCTTACAATTTACAGTGGTAGCAATTAAGGCTGGGCCATATATTCAGTATCGATACTGTGATATGAGTCTATTACGTTTCGATTTTGTACATCGGAATATGGCACAACTGTCTTTTCCGGTTTTTAAAAGCGATAAAAGGGATGAACTTACCACACTATTCTAGCTGCTCTTTCATTTGCCTTTGCCCACTTCGTTATTATATCCACATTACTGATGATTGTTTATCAAAGATCTCATTGTGTAAAATATTGTGTGAAAGCACCAATACGGTTGCAATATTGATTTCAAGGTATTTTGTCAAACATATCCAGATTTTAGATTTTCTCCTTATTGCCCAACCCTAGTTGCAATAATGGTCAGCAAGTGGCAAAAAAAACTTTTGTTAAATGGTGATGTAATGTTAACACAGTTGACACTGAGAGAGCTACTTTCTGATTGGTGATGCTGACCCTGTAAAGCAGATGGGGCACCATGATACAACTGATCCATAATAAATACAGTTTCTTTATTTTCTTTATGAAATAGATATTGTTTCCACAATCAGTTACATCCATTCAGAAATCCATTCAGAAATGTTTCAATTGTTTCAAGCTTGTCGCCTAGTGTCACATTTGCATATATTACATCAGATGCGGCTCACAGAGATTGTCAATATAGTATCAGGGCTTGAGCCAAGCTTTACAGTGACAAACAAAACCGCAACAGAGGATGCAGGCTTCTCCCAGATGGACCATCTCCCTATAGCCACATATAGGAACACATATACTGTTTATACGCTAAATGGGGAATGCAGCTTTGACAAAAGTGTTTCTTTACCGTAGTTTATAATGTATGTAACATTACCTTCAGGGGGCGGACAACCCTACACCTACAATATCGTATAATACAATTCAACTCATCTGCAATAAAACTACCATAAGTAATAATGTTCAGTTTTTATTGTCAGATATCTTATAATAAGTGCACTAAAGTAATGCATTAATTGTACTGTACTAGTATCCCTGGTATTCTGTTCACCACCATTAGCTTGGTGAATGAATGCACACTAAAGACATCGCCTTTGTGGTTCATTGTATCGCTCTAATAACTGATTAATGATGCAAAATAGACTGTAGCTGGACATTTATCCGAGTCAGTATTTTGACTTGCTCCTTTGTGATAAAAAATTAGATTTGTCTTTGAGAGAAACCTTTATAATGTAATACAGTGTAGCACGTCTCTGAATTTCCCGCTGAAGGCAATGCATGTAGCTTTACTCAATGTTTCCTGAGGTGACATATTATCCACTAAATGTGGAAATATATTTAATTTACTCAACATAATGGTTAAATCTTGGTACCTGTCAAAAACAATTTTGGCACTGCTCTATAAATACGCGTCCCATCTGAATATGTTTCGGGAGAGAACAAAGGACTGGGGGTTAATTTTCATTTCAGGGAATTCTCAGTATATTTCTCTAACACAGTTGTTTAAAGCCGCCTGGAGGAAAATAGTTTCATAGTTTTAGTCGTGGCTTTTTTTTTCCTGAAATTAATGAAAGTGTATTTTGAAGTAATTTGAACATAATGTGCAAAGTAGAGATAGCAATTTGTACTTGATGCTTGTGTTGGCACAACTGACCTTACGACACTGAACTTGCATAATTCTATAAGTTCCTCTTATCAAGCAGTTAGTGGCCAATAACGTCATCTCTATTTAATTAATTTGACCTTTTTCTCACTTTGTAAAAACACACACTGTAATAGGAAATAGTTTGCATTTCATTTAGAGTGACGGTATAAAAGTAAAAGCAATCTGAGACCGGAGCTGCTGAGTCCTGATTTTAGGGTCAAACCTGTTTTTAAAAAGCCTTTACGTCGCCTCTCTGTGACATCAGAGATGCCTTTTAGGGAGAGTCTGTTTGAATACTGCAGACAATACACAGACGGTGTATAATGTGACCCTGGTGCAAAAAAATAAAATAATAATAAAATAACAGAGCTCACCTCTGTCATCCTTTTTTGAAAGAGGCTGCAGTGTTTGCAGAGAAGGTGATAAAGCACAAACCTCCCACTTGTCAAGGTTAATTCCCTACTTCCCAGATACTAGACAGGGCCGCAGCGAAATACAGAAGGCAGGAAGAACAACAGTGTACCACACTTTACTCTATATTTGTAAGACTATAAGACCTCTAAATAGATAGATAGATAGATAGATAGATAGATAGATAGATAGATAGATAGATAGATAGATAGATAGATAGATAGATAGATAGGAGTGTGTCTGTGCTTGAAGCAAAATACAAGATTATAATGTGATTGCATAAAAGCCAGATTTTTTCTTTCTGATTTGAAATAATTAATTTAGCATTTTTACACCATGACAGATTGAAGCAGACTGCTGAGTAGATTAATGGCAGCAGCTGTGCCGAATTTCATACAGCATGGACGGCAACACAGGGGTTGATTAGACATTTAAGGTGTGAAATAGTGAAAGGCAAAGAACATAAAGGCCAGGATTGATAGACTGGCCGATGCAGCCCACCAGGGTGGTTGCTTTGTTTGTCTTGAAGGCTGTGGAGCCAAATGATGAAAAGAGTTAAATTAAAGGCACATGATGAAAGACTTCTTGGGCCATCAAAAGGAGCAAAAAACGTTTGTGACAACATGACTCCTGATTTATTGATTCCCCAGCTCAATTTTTTTTCATCCAGGGTGTTTCGAAAGAGCAAAGCAATCTCTGAGTTTGTTGGCTGTTGTAATATTCCCCCGGCAAATAGACACTCTCCACAAGCGCACACACGTGCAAACACACACACACTGGAGTGCGACCCCATGTACAAACACATGGCGCTCCCAGTGGGGCGGAGTTTTTAATCCTCAAATACACTGCCATAAATCAAACCCCACTCCCTCGTGCCCCAGCTCGTCTCTCTCAATGAAAAGCTCAAGCCAGTGGCACATTAATAGCAATTTACAGGACCAGTCATGCGAGGAGAGTAGTATCAACAGAGCGTCCTTTATTTTGTAATTCCTTATTACTTTCACTCACTACATGGACACTAAATTGGAGGAAAAGTAGAAGATGTGACCTACCTACTGCACCCTGCCCTCCGAGTGGATGTCATCCATGTTATACCTTTACCATAAACCCCTAACCTTGCAATCGGAATGGTCTTAATACATGTGGTGATAATCTATAGCAAAGTTAAAAACTAATAATAGAAAAATCTTAAAAGCAATGGATATACGCATTTGAAATCAAATCAATCCAATTTCAATTCAATTCATACGTATAGCCAAAAATCCCACATTTTCTTCAGTGGGCTTTACAATCTGTAGAGCATACGACATTCTCTGTCCTTGGACCCTCGCATTGGAAAAGGAACCGCTACCCCCCGAAAGAAAAAAAAAAAGGAAGAAACCTAAGGGAGAGCAGAGGAGGAGGGATCCCTCTCCCAGGATGGCCGATGGTTGCCATGAGTAGTCTGACTCACCGGATGTAGACTGCGGGTATAAGGCCTTAGACACGCGACATTCTCCTCCCCTTCCACTGTTGTCTGCACTAACTATTTTTGCAAGGCTACAGTTGCTGCATCCAAGAAATACAAACAAGCCAGAAGGTTTTTCTGTGTGTGTGTGTGTGTGTGTGTGTGTGTGTGTGTACGTGCGTGCGTGCGTGCGTGCGTGCGTGCGTGTGTGTGTGTGAAACCAGACCTTTCTGTAGCGCTGACAAAGCGCTGTGGAGACGGGGCTATGCGCGACTAAGTTACGAGTAAACAGCTGAATAGCTAACTGCTAAAATGGAAGGATGAGCAGCTTTTATACAGTTAAAATAAATGAATGACATCAAACAGTTGGAGCAGTTTGCTAAAAGTAACGGATAAACAGTTTAAACAGTCAGAGACGCAGGAACCGGAAGAGTTACTTACTCCTTTCCAGCTTTCAGGGCTCATTCCTGCAGCACTCTCGTGTGCTTGTGTGCTCCTGTATCAATCAGTCAATCAGTCAGGAGACTGCAGATGAAAAATAGCCTGTATGAAATTCATGTTAATTAATGTGCATCGTCCCCTCCTAAATAAAATAGACATCAAACAAGTTCGCCGAACGCACAAATACACATGAACTGTTGCTATGGGAGATTCCTATCTCCAAACGTTATATTCAGTGTTAAGGAATCACCCCCTTTCCTGAGATCATGTCCGTAATGATGATGGGAAGGGAGCGTCATTATAACCTTACGCTGTGATAGAACTAATGCATTCCATCAGACCACGGAAAGGTTTGATCTATTTTAGCGCCGATCAGATTATTTCATCCGTCACATCTTCGAGTATGTTTATGTCTACACATGAAAGCGTTATGAGTGACTCGCGCAAACGATTGTTTTCAGGTGGAATGGCTGAAAAATGAAGAACCCCTCGACTCTAATGACGATTCCAGAGGCGACCACAATCTCATCGTCTCCGAAGCCCGGCTCTCTGATTCCGGGAACTACACCTGCGTTGCCAGCAACATCGTGGCCAAGAGACGCAGCGTCACAGCCACCGTGGTGGTCTATGGTAAGATGTGATTTTACAGAGACGGTGTGTCGAAGAGTAGATTCTGTCTTGAGGTTTTGCAGTACAGGTGATCAAAACAATGTCAAACAGCTTTCTTGTGTCTATCCAAATATCAATTTTCACTCCAGAAGTAGGCTGTCAATTTGGCGCCTCTAAATTCCCCAAAGTCATTAATATTAAAAGCACCGCTCATCCACAGCGTGCAGCCTTTCTTTCACACGAGTCTAATGAGCAGGTAACGGGCAAGTGATCTCTCATGTGTAAAAACAAGTAGACACAGGGACAATATTTACAAGAATTTCCTTCTTTTTTTTCCCCAAGAAGTGCAGACGCTGTTTCCAGCCTTTTTAAAGCCCCGCAGAGAGCTCTGCAGAGACGAAGGAGAATAAGTGAAATTATAATGTCATAATAGCACCACCTCATTTCCCACCAGAGGAATACCTTGTTAATTGGACTGTTTCCGTGCTCATTTCACTGACCTGTCATCCGGTTATTTCTTTCTTTCTTTTTTTCAGGGAGGACATTTAGCTGCTGTAGGAATTCATCTAATTCTTTCTGACACCCCGTTGTTGAGGCCCATCAATCATTAATTTCCTTAACGCTAATGAAGGCTAGACAGGTAGACAGGATTTCTACTCCCAATAGCCTCTGACAGATGTACAATAGTGGAATACTAGTATTTCTTCTCGTCTTATGACAGCAAATGAGCTGATGAGTCAGTCATCCCACATTATTTTAGGCAACAATCCAAGGGGAAAGTAGACAGAAAGGATGACACCATTGATCATCTTTTTAAAGACACTTCAGTTTTATTTCTTTTTTTTCCCCGGATGAGTCATTCATTGTCACTTTTGAGTGAAGCGCTGTGATGCAGAAAATGCAGCTCAGAATGTGGGCCGCTTTTCCTTATCGTAGAATCTGCTCATCCCTTTCCTTTCATCCTCTGGCACAAACAGTGAATGGGGGCTGGTCGTCGTGGACAGACTGGTCTCCCTGTAATGTGCGTTGCGGTCGCGGTGTGCAGAAACGCTCTCGCACCTGCACAAATCCAGCTCCTCTCAACGGGGGAGCCTTCTGTGAGGGCATGTCGGTACAGAAGAGCACCTGCAACACACTGTGTCCAGGTGAGCACAAGGACGAGGGCTCCATGCTAATTGTGTTTGTGCGTGCGCTTCAAAGCACGCTGCGGGGTTGCATTCAAGGACACAAGGAGATGGGGGTGCTTGAAAGCATCGCATGCATGAGATATATCGTGAGATATAGTCTGTGCACTATAACTGGGATATTGCACACATTGTACATATTGTTTTGTGTATGTACATATACATATACAATACATGTATGCATGTACATATCGTTTTCAGAGTCCAAATCAGGTGTATTGTCCACGTATTAGTACACATTTACCAGGAATTAAACTCTCTCATTGTACATACAGTACACAGAAATAGAGACACAGCTTAAAAACAAGGACTGACAACAAAGCTGATCAAGACTAAACATAAACATTGATGTACAGACATTTATGTTATTATGTACAAACCAGTAGGTAAAAGAAGATAAATAAACATAAAAAGTATATATATAAACAATACACTGTATTGTATAACGACAATTAAGAGCAACCTTGAATATTGAACCTAGAATCCCATTTCTTTCAATTGTACAAAAACTGTCCTTGTAGTTTTACAGGGAGTTATGTGCTGGAGCTATTTATTTGCCCAACGCAGTCACTTTCCGGAATTTTGTCATTACTGAGCTTGACAGGGGAAAAGTGCGCCGCACAAATCCCCATAAAAACCACAAAGTGTTGATTTCAGACCTCGGCCGTTGCACAGAGTTGAGGTGTAACATGTTGACAACTGAGCTTTGGATGCTGGTCGTTAATCGTCTGCTGGCCCGAGCTTCATAACTCTTGACAAGAAAGCAAATCAGTGAATTCCCAAAATGTTGAAGTATTCTGAAAGGCCAACTTTAGGAATGTCACCATGTCCTTGAATGCATCAGTGTGGAGACATTTCTCTTTGCCCACGAATGCGTTACCCAACCATTATACAATACAGTAAATGTGACAAACTGTCAAGGCAACAAAATGGCCTGTGTGACTGATTACTCAGGAGCGTTTAAACCCTCTGTGAGTTGATTTTAATACCTGTAATTAACCGAGAACAACGTTGTTCTTGAAGGTAGGAAATCAGTCAAAAAGCTTGAGGGACACTTTGCAGTTAGCGGAAGTCTCCTTTCAACCAGTTACATTTCATCAGGAATGCATCGCACGTCTCCGCTGCTGATAATGACAGTTGTTTGTGTCTGAAATCTAATGCGGTGGACCCTAACAACATCAGCAAATGAAGAGAAAATGTGAAATGGAGGGAGAGAGAAACAAACAGCCGAAGCTTAGGATGTGAGAGAAAGAGCAGAGCAGCAGTTCCAGTTATCAAAACTTCCATGTAATCTCCTCTGCCCAACTGTTTATTTTTTTTTTTCGAGACAAGCCCAAATTTATGATTTCAACCACAGCACCAGTATAAAGGGAAATGCTCATCAGGTTTAAGAAGAAAAAAAAAAAGTTATCAGTGGAAGCCATGTGCACTCCTCCAAACATTATCTCCTGCCTCCTTCTGAAGGATTCTTTCTCCCGAATCTGAGTTTAAACATAAACAGGGTGCATTTGCGTTTAGATTAGCAGGAAGAAGGAAACCTTTAGAGCGTTTGGAGGTGGAAAGGAGGCTTGATGGAGTGTGGCATAAGCAGAGTGTCTTTGTGCTCCAAGTCAGCAAGGCGGCTCAACATTCTTGGCACCCCGAGGTGGGAAATGTTTTCGTGAAGTTAGTAGTGCAGCTGTTGCCTTGGAAGTATTTTCTCATGAAGTTCCAGAGAACCATTAAATTAATCAACTTATGCTCGTGGATGTCATTCAGTAGAAATGTTCTCACCTTTTCGCCCCAAATCGTGCTGTCACCACAGTGCATATGTTAGTGAATCAGAATCCTTCTGAATTATAAATCTGTATAAGGACCTATGTTTGCCTAGAGGTGTAATGTGGAGAACGCGGTGAAGTTGTTGTGAGAGAGAGGCCTGTGGCCCCCACAGTAAACAAAATTATAATTTTCACGATTGAACATTGCTGACATTTGCACAATCGCATGGCACTAGAATTTGGTGGGTGTAGTCGGTCATTATAGGCCAGCGAATGGCGACTTTAGGCACACGTGCCACCAATAACACACACATGCATGAGAGCGTTTCTTGGAAATGTTGAAGTATCCCAACATCCGCAACCTCGTTTCCAGAGCGCTCCTCAGAAGACATATTTTTTTTTTATGTTGCTGTGCACATTGCTTTTATAGATGCAATAAAAATTACAAATTAGTGATGTGGTGCCATAGTTAAACTTAATGTTAACCTTGTTGATGCACACAGATTCACAAGAAAATGAAAAAAAAACGGCACTTCATATCAAAAGGTTCCATAATGCAGATACTCCACTGTAAGCTCGGACTGGGACACTATTTATACTCGTTTTATAGTTGAATATTTTAATTATGACAATAAATGAAGATGAAACCTCCCCAATTTCAAAGTTCTTTAATACATTTAGACAATGCATTAGTAAATCAATGGCTCAAAATATTGTTGTTTATTACATCCTTTTTTTTTAATGAAGGCGGTTTTAATATGCCATGCATGTACTTTAAATGTGTGTGTTTACATTCTCTAAGACAGTAGGCCCTTCATCATTTGTGCGTACGCATGGTCTGAGGAATTTCTACATTTATTCCCCAATTTGTGCGTAAAACATTCAAACACACTGTTTGTGATTGATGCTCAGTTTGAATCTTTCAGAAGTGTGAGCAACTTTGTCATATCAGATTTAAAAAAGAAAAAATGTGCTTCACCGCTGCATCTTCTTTATCCTTTAATTCTTTGCCTTTGTGTTTGTTGACACGTTGAAGAGATGACGGCGTACTCCGACTGTGCTTTGTGCACTTCAAATCCTTGTATGTGCATCCTTGTGTTCTTTAACTGCATCCTTGTGTCCTTAAACACTTGCGTCTGATCCCCTCAGTGGACGGCGGCTGGGGAGAGTGGAGCGAGTGGTCGGTGTGCAGTTCGGACTGCGAGAGGCAGCGCGGCAGAGAGTGTACGGCTCCGGAGCCCAAACACGGAGGGCGGCTGTGTGACGGCGTGGCGCTGGCTACGGACAACTGCACCGGCGGCCTCTGCACACAGAGTGGGTAACACCGGCAACCGGCAACCATCTCCCTCTCCGCTGCTTAGCAATGAGAAAACAAAATAAAGTTTAGCGCCATTACTGTCGGGCCCCATCGTGTTCAGGGGCTGTGTCATTATAGATTTACTGATCGTAACTTTTGGCAGTGTGGGCTGGTTCATGATCGTCCTTATAATCGTGCTCATTACCGCCACCCGCATCCATCTTAATATCCAGCCACTCCACATACATAACACCCTGTGCACAGGCATGGATGCATGCATAAGTAGTAATTAAATCAACTAAAAGACTAGCATTCAAAAAGAGGTCAAAGAGAAACTCTCAAATTCTGATGTTTCTCTGTCTTTGCAGATCGAAAGTTGCTCCATGATGCTAAGCCACAGGGTGAGTTTCTCCTCAGCGTCCATCACTTACTGTTCTGTTGTTTTAACGATATCACTGTCTGCAACCACGGCCTGGAAGAATAATTTAGTTTGTGAAATGACCGGATAATACTTGATATTGATTGGCTGGAAGATGTTCATTGTTTTCATATATCCTCACTGCTCTTATTCCGCAACATCCTCATCTTTATAAATGACTTAATACTTGGGCCGCTTCTTTCAGCTGTTGCTAGGCTACACCGTCCACTATTAGCTGGAGTTGTGGAGTAGCATGAAGTCCATGTTTGTTTGACTGCACAATGTTTCTACTGAGGACCCTCACACTCTAACACTGTGGCAGTAAGTGAGAGCAATGTGTCCGACTGGTGCTTCAGCCGAGCATATCGGTAATTTTAGCCAAACAGGGCATATTGCCACAAAATGGGAAACAATACTTATATTTTGATGTGTGGAAAGCAGGCATGGAACAAGAGGGATTATTCACTCTGACAGGTGTGGCTGTGAAAACGAACAGATACAGATGTTCTAACGGAAAAGTAGTATACAAGATGTATGAATAATAAGTGGGAAATACAATATAGCATATATGTCAGCAGATGAGAGAGGAAATACATTTCTGTCAGAAACATTCAATGTCCAGTCTTGTTGTGATTTTTGTGTCATATACTGTAGAGGACACATTTCTGATTGAAACGTCTCAGCAGAAGACGGCGATGTTTTGTGAGGGTTTTCTCCACCCTTGGCATCCATCTTCACTCCATTTACAATAACACGTTGTATGTTGGATCACATCGCATGTTAAAGCTGCAGCTGGTAACATTGATTCAAATAACATTTTTGTCATTTTTTTCAAAACCGTCACGATATCTTGACAGCACGACATGAGACACGTCATCAGTGTAAAAATCAGTTTCCTCTGCCTCCCCTCAGGGCTCCTAATGGCATTCGCAAGATTCCACCGCGCCCGAAGGAAAACAACCAATCAGATCCGAGCAGTGTCTAACGCAGCTGTCAATCACAGCTCGTGAATTCCGAATAATCTGTCAAACTCTAGGCAGCGATGATCAAACACGAATCAGGATTATGTTAATGCATCTTTTCAGAAACATATTTTATCCGTAAAATTAAAACTTTTGCGATCTGGCGGCCATGTTGAAAAAACACGTCAAAGCCCCCCCTGCGTTGTTGAAACGAACATTGTGCAGTTAAATTGTATATTGTGTGGGTACAATTATGTTAAGAACAGTTGAAATGATCAATTCTATCAACAGAATCGACTGTTCCCAACTTTATTAATACTTATGTCCTAATGTACTGCAAATTTCCACTAATACCTTTATAGAATTAATACACCAGTTATAGCATTTCAAGCCAAGCAGCAAGTGCGTTGTGTCTGTTTATCAATTGCTTCATGCATTATTTGACTTTCTAGGTTAATGGGCCATTTATGTGTTGATTACTGCCGCGTAGTTTATACCTACAAAGCCACAACCACATTTAGTCCTTACTTGTCCTTTAACTCGGCTACATATTTTTTTTTGTCAGAAACGGGGGGAAAGAATGCAACCGCGCTGCCAAAACTTCCCAAGCCCCCAATTAACCTGCTACTGTAGCAGTTAATGCCGCTTTGCATATTTTGTCAATTCCTCCTCATTTGAGCTTCAGGCTACTTAGAGGATTTCTCAGCATGTCCTGTTTTCAGCGCAGATCTCATTATCTTTCAAGAACATGCTAGCAGCCCCCTTTATTTCCCCACTCGTTCTTTTTCTTCGAGGAGTTGGACGCCGCTGCACTGGTGGGACCGTAATCATTGCCGATGAGCTAATTTAATGAATTGGTTTTGTCACATTATCCCAGTGGAACGCAGAGCGCCTCCAACACCAGAGCCAAGCAGTGTTTGAAATGACAGTCAGGTGCTGGGTTGATTATAATCGCCTTCCTTCCGAGGTTCCTCATTAGTGGCTTTAACACTCCACGATGGAACAATGAAGCTGTGCATCAGGAGGCAGGGCAGACGAGGAATATAAGGAACACACACATACACACAAATAAAAAAAGTCGCTGAAGTAGTTTTCAACCAGGTCTAGACTTGCCTCCTGTAAAATACTCTCATATCTTCAACTCAGCTGATGTTCCTCAGCAACACAGATTTTCAGTTTATTCTGGGAGAAAATGTCTCCCAGCTTCCTAATTACGCACAGGAAGACTTAGAGAGCAAAAAAAAAAAAAGTTGCTAAAAAATCTGTTTTGCTCTCTCTCTCTCTCTCTCTCTCTCTCTCTCTCTCTCTCTCTCTTACTCACTCTTACTTTTCCAAGGCGTGGAGAGCAGCAGTGACGTGGCCTTGTACTCGGGCCTCGCTGCGGGGGTGGTGACGGTGGTGCTGCTGATCATCGCTGTCACTCTCTACCGAAGGAGCCAGAGTGAGTACGGCGTTGATGTCATCGACTCCTCCGCCCTCACCGGGGGCTTCCAGTCCTTCAGCTTCAAGACCTCTCGTCAAGGTGAGCCACTGAGTGTCTTACAAATCCAATTTACACTCAAAATTGTGCCCTGCAATGCTAAATCCCTCGGCGCGCATTACTTCCTACCGTAGGCGGAGGTTTCAGGGTGGAAAGGGGGGGGGCAAAGCATTTTGGTTTCCGGCAGAGCTATTACATCGATGCACTGGTATAGAGAGAGGGGGATGGGGGGAAACGATGGAAAGCCGGCACCTGTAATGTTTGGCAGCACACAAATCTGTCCGGCTTGATTCATGGTTGTGTTGTTTTAGCACAAAGCTGCAGACAAACAGTTCACAGAATGAAGTAAGTAGGTTTTAATTAAATGGAGATGTTCTAATTACAAATTTCAAGGGAATAGGTAAATAAGAAAAACGTCTAGTTTAAAGGAGCAGTGTGTAGGATGTAGACAAACAGCCGCTGCTCGGCATCCGGACAGCGCGCTGAGTTTTGGCGCGATTGTATGAAGAGTGTTACACGACGACTTCCCGCCCAATGACGTTACATAGCAGCATGTTTTTGAGTTAGAATTGAAGTCGGTTTGACGACACTTAACAGCACTGGTTGTAATTATTCAATCACACAATACACCTGGCGGAGATCTGCACTCTACTGAGTGCACCATTCAATTTAATTTTATATTCTGCCAATAAATCCTCCTAAATGCTCCACACCGTTCCTTTACAGAGTGGAAGTATTTGTTTTGAAAGTAAGGGTTTATTTCTTTAAAGGTTATCAACCGGACAAATTTTACTGCCAGTGTCAAAAACTTTACGATGTACTCTTTTTTACTTTTACAAAAAAAAAAATGGGCTACAAAGAAGACAAAGCAAAGTGAGTGTGACAAAACAAGAGTGAGTTGTCCTGTGCAGTAAAGAGCTTCCATTAAATATTGCATCATTACCTAACAAAACGTTTCTCGATTATTTTCCGTCTACCCTCAGCTAATTCCATCACTGCGATCAAAATGATGCAATATTTCATGGAAGTTCCTCAATGCGTCCTGTAATAATTTCCCACTGATAATCTGATCGAAGTTGGAACATATCCTGAGGAGGACATCTTTGATATTTGACTGCATACATTCAGAATATGCAGCATATTAGCTTGTGTGGATAATTTGCTGGTGCCATGTTGGCTGATTTGATTAATTAATTAGCATATGCACGCTGTTTGACTCGTGCATAATCACACTCAGCACATCCCCGTAAATTAGAGAGTAGAGTCGATTTAATACAAACTCTTTATGGCTCGCTTGCATGTCAACACCTGTCACTCCTGCTGCTGTATGATAGCTACAGGTATTTAATAAGCCCCACAGCTGTGGATGATAACTTTGGTTAAGTTATTTAGCTCAGCACAAACTCTGTGTTTCAAATTTGCATTTAAACTTGCACAAGATAAAAAAAAGAAAAAAGTTTTTATCTTAATTAGAAAATTAAAAAAAAACTCAACATACGTGGAAGGAGTTTATGTGATTTTGAAGAGCCTCTTCGCCATCTAAAGGTACAAAAAAGTGCTCTTTGCACTTGACTTTGCAATAAGAGGTTGTTAAAGAGCAGTTAAAAACAAGTACTAAAATCACTCTCCACCACCTAATTTGCATAAATATAACCCCAGCTGCGCCGCTACATCCACCTTGACCCAAGTGGGTTCCTTTGGATTCTCGAAATGGCCAAACAGGCTCAAGCACACAAGAAACGGTCCTGCAGCCAATAAAAAGGGCATTTAAAAACTTTAACTTTGAAAGAGTTGGATAAAAAACAAAAAGTCCCCCCTTTCCTCTTTAACACCACGCAGCAATCCAAATGACCTCTGCATTTAACCCGTTGGGAGCGGAGCCACTTGGGGTTAAGCGGGGATTGAATCGCCAACCACCTCGTTAAATGACACCGTTCCACGGACGCCGCTATCGCCGCCCCGTTTGGATCGCATTCGCCATGAAAATGCAGCATTAGGTGTTTTTTGCTAAAGTTATTCATTTCTTTATCTATCGACCTTTTTTGTGTATTGACTATGTTATTAAAGTGTCAATCTGGTGATCGAAGTCCAGAATAAGAGGATTTGGTTGATTTGATTTTTAAAAAACAAAAATGAAAAGTAGCTTTTTGACTGCAATCATACTATTCTAACTAGTGTAATGATTCAAAGGACCCTGAAGATCCGTGCAAATTTAAATTAAGTCCGGTAATACAGTGAGATGGCATTATAATATAAATGGAGTGTCAGTCTCCTCCAAACATAAGAACTACGCACGAATGCAGAAGGGAGACCAGGTCTCATTTTTCAGCTTGTCTCCAGATGAAATAAAGTACAGACAGCACACACACACACACACACACACACACACACACACACACACACACACACACACACACACACACACACACACTTTCACACACTTTCACACACGGAGACAAGAAGATATAAGTTGCGATTCTGATTCTATTGTATTCAAATACTATAAATGTATGTAAATATTCATGATATTTTGTTATATAAAATACCAAACATGCAAACGTTATTTGTTTATTTGTATTAATGTGTATGTATACATGAATTATGCATACAATTCCTTGTAAGTTGATATAACTACATCAATTATTAAAATGCTTCAGGGGCCAAAATGACTGGATTTAATTTTTTCCATTTGTTTACTTGAGCCTTCTGGAGATTCTTGCTGTCTGTGCGGTAGTGCAGTAAATGTCCAATAACGTACAGTACAAGGCTTAATCTATAAAGCACAACATGCATTTATTGCTTTATTTCAAACATCAGTATACCTAAAGCAATAAACGTTCCCTGGAAACATTTTAAAATGTAACTCTACCATAACTTCAGCAAAAATATTAAACAGGGTAGTGAGTCAGTTTGTGGCATTATCGGTCATTTTTTGGTATTATCTTGCATACAACAAAACTGCAATTAATTATTCATGAATGAAAATTAAAAATGTAATTCATTATGGTTTGGGTTTCTCTTGTTGTTGTTTCACCCGGCTCCCGGATGGAGCATTTGGGGCCCCACGTTTCCAAACACAGAGACATCGGAAGCTCAGAAGCGTGGTGTGTTTTTCGCCCAACAGATTGAGGCATATTTTTTACAAGGCTGGCATTATGGGTCGCCACAGCAACAGCTCTCAGCAGGGCGTAATAAAGTTCATTTTGATAACACAGCAGGAGCCGGGGAAGGCTTTAATCTCACTCTGTTCTCCTTGATGGAGGGGCAAAATCAGCCGAACCCCCATAAAATTCAACGGGCCCTCCCCTCCTATATGTTGCAGCCGGCTTCAGTACACACTGCTACAGAAGTTACACACCGATTTCATTTCACTTCTCTCTTGCAATCACGTCCTTGATCATGAGTCACTCTGACAGCAGCTCACCCAATTCCCAACAAAATAAATCGGCAATTCTTTGCTCATTAAGAGGATCCACGCTGTTTACTTAGCCGCGTATTCCGTCGTCATTTCATGCTCGCTGAAACAGCTGTCAACGAGTCATTAATCGCAAAAGTATTTCACCTTAAAATAAACCAATTTATCTTATCTATAATAGCTTGTCTTTGTTTCTCTCTTTCTTTCCTAATTGATCTACGACGTGCATTTTTCTTTTTTCTTTAAAATTTAGTTTAACCTTTTATTTATTCACGATAGTCCCAGTGAGATTAATTTATTTATCTCTTTTCCAAGGGAGTCAGCACGTCAAGACGCCAGCACAAAATGCCGAGGTTACACTTGTCTCCTTAATGTGACTTTTGTCATCGGATCATGCCAGGACACACTAACTGTCAAGTCCGTACTCCGAGAGATCGGATCTTGCTCGCATTGGGACCCGATCAGCAAGTCCACGTGCTGAGGTGGCCTGGCTCGCATTGAGTTTGGTTTAAACTCGATCAGGCTTTCATGACTACAAAATATATTAATCGGGCAGGGCGCCGTGAGCGGAACAGAGTTCCTGTCTGGCGCATCCAATCACAAAACTCGCATTGAAAAGACAAGTGTAACCACAGCCAGTGTTTCACACATAAAAGCACAATTAAGAGACTTCATTCAAAAGCAGAGCAAACAGACTTAAAAACAAAACGGCAAAGAAATTTCACATAAATGAGGCAACTAACTTTAAACAAACAGCAAATTGAATCTGACAATGGATTAGCAGTGTTCAGTAACAGGGAAAGTCAGTGTTCAAACAGTCCTTAATCCTGTTTTTGAAATCGTGCACGCTTATTTATTAATCTAGTTTAAAGTGTCTCCGTAGCTCACACCAAGGCGAAGGTGCAAAAAAACTTCAAGAGCACCTTCACCAAAAAACGGTGCGAGTTCAAGGAATGACCAACAAAATTCGTCTGCATGACGGAAGGTTGCCGTTACTGATAGTTTCAGGAGTCGTCAGAGAACATGGAGACAAGGAGGCAGTTTTGTGTGAAATCGATGGCCAAAGTGCAAAACCTCATATCTGCAAAATGATCCAGGTAAAGTGGGAATAACCTCCTATCTGCACTGTATATATATATATATATATATATATATATATATATATATTTGTATTTTGTATTATGTATTGGGTATCCTTAACAAATAGCATTCAGAAAGAAAACAACAAGTTTTTCTTAGTATTCTCAAAAGAAATGCATTTTTTAGATAGGAGGTTTTGCTCTTCGGCCATCGACATATTACCTTATGAAGAAAAGTGCACCAGTCTTCCATTCTATGGTTGAATAAGGAGGACAAACCAACGTTCTCATTGAAACGCCAATGATGTGTGAGGAATTCAGGGACATATGACACCGAGTCTGACATTTTCAAAGAAAGATGAACATACATACATACGAATGGCTACAGTGTGCGACTAAATCAGTGATGCAGTGCAGGAAATGTACTGTAAATGTCAAGAAACCTGTAACTATTGACATAAACTCTGTTAATGAATCTGCAATAACATTCAATGGTGACATTTCCGATTGTCTTTCTTTAACCCTAGAACACTGACGTAACAATTAGTAACACCATCACTAACATCGGGTATATTTTACCCGATATAATGTACCTGATAAAAAATACTTCTCATCAAAATATATTAAAATACAACAATACAAGGCAAATTGAAGTACTCTTCTTTAATTTTCCAGGGAATTTTACAAAGTCTCATAAAACGAAAAAAACGAAAAAAAAAAGGTATCATGGGGGGACCCATGAAAAGGCTCAAAGATTTGTGAAAAAGTAGGGAATTGTTAATGAAACATTCCTAAAAAAAAAAGAATGGAGCTGGGAACTTGTCCTTTGGTCCACACGTTCCTGGGACATGTGAGCCTCGTCTGGTGAAGGCACAATCTCCCTGCAACAAATAAACTTTTCTTGCCTTGACTTGCAATGGTAGTATCCACCTGAAAATGTGTACCCTGGGTATTCTTTTTTTCTTCGACCACATCTGATTAAAGCACATTACTACACCCCAGCTGTTAATATGTCACACCAGTACTAGTTGTCACTTTTAATTGAGACACTGGTACAGTAAGGTGTTTGCCACACCAGTTTCCAAGGTGTTGATGCTATAGTAATAGTCGTAGGAGGATAAAAACTGAATGCTGTGACATGTTTTAGGTTGAATTGCTGTTGATAGAGGCAGCCTAGTTGGTTGCAAACTGCAGCCTCATCGCTAGAGGTTGCCAACTCCTTCACACTGCACTTTTAAAGATGTGTAATTATTGACAGTAATATGCGTTTTTCTCTTTGTGTGTTTTTCAGCTAACCCCCTGCTTATTAATTCATCCATGCAACCCGATCTGACCGTGTCGCGTACCTACACCAGCCCCATGTGTTTTCAGGACTCCATCGACAAGGAGCTGATGGCCGAGCGCTCACTCCTTGACCCACTGCCTGATCTCAAGGTCAAAGGTCAGAAAATAGAAGTGTTTTAAAAAAGCCCGTGTGTGTGTGTGTGTGTGTGTGTGTGTGTGTGTGTGTGTGTGTGTGTGTGTGTGTGTGTGTGTGGTCAACTACTTTTGGAAAGGCAAGAATTTCAGAGCAGTATAGAGTTCTGCTGTTGCAGTCAGAAGGATAATCCATCTTGCTTTAAACCTGCTTCGAGGCAATCTCTAAGACAGCCGCCATACAAAGAGAAATGGTCATCACCTTGAAAGGCGTCGCGAATTGACCATTCGCTAAGGCACGTCCCCCTTAGTTACTGTTGCAACGCCTGTCAAGCTTTTCGTTCTTGCACGGCACATATAGTTTACAGGGATACAGATTTACCGCTCTAAATGGGTCCTTGACAGAGACAGAGGTACACAGAGGTACACACAAGCAGCCCTCTCGTCTCCAGCAGCCATCTGTTCTGCTTGCTGAAATATCAACTGTAAAAAAGAAAAAGTTCACAAAAGTCAAAATTTCAATGCAACAAACTTTTGAGTTTAACTTAAGTTCTCAAGTTTTGGCTTTTGAGTTCATCCAGCTTAGAATTTTGATTTAGGAGTATTTATTCCCAGTTAAAGTAACTCCATTATCTTCACTTAATCTATAATGTTTCTGCTGTATTCACTTGGTGTTTTCAGTTAGTAATTGAACTTCATTTCACTTTTGATCATACTAAATTTGAGGTTTTTACAGGTGATTTGTTATAATAATAATTTTAGCTGTCATATGACTCACAGCAGGAAGGGGCTGAAGTGCACACCGATCTCCATAATGCTTTGCACTGTAATAATTTAGATGAGAGAGAAGACCATGTACCTCCTCTGAGACGCATACAGAATAAAAAGACACTTTCTTCAAATAAGAAAAAAGATGGATTACTGTAGAACTTTATCCTTAATGCAAAGCATGCTGGGAAATAAATGCTAATATGCTGACAATGTATCTAAATAACATGATTTGATGAGTTGAGTAAACAATCAAGTAGACATTTTGTCCTCATTATTCCGGTAAAAGGCTGAAATCTTTGATTATATGTTCTGAAAGTGACAACTTTTTGAAACTGACTAACATATCTAATTTCCCTGAGGTAATATTATAGTACAAAGAAGGGTATATTTTAATGTAACTGATAATGATATTTTACAGTGCAAATGAGTCTAGTATGAAGTAGACATGGAGTGAACTCGGACTCTCTCACTTTTGTTGAAACAAGAGACTAGCTTGATTTCTTAGACAATTTGTATTTAGTTATAAAGTAATAATAACTTGAAGCTTTTATTTATTCAAGCCAAAGAATATAAGATGATGTTTTAACAGTGTATTAGCTATTGCTAAATAGAAAATTCAGCTAACATTGAGCTTGTTGAAAACAGATGATTTTTTAATGTCTCCAGCAGCTTTCAGGATGAGGACAAATAATGTGTTTGGCAAACATAACACTACCTCGGATAACATTGGCCAGACTCTTCGGCTCGGTTCCTACTGTAGGTGGCCGGACATGCTAACATTTGCAGCTTACGTAAAAGCAGATAAACACCGTTTTTTTCATTTCTAGCACTTTTGCCCTTGTGTTTTAGGGATTGGGAAAGGTCAATGATCATCTTTACAAACTCTTTAAATGTTGAGTATCACTCTTACTGCACCCCCAGTGAAGAAATCCAAGGCACGACTGGCTTGCAGAGCCTAGTTTTGGTTGCTAAGCTATCATTGGACATCCGATGTTTGGGGGGGGAGGGGGGGGGGGGGGGACTGTCAATTGTAGATTGAATGGTTTACCAGATATCATAATGTATGCAACTTTTAGAGTGAGCTTCAAAATAGCTAGTTTCTAACAGTTACTTGTGTGTCTCCGCTGCTGTTGGAGTTGAAAAACTGAGTTTGCATTGCATTCCTGTCTTTTCTCCTGATTCTAATGTTTATGATCTAAGTTTGTACAACTGCGACAAAGTCACGGTTATTTCCTTGTATCTCCAGGGGTGGCAGAAAGGGCAGAGTACCACGTCATGTCCCACCCTCAGACATTTCCTCGGGGCCTGGCTCCAGACTACAGAGGGGTTGCAGTCGGGACGACGCTGGGCAGAAGAGGAAAAAACCTCTTCCCTCCACAAGTCTCTTTGACTCCCAGCAGGCCTCTCCACAGGGCAACTGCGGTGTTCGGCCATGCTGGGGGCAGACTGGTGGTACCGAACACAGGTGAGCCCACTGCGGGCAAATCTAATTCGATACGTTCCCGTGTGTAAACTGAAATTCATCCAACGTAAAACCAGAAATCACAGAGAAGCTGAAATCTATAACTTACCACATTTAAAAAACTAAAGCAAAGCTGATAAAGGGGATGTTACATTACCTTTTCATTCTGTTTGACCTTGTCAGCGTTGGTCTACAGCGAATATGTGGAAATGTCTTTGATCGACCAAGTAACATGAACATGAATATGCTATTTACTGAAGTGATGAAGTGAGAAAGCCTTGGCTTTTCCTCACCGAACACTGCGTCCTGACAAACCCATCAACATTTCTCAGTGTATGGGAGGTTTTGAAGCCATAGTAATTGCATAATTGTTTGTGTTTCAATAGATGAATTCCTTTTTAGCATTCTAAAGAACACACTCTACGCTGTGAAGAAAATGTTAACGAGCGCAAGTGATGTCAACATGTGATGCTCAGTCTACCACATTATTCAGGCAGCTCTTTTTCGTGGCCTACATTCATCATCCTGTCCCTCGAGGGCCTTTAACTGCGGTGTAGATTGGCAGTAATTGTTTATCATACAGTACAAATATTGTCTACGTCCGTGTGTGTATATCGAAAAAAACGAACTGCGTAGGTGTGTGTTTGTGACCAAGAGACTGCTGGCAGCATTGATTCACAAGGCCTTTGGGACTCGCTTCCATCACCTCTTCCTGGTGCCATCACCTGTCCCCTTTAGTAAAGGCACCTGACAGCCGGGCAGCTGTGTGTGTGTCTGTGTGTGTGTGTGTGTGTGTGCATGTTTGGCTGTGGGCTGATCCGTTTTTGCATGCCTGCTTCTCTGCAGGTATAAGTCTGTTGGTGCCTCACGGGGGGATCGCAGAAGACACTACCTGGGAAACGTACATGATCATCAACCAGGAGGACAGCAGGTGAGGGACTCTCACTGAGGCGGCGCAGTCTGCTTCATAGGCTGCTCTCTTTTAATCTTCCAACCCGTCACGCCGCATCTCTCATCCCTCACCCCTAACCCCCCTCCCCCACGCCTCGTCCTCTCTTTGCCAAACATGCACCACAAACAGACACTTTCGCACGGAGGATGCGCGGGCCCGTGTACAGTACACATGCAGACATACACCCACCCAGCATGGGGTCCTTGCTCATCTCGCAGTCACTACAGGGGAGGACACGATGTGTCACAAATACATCGGCAGCTGCAAACAGATTGCATCACTGCCTTAAGCTACTGTCTCAGTAGAGAAAGATACACTCCATGAGGCTGCTAGCCTCTTTTGTGTTTCCAAGACACACCTGTGACAATATCTCTCTCCGTCGTGACTGGTTAGAGAGGTGAATATTGCGAGCTCTGTCGAGCCATGGTGATACTGACGAGGTATTTGGCTTGGCGTACTCGATGATGGCTGCTGCCTGCCAGCAGGATTCTATTTCTGTGACTTTGACGTCGAGATTTTCCACAAAGCTATTACTTGAGGAGAAAATGGCATGATAGATAAGAAGCGTTTGAAAAGGGGTGTAATACCTTTGACTTCAAAGCCTCAAAGGGTATCTGACAACCAGAAGTCAGTTTTTGGACATGTTCTTGATTTATAGCAGACAGTATCAATGTGTCAGTGTGTCGGTGTGAAAAGCCCCACTAGCGAGATATTGCCTTAACAACACGGCTAACCGCCTGTGCCTCGCGATGAAATTCGATTTCTGCGTCCGAGGGAGAATCAAAAGTGACATTTATTGGCAGATGAAATTCAACCGTCATCTCATCTCACCTCCACCCACCCGTTAAGTGCCAAGGATCATCTGGGTAAAGATACAGATCAAAGGTCACTTCTAGGTTGTGGCTCGGAGCTCGGTTAGTGGGCTGGTTATACACTCCCCTGCCTCCGAGTCTCCCCGATTCAGCCAAGCTGCTGCCCTCCAGGCTGCTGCTCTGCTCTGATAAGCCTGATGCTGTTTACTTCTCTGGCTGCCGTTTAAGAAGCCGCAGGAGCCGTGCACCACTGAGCTGTCACTCAAAGCCTATCTTCTGACAGCCGCAGAGTCCAGGGGAGAAATTGGATCCTTTCTTCCCATTCAAACTCGGCCATCTACATAAGACGATGCTTTCCTGCGCAAAGAATGGGAATCGATCAGCTCTGGCTCGGTTTCAGGTGTTCGCCAGAGCTCTCGTTCGTTCGTTCGTCCTCTGTGTCTTTACGAGGTTGTTCTATGTGTGATCTTCTCCAGCTCAGCAGGGGGTCAGGGGTTAGTCCAAGGACAGAATCATAGTGTGCGACAAAAATATAAAAATGCCTGATAGAATGTGGCTGACACAAGTTTGAGTCAATGAGTTGAGCAGTATCTTTTTTTGTACCATACTTTGCAGGGAAACACCAATTACTCTGTAGTGTCAGTCATATTCTCATCAAACTAGGCTTCCTTTTAATATTTTGGTTGGTGGTTGCTTTTGAAGTCATGCTATATGTACCGTCCTGTTAGTATCAACTGGGTTGACCAACTTTATTTCGTTTTAATACTTTACTAAGCCTCTTGAAGCCAGATATTACACTTAAAGGTTCTCTATTCGACATTCAGAGCATAAATATAGCAGCAAACAGCTATTTGCAATGTTAAGATATAGTGGAGTAATGTCTACCTGAGCAGAGAATAAAGACGCTCTCGAACCTCTCAAAGCTTTTATTGCATGTTAATAGCCTTTTCACACAAAAAGCGACAACGTCACCACTGCGTTCTGAAACCCATTATTTCCAATGACAATGGATTTTTGTTCTTGTATACATTTTGGTTAACTGACCCTTTCAGTAAAAATATTAACTTCATTGTAAGATTCCAACTTAGTTTTGTGTTTGCAATGTTTTTAAACCCTGACTTCATACCCCAGTGAGAGCCTGAAAGACCGACTGTCAAACACTAATGAGGCATTGTCAAAATGTTACTTGTAACTGTGGGACAGAAAGAAAAAAAAAAGCAATGAATGTCACGCTGGATGCTTTTGTGTGAAAAAGTGAAAGAGGCGTGTTGTGTGTTCGGCACATATGAGTCAAGACTTAACTAATAGCCTCGGTCTATTATCTACACTTTAACCATCATCCTGGAGTGATTTTTTCTTTGTTCTCATAACCACAATCAGAGATGCTAAGTAACCATCTTTAATCTGTGCTCACAGGCAATCTGGCTAATTATCATAGTCTCAGCAGCAGGTAACCTTGGTTTCCTCGGAGCCCGAGGCTGATTAACACAAAAGTGCAGCTGCTGGGCGACGGTGCTGTCTGGATGTGCGATATTATTTTTAGACAGCAGATCTTGAACTCTTAATTATTTTGATTGGTAACGTTATTGTGACAAAGTTTCACACAGCTCTCCACAAACTGTTAAAATAACTGGAGCCCAAAAAAACTCAACAACACGTTTTGCTACGTGGGAACGCTACCCTCTCAGCACATACACACATGCTCATACATCACCCCACACCTTTACACCGCCGTCTTATTCCTTAAACAGCAGCCATTCATCTTACAGGTATTTGTTTCAGGGATGTAAACTACTTGAAAATCCTGCTCCAGTAGAAATGGTGTTTTCTGAATTTGAAGATCTAAAAATGAACAGTACTTTGAAATTGAAAACTACACAAATAGAATAGGAAAGTAGCGGAAGGCATGTCCCAATTCAATGCTGTACACTAGTATGGACAATGTGCTACAATCATTGTCTGAGCTGAAACAATTAATTGATTAAATGATTAGTTGGTTGACAGAAAATTAATCTAAAAGTGTTTTGTAAATGATGAATTGTTTTAGTCACATTTGTTCTGTTCAGCTTCTTTAATGTGAGGATTTACTGCTTTTCTCCATTCTTTATCACTGATCTGAGTATCTTTAGGTTTTGGGCCTTAATTTCACTGTCTTCTGTCTCGATCTCCAGGTGATGTTGTGGTTCACTTTTCCACTGTGATCTGTAGCTTTAGCTTCTATCTTTATCTTTTTAAACTGTTTTCGCTGTGGAATCATTTTGACATAGTAAATGTTTCCTTTAAAAGGCTATTGCAGACCATTCTCTTTGCTTCTCTCTGAAATCACTTTCCAAAAACTAGATTTATTCAGTGAGTGTGGTTAGTGACAGTGTGGGCTCCATGGTAGCGCTGACATTTTGACGGAGTAGCAGGGGGGGTGGGGCTTAGCGAAGGGTCAAATTCTCTGTCTTGCTGAATGTTAGAGGAAACGACGATCGAAAAAAAAGAGGTCAAATCAAAATGAATATTAGGAAAAAGATTGGAGTTAGAATGGTATTGAGACACAGATATATACTTGGTTATACACAGAATCAATAACCATGTCAACATGAGAAGTGTGACCTATAAAAATCATACTTCTCACTCAGTGTTTACTGCATTTGTGTGCACACACACGTGTGGGTTCGTGCACACTTTATACATTCGTGATGCATCTGTGCCTGCATGTCAGACTGTGTCCCCGCTGCAGTTGCATTAATGATGTTGAGAAATATCCACGCTGCCCCAGTGACAACAGCACCAGCATCGTGTCCTGTATATGTGGTGTCCAGCCGGGCCAGCTGCATGACTGATGGTGGTCCCATTGATTGCTCTCAGTCTTCAGGGCTTCCAGCCAAGATTGGGCCCCTGGCCAAGAGCAGCTTGGCCCAGCTAATCTGTCACCGGGCCGGCCAGAGCTGGCTTCATAAGCTCCATCGACCCACAAAGCTTACACGCTGTGTGCTAAAGCCTGTCCTCCCTAGCCCCACTGTCCATTAGTCTTGGTGCTTTAATCTTCCTCTATCTGTGTGTCTGTGTGTCAGCTAGTCAGGGATTGATTCATTATGCGTGTCCAAGGATTTGAGTTTACTTTGTTCATAGGCAAGGGTCGCACCCTGCTATCTGAACACTTGTTTAAGCAGTGATTCATTAGTGATTCACTGTGATGTTTGTTGTCTTCATTTTCATACTGTCTTAAAACCCTTTTTGGTGTTTTTAAATTCAGAGAAATATAAATTTGTTTTTCTCATAAATGTCTGTACTGTCATGATTTTCTGACATTTTAATTTGTGCCTTCACCGTACCTCTGTGTGTGCAGTACTGTGTCCGAGGACGGGCCGGAGATCTTCTTGAGCCCTGCGGTCACGTATGGCCCACCGGGCCTTGACCTGTCCTGTCCCATAGCCATGACCGTAGCCCATTGTGCGGAGGTTGCTGCCGATAATTGGACCATCCGGCTAAAGAGACAAATGCAGGACAACAAGTGGGAGGTGAGCGATTTCTATTAAACTTCCGCTGTGGTTATCGGGTCCAAGTTCTCTGCTGGAACATCAGTGCAGAATGTTAACAAGTGCAAACAGACAACTTTCACCAGCGGCCAGAATATCAAAACGATCTGATAAAGCTGCTCCCACTTACTTTGATGAAAATGTTCATCCTGTAGTGTAGTCATGCAAGCATGGAGCCGATTTCAGGGTTGCCAGCTCAGATTCGTCATTCTGTATAAAATTCAGCCTTTCAAGCTCTACCTCATGCTGTCATACATCCAAAAGAAATGTCAGACCAAATGCAAATGGCGGCTATTAGTCATTGAAACATTTATTTCTTTTCCCCAGTGTAATGATAAAAGTATTTCAAACCAGTCCTCCTTCATGAATCTGTGAATTCTGCATTGCAGCTGTTCATAAAATAAAACGCAACAGGCACAAACAACATTACGATAACGTGTGTGCATACTGCACATTCTGTATATCTGTTTGTCTTTGGTTATTTATTATATGGCAAAACTGCAAGTAAAGGCATAAGGGTGTATGTACCATCTCAATTACTTTTGAAAATAATTATTATACTCACTGGTACCACCATGACTATAACTGATTTACATTTGGATTCCTGTGAATTGCAGAAAACAAATAACTACTTCCTTGCAACAGTGAGGGAGTGAGTCAGTTGTATCAAGAGACAGATGTGTATATATATATATATGTATACATATATATATATTTAAACTGCTAAAAAGTTTAAGAACCTAGACCAGTCTGATACTTCATTGTGAGGTCAAAAACTGTTTTAAAAAAGTGAGCTTTTTGAAATATTCAAGACCCCATGGCTCTAAATACAGTATGCATTTGCTATCTGTGTTATTGCTGCGGTGATTTCTTTTCTCACATCATGCTCTTTCAGTAAAATAACACCTCTGAAAAGTTCTTCAACTCTGTCCCGTAGAGCTGCTCCACCGTCTCGCGGAGACTTGTTCAGACTTCTGACTTCAATCCAAACACCCTCCATCCATTTTCTCGTGCCGCCTCAGCAGTGTACACATATATAAGATGCTCTCTTAATGTTTGACTAACCTCATCAAAAAGCTTCGCGGACCTCATCGAGGCAGAGTGACCCCGGGAGCCGGCGGGTTTGCATGACCTCGGAGGGCCTGTGGCTCTCTCTCCCCAGCTGGGTCCTTTCACTCCGTGTGACATTTACACAGACGTAATTTGCCAGCAGACGTGTTGCACAAAGGGGCGATATCAAAAGAGCCATCACCGATGGTAGCTATATGCCATCGGAGAGGAGAGAATAGGAGAGAGAGAGAGAGCGGCGGCTGAGAAGGAAGAGACAGACGCAGACAGGTTCAGAGACAGAAAAAGGGAGATGTTCTCCAAGAAAATGTTACGGCGTGACCCGTCTCTGTCACTGTGAAATAATGAGCCCTTTATCTCAGGAAGGGTGCTTACTCAAAACCTAATCCCTGGAATTAGTAATATAATGGAAGACTGAGGTCTCTCTCCCCCTCCGTCTGTCTCTCTACCCTTCTCCCTCACTACGTCTGCCTCTCAGTGCCATTCCCATTAAAGCTTGCACTTTTGTACCGCTAGAGTTTAACTCCATCATTTCTCCCCAGCTGCCTGGCGGGGATGAGCTATGTAGTGGAGATCCTTCATGTCTGCTGCAGCGCTAATGGGGCAGGTTTAGGAAGCCGTGGGCCACTAAATTACCCTGCATTGCTTAATATGGCTCAGCCAGGCCATATGCAGAGGGGACCTGTGGGTCACGGTAACGTTTCGAAGGTGATTTAGGGAGGATTGAGCACAAGATGAGGAGCAATTGGCCATTGGATACAACTGCACTCCGCTAATCCGTTTTGTCAGTGTTACTGTATCCCCATCTGTTTAGTTGATGTGTCATTATTCATTTGGCCCGCGTTCAGTTCTGCACAGTTCCTGATTCTGTGTCTGTGTATAAGGGAGGCTTCCAGTTTACAGTCTGTGAAGTGTCTTCATAATATCCTTAAATAACACAGGCGCCACTTGATTGTAATCTGCTGCTCTCGTGGCCTGTTACACAACATTGTTGCCATTTTTATTCTCTTTGTGTATTTCTCTACATGCTAATAACTTATTAGATAACAGATAGAATTATAGATCAACCATCTTTGCAATGATTAGGGCAGAAACATGGTCCCAGCAAGTATGCAGATGCTTCGAGCTATACGCAAGATTTTCATACCTCGTTGCATTCTGGGGTGTGTCGTTTGAAAATCGTAATGCTGTCTCGTAGCGTTGCAGTTAGAGGCGCTGTAACATGAAACAACAAGTGAAAGCTGACCTCTTCCGTTCCATTTGGGTTCACTTCTGCTTCGAACCAATGCTGACCAGTTTGATGTAGCTCTTTCTGAGCATTTGTTATTTATTCATGACATTTTATCACTTGTTTATTTAGACACATCGCATCGTCTATGTTTAAATTTTTTTCTTCTTTGTGTGCTGTAAGTACATCAGTACACGTTCCTCTCATAGAATGTATATAAGAAGTGGACGTAGTCATTGCGACGACACCTATTGACATGTGGGCTGCCGTTTTGTAGCCTCGAGTTCGGTGATTTGGCCGTCGCCATCTTGGAATACGGCCGACGCCATTTTGTTTTTTTTGTAACCGATGAACGGAAGTTACCATATTTGGACTGCGGAGGAGTGACGTAGAAACGCTGTGAACGGCTTTGATAGCGTCAGTGACCTGTCAATCACAGTAATGCTGTGTTCACACCAAAAGCATTGTGAATTGTTCACACGAGTAGATTACATACAAAGTCAATGCACAGTGGATGCGAATAGCGCAAAGCGAATATTTTCGCCCAAGTTTAAAAATTTCAAGTTGCGAAAGCCAATCAGCCAATCAGCGTTGAGAAGCTCCGCCCGACATCACTGACGTCCTGCCGTTGCTGAATCAGAAACTAGGGAGGAGAAGTTGATAGTCTGGAAGCGGCAGTCCTTCAGACGAAGCTCCTGGAGAAGCTGTGTGCGGCTACAGATCATTTTATGAACCCAGACATGAGGGCGTTTGATGTTCCCACATTTATTTCCACGGAGATAAGCCACGCCCCTTCTCAGGCGGCGCGTCTAGCGCGAAAAAGCCACAAATAGTCAGGTGAGTAAACTCACGTGAAAAAGCGCTGCGAAAAAGCTCCGCGAATATTCGCAATGCTTTTGGTGTGAACACAGCATTAGCCAGCCCTAAAGCATACTCTGCTTTATGGTCTATTTGACTCTAAATGGACCATAATTTACTAAATGAACATCATGCTGTATTGAAGAAGACATTAAACTAGAGATTGAGACCATAAACTCATGTTTACAATGTTTACTGAGGGAATAAATCAAGAGAGAAGTAGAGTAATTTTCTCATAGACTTCTATACTATCGGACTTCTCCTGCTGGTCAGGAGAAAGAATGCAAGTTTTTCCGCATCGGCTTCACTCGGCAGAACTGGAGGTTGTCGCCTGGTTCCTCCAGTTCATGGAAATGGTCTGATTAGCTCTATATCGCCCCCTTGAACAATAACGTTTATTACCACCTCCGGTGCATAAGAGTGCACATTGAGTATATTCATCGGTGTCACGCCTGTGTGCCATCTAAGCAAGGCGTTTGTCATTAGCGTGAGACCGTGTCGGACCATATTTCTCTCCTCAGTGTTGCTCACATACCACTGGCTGAATGCCCAGTGTTCAGCTTTCAGTTTGACGGTTAAGTTAAAGCCTCTTTCCACCTCTGCAAACAAATTCTTGGCAGTAATTGAAATGTTAATAATCATGAATCAGTATTCTCAGTCCCACTGTAAATAGGTGGGTGCTGGATCGTCAGAAAGCCCTCAGGGAGACAGCATTCCGTTATTGAGCTTTTCTCATGATTAACCCTCAAATGAACTATTAATGGCTCGAATTTGTGCTTAATGCATCAGAACTAAATCTGGTCTCACCCGATCCTCCCTCCAAAGGAAGTGATGTCTGTGGACGAGGAGAGCACGTCCTGCTACTGTCTGCTGGAGACCCAGAGGTGCCATGTGCTGTTGGAGCATCCGGGTCGCTACGCCCTGGTGGGCGAGCCGCTGAACCAGGATGCGGCCAAGCGGCTGAGGCTGGCTGTGTTTGGGAGTCCGGATACCAGCAACTCCCTGGGCTTCACCCTCAGGGTCTACTGTGTGGACGACACGCCCCACGCTTTTCAGGTACGAGGGAAGCGGGAGGATGTAGAAGGACGACGACAAAGGACTAGGGATGAATCAATGTATTGAGAAAGTTGTTTGCTTATAATTGAATAGTTTTGTCCTGTCAAGATTTCTAAATGATTGTATTCAGAATAGATCATGTTAAGTGAAGTAAATTTTATTTATATAGCTCAATAACAGATATCACAAATTCATCTCAATGGGGGTTTACAATCTGCACAGCATCAGACTTCCTGTGTCCTTTTTTCGACCCTTGTTTCGGATGAGGAAAAAACTCCCCAAACAAAACAAACCTGTAAGAATAAGCAACTAATTGAAGGTTTAAGTGAAAAAGATTTTGAGTTTGGATTTAAACAGAAACAGATTATTCCGGAGGAAGGGGCTTTTATGCTGACTTCTTTGTCACTTATAGAGACAGACATGAGTCCTGTTTTCTGAGAGCGGAGAGTCCTGATTGGAGTATGTGGTTTAAGGAGATCAGACAGGTAGGAAGGGACGGGTCCATTTACAATTTTGGGCAGCATCAGAATCATGAAGGGGAAAGCTAAAACTGTAATAAGATGTAATATGGTAAAATGTTCTCGTTTTTGTTCAGAGTCTGGCTAGTGGCTGACAAGGAAACATTACAATAATTCAGTCTGGAATCATACAAAGGCATGAATAAGGGTCTTTGCATCAGCCGCGGATAAAAAAAAAAGACCTAATTTTATCGATGTGATTTCTAGGTGAAGGAGGGCGATCATGTAACGACAGGAGAAAAGCACAAAAATCACTTGACTGAAAGAAAGAAAGAAAGAAAGAAAGAAAGAATATTCCTACTTTGTGTGCCCTGGCCCTGTAAGGTTGCGCATAGGCACAGTGGTTCTTTCAGCTAAATGCTAATGTCACAACGACTGCTATCATTAAAATTCACTGTTGACACCGTTGTCGCCTAAGGCATTCTAACGTTTGCCATTTAGCACCAAAAGCACAGTACAGCTGAGGCCGATGGGATGTATGTTCAAAACGTCACAGCAATCCTTTTAATAATTCTTGAGACGCTTGAATCCTCTTGTGTGGCAAAAATGTAACCGACCTCTACTATAACATAATATAAATATTTGATTTCAAGAAATTGAAACGGCGCTGGTTTGGTCGTGGTGGCTGGAGGTTTTGCCTGGGAGAATTGCTGTCTGTTTTTTTTGTTTTTTTGTGCTCCACTGAAGATCTGCCTGCTCAGTAACATTGCCACTGGGAGATGCTTGATGACTAGCAGACAAAGAGGGACTTTTAATTACAAAGACAACAGATGCTCCAAGGTTGCTTCTCTGGCCTTTCTTTGCGTAATTTAATTTGCTCTCTGTTAATTAAATGTGTTTCAGCATTACATTCCACGCGACGAGTATTTGAACACGTTCAAATGAGACACTTTCACGTATGCAGCACGTACATGTCTCTGTGCTGGTGGATTGTGCTCTGAGGAAAGTTTGCCCTTTCCACAAACTAAACTGCATCTTTCTGTTCCAGCATTCTGACGCCAAAACATACTTTTTTTTTTGTAAAAGTAATTTGTCTCCTATTTTAATTAAACACACACACACACACACACACACACACACACACACACACACACACACACACACACACACACACACAGCTTAACTACTTCTAAAGTAGTGCTGATAGTTGTCTTGTATAGCCACTAGCCTTACTTTTACTTCTGACTTCATTCAAGATGTATAATTCTACGTGAACAAAGAGGAATTAAATGAAGGGGCCAAGAGGCCGTCCAGCCCACCTCTCCATCAGTCAGACATGGTTATTTGTTCATTTATTCTTTTCTCTTTTTTTGGAGGGGCCGGGGGGGCTTTTGTTTGTGCTTCATAGGACAATTAATTTCCCCTGTGAGTCTGAAGGAGGAATTGATCAGGTTGAAGACAGCCAGTATGCTTTGTATTCCCCTTCTCTGTCTCTGAGCTGTGTGACTGAGAGGAAAAGCACCATGCATACCGGACTCACTACCCCACCCCACATCAAAATATCTTATAACACTTAATATAAGACACAATCACCTAACAAGCAACATGTCAGTGAGCTATAGGGACAATAGACGATGCATCTTGAATTTCTCAAGTAAAAAAACGTATTATGACACACAACACTACTACAACCTACTACTCGTAAAATATAGGTCAAAATGAGTTTTCCCAAGTCTTACTAAGAAAATATTCCCTTATTCCATTGGCAGATTTATTTCAAAGAAAAACACCTTGTATTCATTGTTTTTGTACTTCTTTTTTCCAGTGCCCCTGGCCTTCGCCTACAAAATGTCACTCAAAGAGAATAAAATTACCACAAAGAAAGGAATGACGAATACAAAGAGATACAAAAAGACAACAAAGAGTTACAAAACAATTACAAAGATATGCAAAACAGCTGCAAAGAGACACTAAGAGACTGACAACGACTATGAAAAGGGGCAAAACAACCACAATGAGATTTAAAAAGACTACAAAAAGACACAAAATCGCCACTAAGAGACACAAAACCACAGAGAGGCGCGTCATGACAACAAAAAGAGGCTAAACAACTATAAAGTTTGTTTGTCTCGCTCATGTGGTCGGGCCTTTAGCACGTCCGTGCTCAGGGGCCCAGTCTCATAATCCGCCCATGCGCCCGCACCCCCCCTCCATGCGAGATCCCAAGGCACAGAAAATGTAAACCCAAGCATGCAAGTACATAACACATGCACACAGATGCTATTGTTCTCCATAGAGCCAGAAAAATAAACATTACCACAAGGCTGGAACGAAAAAAAGTATAATATTGACAAAAGACTTTTGTTTCGATGTTTTTTCTCTGTTTATGTTTCGTCTTTGTGTATAACCAACATGTTTGCCTCGCATCAGGCCGCTCTCTTTATCAGATTTTTAGGCTCCAGCAGGTTCTGCTTGTCACTCAGACGGTGTGTTGGTTTCATCCATCTTGTGTCAGGCTGCGTGTTGTGAGCAGATGTGGCTCTAGGGGCCCACTGTTGAGCTGAACTTCCAGGGGCCAATCCCTCTGGATGCATTTTCAAGCTTAGAAATGAGCCGATTTTTTTACATCATGATCACAGCTTTTCTCCAAATAAGATAAGAAAGTAAGAATAATTCATTCTGGGAGGAATTTGCTGGTGGCAATAACAATAGTTGGGAATAGTCCAAATATTTAAGTCTAAGATAACAATAAGGTGAAAAAATTGTGTAAATCCCCAAATTATACAATACTAACAATGCCATAATCAGGTTAACAGTATGGATCATAAACAGGTTAACAGTATGGATCAGTCTAAGTGAGTTGCATATAGACATATAGGTACAGTATCAGATCTGATGTATACTTCAGTGTAACAGTGCATGTAGATGCTCAAAGATTACCAACATATAAAAGTTGAGGCTTCCAGGGTGCACAAGTAAAACATAAAAAATCAACAAAAGCAATTACACGCTTCAAGTGTGTATTTGCATTCATTTTTGTTGTCTTACTTAGGCCATTAATTTGTTTGTGAGACATGACATTCCTATTGTTTTGCTATTTGGATGTAATGAAGTGCTCACATTTCTGAAACTGTTTTCAGAAAAATTATGTTTGGTTCATATACAGCCACTGAATTTGCAAAATTCCGGTTGCAACGAACAACTCTTTTCTTTTCTCAAACAATTAATAATTTGCTTTATAAAATGTCAGTACATGTGGTTGTTTTGTCTGACCAACAGTCCAAAACCCATATCACAAAAATGTATGTGTAATGCAAGACAATCTTACTGATAACCAGTTAAATGTATATTTAACACTTACCATTAACCTGGTTACATTCCTGGCATTGTGCACATATTTAGCACCTCACAGATAATCTATATTATTTATATTTTGTTATAAGTTGTCTTCATTATAATTGCACTCTTTCCCTCTTTGTACTGCAACTGCTGCACAACAGTTTGTCTTTTTTAATCATTCAGCTATTACCATTACAGCATTTCTCAGATGTGTCTGTATGTGTTTTCTTGTGTGATACAGGTTTATTATAAATAATAATAGAAACATTTTTGTTCTATTTGAAAAGCTGTGTGCTGTACCCGAGTCCTGGCTTGGTACACTGGCTCTATCAACCATATAAGATATCTACCTTTTTTTCCCCCACTCCTTCTAATCCCCGCCCCACCCCCCGAAAAAAAAACAACCCACACTTTTCCTTATCAGGAGGTGGCAGTTGGCGAGCGCAGCAGGGGCGGGCGGCTGCTGGAGGAGCCGAAAATGATGCTGTTCCGGGGGAACACTTTCAGCCTCCAGGTGTCCATCCAGGACGTCCCACAGTTACTCTGGAGCATCAAACCTTTCACCACCTGCCAGGTAGGCAGTTTCTAGAGTACGGCTAAAAACCTGGAAATGTGCATTTATTTTGCACTTCCGGTTCCCTCGTCTTCAAGGGAAGATTGTTGTGAATGTTTTTTTTAATTAGATAACTGAACAGAAGCTTAAGAGAGTTTAACGGTTGGGTTTGTTTATATCCTAATCGTGCAGTCACGCTCAAAAGTAATAAAAGTGGTGTTCATTTGTGAAGATTATCCCGCTGAACAAAATCTGTAAGTATCGCAAACGTTTATTTGCCACAGAGTTTATTTTCTGCAATGATCCAAAATCCAATGGAACAATCCCATTGAGTTTTTGGCGAGAGAACCAGCGCGACGCTAACTTCCGGGGTTGGCCTGAAAAGAAATAAGTCATCCCAACTGTGAGTTTGTGTGATTCAGTGGAAAAGGAATTTAATCAGCGAGCAGGTTTAACTGAATCTGCACTTCTAATGTAAACGAAGCGTCCCTTTATCAGGGTCACAGGGAGAAGCTGTGCACCTTCATCTTCTCAGCTTCCTCCATCTGAACTGTCTCCGCGACCAGTTTCCCCTTTTTCTTGCTCGGTCACATCAAAGCAAAAGGACAGCAGCAAGGGCACAGCAGGAGATCACTAAGGCTAGCTATCTCCCCCACCACACACACACACACACACACACACACACAGACTTACAAAATTAATTATGACTGCCAGGCACACGCACACACATCTCCTAGTTATCTTCCTAGGGGTCTACATGCTGCATGTTCTGCTCTGCCCTGTGATGTTTATCCCACCAGTGACATCCTATTAGCAGGATTAGCCCACCATAGTGCTTCCAGAATACCAAGAAGGTGGTCTTGGAGAGGGGAGAGCCACCGTGTGAGGGTCCTACAGAGAAGATGGCTGAAGGCTTTCATTTAGACACCACTCTTGTCTAAAGGAGGCTTTTACAAGTAGCCGTCCTCCTGTCTGATGGATCTGAAGAGAGGATGATTCATCCATAAAACACTGTTTTTGACCTGTTCTGACTGCGCCACTGTCTGGGTCACACAGTAGTTAGTAATGGAGGTCGAAATTGGCTTTTTATTTTCGATTCCATTTACTCCAAAGCTCTGAAACTTTTGGTTTTTCAGCTTCCACTATTGGGGGGAAATGCAGTGCAAAGTGGGTGAATCAAGGCATCTCTGTCCTAATTCCATAATCACATTACAGGTCCTGATCTAACAGATTGCTGTTTACAAGAATATTCAAGGCATATTATACAAATTTGGGAAAGAAAACACAACACACTAACAGAGTGGTAAATAGGGCTTGGGGAGTCTGGAGTTACTGCTATGGGCTGTACGCTTATTTAGAAAATCTTCAGAGGATTATTTTATGTCATTACATAGACTATTTTTGCTAATGATGTGGGCTTAGGTCTGTAATATTTATTGACCTAATGATTGCATGTCCGACGAGCCACACTGTTGGTTATAATGCAAAAGTAATGCAAAGTTACTTGACTTTCAACTAACTTATTTTCATTGTCGATTAATCTGCCGATTACTTTCTTGATTAATCAATGACACCCTCAAATGTATTTTCTTTTGTCCACAACTCAGAAGATAATATTCACATTTAAAAAGCTAGAATCTTTTTTTTTTATATATATTTATATATATATATATATATATTACTCAAACCAATTAATCAATTATCAAAATACTTTGCGATACATTTTATAGTTGACAATTAATTGATTGATCGTTGCGGCTCTAACTTGATTATTTCTCCCAGGCAACAGTCAGTATGTGTATCATGTATAATTTATTACATTTTTGCACTAATGACTCCAGCTCTCTCAGATGGTAGCGGGATACATTTTCATCCCTTGGGCTCTAAACGCCTGTTGGTGTTCCGTCTGACGGGTAAACTGCTTGATTAGGTAACATCATTGATTGGCTAAAGAGGCCACTCATTTGGGCTTAATTAATCATGTAAACAGCAAAGTGGGTGACAAAGCGGGACTCAAATAACTAATGTATTTTTGATTTAATGAGTCTGTTTAATCCTCTCCTTGTCCTCCCTGCCCGCCGTCCGTCTGTCCGCGCTCTGCAGGAGTTCTCCTTTTCTCAGGTGTGGGCCAGTAACCAGCGTCCCCTGCAGTGTGCCTTCTCCTTGGAGCGATACAGCCACTCCTCGTCTCAGCTCTCCTGCAAGATCGGCATCCGACAGGTCAAAGGCGAGGAGCAGATACTCCAGGTCTATACGTCGGTGGTGGAGGTGAGCGGTGCTCGCGGAAAACGGGACAGCGTGTCCTCGGCGCGCGGGGGGCCGGTCAAGCGGCGTGTTAATAGCTTCTTTTATTACACTGGATGACTCTTGATTTGATTTAAGGGCTTGCTTAATGAGCCTCTCAGGGAGCTTTTCATGTACAGATTGCAAATTGTCTTGCTAAGTCCTTGTCCTTGTGTTCATATTGAGAATATCAGCCGCGGTATCAAAATCACCCTGACACCTCTCTTCTTTCCTTCCTTCCTTCCTTCCTTCCTTTTTTATTTTTATTTTTTTCTCACTGCCAGAATGAAAAGGGAGTGGTTCCCTTTTTCACACAGTCAGACTGCACCATCACCTCTCAGACAGGGTCAAGGGCCTTTAAAATCCCCCCGTCCATCCGTCAGCGGATCAGCGCCACCTTTGACACCGCTAATGCCAAGGGGAAGGACTGGCAGCTCTTGGCTCAGAAGCTCCACATAGACAGGTATCAGAGGGTGTCCGAGTTACAGAAACCTACGTTGTCACCATCATTCTTTATTTTATGAATTTGTCATTTACCTCTCGATGAGTCACGGCAACTCCGATATAAATCAACTGGTGGGTTTTGTCCAGGTGTTGTTGCAGAATGATGAAATGCTGCATTCACTGGTCTTCCCTCTGTGTAAACGCTGTTCCCACTTTGAATACTATTTTTAATCTGGAATTTAGGCACCGTGTCAGCCCTAATCTTCCATCACCAACCAGCCTTCAGTAACACGCCACGCTGCTGATTTCATTATAGATCTGGAAACACATGCAGAGAAAGATAGAAAGAGATGAAGAGGGAGACAGAGAGGGAGGGGGGGGAGGGGGAGTGTAAGGGCCAACTTTAGCACAGTCGGAACAACTGGAGATAAGATGCCGTGTTTTGCAGAAATAAGAAGGAAGGTCTGTGACCGCTGGCAGGCCGGCCTCTGGCAGGAACAAAATGCGTTCATGTTCGCACTCGTCATTAGTGCCATCTCTGCATGTGCTCCCGCTTTACTTTCCAGAGGTTGTGCCAGGTCAGTGTTGGCGAAGGCTGTGGAGGATTCCGGTTGTTTGGAATGGGATGATCTCTATTTGTGCTTCAGAAGAGAAGTCAATAATCAAGAGGAAGATTAGATCTGTGCAGTCAGCTCCATCAGGCAGTTGAGGGGAGAAAAAAAGTACTGAAAATGAGCATCCTCACTTGCTTGCCAGTTGGAGAAACATGAGAGGGAAAAGTTAACTGAGAAACTGTGACAGAAACTATGTGATTAAGGAATTTCACTTAAACCGAGGCTGAAAACAAACATCTGTGACTGAGGAACGGGAAAGGATTTTAAAGGGTTTTTTTTCTCCGGCCCAGTCGAACACACCAAAAAGCATGTCATGGGGATGTCTCGACGTAGTTAAGCTGATTTTTCTCATTCTTGTCTCTGAATGTGTGGGAACATCGGAGGGAATAAAGTGGGATAGAGAGGAAAAGAGGGTAGAAGGCAACAAAGGAAGTCCCATCGTAATGAAACAGTGCACTCTGTTGGATGGGCGTTATAACAGCAAGGCGGAGGAAAATCAATGCAAAGGAAAGGTAGCTTTTTTTTAGTAATCCAGGTGTTTACGCTACAAACTGTAACTGGATTTCACTGTAGCCAAACTGTTATTGACCTTAAGTCAAACCAGTTTGCCTTATCTTTACTGGCAATTACTGACTGACTAAAGGTCAGATTTCTGTATAGTAAGACATTAACATTTTTATTATTTTTATACTAGGAAAATGAGCTGGAAATTCAGAAATTACTACATTTCAAAAAGGAAAAATATAATCTACAAATAAAAAAGAAAGTTTACTCGTCACAAGGAGAGGTCCACTACTCAACTGCTAAACAGTAGAATAATGTCTGCTGTTGCTGCTTAGCTAAAAAAATAAATAACCCTGATGATGTCATAGTGATGTCTTAACTTGGACTTGAGACAGCCTGCAGTATAAACTGACGGTGTAAAGTCTGAAATAAGTGAAAAGGTTTAATGAAAGACTCTCCTGAGTTGTATCATGGGAAATGTAGGATCCAGTGTTTTTTGGAGTTTGACCAACACTAGAGGGTGAAAGTCAGGATATTTCGGCCTCTGCTGCTTTAATTTAGCTCCTTCTTTTTTTAAGCAGTCTCTTATGAGTCACCCAAGTGTGTGGAAGTGCGATACTAAATCACTGGAGTAGCCCCGTCTTATCATAATTAGTGCAAGGCAATCACTCCATTGCTGAACCACTTTTAACTGGCACTTTCATTTGTTCTCAGCAATTACTACTTGCCATGTGATCCACTCTAATGTAGTATTCCGTTTTCCCTGGCCTGTAGGAACCTGTGCTACTTTGCATGTCAAGAGAGCCCATCATCAGTGATTCTGAGCCTGTGGGAAGCCCAGCACCAGGACTCGGGGGACCTGGACTCTCTGGCCAGTGCCCTTGAGGAAATCGGCAAGGTCCAGTCCCCCAGGACCGCCACTCTGGGCTGCAGCAGAGAAGAACGGGAATCAGAATTCACTAAACTTGGGTAGGGCGGGTCTGCGGCAGATCAAAATAATGATGAACCATTACTGCATGAACACTGATGATCAGGTGTACTAGCTAACCTGTGGTGAGGAGGAGGAGGAGGATGATGAGGAAGAGGAGGAGGGACAAAGAGGACAGCAGGACTAAAGGAAGACCTCTTCTAAACCAAATAGCACATGCAGACAGACGGAAATCAAGAGACGAAGGAAATGTGAGGGGAAGTCTTTGTGTTACTGAGAAACATTTAAAGAGATATAAGTATCCCACGCCCATCTGTGATCGAGAAATGTCAACTCCTGACAAATTTGATAACCTGTATCGAAGGATTATGGATATCTGTGTGAGGAAGACTTTCCGCATAGGATTGAGTGTGTTTTTAGACAGACTGCCAATCAGGCTGGTGTTGTGACCTTCCCAAGATCGGATGTGCTGGCACTTGCCCCCAAACAGTCCACTGGGCTGTCAAAAATGTTTAGTGTAATGTCATTTTGTTGTCATTCATTTTCCAGATCTCCTAATGCTTCTTTTTGCTTTCTGCAGCGTGTCTCTGATGTTAGCGCAGGAGTTTAGAGGAGAAAACAGACAGTAAGGAGTGTTGGATGTTCAGATGCTGACACTGATTAACATTTAAAATGTCCACATGTGAAAGGAAAAAAAAAAAAGGTGTAAGGCTGTATAAGAGATGACCTTATAAACAGTGCTAAATTAACGTTGATCCCATGGATAACAGTCATTTTAAGAAACGCCCACGTGTAGAACACTGTCAACCCCACTTGCAGAACACATTGTCGAAGCAACGGCTGCAGAAGAGGATAAGTTATCCCAATGTAAATGCAATGCAGCCAGAGGTGCACCGTCACCCGGTATGTCTAATGATCAACTTCTGGTTCACTCTCTTGTGTGATAAGTGACTTCGTACCAGAAGAGACAGTGGGAACATCAAATACTCTGCAAATTGTTAACGCTGGTTAAGTGGTGTGTGATTTCAAGACCCTCTGGGACTTCATTTTTTCCTGATTATTGAATTTGATGTGTGGCTTAATTTGAGCTGCTTTTTTTGGGGGGGGAGGGGGGGGGGTTAATCCGTTGTCATACCTTATTTGGAGACACTTAGCGGACACCCCCCCAACCCCTCCCCCACTCTCTCCACCTCCCCCCCCACTTCCCCCACTCCTCTGTCCTCTCCTCCCAGCTAGATTTGCTCCACCTGCCCCCAAACATGATAAAGTGATTTTGTGTTGAATTCTGTGTTGGCTCATCTCTTTTCATCTACTTAATGAATTCAATTCTTGAGAAACTGTACGGTGGAGAAATCAGCGACAGTAAATCTTCAAAAACTGTATTCAGCAAAGAGATGAAACATTTCAATACAAAATCCAATTTTTAGAACGACGTAAAAGAACCACGTAAGCACTCTTTAAGTTTGGCTTGCAGATCCTGCTGTCGTTCCTGCTTAGAAATATTTAAAGTCATAGTTCAGCATTTTTGGGAAATAAGCTATTCGCTTTCTCGCATTAGATGAAAAGATTGATACCACTCCGGTAACAATCTTCATTTCAAATTTTTTGCATAAAGCAAATAAGCTAATTTCCCAAAATCTCAAACAACTCCTTTGATTAACTAAGACCCCGAGTTTCATATTAAAGCTCTACAGTGGAAAAGCAAATTCACAGTTGATTTGTGTATTAATGGAAATATTCTGATATTTAATCCCAGAGATATTATGCCATTTGATAGTCTGAGATCCTGAAAATCAGTTTTCAATGAGCCACAAATGTCACATAATCAAACTAGTTTATCAGCAAGCCATCTGTATGGATCAAAGAGCACCACATGAACAGACAAACCTCTGTAAGGAGGGACTGATTCTCCACACGGCTGGAAAGGTCACAGTGTAAAAAGGCCAACGCTTGGAATACATTTACACCTGGAAGAAAGTGGCTCAAGGCAGGATCCAAACCTTAACTAAGCATGTGAAATACAGGCAATGCTTTGTTTAAGAGTATATTATGAAGTGGTTGATGTACGGAGTTACTTTTGTGTCTTTAGTATCCAATCAGATAGAAAAGGTCTGACAGAAAAAGCAAGTCAAATCAATTTGTGATTAAAAAAAATAGTTTAAAAATAATTTTGTTAATGCAAATCCAAAACTTTTGTTTGTGAATCCAAATGTTTTGCTCAGTAAAACGTAAGACACGTCTCTATTGAACGCTTGGCAACATCCACTGTTAGTAAACGCACAGCACATCACGTAAATAACGTAAACCAACGTAGTTGAACAGAAATAGTCCTGTTAACTAGCGGCTACACGCACAATCTCATGCAGGCTAATAGGCGGCCATAACATAACTATGCAAGCAAGTGACTAGCTAATTGAGCCAAGCTAAAAAATGAATATGTATTTTTTAACCCATTACAATTACACAGATCATTGAACAAATCTACATCTAGTTAAAATATGACATTCTTGCTACTACTAAGACAGAAGTTATGTGTAAACATGCATCGAGTAAGTCATTTTCATTATCGATAATATCGGTTTGGTCTGTAAATTGCCAGAAAAAGGTGAAAAAAATGTCCATCACAGTTTCCCGAAGCCCAAGTTGACATATTTTAATATCGTGTTTGTTTCCACAAACAGTCCAAACCCCAAAAAATCAAATATTCACACTTTAGAAGCTGGAACCAGTCTTTTTGTTGGCCTTTTACCTTAATTTCCTCACCGAATCATTACAGCATTAGAAGTAACCACAGTCCTACCTTTTCATGGGCTCTAATTTACAGATCCTTTAAGATCATCAGTTAATAAATCATATGTCTCAGTGGGGTTATTGTTCTCACCATCCTCACTGACGGTAATCTACCATAACCTCTCGATGTTACTGGTAGCCATCATGAGCATATAAGTGGAGTGCTTGGCCTCAACAGTTACAATGTTCAACAGCTGCGCTATAAGAGCTAGCTAGCATAAAACAGCTGCTTTTTATTGAATGAGAACCTGTTTTTAACTGCTCCTACAAGTACTGAAACTATTCCGATTGCTTCGTCCTCGTCTCGTCAGATGGACTGAGGGGAGTTTCAGAAATAGAATAATTGTCTTTTCAGAGATTTCAAGTACGAGCTAAAGTAATAGGAACCAATTGTAATGTTAGTGAGCCTCCAGATTCATAGGAAATTCCACATTTTGAAGGGATTTGTCCAGAGTCGCATGAAACTGATGATGAAACGTACGCTGTGACCAGAGTTGGTAGAAGCGGTGCAGTGATTGGGACCAGCTTGTTTCATTATTACTCTAGCCCTCAATAATGGACACCAGCATGTATATGTGTTACTCCCAGACTAAGGACCACAGTGACATTTCTTCTACAGCAAGCGGATTTTCCTGATACTTGTTTTTTCCTCCTTTGATCAACGGCTGCTTTTCCAGTCACACATGGATTTTCTGCTAACTTCTTCCAACGCGCTGACAACTGTGGATGAATGTCTCCCACAGTGCCGCCTGGAAGAGCAATCTTACCTATTCAAAGTCTGGTACAGTACACGGGGACCCCCTGCAGAGCTGTGGCGTCGTCTAATGGCGCCAGACGTCGCTTTTCTTGGGAAAATATTATCACTGACGCCGCTCTCAAAAGAGAAAAGGAGTCAACCGAGTTGGAAGACGGTTTCCTGAGTTATTACCCATAACACACCGCACTGAAGTGTCATTACTAAAAGAGCTGATTCGGTCTGAATCGTGAGTCAGACGTTCTGCTGAAGCACATTTATGGCAAACTCAGATTTAATCCAAAGTTTTTTTTTTATTATTTCATTTACAGATGTATCTGGGCTTGGGATGGAATCAGTCAGGTCTCCTTGGATCAAAATAAATGGGTTAAGACAGATTTTAGGGCAGGTAGTGGAATTCAAATAAATCACAAAGGGAGACGAGAGGGGACATAAAAATATGTATCTGTAGGCAGCAGTTGGACAGGTGCTCATGCACTGTCCCTCCGTCCTATGCACTCCAGGAAAATATAAAAACTTCCCCCAACAGGAGAACGCACATGATTCCAGTAGACGGAAAGCTTGAAAAGGCAAATTTGTCTTGACAGCCACCCTGCCACAAAGTTGATGGTCTACTGAGCAAACACGTTAGGAGTTGCATTTGAAGAACTGGACCGTGAGACTTGATGGAAATGTTGTCCTGTGGAGAAGGGACCCAGCCAAGACGTCACGGGCCTTGAACAGCACCCGTCACACGAGTCGAGAGTTTTACTTTAGTCGTCTTCTCCGCACGTCTGAGTATGATCAGTGTTACGCCACGCTCCCTAATTGCCAGTGATTTCCAGTCAGGGAAGGAGCCACGCCGCGCTATGCAGATCCATAACGAGCAGTGACAACGTTGTGATTCATGCCACCTCGTAAAGATTTTATGGACGCCGCTGGAGTGATGATGACTTTGGACTTTGCTGGAACTCTTTTTTGGCAGAAGGCCTTGAGACTTCACTGGAATTGACTTTTTTTTCTTTTTTGGGGCTGAAGGCTGCCAAAGCTCACTACAAAAACAATGTTTTTTTTGTTGTTGTTGTTGTTGTTGTCAATGTATGTGCCCACTTAAAAATCTCACACATCAACCCTGAGTTTTCTTACATTTATTGAGTGTCACATTTTTCTTTTTGCAAATCCAGATTTTTTTCATCAACTTTGCTGTCTCAAGTCCTTTCTCTCACATACACACATACAGGCATATTTACATACATGAGCAAAATTAAAAAGAAAACCGATACGCTTTCTAGTTCCGTGTGTTCTGAACAACAAAAATCCCAGTTTTGTAACTAATTATGCCTCTCCATGTGGGGGGCTGTCATCAAAGAGTCTGACCAGAATTATTTTTGTTGTTTTTGTTTATTATACACCATAATCAAAAGACTAGTGTTATATGCAAGCTGTATTGTCCATAGCCATGCACAGTGCCCACCTTGTACTCACGGCAGAGGTGTTTCCTAACGACGCTGAAGCATTTAAAGCTGTCATCTCCGACGGCGACGATGAGATGACTAAAAATGATTTGACCATCTGTCACCTGAGGACGCTCGCTGTGTCTTTCGGAGTCCTTTCCATGGACTCGATGACTCAGAGATGCGTGCGAGTGCGTGAAGGAAAGTTGTGTGTAACTTTTAAGAAACGCTGTATTGTGTGTCTTTGGAAAAATCCAGCCTACAGTATAGAGCTACTATTTCAGCTTATTCAGACCTGTGATGTAACGTGTTTTTCTCACCGCCTCCTATCTTAGGATCTGCGTTGCTTTGGGGGAAATAGAAAACAATGCTAACTTGAGTAAAAGTGTATCGATTCATCAAACGTGTTGAAAGATTAATTCAAAACTTTAATATTGCATCGTTGTTTCTTTTTCTCTGCTTTTCTTTTTCCGGGACGAAATCTACTGCCTTTTTAAATCTCTATCTCATATCCCTTCTATTTATCAAATGAAACTGCTGGAAGTAATTATGACTTTATTTTTCATGGGTTATGTATACAGTGCAATATAGCTATGTTTTATTTGAGACATCTCAATATATTTTTCTGTACTCAAGGTTTGATTTATGTGCGATATGAATGTTTATGTTCAGAAGGTGAAAAGTGTCATGCTGCTCATCACCGGTGATGTTCCCTTTCATACAAGTTCTTTCTTCTCTCTTTTCTTTTTTCAAAGATTTGCAATTTTGAAACATGTATATACTGTATTGTGTTGAAATAAATATGCAGTGACAGCATAGGATTCACTGTTTATCTGTGGTTTATACATCTTAGTGTGCTTTCATCTTCATTTTGGGAACCAGACTTGGGTTTTGATCATTCTGGATGATCGTTCTCATTCTGGATGATCATTCGTAAAATTTATTTCCAAGATTTTGTCACTGGAGGCCTCACAGTTTGACAAATATCCATTTTGAAGATTTTACTTATTAAATGTATGAGGCATTTATCAACAGAGAAACAAGACGAAGAGTCAGCGACTCTATAGCGGCTCTATGAGGCTGTACTTAATAACACATAAGGCTTAATAATAGGGCAAAAAGGAAAAACAAGAAGAAGCATATTTATCTGATATATATATAGACACACACAATATTGCGTGTGAAACCGATAGATATATTTTATAATATGACATATAGTGCAGCACTAACCACATGAGGGTTAAGAGTTTTATATTCCACATGGTTCACCCATGCATTCGTGTTATGGTGATACTTGCTAAAAGTGTCATGTAGAAAGTGATATAAATGAGGTATTTCGAGTGTTTTACTACAGTAATAAAGGTCACTTCCATGATAAATCTACAGTATCACTCACTGGTTGAGCGCTGCGGGCAACAACAAGGGCTCTATTTAAATAAATAGTGCACTTGTGTAAGATGAGCATGCTCTTTTTTTCTAAGACACTGAAAAGCAATTAACTAAGGCGATTCGTTCATATCTTACACTCCTGTAATACACCATTAAACATAGAATGTAAATAAGTTTCTGCTTGAACCTTTATTTTTTTTTCTTACTTTGTGGATAATAAAATGGAAAATTGCTGTTTAATGTCCCAGGCTAATTACATAAAATGGCGTGTGTCTTTTATGTAGAACATCTAACACTCAATTGTATTAATTATACATAAATATATAAGTCTACATATATTAATTAAAATAATCCACCAGCATTATAAATAGCTGATCTATATACAATGACATTTGTGACAATAGTAGCAGCGTTTCCTCTAACTAAACTGACAGTAACAATAAAACCCCAACAGCAGATGGCACTGTATGCTCCTTTCTTATGAGGGGTTATCTTGTCTAGGCATGGTTTGACATTTGATGTGCGCATGTGCACACACACACCCACGCACACACACACACACAAGCGGCTGTAGGTTGTTTCCATGACATGAGGCAGCCACACAGGCGTGCTGTGTGCCCCTTCACAGTGTGGGTAGGGTCTAGTCGGGCCTGGCACTCGGCAGCCTGCTACACCCTGTCTGACAACGCCACGGGGCTGCAGGGGCTGCGAGGTTCCCATTCCATTTCTATTACAGTGTGCCACACAATCAGCGTTTTGTCACCGCAAACTTTTGTGAGGTTTCTAGGCATTATATTAAGCCCTTCCCCCCCACAGTCCGAGTGCTTTAGTTAATATTTTATCTGTTCTACCTGCTCTAGTTTAGTATCGTCACTCAGCCGGGCGAACAATGTCCCAGCCGGATGTCATCTGTCCCGGGCAGGCTGCAGGCTTTCCCAGCAGGCCTCTCTCTTCCCCTCCAGAAGACACACACACACACACACACACACACACACACACACACACACACACACACACACACACACACACACACACACACACACATCCCTGGCACAAGCAGAGCCCTCTCAACCCGTCTCATACGCCCCACCCCGCTCGCCTCTGGACAACTGCTCCGAGTCAAACGGATTAAAGATGACTCTCTTCTCTCACTTTCTTTTTTTTTTTTTTTTTTCACCCTCTCTCTTGACTTCTCTTTTTCTTTCCATGCCGGATGAAAGGCCTCCCAGACACCCACTCCATGCACATACCATTCAGGCCAGGACACACAGGAAGTCTATGTGCTGCGCAGAGAGGAGGAGGAGGAGGAGGGGAAGGAGGAGGAGGAGGGGGGACAGCGGGGTGGGAAGTGGCGGAGGAAAGGAGGGAGGGAGGGCACTCAGTGCAGAGGGAGAAAGGGGGGCATAAAGAGAGGAGAGGGCGGCGAGAGAGAAGAGCTAAATGCAAGTCATGTGAAGCTCATGAGAACTAACCTACAAAAGTTGGAATCTTGTTTTCCTCTCACCAACCCTCTTTCTTTTGTTTCCTTTCTCCGTCTTCATGCTGTTGATCTTGAAATCTGTTTCTTTCCTGTTACCGTGGCAACTTCGTCTTCACTTCACTAATCTTTATGTGCACCAACTCAGAGTTTCGACTTGGTGCTGTCGACGAGAACAAAAAACGTCTCTGTGCTGATTATTCTGAAACAGAAGATTAGTTATGTAGCGGACTAACACTAATTGATTGGGGCGTTTTTGCACACCACTGACTGTAAGTGTAATGCGCTAATTGGGTACTAAAGTTGTTGTCCTCTTTCTCCGATAAACTTTGGATGCAGTAAAGTCGAGCTACTGACACAGTGAGTTAAATTCCTTACAGTTGTTTGGAGGATCTGTCTTTTTCAAGAGGCGCCATGCCATTTAGTTATGAGATTAGCTGCAGCCTAAATTTGCTGGAACTGTGAATAATTGCATCACGTGGAATGGAGCATTTGTGACTTTTACAAGGTGTATTGGTGCAGTGTGTGTCTGGGTTTTGGAGGGGTGTGGGGGGTGTGTGTGTGTGTGTGGGGGGGGTGCTGAGGCCCCAGCTCTCAGGGAACGGCGTCACGTCGCATGCTTTGAATTACTGTACTTTCGCGGCTGGTAGACAGTCTACTGCCAACTGTCTCTCCGTGGATCAGACAGCTAACATCCGCACTGTGGGTTCTGCCACGAGTCCTCCTTTAATTCCCACTCACTGTCTTTTTCCAACACGCTTTTTCTATTTTGGATTTCTCTCACCACAGCTTCTCACTTTCTATCCATTACACACACACACACACACGCGTGCACACACACGCGCACACACACATATGCAAACACAGCTCACTGTATCCATTTTTAATGATCTCCACTCACTCAAACTTATCTGTTTTAAATATATATATATATATATATATATATATATATATTCATGCCATTTTCTCCACCGTATATATACAAGGAAAGAACAGACAGTGACACCCACACACATTCCTGCATGCAGCTCACACAAACACGCAGATTTGTCAGTGTGTTTACACAGTTCACCAGGCAGCTAATCTTCGTGGCATTGCTGACTGAAGCCTGTCTTTTGTCGAAAATCGCTTTTTAAAAAAACAGAGTCAGGTGACTAATCAGGCCACATTGCAGCAGCTAGATTGCTGCCTTAAACTGCGTGGCCCCTCCTGTGATTTCTGGCCAGGTGGTGCCAAGGAAAGTACTGATGACATCACCGCGAAGGTTTCAACAAAGACAAGCATTCCTCATTCAATCGTAATCCACTTTGTTAATATGCAGCCCGACTTCAACCAGACAAAGCCAGTCACAAGGCTTTTCTCCTCCCTGCCTCGGCCTCACTTTTAATCTTCTTTTTTACTAACTCACAAACAAACACCTTCCTCGATACAGATCCTCCAACTGTGCGTGTTAGGAAGTGTGAGCTGATCTGACAATAAGACACTTGACAATGTATTTCCAGTATATTTTGCCAGGAACTCCCACATCATTTGTCCTCGGCTTTTGACAAATGGCTTGAGGAACTTGACATGAGCTGCATTTTTTTCCCATTGGTAGTAAGAGGTCAATGTTTTAAAGATACACAAAAAGCTGCTCTTCAAAAGTTCTCTGTCCTTTATTATTCATTCCATTTTGAAAAACCAACCAACTTTGAGGATTTGTCTGACTTTTCTCACTTTTTTCTGCAGAAGTCTGCCTTATTCAGTCAACTCAATTTTCACATCAAATTGAAAGAATGAACTCTTGCTTTAACAAATCAAATTCTTGGAGGCAGAATACAAGTATGTGACTTGTAACACACATGTTTTTTTTGGCCACATTAGCATTTTCAGTGTGAGTCTGTGTTAACAGGCTGACATCAGCAATTAGCTTGAAGCACACACAGAGCCGCTAATGTGGCTGTACACGCTCAACTTACTGTCTGGGGCCAGCCAAAACCAGATGTAAACATAGCACTGATATATTATTATCACCCTCAAAGTTGATATGACAAACTTGTTCGCAAACATTTGTTTATTTTACACATTCAGCAGATACAAAGCAACATTAGCATTCATTTGGAGTTGCTTTTGTGGCCAACTGGCAAATGTAAGTCTAACATCTACTCTTTTTTTTGTTTCAATTCTGGTCTCCGCAGGGAAATATCTAGCTCTTTAAATTCTAAATGTTCCACTATGTTCATCGGCTTTTTTGACACGGAAATGTTGGTTGGTGCACCACTTTGGTCCAGACTGAAATGTCTAGACAACTATTGAAGAGATTGCCATGGGTCCAGTACAGACCTTATAGAACTAATACCTTTCGTGATCAACTGACTTGTCATCTCGAGACACTTCTGTTTTGTCTAATACATGCATAACTAATGACATTCCCATCAGCCCCTGTTGGACTTTAAATTTAGTGCTAATTAGCAAATGTGTGCATGCTAACATGCTAAACTAAGATGGGCAACATGGTAAACGTCGTACTCTTTAAAAATCAGCATGTTAGCATGGTGACGTTCGCATTTAGCTCAAAGCACTGCTGTGCCTATCATAGACCGTATATAAGAAGGGGACGTAGTTTGTGGACTACAGTTTTAAAGCTTCAAATTCTGCATTTTAGATGTCGCCATCTTGGCTTTACTAGAAGTGACACGAGAGGGTGGAGCTAAGTACAACTGAAGGCTGAATAAGACATTTATAGGCAACCAAAATGTCACAATTAACTTTTATGAACCAAAAACACTGTGAGAACAAACATGAACAACCTGCCAATCACAAGGTAGCGACGCCCTAAAGCATACCTTGCTTTATGGGTAATGGGACCATAATTTACTAAATATATAGCATGTTGTATTGAAGAAGACATGAAACTAGAGATTGAGACCATACACTCATGTTCACAATGTTTACTGAGGTAATAAATCAAGAGAGAATTAGGGTCATCTTCTCATAGACTCCTATGGAATCAGCCTACTTTTTGCAACCAGAGGAGTCGCCCCCTGTTGGCCATTCAAAGTTTAAGGCACTTCCACATCGTCCCGGTGCCTGTACTCTCCAGTCTCTTTTTCAACAGAAAAGAGCGAAGCAACATATTAGTGCTGGGCCATAAAAAAACCATAACAATGAGACGAATGAAGCTAACATGCTCTGTAGAGACGAGGAGAATTGTAGAGCCGGCTGATAATTCCCCCGTGGGTTGCTCATGTGATCCATTGTTAATAGATAAGTTCCATCCATTTCTTGGAGTCATTTATAACACCACACATGTTGGTGTGTTTTCACTCTCTGGAGGAGGAGCGTGAATGTCCACAGACATAAACAATATCCCCAACTTCTGTGCCAGACCACGTCCCCTCATCTCAGCAAAACATTCACACCGTGACCTTTCACTCTCGACTGGGAACAGGCTGTCATGACCCGCTGGCTGTTGTTGTTGTTGTTGTTGTCATTATTGAGAGCTCTCGCATAAACTGATGTGCAGAGGGGCACAATCGCATTCGCTCCTTCTACAAATATGGCTGTCGTCGGGAGCGTAAATGCCAGGGGTAAAAGATTAAGCGCGAAGTTTAATGACCCACATGTCGTATCTCAAGCAGAGATGTCGAGGTGATGAGAGGCCGCTGTCCTTGTCGTGTCCCTGCTGTTCAAAGAATGTGGATTTATTCTTACACAATTTCCTGTCCTGTTTTCTGTCACGAATAAAGCCTTGATGTCACTGCCATGCATTTGCTTTTAATTTCGTAACAAAATCAAATCAGAATCAATTACATTAAGTATGCGACAGTCAAAGTGGAGTTAAATAAGGGACTTTTTTTTGTGCTTCTGTTTAAACAAGTAACGCTGAAATAAGACAATCACTTCGGGGCTTATGTCTTACATTTAGTTTTTCAGCTCCTTGTCTTTGTGTTTTTTTCTTCTGTTTTTTTTTTTCTACCTTCCTAAACAGCAAGTGAAACAATACCCAGCAGGCGTCACAAGATAAGTTACTGACGCTCAGGAAGGTTTCCCTTCCCTTTATTTATTCTGCCTTTTCCTCCGCAGGTCACTGCTGTGAAAAAAACTCTCCGACCTGCCACCATCTGCTGTACACACACCTACATACACATACAGTATACAAACACACAAACACACACACACACACACACACACACACACACACACACACACAGACAGAACCGTCACACTGCTCCCACACAGGAAATGCAAATTACTCCTGAGAAGCTAACTTCCTTCGCAAAGTCAGACACTCTCCCTCAAATCACACATGATGAATTTTAGAATTTGTTATTGCACGAGTGTGCTATCTGAACTAATCAACCCAGTGGCCATAAATACTGACTTGCTCAGGATAAGCCCGCAAATAACTCAATCACACGCTTCCTGTTTTTGAGCACGTAGTCGGTGACCTCAGGAGGAGGAGCACAGGATGTGCTCCAAGTGGAAGACACAGATTTCCTCGATAGTTTTAATTGGGACACGTTTAACTTTGTCGGGAAAGGATGAGATGCATCTGCTGTGGAGCTGGAATGTTGTGTTTGTTTGTTCCAGAAAGGATGAAATGGTGGAGTGTTAAGTTTGATTGATCACCCTCTTCTAAAGCCATTCCTTCCATTTCTTTCCTATTTGTGTTTTTTTTTTAGCTCCAAACACACTAATAATTTTTATTTTCCTCTCACTTTCCCCACTTTCCGGAGCTTAAACTCTGATTGCATTGGTTGCACTTGGCAGTTTGCTCTGAGTAAACAACAACACGGTCGTGTGAGAACTCCCACATCAGTATTCCTCCTCAGATTTGTTTAGCTGCTGGGCAACAGAGGTCAACTCTTATTTTTAGATGCCCAACAATAACCAGCATCTACGATGTGACCGGCTCACACACTTTCTCACCAACAATCTGCTCACTAAGGCATTTTTACCCCATACTAACATGGCACACTAATCATAATAGCATTACCTCACCTCAACTGTCATGACTTTGGTCACAAGGTATTGTGACCAAAGACTAATCGTTATGATGTTTCATAATGCAGTGTTTATTTTTATTTTTTGTAGACCGGTGAATGAGAAGTGAGACATATAGCAGACAAACTGTGTCCTAAATGTGTTCAAAGTTGCGTAATCCTTCTTTCATCACACCACTCTGTCTGACTAAGTGGCAGACCTAGTAGCTCTCTATCTATACAAGTTGTTTGGCTCTGGTTGTGTATTTGTTTGTTTGTTTGTTTTTGCTAATTATCCTGGAATGGTCCAGTGTAGGTTCGCCCAAACTATCTTCCGCTTTCTCCTCCCCAGACAGACAGGCTTCAGACCCACTTTAGATAAGATTTTGTCAGCAGGAACCACATTTGGGAGGATGTTTGTTGTTTGATATAGGCTAGTACAAACAGTGGCAATAATGATATGCTGTCATTAAATGGTAGTTAACGTACTCTTTATGTACTGCAAAGTTCTTAAAGACCCCCAAAACAAAGTTGTTCCTTTGCTCACTGGGTTAGACCTAGAACTATTCCCATATAGTGTCTGCATATTTGTGCAGAAAGTCATGAGATCATTCATTCACTGGTGCTTCAGCTTGTTGCACATTAGTTAGTTATTACTAGTAAGTTACGCATTACATGGGCTAGTTAATGGCTTTAGTGGTTGGGGTGAGTTACTCATCAATGCACCATTTAAATTATAAGTCTGCTTCAATTCATAATGAAATCAGTGCTGCTTATTTTACTCCACAGTAAGAGCTTCAGACTGTAAAGCAACACAAAAATGATGATGATTGTTTTGCTTTGAAAATTTAGCGGCGGAAAGCACGAGCACATTTGCTCAAGTACCGTAATTATGTACAGTTTTGAGGTACTTACTTTATCGGAGTATTTCCATCTTTTGCCGCTTTATACTTCTACTCCACAACCATTATTATCGTGGGCCTACTTTGTACTCTCTATTTATTTTCTAACTTGAGTTGTTTTGTAGAATCAGATTGGTAATACAAAATACTATCAACACATGAATGATGTTGTACTATTACAGGTTAAGTAAAGACAAGCGGTCATTGATCCTCTCACAACAAGTCCCTCTTTTACCAGCTGCAACATTAAAGTAATGTACCCATTCATCCATGCAATTATTATTATCCTATATATATTATTCTGAAATTGGCCCTTCTGGATAATGAGTACTTTGATACTTTAAGTATATTTTGGTGCTTATACTTTTTTTCTTTTACTTAAGTAAAGTATTTTTACACTGTGGTATTCAGTAATAGAGGAAGTACTCAGATCCTTTACTCAAGTAAAAGTACTGATACCAAACTTTGAAAAATACTCTACTACAAGTAAAAGTCCTGCATTAAGAACCTTACTTACTAAGAAAAAATATGTAAGTATTAAGTATGAAAAGTAAAAATACTCACTGTGCAATAAAATGTTCCCTGTTAGTGTTTTATTATTATATCTGATGTTTCTGAATAAACATAACTGCTGTAAATAGTTGAGATGATTTTAATGTCTTTGTATACTGTTTTGGTAGTTTAATCTACATCAATACATTATACGTCGCTGTCCTCTGAGAACCACGTATCTCTAAAAAAGTATGCTGTTTTCAGCTTTGTGACATTTTCAGCTCATCCAATAGTTTATTTTTCTTAATAATAATAATAATAATAAGAAGAAGAAGAAGAAGAAGAAGAAGAAGAAGAAGAAGAAGAAGAAGAAGAAGAAGAAGAAGAAGAAGAAGAAGAAGAAAAAAAGAAGAAGAATTTCCTCAATACATAAAGCAACATTTCATCCTTCAGTTTATCAGAAAAGAAAATCAACATTGGACAGGAAGGGTATGAAAAAATCTTCACTTGAAAAGTAACGCTATTAAAAGTAAGTACGCTAAGTAAAGTAAATGTAGTGGGGTAAAAAGTACAATATTTACCTATAGTGGCGAAGAAGTATAAAGTTGCATGAAATGAAAATACTCAAATAAAGTACAAGTACCTCACAATGCTACTCGAGTACAGTACTGATGTAATTGTAGGCTACTTAGTTACATTCCACCACTGGTGTTGTTGTTACTGGAAGCATTAGTAGTTATTCCACCTCTGTATAAAAACCTCATTATTATTCTGGTTGAAGCCTTGTGATTGGCTCCTGGGTCGCTCTGACGTAACACGCAGGTCCAAGGCGAGAAAAAGAAAAAAGAAAAAAAGGAAAAGTCTTCAGTGGCGCTCAGACTGTGTGTCTCTCTCGGCTCACAGGGAGAGAGAGAGAGAGAAAACAACGCGTTTAAAGTTGTGTCAGTGCCGAGCAAACTCATGAAAGAAACCGGCCGACGGATACTTTCACAGCTGGACGCGCGCGCCGCTTTTTCTTTTGTACTTGTGTTTTTCTTATCGAGACTTAAAAACGGGTTCGGTTTGTAACGCCGCGAAGTCGCCGGGATTTCCTCTCTCATCTCGAAGTTCCCAAGATGAACTTCGATCCGGTGGTCGGGAAACCTTCCGTAAGTAAACCCCACAATAACCCCTCTGAATACTTACTGGTGTGTGTTTCCATACCTGTGTGCGGTTGGCACTGTGTCATAGTATCGTTATTAAAGTGCTCGTGGTCGTTTCACTGCGCCTTTAACGCGCTCGAGGCGCTTCAGCGGGACAGTAAACATTATTCAGCTCTTAATTAATACAAATCAACTGGTTGCTTTCAGACCGTCTCTGTGACGCCTAATAGAGGAGGTCTCATAAATAAATAAAAATATAGGAAAATACTGACTTCCTCGTGAAGTCGAGGCTTAAACCAGACAAACATAGGCTCTTCTTTTTTTTTCTTTTTTTTTTTTTGGGAAGCTGTGCTGTTAACATGGGACCAGAAATCACGGCCGGGCCTGTGAACTTGGGAGAAGATGAAACAAGCCCGTTCATTGTCCCGCAAGAGCTCTCTCTCTCTCTCTCTCTCTCTCTCTCTCTCACACACACACACAAAGAAGCAACATTGTGTTTGTTTGGAGTTGTTGATTTAAAAGTGTTTATTATTTCCGTGGAGAAGAAGGCTCATCCGGAGCTCACTGGCTCCTGTCTTGTGGTTTTGAAGTACATGTGCTTGTATCATTCACCCAGTCCCCCTGTCCCCCCCACCCCCCTTCCCTCTCTCTCTCCCCCTCACCCCCTCTCCCCCCCACCCATCAACGTTACAGCCACCATCTGTGTTGGACATCATGTGGTCATATTGTTCAGACAGGCAGCGTATGGTGGCTCCTGGTCTGTCACAGCGGATGTAGCTGGCCCTTATAGGCACTATTAATAAGCTCTGGCCCGGCTGTGCGGAGTGCACTTTTGCTCGAGCAAGCTTTTTAAATCAAGTTGTGTTGAGAGTCAAGGGGGGGGGGGGGGGGTTAAGTAACATGTCTGAAGCTGTGAATCAGTTCGACCCCAGAAAAAAGGCCAAGAATTCACCTTGCCAGTTTAGTCAATTAAAGCCACAAAGTTCCCTCAACGGTTTTCCAGTTAACTTTATTCCACTCCCCGGACCCTCACAGAGACGTCTTTTCATTCCTCCGCTGTTGTTTTTTCCATCTGTGCAGCACCAAAGCCCGACACTATAAATACTGTACGCTCACTGTAAAGTGGAGCCGATCCATTCGAGGTTCTCTTGGATTAATGACATGCGAGTAAACTGCGTGTGAGACACCGTGAAGGTCCCCTTCAACTACTTTCAAGTTAACTGGTTTACAGTGCAGCGTGAGATATAGAAACGGGGGACATAAAAGGGACTGCGAGGTCCTAAATTAACGGAGAAGATTACGGCTCTGCTTCGTTGGTGGTTGATAAGGGGGCAGCGGTGTCGGTCATTAAGCTGCAATGTTGTGGCATTTCCTATAACAGTCGGCCACTGTGGCTCCGCTCGAATTGAGCCGTTGAAGTGGATGTAACATCTGCCGATGGGCCTGGAGCCTTAATGTTTGTTTTCTGCGTTGTCTGATCTGTGTTTTAAGCCGTGCAGTGTTCCATTACTGGAATCAGATTTACTTCTCCGGGTGGCAAAGTCAATGTTTATCTCTTCTGTAAACCGCAGTACATTCTGGAGGCCTCGCCAGCGAGCCTTGTTGCTAAGGGACTATGGGGAAACTTCAAACCCCCCATCCCCCCCTCCACTCCACTCCCATTCCCCCTTCTCTAATCCACCCCCCCCCCACCCCTCTCAACACACACGCACACACACACACACACACACAGACACACACACACACACACACACACACCCCTTCAAATTGCCTGAGTGTACGTGCCTGGCCGTCCAGTAAACTTCCTGTCAAGAATACACAGATTTGCTGATATTAGTGGCATCGATTTACGTCTGAGAATTGTCCTGCCCATGCGAATGTACACAAGATTCCTATCTGTGATGGCTTGCTGAGTGTCTGGGTGTTGGTTCACACAGGAAATACCCCTCCGCATCTCTGTGGACGACGCAGACGAGGGTCAGGACGGACATCTGGGACGAGCGGCTGGGCCAAGCTGTGTCACTGGGGGACCGAGCAGCGGTCAACAACAGGGGCCAGTCAGTTACAGAGTTATACTGTAACCGCCGCTTGTTGCTGCTCTGCATGGCGACCCATGTGAACGGTTACAGCGGGGACTGGGGGGTTGGGAGGGGGGCTTAGAGAGGCTACATGGACACTGAATGATGCAACACGGTGCAACCAACTCGCTGTCAGACACCAGGTTTTGCCCGTCACACAGTTTGAAAGCCAGGTCTTCATCCTCGGAGGTGGGGCGCAGTTAGATGCCTTGTTGTCGGCCGATCGATTGTTCTGAAGGGACCCGCTGCGGCTGTTTGTTTATTTGCGCCCATCGTTAAGGTGAATCTCTTCCCCAGTTATCAAAAGGCCCGCTGACTCACTCAGGGTGTGCCACCTGTGCTCAGGTGCGGCCTGCATACCAACGGAGGCAAGTCAGCGCTCACACCAGAGCGGTCCAGCTTGGAGATAAGTGGGGCAGAAGTCACTGTGTGTCAAACTGATTCACTTGTTTCGGTCTGATGTGTTTTTTTTAAATAGCAACTAAATCCATCTCACACACACACGCACACACACAGTGTCTAACTACTTTGAGGTGAAATACTCTCACAGCTCTCCCATGTGTACAGAAGTCATCTGACGGGTCAAATCACATGAGTTTACTACTTCCTTGAGGATATTCTATTAGGAATGAACACTGTTTGCCAAAGGCGGCAAAGCTTTTCTTAGCCCCTTTTTGTTTACACGCTATCCGTATGTATTTGTTAAGTGTGTACATATTTGAAAGCCTTCTATTTACACTATACTCTCCCAAATGCTACTCGAGCTGGAAACAATAAGTCAATAAGTCGTCTTTAATGGTTTTCATAATGGACGTATGACTTCAGTCCCTTTTCAAACTGTGTGGGACCAGCTGCTCTGCTGTTAAACTGAATACCTTTGAGTTCTGGGCAGTTGGTTGGAGAAAGGAGCTATTTTCAGATGTCACTTTGGGCTTCGAGGAATTGATGTGAGAAACAATTGTTGGGGCATTAAGTAGACATATGACATATCTATGTACGGTAATAATCAATAATGGAAATCATTTTTAGTTGCCGCCTGAGTTGGACTTATTCGAAAAGACTTCATCCGTCCTGTATTCAATGAAATGAAAACCATGAAGCAGAAGGAAATCGCCATTGAAATTCCACAATCGCAAATGTGGGCAATTCAGTCATTGATAAGTCAACTGATGACAAAAATAATCATCAACTATTTTAATAATGGATTCATGGTTCAGATAATTTCCGAGTCCTAACCTCTAAATTGTGAGGTTTTGCTGCTTTTCGTGATATATTCTACTTTCAAACTGAACCTCTTTGAGCTTGTGACTGTTGGTTGAACAAAACAAGCAATTTGATGCGCATTTTTAAACTATTTTTAGACCAGTTGTAGACCCAACACTCAATCCATTAATCGTAAAAAATAATCATCTGATTAATTGATAATGACAATAATTTGAGCCTTACAACAGCTAAAAAAGATTGCATGGCAAAGAGTGTTTATTTTTCCATTATCAATCACTCAATTGGTCTATTGTGTGTCAGAAAATAGTAAAAAAAAATCCCAACTATTTAAATTGCTTGTTTTATGTCAACCAAAAGTCCAAAATATTCAGCTTACTCTAATATAAAACCAAAAAAATAATACAATATTTTATTGAGGTTTTATCGATTTTCAAACTAGTTGGCGACTAATAATCTGTCGATTTGAGTTTGTGAACATGACATAATACGAAAGCCGAGTGGCTTAAGGCTGCTACATCCTCTGACTTCCCGCTCTCCTGGATGAATGGGCAGATTATGACAAAAGTTTAAAGACTTAGAACAAACTCAACCTTTGTCTGGCGTTTAGAATGGACTTCTGTTTACAAAGACATAAATCCAACATAAATTCCAGCTATTGACGGTCACTTAGGTCCTCGCCGAGCCGCTACAGCAGCCACATATTCTACATTTTTGCTGTGATGTGTTTATAAAGACGGCTATAAACTGCCAGCTTTCCCCCCCTTTTGACACAAAGACGAGCTTTAATGGAGCTAATGTGATTGTCTCGAGCAAGGTGATGGATTCCTGCACACTCTTGACTCCATTAGTCATTCGCTCTTGCTCTTTTCTATTCTCGCTCTCCTGGTGTTGTCTAATGAGTCGCCGCTCAGCTTCTCTGAAAGGGCCGAGCTGCACACAAGGATCTGAATTCAATTTCTGCTCTGTGACGTTTTTTAAAAATCCGATGTCCCTGAATAACGTGGCGTGTGACGCGCGGGACGATAATACGAGTGAACTTTATGATGTGCGCGTGGTGCAGCCAGCCCTCAGAAAACCCACAGTAGAGTCCCACTCAACCTCAAAAACACAAACAAATTGAAAAATGGGTCATTCTGCACCCGCTTACAACCATTTGAACCCCCCCCATTCTCCCCGGAACCTTCATCAGCAGTCTCTCTTTCAGTCATCAAAACAATGTTACATGCTATTTTCATGTGGTCAACATCAGCGTCTGCGCGTCAGTCATTTCACCGACTTGTGGTCGCAGGTCGACTGCCAGGAAAGTCATCAAGACTGTCGTCATCGCAGATTGTTTTTTCCCCCCTTTTTTCTTTTTTTCTTCTTCTTCTTCTTCTTCTTTATTTTCTCTCTTGATTCAAAGGTGAATGTCACCTAACCTGCTCGCGACGCACCGTCACACTGCGTCTAATCAAGCGAAGCACACCACCTGAGGAAACGCAGGAATGTGTGTGTCGTGGAGCTGCAGCTTCCCCCGAGTTATAAATATCCAGCCGAGCGGATGTGTTGCGGGTCCAATCGGGGGCCGGGGCCCGCTCCGAGGCAGGCTGCTCGTGGAGGGAACAGTTTGGAGCTGAACCCTGCATGAAGCCTCCGTATTGTCTCGAGCTTCCTGTGCTCCCTGAGAGGAGGGGGCCGCCGCTTTTCACACGCTCCCACACATAAACCGTATAGTGTGCTCGTGTATCGTACGCGCATGTGTGAGCGCGTGTGTGTGTGCGTGTGTGTGCGCGCAGTGTTCTTGTCTTATCTGCTTCAAAATTGACACACGGGAGTCATTCCCTTCATTTTCCGTCGTTCAGCTTGATGATGACGAATGTACCCGAAGCTCGGCTGGACTTTGGATTTGTTTGCGGCGCTGGTAGCAAGTGTCGGGCTTCTCTCGCTCGTCGCGCCCCGCGCTCGTCTTCATCGCCTGAGACAGGATGTCGGTGTAATTCATCACTCAAGGAGTGTCGTGCATGGTCACCCCTCCACGGCACGCCAGGCCTCATCTGTGAGGCGGAGAGCTTTCACTGTCCCCGTCAAGGTCGGCCCGGAGGGATCTGAACTGAACACAAGCGCAAGAGTTGGCGCTTGTTGGTTAAATTAAGTTTAAATGTTGGTAAAATTAGATTTAAGTAAGATGCCAAACTAATATTGGACATTAGTTTTCACTGATACAGTAATGATGTTACAGAAGACACACGTTACAGGACAGTGTTTCCGTTGTGTTTTGATATGTTGCCGTTGACCTCGTGTTCAAATCTCTCTTCCCTTTTTTTTTTTTTTTTTTTTTTTTTTTGTCAAAGAGCCATCTGAATACTCCGTGACAGTATAAATACTACTAATTCAATTAGACAAGACAAGATCAGCAGTGAAGGTTAGTTTCTGGCAGATACCATCAAATATCTGCGCATTTTTTGGTAATTAACTGCAATACAACACACGGCCAAATCATCAACGACTTGAATCGTCCATTTTATCGTTTCAGTCATTTTTCAAGCAGAAATTGTGACGAGAAAAAAGTTCCACGTTCAAACGTGAGGGTTTTGCTGCTTCGCCTCGATCAATGAGGATTTCATCGCCGCGATGTTTACACACCAGCGGCAGCTGTGATGCCGACAGCGTCACCTCCTCTGTTATGAGTTGCGGTGGATGCTTCTCCTTCCTGTGGTTGCGGGAGGCCATGGTGTTTCACATAGACTGCGCTGCAGTCGCGGTGAGGTCAGAGGAAGACGCACCTCGTTGTCAACCGAGCCGAAGTCAACGTTTCACTATTTACACAAATTAAGAGCTGCGGAAAAAACAAGTTTGTTCCATCCTGCGGTCCGTCATGTGCTTGTCTCCTTAAATATCATCGGTTGTAATAAAGCAGTGATGGTTGTTAATCGGTGTTCGTCCACTTGGCTGTTGACCTTCCAGCTGCTGACCGTCTGTAATCCGATGAACTGATTAGGTGGTTGTCAGATCAACAAATCAGCGTGCAGTGTGGGCTCCACTCAGGAAGTGGATTTCATGGATTGAATGAACTACAAAGGGACAACTTTTTAATTGGTTTTCTATGGACTGCGTGAGTAAGCTGAGAAGAGTCATATGTCAACGCAGTACAATTCTGCGTGTATTATTATTTGAGATTCTAGTTTCACATCCTCAGCACTTGCGCTTAGAAAAAAAATCTTAAATCTAATATTCTCTGTCATGATGTCGGTTCAATATGGTTCCTATCACGAATGTCAAATTGATTAAAGGGAAGAATTGTCTAATGAGAAAGGCGTGCGTCTTAGTCCGCACACAGGAGTATAATGAGGTGCATCGTGTTGTTCCTTATTAGTTGGCTATGATTGAAATCATCCGTCCAATATGAAATGAAGAACCTCCCTCAGTTCGTGTGTGTTGCGTCGTGTGTTGCGTCGTGTGTTGCGTCGTGTGTTGCGTCGTGTGTTGCGTTGTGTGTGTGCGCGCGCAAGAGTTCATTCGCCTTTTTTCTGTTTCTGCCGTTTTTTTTTTTGATTTTTTTAAATAATGGAGCTCACTGTAATTCCTGCAGGGATATGGAGTTATCAGCCCCTCTAAAAGGCCCATTGATAACATAAGTCAGCTGAAAGGATGTCCTGTCATTTAGTCACAAACGCGTTCTCAGTGTACATGGCATGTGTTGCGTTTGTGCCAAGGCAATTTGGAAGAACCCAGGGTGTTCAGAGGAAGCGGAGGGAAGCTGCTGTTGTCGGGTAAACAGAGGCTCCCGTCATTATTTTATTGGAACTTTTCATTAGTTTAACGTGCATCCACACAAGCGTAGTACTAACCAACATGCATACAGGCCGGAAGCTTCACAATAGGACACTGTTTTAACCCAGCAATCTGCAGCCAAGCCCACTCGTCGGGCGCAGGATAGAGAGGACGGTGAAGTGGACTGAAGCACTTGGAGGTTTTCCAGGGATTGTGGGTTTGGAGGGCTGTCGACACTGAGGTTATGGTCACTCCAGTCTTCCTCCTTGCTTGGTTGTGGAGGTAAAACTAAGCCACATTGCGGCGGCCCAGAGTGTTTATGTAAACAGCGCGTATGCCCTCAGTAGTTTAGCAGCCTCGGACACATGAGACATTTCCTTGTCTGCAAGCAGGCTGCGTTCAAGAAATACCGCACAGCGAGGTTGCCCTCAGACTCGATGAACTCTCTTTCAAAATAAAAGTCTTGCATCCACTTTTTGTCGCTTCGTTTTATAAACCAAAGGATTCCTCGATCAAAAGGATTCATCGAGGATGAAAGTGATGCTTCTCTTTTAATAAAATGCAACTGGATCTTCTGTGTTGCGAACCTTCAGCTGCTGCAGCATAACAGGTTAGCTGTTGAGGGCAGCTGCACCGCTGGGAGTGTTTTGAATCACAGGCCCGGGACTGAACAAAGACTGGAAGTGATGTCATCGCTACGCGCTCTGTGCATCTTCACCGTCGGAGAGACACCCTGGGTTTTTGACTTTTGATCGTCCATGTGATTTCTTAGGATAAATAAACCTCTGCACATTCAGTGCGATGTCTCATTCGACTTGAGCGTTGTAGACGTGTCGGATTGCCTTTAGTGCAGCTCATTCTTTCCCCAGTTGTCTTTCTCTCCATCTTTTCTTTCCACTGTGTGCTTGTACGCAGATTTCGCTCTCTCGCCTTTTCACACGGCCTTCCACTTACTCTTTCCCCAAGTCCATGTCTCTGCATCCCCCATCCTGCAGTCATACACACAGTGTATTCAAGTCTAAAGACTCACCCTGTGTCATGCCCCCCCCACCCCCTCTTCTCATTTTATCTCCCTCCCCTTTCCTTCTCTCTTCTGTCTCCCCCTCCCAGAGAATGTTTGGATAGATCTAAATGGTGTGATTGTGACTGCTCTGCCGGCCGTCTGCCCCTCCACGTCTGCCTCTCAGCGTCTTTGGAAAGTCTGACGTGAGCAGAGGGAGAGGAAGAAGGGGAAAGGCAGAGAGAGAGAGAAAGAGAGGGGAAAGTTCTTTTGAACAACAAGGCATGGCGGCCCTCCAGAGAGCCAAGTCTAGCGTCAGGAGTCATTCACAGCTCCAGCCTGTCCCTCTTTCTCCACCTCTGTTTATCAGTCTTTATTCTCCTCATTCTCCCACACGGTCTTTTTTAGAAAACCTATTCCCTGCAGAGCGTCCCATCCTCAACTCGCTGTCTACAATTTCTCACTTTGAATCCCCCCCTCCCTTCTCCCTCTCAACCTGGCCCCTCTCCACCCCTAACCTGTTCCTTTCTCTCCTGGTCTGGCGGAGGTGGAGGTGGAGTGGGGGGCCCGGTTGCACGGGAGAGACAAAAAAAAAAAACTCCAAATCTAGGCCTCTCATTTACCCGGGAGGTGTCGCATTGCGTTTGGGGCGCTGGACGGCGGTGTCACATGTCGCGGCATTCAAAGAGCCGGGGGTTTAAGAATGTGGGTCATTTGAAGTCGAGGCACTAAAGTGCGTTGTTTGCCAGTGAATGGGGCCTTCTCACATTGACATGGTGAAAAGCGTGTGAATAAACACCAGCGCCTTGGGGCCCCACTAAAGCGATCGGCTGTATTCTTCTCGGTACCGCACCTATACAAGCCCTGTTATTATCCAGCGCATGAATGGCTCTCTGGAATCACATTTGATATGGGCTCCGCGGTGGCGTTAGCTGAGATACCTTATCGGACCCTTTTCTGTTCCGCCCACAGCAGAGACTCTTCCTTTCAGACCCCTCCTACGAGAAAACCAGATCACGGAGTAATTAAGTTTGGTCGCCTGTTGCGCCGCATGTAGTTGGTGTGTAGCTGTGTGTCCCGCACACACACGGTTGTTTTGCCTGCTAGTTCTGTCCAGCTGGATGGCTCCCATAATTGCTTTCCCACGGCAGATGTTCAGATCAGATGGTTCAAATTAAGTCGTAGATTGCTCACACGAGGTTCCCTATGAAGAGAGACTCTCCTCTTTACTGTCCTTCGTGTAATGAGTTTGCGTGGGCGAGTCTGTATACTGTGTAGATGCAAAAACTAACGCAAAGCTTTTGTCTTTTCTCCCCCCCTCTTCCTCCCCTTCCCCGCCCCCCCCCACCCTCCGACCTTGATGATCCAGGTGTTTGTGGCGGTGCTCCTCGTCGGGCTGGTGTGTCACGCAGCCGAACCGCCAGCATCTCAGTGGTCCAGCGATGAAAACAAAAACCTCACCCTCCGGCGACACCGAACATGTGTCGAGAATGAGCAGTACCTCCACCAGGGGTTCTGCTGCCACAATTGCAAGGCTGGTAAGGGGAACCACATTGAGTAAAATATATACAGTAGCAATTACAGCTCCAGTTACAAGAAAACATATGAGGAATGTGGGCCTGAATATGTTGGCCCGCTGCAACATATCAACCTGAAACTCCCTCCGATCAACAAATAGCAGCGTCTGACCTGAGCGCAAGCAAGAGCAAAGATTTAAAAAGCGGCAATTTTGTGTGAAAAAAAACTAGTTCAGGCTACGAACCCGAAGCCTGAACTGTGTCCCAAATGATTTTCCCAAGTTATTCTCTGCATTGTCTGGAAAGTATGCATGATGGCCAGGAGCAGGAGACAAACTGCTCCAAGTCAGCAGATCTGAGGGAAGCACAAAGTAGGAAAAAGGAAAAAAGTAGCAGCCATATTTATATATTATGTGAAGAATTTGAGACGGTTAACCTTTTTCCTTTAGCTCAGAACACATTTAGCCAAGACACAGTTGCTGCATGTATTTTCAAGCTGATTGAATTATTTCGTTTGCCATTCTGAATTCTAAGAAGTAATTGTATTTGATCGGATCTGGTTTTAGTTTTTGGTTCACATTCACTAGATAAACTAATGTTTAAATTCCTAAAACACATGGCCCAACATCCAATCATGTGGGCACAAAGTGCCAAATAATTGATACCTTAAGGTTACTTTTATTGTGTTGTTTGTGTCAATATGAGCTTTTCTGTAACCAGACAGACTTTATGAACTGTTTTACCCCTGAACCGACCACAATACCAATCCTCTGTTTACTGAATACACAGAGTTCAACCAAAGTTGTCTTTCTTTCATCTTTGCATCCGATGAACCCTGAAAACACATGAGAATCAAGTGGTTTTATTCCCAGCACGCGAGTATACAAATCCTTAGCACCTTAGGGGGGGGGGGGACTCCCGGTGCACTTCAGTGAATCGGTTCCTTTGTTTCCTCAAGAAATGTGGACATTAACTTCCAGGAAACCTGTCACCTCGCGTAAAACACGGAATCATGTGCAAGTACAGAAAAACTCCAAAGTAACCACACATCTGCATATTTGTCAAATCCAACTGACCTTCTCTACTTAGCTGCCATCCCATTGGTTTACAGTTCGGAAGCGCGGTTTTGATCGCTGTGGTACGTCCTGTCCCACCGTCCTCTTTCAACGGGGACACTCCATCGCGTTATAGAAGCCAGTTGCTTGTAATTTCTGTATATTAATAACACCAGTTGTTGTTGTTGTTGTTGTTGTTGTTGTTTGCAGGGACCTTTGTGCAGAAGGGATGCGAAAGAGACCAAGAACAGGGGGCCTGTCTGCCCTGCGAGCACGGCCAGACCTACACGGAGCACTCCAACGGGATGAACCGCTGTTTGCCCTGCACACACTGTCGCTCAGGTAACCAGATCCTCCGCAGCGTTGAGTCAGCGGGAACAATTCGTGATTTGTCTTTCCAAGTTCGCGTTTTTTTTTTGTTGTTGCTGCTTTTAGCTTATTAATTAAAATGACATTCACTAAGATTTGGTTAAACAACGTCCATTCGGCCAATCGTTTGAGAGAGCGGTCAGACCATGATGCTCTTTACCGCCCATTTAACCATATTAACATGCAACATTTATTTTTGGTATTGACGAGTTGTTGATCGACAGTTTTCTGGATTCATCGAGTCACTGTTTGATCTATAAAGTGTCTGGTAATAGTAAAAAAAAAAAAAAAATGATATCACAAGTTTACGGAGCCTAAGTCGTCATCTACAGACGACTTAACCCAAAACCCAAAGATGCTGAATTTCCGAAAGAAAACCTGAAACCAACTACATTTGGAATCATTTCTGTGTAAACATGAATGACTTAACGGTGAAGCTACTATTCAAATTGTTAACTTTTCTGTTGAATTGACTTGTCAATTAATCAACGTATTGCCTATCCATTTATGTGAAAGACAAATGGGTGACTGTAAAAGACGTGTCTATTGTAATGAGGCCACTGCCCTGTAAATATGGGTTTTCTTTAAATAACTAAAGGAAGTGCAGCTCGTACCAGGACATAACTTTGTCAAATTTGATAAAATCACTGAAAATGAGTCACACACAACACTTAACTGCCTTTCCCTTTAATTCCAAAGTGGAGTCTTCTGAAATCCAGTGTGTCTAAGATATATTGTTTGGGGAAAGTTAATACCTTTTTGTCTGTGCCCCCGCCTTTCAGATGCACTCCTGCAAACGTGATCTTAGGATGTTACGAAGAGTAGCAGGGCGTGTCTTTGTTGTTTTGTTTCACGGCCGAATGTGAGCATGTTGCCGGTCTCTGGAGAGTTGCTTGTGTCTTTCCTACCTGGCTGAACTGGGTGTGGCCGTGTCTCATTGTGTCCCACACTGGGCGTCTTTGTGTCCAATGAAAGGCTGGAGCCACAGAAAAGAGACTACTGTTACACGGGATGTGTTTTGTGCTCATTCATTGCGGTTTTGAGATGGAGCTTCGTGTGTTTTTGCTCTAGTTTTAACTTATTTACGACCATGTAATAATTAATAGGAACACGGCAAAGGAAATGTGAATTAAACTTTTAAAAAAAAAAAAAAGTGGCCCTGGCTATGGACTACTTTCCCTTAAAGTAAACCGCGCTGCTTTCTTAAGAAGCTCCTCTGGGGAAAATATTTTATATTGTCAAGGCGACAGTTGATTGAATGAATAATTTATGGTGCTAGTTGGAACTTTGCCTTTCTTCAAGTTTAAGCCCTCGTTTTGCATGTTGTCTCCATATGATGAACGTTGGGGGCGTTTCATCTGTCAAAGTAAACTTTGTTTTCCGAACAAGGTATGATTCAGATTAGGTTAACGTCATGAACTACTTAGGTCAGACAGCAAGTACACCGAAAAATTCATTTTTCAGGCGGGGCTGAATAAAGAAATACAAAATAAAATGGCTCCAGAAAAAAAGTACATTGTATATCTGAAGATTAAACATGTTATTGTGCATGCCCTGTGGCGCGTTGCGATGGGAACAAACTCCTCGCTTTCATTAGCGCACGCTGCCACGTTTACTGTGAACTACGGGAGCTCAGGGAAACCGTGGCAGAACATATAAATCTATTTTTTTATTTAAAAGAAAATGTGATTCGGAATGAATTAAATCAAATCAATTTATCGCCCCTTTGACTTTGTGCCTCACCCTCAAAAAACAGACGAAGCACCTGCCAATTTATAGAATAACATAATCAAGCAATCAAAGTGTACCCCTTTTAAAAACACAAGGAGCAATCACCCCGACTCGGCTCACATGTGAAACTTTGTTCTGATTATCACGGAGCAGACTGGAAACCACGATGTGCCACTTCACCGCGCTACAGCTCGTAGCTGTGTGCAGCAGCTCTGCAGATGGAATCCCTTTCCATTGTGAAAAAAAAAAAGGGCCGCTTCTTTCACACAGTGTGAAGGAAATCAGAAAATCCTGCGTCGTCAACAGCGCGTGAAATGGCTCCACTGTTACCACAGCTGAACTCACAACAACAAAAGCCCGACTTCGGCCTTGTTGGAATTAACCAAATGGCAAACAAATGTGACAAACTAAACAGGAGAGCCGAGCAAAGTCAGCTTTGTTCAACTACTGTTTAGCCCTTTGGAGAACGATCACAATCAGGCCTTTTCTCTTTTTAAATCAAAAGGATTAATGCGAGAAACCTCCCAATATTCCAAACGTCCCAGATTTTTGAACATGTTTTTTTTTTTATGTGACCTATTTTTTACAGTTTTCAAACGTGTGCGTGTGCGTGTGCGTGTGCGTGTGCGTGTGCGTGTGTGCGTTAGGGGCAAAGTGCGCTGCAGGGCCGAGCGTTTAACAGCCGTGCAATAAACCAGAATGTTCCCGAGTGTCTTCGCTCCGTCTTTCGAAGAGAACAAAACAACCTCCAAAGGAAATTGTTTCGTATTGGAAAGTTGCCATTACATGTTGATTGTTGTATAACATTTAAGTTGTAACAATCAACCCTATTGTCCCAGTAGCTTGGCAGAGGAACCGGTTAAGGACCGCTCTGATAAACTCAGTAGCGGTCTGTGTGTGACTGTTTACATAGTGAGTGCAGACGCAACCCAGCTCACAAAACAAGAAGACGGACAAGAGGCAGGGACACGTTCACAATAATGTATGATATGTAGCAATAAACACTATGGGATAGTCATGGCAAAACTTCTGAGATGTCAGAAGTACCTTTAAAAAAAAATGTGTTCAGTACATCAATCCATTAAAAAAATACAAATGTCAAAGTACTTCACGGATGACTGACAAGCAGCAAACACAGAAAAGACAAAAACAGAGTATAAAAACAATTGTGAAAAATGTAATAGATTAGATTTAAAAGCTATGGTAGCATTAGTAAAACAACGTGAATAAAAGGAAAAAGACGAATAAAATTGTACACCTTAAAAATACAAAAATAAGTGATTTAATAACAAAACAATAAAATAGAAAAATAATTTAAATACAATAATAAAAGTGAATAAAACGGTGTATATAATGTCTATTCCCGTTCTTAATCAAAGGCCTGGCCGAATAGGTAGGTTTTTAAGTCTATATAAAAAAAAATAATCCAACTCTTCCAGCTGCTCTCAGATCCTCAGGCAGACTGTTCCAGCATTTTGGGGGCATAATAGCTATAATAACTAATAACCCCCTGAGGGGCCACGCACCGGTTCAGACACAGCTGCAGTGTGTTCTCTCCTTCTGGTGCCGGTCAGCAATCGGGCAGCAGAGTTCTGAATCCACCACATAGGAGAGCATTAGTCTCTTTGGGTCGCTTACAGAGAGAAATGGTCGCACTTTGATACTTTTAACGGTGACGGATTTGGCGACATACCCCACACGAGTCAAAGAGACCACACGAGGCTGCTTCCTGGTTGGCTTTGTCTCTCTCTCTCTCTCTCTCTCTCCCTCTCTCCCTCTCTCTCTCTCTGAGCTTTCAGAACCTATGACTAAAATATTTATTTTGATCCTGGTTGAGCTGTGAAACGTTTTGTGACATCCAGACGTTAATATCTAAAAAAAAAATCAAAAAAAAGGATTTAAATTGATCCTGTGTCACGCATCGATTTGGAAATTAAAAATAAAAAATAAAAAAAACTACATGAAGCACACTTGTGAACCATACGTGAGTCTGCTTGGTGACAAACCCCTGATCTGTACGTGTGTTTATGTTCCTACAATCCGAGTTGTTGCTGCGAGCCGTCGGGTGGTTCCATATATAGTCTTGCATAGCATAGCTTAAGTCACAGCTGTGCTATCCGCAGGCCCCTTCTACCCAGCAACATTTCCGTCATTATGATCATCACAATGATGGTCGCATAAAGGATTTAAGGTAGACTGAGAGAAGATAAACTCTGGAGTCTTTTTCTTTCCAAGTCTTTCAGCTGGCTGGGATCAGTCAACCTGCCTTTACATGTACGGACACATGTGACACACCCAACGCAATACACACATTGTCTTGACTCATAAACGGAGCGCTGCCGACGCACCTTCTCGGTTTCTTTTATGGCGCATCTCCACGTTTTGAAGGCAGATGACTAATTGCGGACTTTGTATCCCGGGACACGTTGTAATCGTCACCTGCGGAGAAGTTGACTAAACACGAGTCTCGTGTCGGGGAATCGGGTCCTAGATTAGCTCGAGACGTGAATATCTGAAGAAAAAAAAAACTACTTCACTCGTTTAATATCTCTCTTTTTTTTTTTTCTACGTCATAATTTGCTTCAATAAATGAGCTGAATTGTCTGAATACAATATTTGGAACATTAGTGTGGAAGAAGATGACTTGATATTAAGTGTGCTCGCATTACGCAACCAAACCGAGCCGACGCTGTTCTTTTTATCCTTAATTGGCGAGCATGCACATCAAGTTTGTGTGAAAGGTCGTCCCGTGGAGGTGGACCGCTGGTTTGTTATTCATTTTGATCTTATCTTAAAGGCCGGGGTCACGGTCTATTCATGTCTCAATTTAATAAATGAGCCATGCCAGATTCTCCATCCTCATTATCCAAATTCTATCTAAGAGGGAGTCATACTTGGAAACGCAATTATCCAACTCTTATCTTCTTTTCTTTTCTTCTTCCTTCTTCCTTTTTTGAAAACATTACGGCATAATTGGTAAAGGCCAACGAATTACCTGAGAAATCCTTCTTGTTCTCCCTCGTTTAACGGATGCCAGTGGTCACAAGTTTATTACGAGTCCACTTCTACAACTCTGTCTGCACACGCATCACGAAGTTAGATCGCCCAGTGAAAACTGCATCGCTTTATTTTAAAGACTCCTGTCTGTCGACGTATCATTGGCTAAAACATCACTGGATTTTTAAAAAAAATCATGTATTGTTTCACGTCTGTGTGTGTATTTGATGTGGGAACGTGCTGATAAATGTCTTCTTTTTTTTTAAATCTCTGTATAGATTTCATCTATTTAACTTGGCTGGATCTTGGTTGATATATCACAGTAGACCTGACGTCTGCCATGTCTTCCTCTCTTCTCTCCACAGACGAGATTGAAACTGCATCCTGCACCACAACCACAGACACCAGTTGCCAGTGCAGACCGGGGACCTTCTGCGTCCCGGATCAGGCCTGCGAGGTCTGCAAACGTTGTGCCAAGTAAGTGTCATCTGCTGCTTCCTGGAAATAGTTTTCAGTCCTACGTATCGATGTCATGCAATTTGAATGCAATTTTAGGATAAGGGGCTAATTCTCAAGCATCCACTGCATTGTTGAGTGGCCGTCTTAAACGGCTAGCTAATTTGATTCATCCTCGGCTAATTCAGATTCAGTCCCAGCCTGGCAGGAAACAAAGGAAAGGACTCTTGAGGAGCGTTACCAGCAAGAAGTTCCTGGTAATTTTAGTCCCGGGACTACTTTTCAAAGAACTAAAAAGGACGCAGGGGGTAAACCCACTCAGTGCTCCTGACAGTTTCATCTGAAGGACATTTACTGCTGCATAGTATTTACTTGTGCACATTGGGTGTGTTTTAGAACGTAACGCTCTCTCTCTCTCTCTCTCTCTCTCTCTCTCTCTCTCTCTCTCTCTCTTTCTCTCTCGCTCTCGCTCTCTCTGAGTCAGGAAGCCTATTGTTAGCAAACAAAGAGAAATGTCTCTCCCCTCGTCCTAAAACGGTTCTAAATCGATACAAGAGTGCTTCCTTGTTTTGTGGACGAAGCAGTAGACGAGGTGAAGCAGCGGCACTGTGTGTGTTTGACCGATCGGCGACGGTCATCCCTGCAAAACCCCGCCCCAAAAGTTATATTTTGAGAAAGTACTACCTCTCGACCGGGGCCCTTGATAGGGTAAAAGGTCCAGAACTTAATTTAGACCCTTTGACCCTCAATTGAAACACAATGAGGTCCTCAAAAGGTTTCTAGTGTCTGGGTAAAGTGCCTTGGTCTTGAGGACCACCTTGAAGCTCCAAGGGTTATGCAATTATTTATTTTTTGTATGTTTTACTATTAATTAAACACATCCGAGACTGCACTGACCTTTCCATATTCAAATCCCAAATCAAAACCCACCTTTTCAGAAGTGCTTTTAATATATGACTAATGTATGTTCCATGTTTTCAGTGTATAGCTCTTTTATGATGATTTTAATGTTTGTGAGGTGTCTTTGAGAATTTTGAAAAGCGCTATATAAATAAAATGTATTATTATTATTATTATTATTATTATTATTATAATGCAAATACATTTTTGTTCCCACAAAATGACAGGTGTAGATCGGGGGAGGAGGAGGTGAAGAAGTGCACCCCGTTTTCGAACACCGAGTGCCGCAAACGGGATCTGTCCCCGACGGAGACCACCTCGGCCCTCCCCACGCCGACGCCTACTTCTCCGGCGGACATCGGTAAAACCCCCGCTGCTTCACGCAAACGCCTTCGGCCTGACGCTGTCGCTTACTTTTTCCACTTCATTGATCCGTCTTTCGCTGATTTCCTTTTCCAGTTTCACCCATCTGCATTTCCCTGACCGTCATCGTCCTCGTCGCTGGACTGGCTCTGTGGTGGTTCGTAATCAAGCGGCGCTCCTGTGCCATGCCATGTGAGTCGACATCGAGTGCACCATTGCGTTGGCGTTTTGCTCGTTGAGTGTGTTCTCCTAATGCCGTCTGTCTGCTACAGGTTCAAAGAGCCACTGTGACTCCAGTGAAATTGTGAAGATTCCTATCGTAAGTTATTGTGTTGTGTTCGATGTCACTCACGTTGCGAACCCTTTTTATAATATTAGTCATTGTTGCGTCGCAGTCACAGTCGAGATACAGAATCTGCGGTGCAATACGTCACCGTGCTCCTTTTTTTTTTTTTTTTTTTGTTTCTGGTCAGGACGAGAGCGGAGCCACGGCAGAGGAGAGACAGAATAATCAGAACGCGGGTCTGGAGGGCGAGGAGTCGCGCCCGGAGTCGCGGCCCCTGCTGCAGGAGACCGGCATGACCAAGGCCTCCCCGCCCCTCGAAGATGAGGACCGGGGTCTAGGAGACAGTTTGCCCAACACCACTAGTTCTTCCCAGACGAGCCTGTCAGCCCTGCCCACCGCAGCCTCCCCCGACCCCCCAAACACCCCGCAGCAGAGCCCCGCTGCCATCCGACTGCCGCCTGCAGACATGGTGCGGGAAACTGTGGAAGCACATTTAATAATCATCGGTGTTTCATTTACAAATTGTGACCACCTGTGGCCCCCATCGCTTACATTTGTATTCTATGTTGCAGGATGATCCTCTGCAGCATCGCTTGGTGCCTGTACAAGGTAAGATTTCAGATTTCCCCTCGACTACACATTCTTGAATGCCACTTGATTTGAGCTAGCAGGCTTTGCAGAGAGCAGCGCCGTTCTCCTCCCACAGGGGAGTCAAAATAAACAGGATTGTCCTCAAGATCTCACATTATCTGCTTGATAGATTAATGATCTCATGACAGTCAGGCACCATCTGAGCCTGTCGGGGGTTGGGACACGGCGCCTTTTTTGGTGTTGTTTTTTTCTCATGCTAAATTAGAGAGGACATGGCTTAACAGATTTATTTGATCGTGTATTAAAAATGTTCACGTGTGCATCCCCGGAAGGAAAATGGGTGAAATGACAATAAATATAAACGCTTCACAGAGTTTCTGTGTTTCTGCAGTTTATGTACCATTTTGTGCCTCTCAGTCTACATTTTATTTCTATTCATCTCTCTCTCTCTCTCTCTCTCTCTCTCTCTCTCCCTTTTAAAGGGTCAGAAAAATCCCTCAAGAAGAGCTTCGATTTGTTCGACGAGTACCTGGATGTGCGGATCCATAACAAGTTCTTCAGAATGATTGGGGTCAGTGACAACCACATTCGGATCGCGGAGAACGGCCCCCCCGGCGACAAAGTGTATGAACTGCTGAAGAACTGGATGCAGCGGCAGGGACTAAAAGCGGACATCAACGACCTGTTGGAGGCCTTGCTCAGTATGGACCAGCGGCGCTCCGCCGAGAGCATCGCCTCCGCGGCGCTGCAGAGGGGCTACTACAAGCACGCAGACGCACCCTGAAAGCTGAAGTCACGGGGAATGAAGACAACACAAAGTACTTAATGCAAGAAAAATGAAAAGCACACGGACACCGTCTGTGGACATTGTGTCTCACGAACAGGCTTACCTCTTTGTGGCTGACCAGCCACGTACTCCGAAAAGCCAGTAGTTTTAAAAAGAAAAAACACAAAAAGGGGAAGGTCGGGCCGTATTTATCAGAGCTCTGAAGATGTTGACTACTCGCCAAATGCGGAGGTGTAATACCGAGAGAAAAAATGAAGAAAGAGTCGCGTGGTCAAATTCAACAACGGCACCACCAACAATGAAAATGTGTTTGAAAAAAGAAGAAAAAAAGAAAGAAGAAAAAAAAAAAGAGCAGATTAACGTGAAGTTGTCCGCTTCCACAGGCAGAAATGGCGTGCATGTTTTAGGCTCTAATGGAGCGGCATGCGTCCAAATACTGAAAACTTCTCTGGGCGTGTGTGCGTGTCTGTGTGTGTGTGTGTGTCTGTGTGTGTGTGTTTGCGTGTCTGTGTGTGTGGGTGTGGGTGTGCGTGTGTGTGTGTGTCACGCACCTGGTCCTCAGATCACAATACCCTACCTGGAGACAAGGATATACACTGGTTTGTAGGCGTGGCATTAGCTATGTCACGGATACTGTGCCTCTTCGATGCACTGACCTCTGGCACATGTAGGATTTCAAACTAAAATCATGTTATATTTGTAGTTCTGTAGATTTCGGCTTCTCTGAAACCAGTCCATGAACATTTCCCTGACCGACGGTCGGAAAAACATGGACGATCAAATTGCAGCTTTACTAATCACAAGTTTTGCCTCTTCGGTGACTAAATTTATTTCGCGATCTTGATGTCATTATGTTCATAGATAGATCATCGATTTTGAACAATCAAAGTCGCGTTTAAACGCTTTCCGTCGCTGTCGTCCGGTGTTCTATCTGCTCCGCGTTGCTCCACACACGACATCGTAGGAGGAATTTCACGAGCCGTCTTCTGTCGGGAGCGGCTGCTAACTGTCCAGTCAAAAGTCTCCAGAACGTCTCCATGTAACTTGGAGAACTTCAAAAGGTCATTTTATTTATTGACATATTTATTGTAATGAATAATAATTCACTTTGATTATTTATACCGTTTTTTTTTTTTTTTTTTCAAAACAAAATATGCCGTTTTCTGGAAAACAAAGCGCGCACTGTATTGGTGTGCGCGTGCGTGCGTGTGTGCGTGTGTGTGTGTGTGCGTGTGCGTGTCGTGACGTGACGTTCAGCTTCGGGGCAAAATGACTGACATCAAACTTTTTCAAAAGGGTGCCCCGTGTGAAGTGTAGCACACACACGTGACGGTGTGTCACACGTGTCGGTGTGTCACACGTGCCGGTGTGTCACACGTGCCAATCACCTGCACGGCCGGCGCAGTGCGGAGTGCGTCATTTCAATTTGGAGCTGGGGCGGTGACGTCCGACCTTAAGAGGAGAAAACTAATAAAATGAGAAGTGACCTGCTGAGTCCGACCGTTTGTAGTGCGACCGAATGAACGGGTCCCTCTGAGCACGTCCGCGCTGACGGAGCAGACACGGACCGTTTGGTCTTTGGTTGGACTCGGACCGGATGAAGGAAACTTCTTCTTTTTCCTGGATTTAAAAAGAAGCTCAAATGTATTTCCCTCAGTCTGTCACGTGTACATACGAAGGTCCAGAGAGCACTGACGCCTCACAACGTGTATATGTGTGCGTGTGTGTGTGTATATATATATATATATATATATATATATATATATATATATATATATATATATATATATATATATATATATATATAGCTCTATTAACAAACCAACATGAATATAGTGAGGTGTGACGTTATTAAGAGCAACTGCGGCACCAATCAGAGTAGTTGGCTGTCGTAGGTTGTGACATTTTAAACTAGATTTTGCCCATATTTTCTGCAGCATGTATAAAGGAAAGAGTTACAGAGTTATATATTATTGCTGAAGAGTGATGCTACAGTGCTGGCACTGCCATCTGTTGACAGACAATGAAAATACAGCCGGCATCAATTTCTAGGGATCCTGAATACCCCTCTCTCTCTCTCTCTCTCTCTCTCTCTCTCTCTCCCTTAACATTCTCCCTTTTAACTCCTTTTTAAACAGTTCTCAGCTCTTAGTCTTGTTTCTTTTTAAGATTCCTCTCGGCCTTTGAAGTAGCAGCATGCATGTTTTGTTCACTCTGTGGCACGTCACGTGTATGTCTTTTTCTAAAATCATTTCTGTGTTTTTACTTTTACATATCTTATTGCCAAGTCCTAAGCTGTTCAATTAACTTCCTCTTGTGTAATAAGAAATAAATAAATAAAACGTTCTGTCCAGCGTTGCCGTTAAGCCATTTCCCCCTTAGTTATTGTTTGCTTGTCATGGATTTCAGATATAAATTATGCAAATATGTCAAAGCTGTTTTTATGTCAATTTCAAATAAATTTTTTGTACAGATGAGCGTCTTTGAACTGATGTTTTCATGTTGGGTTACATTGAAAAATAATTAACGCCTGTTCATTCTCCGGGGGCTGTGCAGATTAAACATTAATATGGTATCAACCATTGCTATTGTTAAATTTACATATCTGTTGCATCACAAGATGGAGGAAGAGAAGCACAGATGTTCTAATTCCTCGGACAGAATTCAGAATTCTCTCGGGTCAGAAGGGTCATTATCTGTTCCATAAATACTATATTAACTTATGCAGTAATGTGGACTTGAATGCAGCCAAGACGTGTCCAATAATCAGAAATATCTGTCACGGATTATGAACTCGGCTATAGAGCGTGGATGGTACCTTTACTGTACAGCACAAGGTTAATGCGACATCAAAATGTCTGTCGTGAAAAACTTTTATTAAAGCCGCCACGTTCTTCTCAAAGCAGAAAGTATAAAATCACAAACACGTCCAGCTGCCCCGGCAGGAAGTCTGTTTCTTCCTCGACATTCTAGCATGGCCGACTCTCCTCTCCAATCAGAATACTGCATTTCATTTACTGGCCAGCAGGTCAAAATTAGACATCAGCATTGTCGGTGCTTGAGTGTTGTTTCTTTGTTATGCCTTTTCCATTGTTTTTGCAAGGTTCGTGTCCTCCAGTCACCCTGTATATTGAATCATCTTCGGTGCCTCATCATTTGAAGTGACTGGATTTATTCCCTGAAGTGAGACGTCGGATATAACTGAGGAAATTTTCCCGAGTGTCTCCTTTGTTTCTCACCCTGAAAACCCCACTCTCTGCGTTACCATTGCTCCTTTCTCCCCGCCTGTGTCTCTTGTAATAGGGGTAAAAATTATTCCTCACCCTTCTCAGCACTCCATCAAAATAATAGAAATGATCGTCTTCGTCGAGATTGAGAAGATTGTCGCTCCGGTCTCTGATGTGCTCCTTCTCCTGCTCTGCTGGATGCTTAGGTGCATCTGTGGAAAACATCTTTGATCCTGTTCTTGCAGATCTCTCCGCACAGTGTTTCCACCCAGCCTCGGTGCGATGTATTAAACCTCTGCAGAGCGCCGTGTTGTCATCCGCAGTCTGTGGAGGAGAACTTTTCATCAGTACACTCACTGCTGAGAAATGTGAACAGTGGAACGGGACTCATCTCATCTTACGGTACATTCACGTTTTTGAATTAGTAAATGAGGATTTGAACTAATATTGTAATATATCTAGTGGCCCTTTATTTGCAATGCAAAATGTTTTGTTCTCTAAGATCATTTATTGGGTAAAAGAAAAGGAATTTCCAATAATTTGCCTTTTTCCCTTGGTGGGTTAGATTGTCTTCTCGTCCTTGCAGCATTATCAGTTTGAATTCCCTTCAGATACCCACTTCCTGTAGGATAGATTCATCTCTGCATTGTATTTCTCACATTTCTGTGAAATTAAAACCCAATTCCCTTCTGTTTTTTATATCACACTTTATCTACCTTGAAGCAAAACCTCGATATTTGGGGAAATACAATTATTCGCTTATTTACTACGTTCAGAAACAAATCGTTTTATTGGTGGGGCCAAACCGACCAGAGGAAGTTACTGTGTTTCCACACTTTGTTTTTCATAGTGATTAAACAATAAAGATAAAAAAAAATGGTAATTAGTAAACTGTGCTGAAAGATCTTTTCAGCTGTTTCCACTCTTTGTGCTAAGCTAAGCTAAGCTAATCGGTTGTTAGCAGTAGCCTCACACTTAACGGACAGATATGAGAGCGGTATCAGTTATCCCAGCTGACACTCTTGCCGTTGTATTTCCCAAAATGGCAACCCATTGCTTTTAATTTGACCAGGATTCTCATAGAAAATCTGGTTGTGCAACTTGACTTACTTTTGGAAGCGAGTCCGTAGCTTGTTCGTGGATTGTTGGGAAAGGTTTTGCGAATGTCACTGAGTTCACTTTTGGATCATTCTGGACTACTTTCCTGTCCGATTCTGTCCCGTCTGTCCCCGCTCTCGCTCCGGTCTCTTCGTGAGGTCTGGTTGTCTCTGCCGGGACGTCCTCTCTCATCCTGAGGCCCGGGAAGGACTTTTCAACCGGAGCTTCTACAGTCCCAGTTTTAAGTTTTATAAATCTGGGCTCAGCGTCGGTCTCGGTTTTTGCTGTCCTTGGGGTCTCTGTACTCGGCAGTCTGTCTGCTTTGTGTGCGCCGCCTTGATTGAAGACTTCTGTACTTGATGTTGTCTCTTTTATCTCCGTGTTTACCGTAGTTGTCTCTATTTTCGTCGTTTCTCTCTCCGTCATTTTGGGTGAGGGCGGTGAAGGTATGACTGATTCGTCTGATGTCACATTTTCCTCTTGTTTAGTATGATTTATGCCCATATTTTCATGAGGCAAATTATTAGTGTGCGTGTGTGTTGTTCTCTCTTCTGTGTCTTTGACCTGTTCCTCAGTATAAGCAGACACTGTAGTGACTTTAGCTCTTCTCTCTGCTGGTTTTAGATCTATTCTCTCTGTTCTATCCAGCACATACATTTCTAATGAAAACAGGCTTTCTTTCAAGCTCTCTGGTTCAATAATAAAGCTCTCCTTTATAACTTTAGTCATGGGTGGGGGGTCATACAGCAACTTCGTGGGTGTTTTTACTGTTTTCCACCCAGTGTCTGTGTTCAGACACGATGATGGCTCTGTTTGTGTGTCGCTGTCTGTGTCTGGGAGGAATAACATGATTAAGACTTCTTCTCCCGCCTCAGTAAGCACTTGTTTGGTATCAACATCGTTATTATCTGTCTTATGTGTAAAGTATGCCTGGAGGATGTATGCTAATCTTCTCTGGTTGCCATTTGCGTTAGTATTTGTTTGCAATCGTTCTGTTTCACTTTCTCCCTCTTGGCGTCGCGACTCGGCTCTTTGTGTGATTGTCTCCCCATTGAAATCCACTTCATTATCATCCTGAGTAGCCTTTATCTTGGACTGCGGCCTATGGATGGATCCTGTCTTCTCTCTGGATACCAGCAAGAGTCGCCTCTCAACATGAAATCCATCATCATCATCATCATCATCATCATCATCATACACACTAGATGCAGCTTTTAAAGGATGTTGCTTCTGAGTTCTTTTCAGCAACAAGTTAAAGTTCAAATGTTTATTTTTCTTCAAAGCTCTGGCTGAATTTCTCTGTATCTCTAACTGTGATATATTTAAGCTTTTCATCGCAGAGCTGCCAGAGTGCAGAGGAGCAGCTCGGAAAATGTCACGTTGACGGACTACAGCTTGTCTGTCGTACTTCATGTGAACTTTAATGTGCCTCGGTCGCCGCGCGCTCCCTTTTTGTCTCCTTTGTGCTTGTGCCAATTGCTCTTTGGATATTTTCTCGACGTTCATAGCTGATCTCATTTCACCCGCTTTAAAACAGCAGGAAATAATCACTGCTGTAGCAGCGCAGTATCTCTTTGTCAGCATTTTCCACATTTGAGAAATGGCGTCGGGTGCCCGGCTCTTGGATTTCTCCAGTAGGAAGGCCTGAAAATTGTGGCCTGAGGCAGCCGTGTGATGATGCAGTGTCCATGAATCAGGGCGACCTTTTATTATGTCCATGGCAATGTGGCTGGTTTCACTAATGATGTGCAGCGCTGGTGGAGTGTCTGACCTCAGCAGAAATACTGGAACTCCTTTTCCCTTTCCATGGAGGAGAGAAACAACCTAGAGTGAAAGCAGAGGAAGATCGAGTTGGTTATAAAACTGCCACCCAGTCAAATGCATGAGCCATGAGATTAAAAAAAAACTGCCATTTAAAGTACACTACTTCATTCATGTGAAAAAAAATTTCCACGCCTGCAGTCTGGCTCTAGGGATGATAATGTCATTCAGTCGATCCATCAATTACTTTGGTCCAGACTGAAAGATCGTAACAACTGCTTGATGAGCTTTTCATCTGGCGCCATCATCAGGTCAAAATTGTAGCTCCTCCAACACTCTGGTTTATGACCAAATATCTGCAAAACTAATGACATTCCCATCAGCCTTAGCTGCACTTTATGTTTAATGCTTATTAGCAAATGTTAATATGCTACACTGAACTATTAGGGTAACAATGGTGAACATTAAACCTGCTAGCATGTTAGCATTGTTATTGTGAGCGCATTAGCATGCTGGCGTTAGCGTTTAGCTCAAAGCACCGCCTCAAAGAGCTGCCAGCATGGCTGTGGACTGGTTTCTAAAGCGTGGAGTGACATTTTTAAACTTTTAATGGTTCTTTTTTAGTGCTCTGGTGCGTCTCTCTCGGTGTGCAACTTTCAACTTTAATGGCATGTGGTTCCCTTTGGCACACCACTCAACTGCACACACTGTCGACCATGCGGCACTCATTGATATCTGGGTTTAATGGCAGGGAAATCTCTGAGGGAGTTATTCACATTTCTGCAACTGTTGCAGTTGCTCTTTCAGTAGCTTTAATCCTTTATGTCTGTCAAACCATGAGATTTATGATCTGCTTTTCATTCTTAGTATTCCTCTTTCTAAGGTCTCCAAGTTCTCCAAGGTCTTTTCTGCCCTAAAGCTCGAGAAAGGGAGTTTCACAGTATCTCCTCGCTCTGCCATAAATATTCTGAACAGGTGCAAGAACATGCTGTAAGTCAGATATCCCTATTATCAACAGCGTTTAAGTAGCACCACAATAAGCCGGGATGTTATTGTTTCTGCAATGATCAGCTTCTTGCTTTTAGGTGGTGTAATTTTGAGGACGCCTGATTGTGACAACCCCACCTGTTATGCTGATAATTCATGCACACGGCTGGGAGCAGCAGAGAAAATGGTAAAAATAAATAATGTGCTCACGGAAGATGAGTAACGCAGTAGTTGTAATCATAAGTCAGTACATCAGCAGGGTATATAGGGAAAAAGCCATTTTGTTGATAAAGTTCAGGAAATAGAGTAGCATTATAGCATATATATGGTTTTTTGAGACTCACACCAATACTGAAATAAGCATACCAGAGCTGGGATATGATTCCTATGGATTATTCCTGTATATTCCTGAAGAGACAAACTGCAACCATTATCACCATGGGCCGTGTGTGTCCAGTAAAAGGGGGAGGTCCTCAGTCTGTGCTGCACAGCAACACACACACACTTTCTCCGGATACACATGCATTGATGTTCAGTTTGGGTCCGAAGTATCTCCAGTCCTCGAGGAGTCATCTGAAGCAGTTTTCTGCATAAACTCCAACGGTGGTAATCCGAGCCCCGGTCCCCGTCTCCAGGGGGACTGGGGTCAGAGACGAGCAGGGACACGAGCAGCAGCCACGGACTCATCGTGCTGAGAATGAGCGCTGGGAAGGCGGCATGAAGACGACAGTGTTATCTTTACTGCAGCTTTCTCATCTCACTTTGAATATGCAAACCATGCAGCAAATAGCGGCTCTGCTCTATCTCACAAGGTGCAGTTTATTACAAAGAGGCAACTTTCTAGCACTTTCACAAGGAAAGTATAATTTCTTTGTATAATGTTCACGAGGACAGTCGTAATTCGTGTCCTATCGTACCACTGCCTTATCACATTTCGGAGTAAAAGATAAGTTTATTGATATTCTTCTTATGGTCTACAAACCCCATTATTGTCAGTATTATCTGTGAATCCAAAGTCTGATATGTCTATATATTCCTCTGTGCCATAGAGCTCCATTCTTGTCCCAAAACTATGTACAAACTTTCCCTTCATTACAATGAGCATGGGCACTGTATTTTATTTTGAGCCGATCCCACATACATTATCCTGCTGCCAGAAATTCTCATTAGAACCCCAAATGTGTATTAGTCCGCGACTAAAAATAGTCCCCAACAAATGCACTGTTTACGCCTGTTTGAGTAACGTTTGCTAAAAACCAGAATGCCCAGCTGTTTAAGGAAACTTTTTAACTTGTCTACACCTCTGTATGATTATTTTTAATGGGATGCATACATCAAGAAAGCTTGGAGGGAATTTCCTCAAATTTTGGCACAAACGTCCTCTTGGACTCAAGGATGAACGGATTATAATTTTGTTGTTGATTTATTGACAATGAGAACAACACCAGCCTTAACCCTTAATGGACTGCAGGACAGATTACTGTAAATACCGAAACACCTGGATCAGACAAACCTTTTTACAAAAACAGAGTGAGAGAATACCTGGAAACCAATTTCCCTTTTATAATGGTTAGAAATGTTATTCATTTGTACTACTAATGTCTCTTTGACGAGTAAAATGGACGCGAGGTGTAAAAGACACCACATTGGCCCTGCTCTTTTCAAGAATGTGCATACATGCAGTATATTTCCCTGCCCTGGCTGTGTTGAAGGTTTTTGCATGTTATCAGATTTTATCCATATGACACCCACTGCTGAGGACAGCTACAGTGCATTACTGTCACATTGTCTTCGGTGAAACAGGTATGAATTCAATCTGTTTTATCCACAGTAGTAAGAATAGACTAAAATGATAACTTAACCTGTTTTTTTAACTGATCTGTAATAGATACAAATGCGTGCATTGAATGTAGAGGAGAAATAATTTTGTACTCTCAGAAAGCATGTACACTTTGAACGGCTCACACCAAACTAAAAGAACAGCTAGATTTATTAACAATGGGAAATATGGCAACATTGTAGCCATATAAACCTATCAAATGCCAGAGTGGATGGTGTTATGTGCATAATGTAAAACTAAATGGATAATGTTTTACATTGTATACAAAAGACAGTAATGGCTATAAAATAATAAAATTCAAATGTTTATTAAGAGTAGAAAACTAATGCTAAGTAGCTGCTAAAAGGCTAGTGTGGAATAAAGAATGGTGATTAGAGTAAAAATAAGAATTAGAGGAAATATAAAAAAGTAAAAGCTAAAAGATTATGAATAATAAAGCATTAAAATGTAAGGGGGAGAGTGTAAATTGTTCTGGGGGTGTTGTTTTTATACTACATATAATTGTTATATATCCATTTTCTTTTTTTCATACAGTCCTGACCAATCGCGTAACACAATGGGAAACATCATGAACTCCACATCCCAGATGAGCAACTACAGCAAGAGGAACGTCCGGGTGTTCGTCACGGAGAAGGCCCTGGAGCTCGACGCCTTCATCGCCTCCCAGCCCGGGGGCGAGGATAAGACCTCGGCCGTAATCCCCGGAGACAAGAAGTTCAGCTTCCGGAAGGACGTGGAATGCGTCCGCGTGCTGGCCTCCCAGACTCAGCAGGTGCCCTGGGACGCCAACCACTTTCTGTCCGTCTTCGTGGAGGACGAGGATGACGAAAGCGTCTGCTCCAAACAGATCATGCACAACATGGCGCTGAGTGCCCCGGTTACCATGCTGCTCTACGACGTGTAGACCCCCCCCCCCCCGACCTTTGTCCACGTGTCCGTGCTCAAGTAGAGGATTGCATTGTGTCGCTGTCACAAGCAGGTCTAAATAAAGTTGTTGATCTAACTGCACATTGAGTGTTTTTTGTGGATTTCTCAACATAAATCTCTTGACGCCGCCTGTAAAATGTCTTCCCGGCTAACGGGACCTCCTGCCCTTTTCCTTTTGTCACGACGAGGTAAAATGAAGTTACACAGTCGTTTCAGCGTCGCTCTCCTCACGTGACTGGCCCTCTGTGATCATCTGCTTTCATCCGGATCTCAGGATCCTTGCTGAACAGTGGAGGCTTTATTCCTGCTGGAGGTCTGTGCTATATTCGATGACATGCTGAGAGGTCCCTCTCGCCCACATGGTTGTTTTGAAAGAGATAATAATTCGTAGTACCTTGCAAAACAACGCATGTGATCCAGCATGTTGTATCTGAACTGAGAGGAAGTAATGTAATGTTTGTGGTGGCTCGCGCTTATTACACGTCATCTTTAAATCACTGTCAAGTTCAGAGAAAGCAAACCGAATGTCACTTTAGAATGAATAACAATCTGGTGGAGTTCAATATGATCAAATGCCTAATCAGATTTTATTTTTAAAGCTTGACATCACTTTACCTCTTTCTTAACTTTATATATATAAAGATGTCTTACAAAAACTTTAATGTTACAGTCAGGCTGCTTTGTGATAAATATCCACAGGCAGATACTGTGGCAAATCAACATGACCAAGCAAAAAGTGATGATTTTTTTTTTTTTATTAATTTCTTTTTTTTTTTTCTGTTTTCTTTGTCACAAGCCTCCAGACCTCGTCCCACTTAAACCATCCCCCCCCTTAATCACCAGACCTATTCAACGTCACAAAACTGTTCCTGACGCGCGCTACTGAGATGATCTGTTGCGTCTGAACATGAGATGAAATGCGGAACAACGGGAGATTTGATGGTCTGGTTATGGTTTGGGAGGGAGCATCTGAAGCTACAAAGAGAGTAAAGAAACGGGATGAATGTGAGGGAGAGAGGCGCACGAAACGGACAGTTTGTTTTTTAAAAGCTAATTCCAAAGGTAATAATTGTAACGTTTTATATATATATACATATTTTTTAAAAAAATCTGTGTGTATTGAGTAAGTACACTTACGTAAGTATTGTACTTAAGAACAATTTTTAAGTGCCTACTTTACTTTCATTTCCCTCGTCTTCATACTTCCACTTCACTTCAATCCTGAGGTAAATATCATTCTCATTCCTGCATATCTTTTAGTTACAAATGACTAATTCAGATTCAAACTTTTCAGTTATAATGCATTTGATCTCTACTGAAATCTTTTTTTAATTTTAGTCTTTTCTGAAATCAGCTATAATCTTTCACAGTCGTAGAGCATTGTTCATTATTGTTACAGTTTCCATTAAACGCTGCATGAAATATTCTCACTGAACTAAGATTTTTTTTTTTAAAGAAAATGTGTTTTAATGGATCCCGTTAGGATGGAATTGTCACTATAAGATTGGGGCTTTTAATACTTTAGTTAGAGACTGAACTGCTCATCAGTATGTATAGTTGTTCAAATCAGTAACAATAATCCAGTAATATTATCTGTATATTTCACCATGTAACAGGCTTTTCTTCAGTAATTTAGCTTTTGATACTTCTTTATTTTCATTTCAGTGGGATTTATGATTTGATTTGACCATGTTCAACTCATGACATTATATTGTATGCTACTTATTCATTACACTCCCCTCCCTCCCAGACTCCCAGATATGAGTCCGTCTGTGTTTTTCTGGGTCACCTACGTGCCGTGCCTGTGTCTGGGCCTGCTCTGTCTGCTCTGTGTGAGCTTCTGGAGCTCACACTGGCACGGAGGCTTCTCCTGGGACGGTTCAGCTCTGCAGTTCAACTGGCACCCTGTGCTCATGGTGGCTGGGCTGCTGGTTCTGTATGGCAATGGTAAGTTGTGTAGTAAAGAGTTGTGTTTTTTTTTGTTTTTTTTTACAGCACTGCAGTATGTTTACACTCGGTACACACATTCGATACACCTAGCTGAAACTAAAACACACCCGTCATGAAGCTTATTGGGTTTTTTTTGTTTTTTGTTGAACGTGTTTCAGAGAGGTGATGAGTCAGTTGTTTGGTCCCTCTGGAAGGTTTTGTTTGGTGCTGTTGAACTGTAATGCTTTATACAGAGATGTGTTTCTGTTATTCCGCCTGCCTTCAGTGATATAAATGGGGTGGACTGCAGCAGGGCCTTTAACAATTGATTTTTACACAATATCTAGGAGGGAAAATGAATGGTGTTGCTGTTATTGGTGTACCTCTGACCATACAATAATAATATATTGCCCCTTAAAAGGGACAATTCACCCCTAAATATAAAAACACATATTGTTCCTCTTACCTGTAGTGCTATTCCATCTAGATTGTTTTGGCATGAGGTGCCTAGATTTGGAGATATTGGTCGTAAAGATTTCAAGATAATCCAATTTGGTCCGTGGTGCTTTGAGCGCCACAAGCCGCCGTATAGTTCCATTATATCGGAGAGAAGGCCGACACGCTGATATCTCTAACGCTAGCCAACTAACCAAAACAATCTAGGTTTATAACCAGCTGCCACAGGTAAGAGGAGAAATAAGTATTTTTACATTTTATTCTAGATTTTAGATTTTAGGGGGGGTGGGGGGAGAGACTGACCCTTTAAAGGAGCACTCCACCAAGTTGTCACAAGGAGAACAACTCTGTGAAACCAGTGTAGTATAATGTCTTCTGTGCCTCTGACGGGAGCAAAGACTGAGAAAGTAACCCCTGTGATGTCATCAGAGTAACGTTGGATTGGGTTTGAGATTACGCCCTCCGGGTTTGGGAGTGAGTTACTGCCCCAAGCGAGAGAGTTCACGTATCTCGGTGGTTTTGTCCATGAGTGAGGGTAAAATGGAGCGTGAGGTTGTCCGTTGTGTTGAGGCGGGTCAATTTAACCGGTCCATCTACTCGCCGACCCCCACGAATGGTCATGACTGTGGACGAAATGAGCTTCCTTCGTAGGGTGGCTGACCTCAGAGACATGGTGGGGAGCTCAGACATCCGGAGGGAGCTCATCAGGATTCCCCCCCCCATGACGCCTCCCTTTAGAGATTTTGCCCCCGGGGGTAGACGCAGAACACACTGGAGGGATTATACATTTTCTCTGGCCTGGGAACGTCTCGGGGTCCCACAGGAGGAGCTCGAAAAAAAAGGTTGCTGGAGAGAGGGATGTCTGGAATACCCTGTAAGCCTGCCGCCGCCGGCGACCCAGCCCCAGAATGAGAGGAGGAACGAGCAGCATGCAGAACAAACTGGAGGTGTGGAGATTGACAAAAATGTGAGCGTTTTCCCTCCAGCAGAGTCGAACAACAGATGCCGTTGTGTTGTTTGGGGTGGGCCCGATACGCAGAATAAAAGGGGGTTCATCACTAATTTACATCGTTCAAACACATTGTACTCAAACAAATCCTGAACGAAAAGATCTAGTTTGGTTTAATAAAGTAAAAATCCTTTCTCACGGTCGTCTCAGCTGAAATTATTTTTCACTGCGGCTGACTGAGCTCGGAGGTATTTTCTCTCAGTGAAACCGATTAAGCCTCGAGGATTTTGTTATTATTTTAATTAGACATCATAATACCAAGAAAACTCATTAAATTCTTCGCTTTGAGTGCATCAACTAAATGATTTAAGCACAACATGTAGGTAAAAAAAACCCATCTTACTCTCAATTTAAACTAAAACGAGAAGATCGTGTCATCGTTCGCCAATATTAAATGAAAAGCAGAAGATGGGAAACTATTAATAAATGCACTGTTGACATAATTTATTCCTCAACTGTGTGTGTGTGTGTGTGTGTGTGTGTGTGTGCAGCGGTTGTTGTGTTCCGTGTGCCGTTCACCTGGAAGCAGAAGAAGCTCCCCTGGAAGCTGGTGCATGGCGGCCTGATGCTCCTGGCCCTGGTCCTGTCGGTCCTGGGCCTGTGTGCTGTGTTCGACAACCACAGATCCTCAAACATCCCTGACATGTACTCTCTGCACAGCTGGGTGGGCATCTGGACCGTGATCATGTTTGCGCTCCAGGTGAGGTAAGGGAATGAACTGCTCAACGTACTTGAGGATACTTGAGGATACTGTGAGGAAACGCTAAGTCATTCTCTTGTACCGTCATGTCGCCGTGCTGCGTGGGATGTAGTGGCTCCTTGGTCTGGCCGGCTTCCTGCTTCCCTGTTCTCCGCTGCGGTTCCGCAGCAACCTGAAACCCGTCCACATCTGGATGGGTAAAGCCATCTTGATCCTCAGTCTGACCTCCTGCATCAGCGGTATCACCGAAGAACTCTTCTTTACCCTGTAAGTGCTCAGATATCCTGCAGATGGCGACACATTGTCTTCTCTTTTTTTTTTCCAACAGGAAAACAGCCAGAATCACATGCAATCTTACATGAACGTGAACCAAAGCATGACACAGGAGTTGTTGCACTATAAATCAGTATATTCAAGCACGAACCATCGTAGGAAACTTAACTTGTTCACCCAACTTCTCCATCTGCTGCAGTAATGGAACCAGTGGGGAACCGTACAGCTCACTGCCTGGGGAGGCAAAGTTTGCAAATTCCCTCGGCCTCCTCATTGTGGCCCTCGTCTTGGTCGTCTTCGGCATCCTGTCCAACAACAGCTGGCAGCAGCCGGAAGCAGATAATGAAAATGTTCCTGTGAGTATTGGGTGACATAATACTGATCGTATTGTTGTCGATCAATACCACCGAAACACAACGATGTGAATTACACGTTGACACATCGCTAAGATGACACTGGGGTCAAACGTGTTGTTTTGTTTTGCAAATATTCAGTCACATTAATTGTACTTCCAGTTTTCATGATTGGTTCGTTCTGTATCAGCGCTTTCACACTCTCGCTGAGATAATAATAATCTACGTGTCATTTTAATTACAGCTCATGCTCAATGAAAACAGCACATGAAAACACTGCAGGAAGACATCCACGTGGCACGGAGAGCACGCAGCATGCAGGTTTTCATTCCAACCGGATGAAAACGGCATTGTATTTAAGCATTCCTAGAGTCCTTGTATAGTTTGCAGTATTAAAGGAATAAAGATTTTTTTGTGTGTGTGTTATGTTATTAAACTCATGAATTTAAGCTCCAATGTTGTTATTGCCAAATGTAATTACAGGCCCAGACCACTAGAGGTCAACGCAGCACAGCAGTGACTCTTCAGGATACAGTGTGTCCATGGGGTTCACATCTCTTTATGTCCATGGGGTTCACATCTCTTTATGTCCATGGGGTTCACATCTCTTTATGTTTGGGCAACAACCCTACTTGGTTAGTTAAATGAGACTATCAAGGTTTGTATTCAAAATAACTCTCTCTGTCAAAACCAGAAGGCAAACATCTCAGATTTGTATTAAGTACCATGTAGGTGCAGATAGTGTGTGAAAAGCAAAAACACTATGCAGTGAAAAATGTAAGTCCTCACAATAATGAGGAGGGTTAGATAATATGCATAGGAAATAACAGTATTTTCCCCACACTGAACAACCAGAAGATTTTAGCTGCACAGCCTGACACATTCTTGTCAACATTACAAATGGCAACAAAAATAGTAAAGATGATGCTTTTTACATCCCTGCCGACAGTCAAGGTCACTTTCTATGTTGTAATAAATAATATAAATGGTGTCAACGTGCCTGGTGAGGAACTTTCTCTAAAAACAGAGAGATGTGGAGAAAGAAAAGAAGAGAAAAAAACATTATTGCCTTTATGACATGGTCTCTTTTTTGCCTTTTGTTTTCTTTATTTCTGTTTGTATTGATGTTCTGCCCTTGCATTTTGTGTTCTTGTCTTCTTGTTTTGGCTTTGTCCATGCTTTGCTTCTCTGTAGAGCACTTTGTAAACTCTGTTTTTAAAGGTGCTATATAAATAAAGTTATTATTATTATTATTATTATTATTATATTAAATATATTTAAATGATCTGTTGTTGCAGTAGCCAGAACCATCATATGCCATTGCTTCATATGGATATTGTAAATAAATTCATTAATTTGCAAAAAGAAAAACGCAGTTCCTTGTCTCTGTTTGAACCTATTTCTACCTATAATATCTTAACATTCAAATAGGCCGCCGACTACTTGTGTGTGCGTGAGTGTGTGCGTGAACTTCCGGTGACGCGACTCTCTCTACTCACGGCTCTGCGCGTGTCGCGTCTGCCCGCAGCTTTTCTTTTTTCTTTTTTTCTCCTCCCAGCTTGTTGCGAAAACGGATGTGACTGCTGTAACAGGCCCCGCGTCTGAGAGCCCAGACGGACGGTCCACATTTCAACGCGAAGAACCACCACGACAGTCGGCCGACACGAGACGACACGAGACGACACGACACGACACGGGTAAACGCATTTCTCTCTCCACGCCTAAAGCGAGTTTACGCGTCACGTTTACGCGCTCGTGTCCTGTTCGAAGACAAATCCTCTCTCTCTCTCTCTCTCTCTCTCTCTCTCTCCCTCCCTCCCCGTCTGTGTGCGCGCGTGTGTGTGTGTGTGTGTGTTAGCTACAATGTTGTGTCTTTATCCGCAGTAGCAGCAGCAGCAAGATGGAGTGTGAGTGGAAGCCAGACGAGCAGGGACTCCAGCAGATCCTGCAGCTGCTGAAGGAGTCCCAGTCGCCGGACACGTCCACGCAGAGATCCGTGCAGCAAGTATCCTTTTCCCGAGCCGCTCGTGGGTCGTGTTCATACGTGTCAGGGAGCCCACGCTAGCCTGGGTGGGTTCCCGTTATAGAAGCAGGTGCTGGGACTGATTGGTTATTTTTTCTTTTTTTTTTTGTCTCTTATGAATTACTCCTATCTGGGTATTTATAGCATTGGAGATCAATGTGAAGCCTTAATCCAGCAGTTAGTCGCCTCCATGTCCCTCCCTTTGCATGAAGACCAGCAGGAGAAAATAAAAACACACACAGCTGTGTGTCAACCACTTCAGCTAAATATGCAATTCATTTTACACATGCATATTATATATATATTTTTTTGCATGTGAATTGTCTCCAAAGCAAGCAGACACTGTATTGTAATAATTCTGTAATGGGGATTTTATGGATGGTGATGATGATGATGATAGCTACACCTCAATCACAACATCGGCCTCCAAAAGAAAAATCTGGGTGTTACACTAAACTGTAAACACATAAACATAGACTATGATGTATACGCTTTATAATGTCTGGTTTTCATAAATGCACCAGGGGTCCAATAATGTGCAAATATCTAGTCACAGGACAATTTGGGGGGAGGAGACTTTTGGGTTTAATTCTTATCAAATGACAGATTACAGTTGATATATAATTTACTTTGCTTAAAACACAAATGAGAAACTAAAACCTGGATGCTGCTCCTTTTTTTTTTAAATGCTTGCAGAGAACTGTTATGATTTGTCCACACCCTAAAAGTAAAAGAAATCTGAAGAACTATGGTAAATGTGTCTTTATCAGATAGACTCCCCCCCCCCCCTCCCCCACCCCACAAGTTTGTGTTGGAGAACAGTTCACATCACCTGCTGCATGCTGCCGGCCCTTCTGTCTTTTGTCTGGTCGCACGCTGCTCCTAAATGGTTCGCTTATGTAACGCTTCGTATGCACTGCATCATTAACTCACAGACGACCTGCTGCTATAGCCCTAAATACGCCATCTGTCTGGGTACTTCTAGTGTTCAGTCCCGTCGTATGACACATTTATGACCCCCCACCTTCCCACCCCCCCACAAGCATACACCCACTCCCCTCACACACACACACACACACACACACACACACACACACCATTATACTGTTACGGTACACCACCACTTGACCACATGAACTTCTGCCATTTCTACATATTTTCAGGTGCAAATAATCTGTTTCCCCCCCTCCCCCCTCTTGTTATTACCATGTAATAGATTGCAGTCCTAACCTTTTTAACATGCCATAGTACGTACAGTTAGCACCTTGTCTTCCTCAACCACTTTTTCTCCCAGAGACTTGAGCAGCTGAACCAGTATCCAGACTTCAACAACTACTTGATATTCGTTTTGACCAAGTTAAAATCGGAAGGTAAGCCCTCTGTCTGTGTGCTTTCAGTGTGTCGTTCATCTGTACGGCGTTCCTAGATCAGCCGATGGTGCCGGACGGAGTGAACGTCAGACATGTCACTTTTATGTAACTGCCGAGAGACGGGTCTGTTTGGCCGTGACTCGGCCGACCCGGTGGCATCTTTGCCACGGAGATGATGTGGCACTCTGAATATGGGTCACTCTAATTTTAAACCGAGTTCCTGGCACCGCTCGACTCTTGGCTTGGCGGCCTGAACAGTAGACGACCGAAATGTTAAGTGGTGTTAAGACATTTTAGGATGCCGTCGCCCTATTGCTCTCTGGTTCAAACGCAACAAGACACACACGTTTAGAAATGAGAAGAATAATTAGTCCAGTTATCAGTTAGTCACCAATTTACAATTTGTTTTTAATTGTGTTATTTTACTATCTGTCTTTCCTTCCACCCCCCCCTCCCCCTCAAGATGAACCAACACGCTCCCTGAGTGGGCTGATACTGAAGAACAATGTGAAAGCCCACTATCAGAACTTCCCCAATGGCGTGTCTGATTTCATCAAAGGGGAGTGCCTCCAAAACATCGGAGACTCCTCTCCCCTCATCCGGGCCACCGTAGGTAAGTGGAACGTGATCGCTCAGCGTATCTCACATCTACAAAGGGAAAATATCCACCCTGGTACTGTGGGACTGATAGAAGCAGTTCCTCTGGGGCTCGCCTTATTTGTCCCTCGTCGCTCTCTGTAGATTTGTTTTTTTGCCGACACAACACACCGTCACATTGAACCCACAGCAGAGTACATCAATTATTTGGGAAATGTCAATTACTTGCACTAGACATGGATGAAGCAGGTTAAAGGAATATGAGTAGACCAATTAAATAAATTACTTATTAGTCATAAATACTAAATAACTTCCAGCTGATATTGAACATCAGATATTGATATCATGTGTATATATATA